>OX422218.1:117304492-118524492 GCA_949130495.1 Sambucus nigra | reverse complement strand
AGTGTGATGCCACCATATCAAATAAAATCCTACCCTCAAGCTCGTGAATACGAAACATACCATCTACTACCGATGGTGCCTATCGGACCTACTGTATAACTGCATCTCGGACGTTATAGACACATCCTTACTATAACTGCCCTTGTTGTAGTGGGGATGGTAGGGCTTTAATGCAGGTGGTATCCGCGCCTGCTGCCCCTGCTGGGCACCATGCTGCTGTGGTGTTCTACCCTGTTGTTTGCAGTCTCTCCTCTTGTGACCCGTCAGTCCACAAATAAAAAAATTGGCCCAGGAAATCTCTCTTCCACTAATCGTGATGGCCCTAATGGTGTTGACCCTGTTGTTAGCCATAATGTCCTCGGCCATACTGGCCTCGCCCATTGTTCCCTTAGCCTTGAGGAACCTATTTTTGCCCTGCCTAAAACCTCCCTTGGGTCGGTAACCCCTAGATTTAAATCTCTTGGAAGAATCCCCCGAACGAAAATCCTACCCATGTTGTCTACCTATATGTTGATATTGTGGTGCTCTATTAGCACCGCTCCCACCTGCCTTGCTCGGATGGCTAGGCTCACCTCCTCTCTTTCTTCCCTTTAGATGGAAGTGATGGTCCTGCCCATGTAAAAGTGCGGCATTGAAAACTTCTGTATAAGTCACCAATGCAAGGTTACCTATAAAGTGTTGCTTGATCCTCTAGGTTATCCCATCCATAAATCTCAGCTTCTTCTTTTCTTCACTATTCACCACGTCTATATCGCCTTCCCTCTCAGTCTTCCTGGGTGAGGAAAAAGGAAAAGTGGGGAAAAAGGTCTCGTGCTCGCTGCGCTTTGGCCGTCGTCGGTGTGGGGTGAATGTAAAGAGATGCAGTCGCTAGCCTATTTTGCAAAAAACAGGCAAAAGAACTTGTCGCCGCCTCGAGAGAGCGGCATCAAAAACAAACTGATGCTTACAAAATCAATAGTTCAAAGGTTCGGGGGTTAAGTTACGGAATGGAAAGGTGTTAGGCACCCCCCATCCCGCCCTTTCGGTCTCTCATGGGCTTGTGTTACTATTTTCTTTTATTTCTCTGTGAAGTGTGTGTACATGTATATATAATGGAGATCCAAAGTGTCCAACTCATACCATGGAAAAGATAGAGTGAGGTCATCCATAGGAATGACCCCAAAATAATATTTTAGAAAATACGATTTATGAGTTTATCGAAATATTAATCGTTATGATGAAGCGACAATATATGTTGGATAAAACGTTAATAAGGATCACAAACATAATATGTAGTAAAATATTGTATAGAATAAAAGGATGAAAATGCGAAGATGGGAAAATGGGAAAATTAGAAAATTGTAAAATTGGACTCGAGTCTCGGGTTTTAACTCGAAACGCCAACAAAGCCTATAAAGGCATCAAAGTCCACGTAGTTCCCATGCGGCATAAGTTTGGGGGTTATCCGATAGATTCGAACGGGATTTTATTATATGTGTGTGTGCAGAAAGTGTATTTTAGTTTTGAGAAATTATGATAATCTGTAACACCCCGCTTAATTAAATAGCGGGCGATCAGTCTTATACCCAATTAAAATAGAATAAAAAAATGGCTTATCTTAGCATCACTATCGAAAAACATTTTTTTTATTTACCACCTAATATCCAACTTAGGGATGGCAACAGGGCAGGTTTGGGACGGGTTTGGCAAAACCCTAACCCGACCCATTTAACAAACGGGACGGGGAGGGCGGGTTGATTTTTATTTAAATTAACTCCTAACCCACCCCATTTAATAAACGGGGTGGGTTGGGGCTCCCACAGGTTGACTTACTTTTAAAAATAGTAAAATTAAAATTATTACATTATAGTCCTAGAGGTCTATAATGGTTCGTATTTCAATATGTGAGATAATCCCTCAATTGTGAATCCATGTTTCCATATAGATCTTTTACAAAATTAACATACAAATAAAGGATTTTTTTTGTGTGTGTGTGTGTATGTTTAATTGTAATTAACATACATATAAAGGGTAATTATGTAGGCATAAGTTAAAAGGGTTGGGGCGGGTTGGGGTGGTTTTATTTAACTTGACTCCTAATCCTCCCCATTTAATAAACAGATTTTTTTTTAAACCCATACCTGCTCTTAATTCATTAATCGGATTTTAAATCCCTCCCCATTAGGGGCGGGGCTCCTACGGGTCGGGTTAAATTTCCATCCCTAATCCAACTAAACAGGTTGTTAAAACTTTTCCAATTTAATTTCATAAAATTTCCATTTTAATAACATAAAACATTTAATACAAACCATTCACACAACGAATAATAACTGAATAGACATAACAATGGAATTTAAATGCAACTGGAATAAACTTTTCAGTAAAATATCCAATACCAAATGCACCAAACTGACATAAGAATATAATCCGACTCAGATAGAAAGGAAATAACTAGAATCCTCTTGGGCGACATGCCCTAAATGAAGATCAATTACTACAGAGTATGAATCAATAATATGAAAGCGTCTAAACAAGGTCCACAACTCCATAGCATCGTCAATAGACCTAATCCTCTATGGTTGGCGTTCCTATGGCTAGACACCTGATATATATATATATATATAGAGAGAGAGAGAGAGAGAGAGGAAAGAAGAGAGATAGGAGAATGTGAAAGTAAACAGGTCAGATCCCGAAGTGAAAGCAGTTTTAAAAATACCAAGTGAATAAATGCTAGATTGAGCAGTTATTATATATATATATTAGCTTATCAGACTCTCTTTTGAAATTCTCACCTCTCATCTAGAGTGCACGCCTATCGTACCTCTAAACCATACTAGTTACAGACTCATGCTAACTAGTTCATCCCAGTGTATCCACTAACCATAGCCCAATTCATTCCCACGTATTACTCTCGCAATACTTGTAATAATATCATATGTATCCATTTAGATTCAACAGGGATAAGCCCCTTATTAATTCAATTCAATTAAGTACTCTTATATGTAATTAATTCCAGCGATCATTATCTTTTAATTATACTTTAATCGCACAGTAGATATCATCATATGTATATATATGCATTCACTCTATTATATATATATACAATACTGCACCCCGAGACACAGTTGCGATGTTGCATTACTCTACTATCATGTCCCAATACGTCTCGTCACTGTATGGGGACTATAGGTTTGGTAAATATCCCTCGAACCACAAATATTAAATCACAAATGATGGAGGCGAACATAGTTATAAGCCTTTGGGCTACGCACATACCTATGCACCCAAATGACTGTTCTATACCATTGTTATCACTAATGGTTATCGACCTAAGTCCTATGTTCTCGAGAAACAAGTCAAAGATCCCCCCATATAGGCTCATTAAGATGTGAATGCCCTTATGCAGGGACCTCCACTGATAGCATGTAAGCTAGGTATTTCATACACATAATCATCAATAAATCAAATAGGCATTATCATCTACCTATTTAATATTAGGTACTCACATGACCTATATCATATTAGGAATTCATCATATCCCAAGGACCCGTCGTATTTCTCGAATACCACCCGTACTTGTTAATCACGATTATCATCATATATTTTATTATGTAGTTATCACTCACATAATATTTTATCCGACCCAAGTACCCGTAAATATATCATAAATATTACCCGTACTTGATATAACGATTATTCTCCTCTAAATCGTAATATAATTATGTAGATACCTCTCACAAAATTTAATCCTCAAATCAAAATAATTTTTCAACATTAACCCAAGTCCCTCGCTCCTTGTTAATGTACCAAAATTAATAAAATCTCACCAAGTGCCAAATTACAATTTTCCAAACCTTTTTTTCCAATAAAAGTGCGTTCTACCCAAAAATGTAAAATTACAATTTGAGGCTTTTCTGCTCCAATTTTGAAAAAACTCAAAACTGCAAAGTTGTGCAAAACGGATTTTATACAAAAACTGATGGACACACTGCCAAATTTCTCTTAAATCAGTCCTAAAATTATCATACAATGTTCGTCCTTTTTTTAACAATTTTTCCTGTGTTTTTATCCATTTTATTTCACCCAAACTCACATGAAATATATTATAACAAAACCCAAATATCTCAACATCACTTCTACATGATTATGGGTGATTAAAATACAAGGAAAAACATCTAAATCACCAAGTTTATATGAGAATTAACATCAAATCCAATTAACCCTCAAAATTTCATCATCTAAATTCTCCATTTTTATACACCTAAAAAAAATAGAATTTAGAATTATGATTCCTTCTCTAGATCATCAAATTTTATATTCAATCATGAGTAGGATTCATCTACATGAAGTACCAATCATCATTTTCCATTTTCTCCATAAACATATTTTTTCTACATATTCATCCTAACAAGTTCATCCTGTTCATAACCTCTACATGTTAATAATCAACTAAATGAATTTGCATATTCATTAAACAATATTTATCAATCATTTTAATCCCAAATTCATAAGTTCATACTCCCAAAGAAAATCCTATTCTAACATGGATATTATAAACAATGAAATAGAGCAAGAATGACTTGCCTCTTAGTGTAGGTCTGAATCTTTGGAGAAGATAATGTTAGAACCTCCTCTTTACTTTTTTCGGAGACTTTTCGGCGATGGTTAAAGGTGTAGGGATGGTAGTTTGTGGGGGGTGTCCCCTTTGATTGCCCAATATGACCCTTCTTCTTCAAGGCAACTCTTCCTCTCCATAAGGTGAATTTTCTTTTCTCTCAAAGTCTCTTCACTTTCTCTCAAAGAACTCACAAATGAAAATAGATGAAATGAACCTTACGTAGAGTGTAAACCCACTTATATAACAAGTCTCCAAGGCCATCTAAAAGACAAAACTGTGGATACTATTAATCTCCTAAACCAAATGACTAAAATGCTCCTTGGGGTGTCCTTTCATCTTCCAATTTACCTGAGACCCAAATCAAACACTCGGGTATACTTTTCTACCTATTTCGACCCATCCGGACTCAACGGCTTACTCAAAATGATCATTCGATTGATATTTAATTAATTGACATTTTATTACCCAACTTTAGTCCCGACACGACTCATAAGCACGTTCCAACTTAAGTTCTATAATTGTCGTATTTGTATCTCACGACAATATGCATAATTATCATATTCACATATTACTTATATATCACTAAGTAATATTCAATAATATATTACTCTTATCAGTAGTAATATTCAATCCGGATTAATCCCAATTAAATTATTAATTAATTAATTCCAATTAATCCACAATAATTTGGCCCATTAATTTTTAATTATTCATAATTTAAAAGTCATAAATTACGGGGTATTACATAATCCTGTGGGGATTTATAAGTATAACCCTCTCTTTGTTTGTTTTGGGTTTTTTAATAAAAAATAAAGTATGTGCAATATAACTAATAAAAAGGTGAGATGTTAATGTGTATGAAATAAAGTAAAAGCTAAATTATGAATTTATATAATTGATGCAAAAACAAGAAATTTAGAGAGAGAGAGAGAGAGAGAGAGAAAGAGAGAGAGAGAGGACCTTAAAACGTTTAGATCTGAAATATATGATTTGAAACTTAAAACGTTTAGATCTGAAATCTATACAAAAATCAAAAGTCTCTTTTTCAAATAAATTGAAAATAGAGAAGGATATTTTAAAAATAACAACAAATATAAAGATCCAAGAGGACTAAGAACCTAAAAATAGTCGTGTAATGCTCTCGGTTGAAAACCTCGAGATTTCCACTAAGAAACTTGAGTTTTTTCTCAGTAAAAGGTTCTAAGAGAGAAAACTGGTTTGAAGAGGTCTTCAAACAACAAATACTCCAACACCTTAACACTCACAGAAACCCTAGATCTAACACTCAAGTTGTGGGTTTACTAGTATTTTGAAAACTAAGTTTTGGTGTATGGTATTTGGGAGAAAACGTTTAGGGTTTGATCTTGGACGATTTAGGTTTTGTCTCTTCTCTCTCTCTAGTTTTTCTCTCCTCAAATGAGACAAATTCTAAAACTCTCTAACTGAAGACCCTAGGCTTCCTTATATAGTGGTTGAGGAAGGATCGAGAAGGCTGTACCAAATCAAAGGCTTAGATTGAATAAACTGTTGGACTTCTCATCTAATGGCTACAAACCGGCGGTGATTAAATGATCGTTGACTGATTCTAATGAGGGTCACAAGGATTAAGATAGAAGACATGAAAATCGTCAATGAAAAATATCTAAGGGCTACAAAGAAGTCTTATATCTGACTCTTAAAAGAAACACAAATCAAACCGTTGCCAAGACAACACGTGTAAGGCTTTGATCGGAAGTAAAATGCGTGTTTTGTGTGTTTATATAATATGAATTGTACCCCCAGATTTCTTCAGCGCATTTGGATTCTACCCTGAACCAATTTTAGGAAAAAATATATTTATTTTTTAAACCCCAAACATGTAAAATCATATTTTTAATTAATTTGAAAAATCATTTTAAATGTTTAAAAAATATTTTGAGTGATTTAAAATTGTTGGAAAAATTCCTAAAAATTATATAACCCTTGTGAACACATAATAGCACATATATGAAGTGATTGTGTCTTAATTATGTGGGTTCTTGAGAGTAATACTTCCCTTTGAAGATCATTGGAGGTTTTTGGACTCGTTCTTCTTCTTTGAAGCTTGAATACTTTGAGAGAGAGCAACTCTAAAAATCTAATCCTATTTTGTCTTAATATCCAAACTATTTGGAAATCCTATATGGCACAGACTCAAGTAAGTTAACCATATAGTGTGTTCTCACTTGAGACGGTCCAGGTTGACTGTACGCGCCATCTCTTCTCCGTCGATGTCGACGAGCATAGCGGCGCCACCGGATAGGATCTTCTTTACAATGTAGGGGACACTCTAATTGGGCTTGAATTTCCCTCTGGGGTCCCAGATGGGTTCTACGATTTCTTTATGGGTTGAGTCCCCTTCTCGGACACCACGGTCCTTGACTCTCTTTTTTAATGAACGTGTTATTCGGCGATGGTATCCTTATATATGATAAAGAGCTTTTAGTCTCCTTTCATCCAAGAGTGACAACTTATCAAGACGGCTTCGATGCCAGTCTTCCTCGCTAACTTTTCTTTACAAGCATGACGTATAGTAAAGGAATTTCTAACTGAACGGGTAGGACTGCTTTAATTTTGTATACCAGCGAGTAAGGGTTAGCCCCAGTATATGTTTGAATTGAAGTGCGGTAGCCCCAAAGGGCGTAAGGCATCCAGTCAGTCCAATATCGGCAGCTCTCGATCATCTTGCTGATGATGGCTTTGAGGTTTTTATTAGCGGCTTCGACTGCACCGTTGGTTTGATGTCGATAGGGAGAAGATTTGTGTTTCTGAATCCCATACTCGTCGACCACTTCTATGACTTCTTCTTTGAAATGTAACCCGTTGTCTGACACTAGCTCATGCGGGACCCCATATCGGTAGATGATAATTTTTCGGATGAACTTGGCCACCTTTTTAGCATTCAAAACTGTGTATGACTCGGCTTCAACCCATTTGGTGAAGTAATCAATGGCAGCCAAGATGAATTCATGCCCTTTGGAGGCCTTGGGTGTAATTTTCCCTATGATATCAATGCCCCATGTGGAAAACGATCAGGGAAAAGTCATGTTGTATAATTCTCGCAGAGGCAAGTGTTGGAGGTTGGAAAACTATTGGCATTTAAGGCATTTTTCAACATAGATGGTGCAATCTTGAACCATGGTAGTCCAGTAGTAACCCTCTCAGATGATTTTTTTGGTGAGTATATGGCCATTCGTGTGGGGTTCGTACTCCTCATTGTGGATTTTCTGCTTCATATCTTCAATATCTGCCCATGTGATGCGTGTAAATGGGTTCCATTAAAGTTTCTCTTAAACAGCACTTTATCACATACAATGTATTAAGCAGCCAGTTTATGGAGGATTGCTTGGTATTTCTTATTAGAATCTTGGGAATACCTACCATGCTTGAGGAGGTGCTAAATATTGTAGTACCAGTAATCGGCTATATCAGGATCTTCTTATGTGATGAGCTCAATGTGATAACAATGGATAGGTTTATCTTGGTTTTAGACTAGTAAGGGGGGCATATTTATTCCTTCGGGCATATCAACCATGAAGGATAAGGTAGCAAGGGCATCGGCTAAGTTATTCTTTGCTCGAGGCAGGTAATGGAAGGTGATATCTTAGAATTAGGAGGCCAACTCTTCTAGGTGGGCATGGAAGGGTAAGAGTTCCTCATCCTTAACTTTCCATCTTATGAGTACTTGATCGATGATGAGGGTTGAATCCCCATAGATATATAGGTATTTAATTCCTTTCTTAAGAGAAACTTTGAGGCTTGTCGCACATGCCTCGTATTCAGTCATGTTGTTGGTGCATGGAAAATCAAGTTTGATGGCAATGGGAGTGTGAGAGTCATCAGGGGCAATTAGAAGTATCCCAATTTCGTATCCTTTCTTGTTGGCGGTGCCGCCAAAGAACATTTTCCATCAAAGGTCTTCGTGGGAGGTATAAAAGATATTCTCATTCAAGAATTTGGAAATCCAAACATCGGTTTTTTCCATATAAAGTCAGCGAGGTAGTCAGAGATGTCTCTTCCTTTCATGGCTTTCTGTGTGACAAACACAATATCAAATTCGGCTAGAAGCACCAACCATCGGGCCACTTGTCTAGACAGGGCAGGTTTTTTGATAAAGTATTTTATGGCATCCATTCGGGATACAAGTCTTATGGGAAAGGAGAGCATGTAATGTCGTAGTTTTTGGGTAACCTAGACAAGGGCGACACATGTTTTTTCCAAGGTAATGTAGCTAACTTCGTACCCGGCCCACTTACGGCTGGCGTAGTAGATGGCCCTTTCATTGCAGGTTTCTTCAAGGTATTGGTCTAACAAAGCCCCAGTTGTTGTATATGTTACGATCAGGTGTAGGAGTAAGGAAAGACTAGGATATGATGGCATGGGTACAGGAGGTCGGGTACTTGATTCAGTCAAAGTCCTCTTGGTAAGCTTCGTTCCAAGCCTTGGTTGATATACTTCAATTTCGAGTATAGGTTTCAACTTGGTAGGATTAGCATCTATCCCTTTTTCACTGACCATGAATCCCAAGAGCTTTCCTTTGGTAACTCTAAAAACACAGTTATGTGGGTTAAATCGCATCTGGTATTGCCGTAGTTGTTCGAAGAATTTTCGAAGAGCGGGAATATAACCTTCCCTAGTCTTAGACTTGATAATTATATCATCCAAGTATACCTCGACTTCTTTGTGTACAAAATCATACAATATGGTTGTGGTAGCCCTTTGGTAGGTAGCCCCTATATTTTTTAGACCAAATGGCATAACAGTGTAGCAGAAAGTTTCCCAAGGGTGATGAATGCAGTTTTCTCTTGATAATCTGGGTGAATCTTGATCTGGTTATATTCAACAAACCCATAAATGAATGACTTGAGAGCATGATTGGTTGTGCTATCCACAATCATGTCGATATTGGGTAATGGGTAATCATCCTTCGGAGAGGCCTTGTTCAAATCTCAGAAGTCAACGCACATGCGAACCATTCCTTCGGATTTTGGCACGGGTACGATGTTATCTAGCCATATGGGATATTCGATCACACGGATGATGAAGGTTCCTATATAGAGCACTCTTAGGGTTTCTTTTCCATGCTTTAGCTATATAGGCCTTCATCTAGTTGGACTTTGATTTTGAAAAAATTATTTATGTATTTAGGGTAAGTGTCATTACCTCCGCCAAGCTCCTGCAGCTATCTACTTCATCCCGAAAATCCATTGAATACTCCAATCTACGTAAGGTAATTTTTGTTTTCAATGACTCATAGGACTTATTATGTCACGTAGGACACGACACCATATTCCATTTACATTTTGTTTATCATATTTGATGATAGTTGTGTTTCTTTTCATAATATTTTTTTTGAGTTTAAAAAAATTTTGAATAGCAATTCTTTTTGAAAAATATTTTTGGTGAATAAATTTTCGCAAGTTAATTTTTTTAAGTTACAGAATTATTTTTTTTTGGTTAAAAATATTTTTTTTTGTGTCTCTTTTGTTTCATGCTCGTAAGATATTTTAAATATAGATATCATATGTCGTGCGTGCCATATGTAGCCTTAGTTTCATATGCATGATATGCGTGCTTATATGTATACTAGTATGCATAGTATTATTATATATATACACATATGCGTAAAACCCTATTTGGTTTTTTTTGTGTCCAACAACTGAATGCATGCGTTTGTGTAATATATATATATATATATGTCCCTTTTTGGTTCATATCATTTTGGCTTAAGTATGTTTGTGATAAGACCGTGCCAGGTCATGTATGACCTTAGGAGTCTTTGGTCTTGCGTGTTCCCTTGGTATTAAAGCAGTTGTGTCCCATCAATAATTGTTATTGCATATGGGTTCACTCGTAACAGCTGGCCCCTAATAGTTTGAAAACGACGTCGTGGTTGTTTTACACCAGCTGGCTAATTACTTCTCAGCCCACGGTTTTCTCTAAAACCGAAAATGGTTTGTTATGAAAACAACACAGTGTGTCGCTTTTTCCCAGCGGTAACACTTGTAGTGGAATACAACTGGTTCCCTATCTTTTGTTCGCCCCACGATTTTGATAAATACCAAAACTGGTATTCGATTTATTTGGAAAAGAATTCATTTCAGTATTGTTACAACGGTAATAATATTTTGCGTATTTGTTACGTTTTGTAGTTGGTTACAGCTGTAGTATCACGTCACTTTGTTAGCTGATCATTTTGTGTTTCTTTGAGGTTCATCGGATCATATTTTATCAACGGATGAAAACGTTTTCATGTCAATCCTTGTGACATTCTTTAACCCAATCAGACTTGTTCTTATTTGGCTACAAATACACACCTTTGGTCTCCATTTTTTTCACCCGAGAAAATTAATTTTTGTTGAAAAACTCTGCAGAAATTTTAGAGAGAGCGAGAGAGAAAGTCTACACACTTTGTGTTTTCAAGATATATTTCAGGAGTGTATTTCATGGAAAAATATTATTGATTCATTTCAATACATTTTGTAGACTCTAGAGATTCAAGTTCGTGGTAGTGTAAAAATTAGAACCTCATCTCTCCGTTTTTGGTGTTTTCCATTCTAAAATGGTTGTAAGTATTTTTGTTCATGTTATTCTTAGTATGTGTCCTTTTTAGATCTGATTTATTTAGATCTAATTTGTGTAGTATTATTGTTGAATTTAGTGATTGATTTGTTGTTGTAGTTTCAATCTTACTTTAAAACATTTTGTTTTAAAATCATTCAAGAAATCTTTATTCACATTAGGCTGAATTTTTAAGAGGTTTAGAAATCTGAACCTAACTTTTATAAGGGTTGAATTTAGTTGAAAAATATTCTGATAATCCTTATAATTTGTTTTGGACTGAAACTGGACATAAAATTGATTATATAAATTTTCAGTCTTAATATTTGTGTGTATTTGATTATCTGCTTGTTTAAGTGATTTTCAGGAATTGTTTTTCATATCATATCACTTAGATATAATCACTCACATAATATTCACGTAGACACATTTATTTTTGAAAATATTTGAACAAGTCTAGTGTTCAAGATTTAAAAAGAAAATCTTTTCAAAAACTGGTTTCAAAGTCAAGAAGACTTAAGTTGAGTTGACACAAGACTTGCAAAGATATATAGGAGATATAATATGTTGCACAGCATTCGGTGTTTATCATTTAAGTGTGGGTGTGTCATCTAGGATAGAACACCACACACATACACTTCACTATAAAAGATCAATAGGCATTGAGCTGACTTGCGCCAAGACGGTTAAAGGGAAAGCTAGGAAGTGAAGAACGCAATACACGAAAGACAAGTTGAATCTGAGATTCAGAAAAGGCAACCACTGCAGAGGCTTGGTAAGGTAATAGCTATTTTTTTCTAGTTCAATTTGTGTCTTATTGTGTGATTGTAACTCGTTCCGTATTGATTTTTTTTAGTGGACTTGTTAGATTAGGTGACTCCTAGAGGGGTCCGTCTTTTTTCCTGGGGAAGGATTTTTGCGACGTAAAATAAATACCTTGTGCTTTACTTTACAAATTTGCAATATCCCGCGACATACGAAAAAGTAGGTTTAATGCTAGAAACGCACCTAATTAATTGAATCATATATTATCTATTTTGACACCTGGTTAACTCAAGATAATAAATAGGACTATTAATTGACTTTGCAAACTAAAATCTGCTTTAGCTAAGTTAGCAATTCAAGAAAAGTTTGAATTGGTCCCCTCTTGAATAACATAGTTAAATTGTAGGTAATTGGAGTTTAATTTGGAAAATTGTTTACTTCCGCATTATAGTCTATCATAAGCCGCACGCTCAAATGAAACCCACGTTTAACTATTTGCCAACTTCTTCCTTGACCTTGAGAGATCATTCGGTGCGGAGCTTTTGCAGCTTTTATCTGTCCAGTTTGCATTCAAGGAGAGTTGGGCGTTATCTCAAGATCATTATATGGCATGTCGTTGTAGGACCATGTGAAGACATCCATAAATTCCTCCAGTAATTCTTTGAATTGCGCCCGCTCATGCTTGTCTAGGGTAGACCCTATCCTAATCTCGTGCAGTTGGCTACTAGAACCGAGATTACTAAAAATATTTTCATCTTCATTAACTTGAGCGCGTTTATGTTATTTGTCATTAACCTTATTAAGATCTGTTAAAAACTGTTCATTTGCAAAATCATCATTATTAAGAGTTTGATTACGGTCAAGACAATTAATGTAAGGCACAACAAGATACTCAAAATATTTGTGTATTTCATTATTAGGAAAAACAACGTTGAAAACCTCATCAAAGGAGGTTTTGATTACATCAAATAGGGAGGAATAATAAAAAAAAAATAGGAAATGGGATAAACATCCAATTTGGGTTGCATGTCAGCGGGTGGAATAGGTATAGCATGCCAATTGGGGAGAGGTGCATCAACAGCTTTGATCAGGCGGGATGGATTTGATGATGTAGAGCTTTAGTGGACAATGCAGAGTGTCATCCCCAGTATCTCTAAGTTAAATGAATCTTCAGAGTCACTTCCCTCGAAATCTCTGGTAGCAGCTATAGTCTTTTCAATTAGTGGTTGCACATGATGCTGGGAACTTTCGGCCCATTAGTAGTTATCTTGGAAAAATATCTCCATTCCTGGTTTCATCTTCTTGTCCATATGATCATACAACGGTTAGATAAATTTGCAAAAGGGAACATCTTCACCCTCTCTGATAAATCTTTTGTTCAAGGAATCTCTTGAAACAGTCTTGGTACTTTCTAGCCTTCTCTTCAACCGAGGTTAGAGAGCATTCTGAGTTCTTCTACTAATGGATGATAACCTAGGCCACAAGGAGGAAAGGCCTTTTTCAATACTATGGGTTCGAATATTCCCTGTTGTCATCGTCCCAGCCACATTCTGGGCATGAAGTGCATGTTATTGAACATCTGTATCACATTAACGTTGCCATGAGGGTTACACTCCGAACAAACCCTATTTTTGAAACCGTCCCTTGTTGGGAGCGGAAGTGGTTTGACTCAAAAACCTGATATAAGCATATCATTTGCCCCATATTTTATCTCTAGTATCGGATTACTAGTGTTTGCATTCTCAGTGTTATCATCATCGCCCAAGATGTTGATGACCTACCCATTGTCAAAGAACTTTATTTTCTGATGGAAGGAAGAAGACACACTCTTGATACTATGGAGCCATGGTCGTTCGAGCAATAAGTTGAAACAAGCCGGGATATCGATGACTTGGAATTCAATAATGGGATTTTTAGGGCCAATCCCTAGTGTGAGCTTTATGGATCCCATCACTTCTCGACAAGTATTATTATAAGCGCGCACTGTGGAGGAGGTTGGAGCAAGGTCGCTCACTTTCAGTCCCAAGCAATTTGGGGTTCTTAATGGCCAAACATTAAGAGTTGACCCATTATCGACAAGGGAAAGTGGGATAGTATTTCCCATGAATTAGACAGAGATATTGAGAGCATACTTGTGATTTGATTCAATCTTAGGGATATCTTCTTCAGAGAAAGAGAGCATGCTAGTAGAGGTTAGAGATCTAACCAAATTCACTATTTCTTCTGGCGTGGTGGAAGGAGGGACTGTCGGTAGTGTTTGGCTTAGGATTTGTTGTTGGGGCTATGATACCACCCCCATCAATCAGACCTTGGATTATATTTCAGAGGTGGAAACACTGATCAGTGGTATGGCCATCACTTTGGTGAAAGTTTCAATGGGCCTCCGATTTGAAATTTTGGGGAAGTGGGTTTGGTAATGGACGAGGGTCCAATGGCTTCATAAGATTTCAGCTTAAAAGGGTTTGTTAAACTTTGGAGAGGGGAGCATGAATCTCATTGTATTCCTTTTTGACTGGGTTAGGGAGGCTTTTTGGAGCCCATGAAGTGGCAGGCTAAGAGATGTTATTGATGGTTGAAAATGCGGTATTGGTAGTCTTTAACTACTTTTTGGGAGTGAACTTTCTGGATACTTTCTTCAGCTCAACTTCTGTCTTAATAAGACTTTCATCAATCACTACTCCTGCTTCTCAGAGGGATCAGAAAGGAGGGTAGTACTATCCTCCCATCGCCGCTCGGACATGGGCTAAGAACTTTTTCTTCACAATACTGACTTACTCCTCTTCGAAAGGTTGGTTGGTCATTATGGATGCTTTATCTTTCCACCTTGCTATGAAGTTACTGACAGATTCCCCAGGGTTTGGTTTGAGAAGATTTAAAACACGGCGAGTAACCTCCAACTCTTCGTTATACTTGTACGGTGGCATGAATTCTTTGGTAACATCTTCCCAACTATGGATTCTGGACTCCTCGAGAGATAAGAACCAGCGA
Organism: Sambucus nigra; assembly: GCA_949130495.1. NCBI lineage: Eukaryota > Viridiplantae > Streptophyta > Magnoliopsida > Dipsacales > Adoxaceae > Sambucus > Sambucus nigra. The sequence continues at coordinate 118,509,563 of OX422218.1, read as the reverse complement.
AAAATAATGTCCTTCAAAGTCTGTTTGAATATTTAGGCCATTATTTCCTCGGAGGCCCCTAAAAGAGTCATGGCTCGATGGTAACTTCGGAGATAAAAGATTGTGGGTCCACTACCCCAGAACTTCTTAATGTCAGGCATATTGAACTTTTTCGACAGTCTTGCTTTAGGATAGGGAGATATATGGGTGTAATTTATATAGTTCCCAAAGATTTAGACTTGGTTAACATCTTGAGGTACTCCTTGACCTTGTTAAACTCTTCTTCTTTCGGGTCAATGGTTATGGGTATGTTAGCCCCTAGCTGGGCAAGATTCAGCATAAAGAGCTGAACTGGCGATGACCCATTAACAAGAAGGGCATGACAAACGTGTTGATATTCCTCGAGGACCTATATAGTCGCGGGTGTGAGCAGACCCATAGAGAATGGAAAGAGGACCTCGGGCTCTTCAGGAATAGGGACCCAGTTTCGTTGCATCTCATGAACCATGGTTCGAAGATTGTCAATCTTAACAGTGAATTGGGCTAGAACCATCATCAAATCAAGCTGCACATTCGGTAGTTGGTCTATTATCTCCATAGAAAGTGGATAAAGATGAGTTCCGAAGTTGAAGGAAGTAGCGAGGGAACTGATGGAGCCTCGAGGCGGTTCGACGGAAGATCGAAGCCAATAGGGAGCCAGTCCAAGGGTCAGGTGTGCGATCGACCTGAGAAGGAGAAAAATTCAAATTTATTTTTGAAAGAGAAGGAAGACTACTATTATAGTAGGAAAATATTTTTTTGATATTTTTGGAAAAAAGGAGGACAAAATGTTTTTGGGTGAAAGGGAGGAAAAATATTTTTGGTATAAGGAAGGAAAAATGCTTTTGGTATTTTTGATAAAAGAGGGGAGAAAAGGTTTTTGACACTTTTAATTAAGAAAAAAGAGGGAAAATGAGATAAGGGTATCATCATTATTATTATTATTATTATTATTATTATTATTATTATTATTATTATTATTATTATGTTTATTATGTTCTCACTTGTATTAGGTTTACCTAAATGAAAAAAGAAATGCCGGACGGGACCCGTGCCTGGGAAAATTGGGTTTGAAAAAGTAAAAACATGGTTGGACTTGTTGTCAAGCTCATGGACAGATACTTGCCTTTGCACTAGCATGTCTAATTTCGTATTATGTGTGATGAGGATACCTTTCTTTCCTTCCCATTTCACTCGGGTGGTAAAGGTGATGCAAGAAAGTGTTAAATCTTCAAGAACTCTCTCTTTCTCCTCTCTAATGGCCTCTTCTTGATACATCAGGATTTTGAATGTGTTTAGCTGTTACCCCAACTAATTAGACTTGGGTTTATAATCCCTAATCCAAAAATTAGGCTAGCGGACCAAATTCAAATGACCCCAACACCCCCATGTGGGCTCGGTTATGACTAAAAAGGCCTCGGGTTCCAAACAATACACCCAGGTATGTTATTCTGACTATTTCAATCGTTTCAGAATCAACCATGATCTTAAAATCACCATCCGAGTCACTCCAAAATAATATCCTGTCTCGACCTCATATAGTCTACACACGACACTCAGTTGAGATATACCACCGTCACGTCACTATCACCCGCTATGACATAAAAATACTGAATCACTATTCACTTATTAATTTTATTTAATAAACATTAATCATTTTCTCTCCAATTAATATTTAACAACACATAATATTTAATTCCATTAAATCACATCGCGCGTGTAATTTAAATTTAACCTAATTAATTTAGTTTTAAGTACTCAAAAATATCAAATTGATGAAAAGTTCTTGTAGCTATAAGACAGCCAAAATATGTATATGACTTATTACGCTCTGGAGAGAAGTACTTCTACTCATTCTTGATGATGCCACCAGTATAAGGTATTGATAAGCTCAAGGTAGCAGCTATAATGGCAGCATAAGAGTAATAAACTAGTAGAAGGAGGTGAGGAGAAGAGGAAAAACACTGGTATATAAGTGGTTCAGTCAATTTAACCTACGTCCACTGTGAGTGTGTGAGTAAGTTTCACTAGAATGAGGGCACTAATGGCCTGTGATACAACCTCTCACTTTCTCTCTCTATTATGTATACAAACAGAGTTTAGGCTAGGGTTACCAATTTAAATCCCTATCCAAGGTAGGAGAAGACATGTATTTATAGTGCTTGGGGGGTGTAGTGTACCCCCTAAGCATTCCATGAGCATGTGTGCATTGAATACACTAATCATAGGTGGAAACCTGGTTGTGCCACATGTAAGGAATGATGACCAAATATTCCCTCACGTGAGGGGAATGATTTGGTTATAACTGATTTGCTCACGTGTTCCAAGTCTTCCATGTGCTTACGTGTGTTCGAACTTGTGACATCATCTGATGGAACCTCAGCCCAACCGAGTACGATGTTGGTCGATCGTTGCTTTTTCCTTGTAAGGATATTTTTATCATGTCAAAAATATTACATTTACGTATGTCGTACGCCGCTACATTTGGCACGTCTCTACACGATCTCACACGAAGGCCTCAATCCGAATTTCAAGAATCAAGCATTCAACATCTCCATCAAGTGTCCCACATTTGCCACAATGATTTCACGTTCCACGATTTTAGGGACTTAATGTAAGTGGTACGCAAGAGAAGTCAAAACAGTGAAAGAAACAAGATATGGAAGTTCAAGGGCATTTTGGTAATTTTTTAGACACCATCCGGAGGTTCGGTCAACTGGAAAGTTGAAGAGTCGACGACACGAAGATACTGGAAGAAACGGCACCTCAATCCGAGCTACGGTGAAGAAGTTATGGCCCTTTGAAAATGGAGAAAATTCTGAGAAAAGACTTGAAAAATGCTGAGTCATTTAAGCCCCAATCCAGCGAACTTTTGCGAACCGAAGGCCAAACCGGTTCGAGGGTAAAACCGGTTCGTGGTACACCTGAACCAGTTCGGGTTACCTAACACTAGCAAGTGTTTTAAAATCATGAAATTCCTTTTGGTTTCCTATAAAAGCCAACTTCGGGGGAGTTATTTCATAAGACTTGGAGAGACAATTTTGAGAGTTCTAATTACTCTAGTCTTCATATTTTTGAGTCCCAATACTCATGTTTTGATTCACATATCCTTGCCAAACCTTTGTGAATCCTTTTGTAACCCAAGAACACAACCTTGTGTTTGTTCAACCTCTGTGGAGAAGCCGTCCTTCTTCTTCATTGTTGCTCACCTGGAGTTCCCGAGGGAGATTCCAACCGCCGAAGATAGAACTGACACCTACAGGTATTTCTGTGTTATTGTATTTTTATTGTAATTCGTGTAACCGTATCTTATAAAATTATAGTGAAAATAAAAGGTTTTTCCCCTTTGGGGGATTTTTCCTCACATGTGTGTGTTTGAATGTTCTTGCTTGATTTTATCATCTTCAATCACATCTAGATGCATGTTTAGGACTTAATTGATAAAAATTGAGTTTAATTAAATAATTTCTTTATTTGAACACAAGCGCACTCTTTCAAATTAGTATCAGAGCCAATTACACAATTCTACTGTGTAATTTTCCGCAAAATTTTTCTAAGATATCAATTTTCTGAAAAATTGATTTTTGAAAAAGAGCGTGTTCATAATGGAGAAGTTATATAATAAAATGCCAGTTTTTTACGGGACAAACTATGCATACTAGAAAGCCCGCATGAGATCTGCATTAAAATCCCTTGATGAACATGTATGGATTTTGGTTGAAAGAGGGTGGACTCCTCCCTCCGTCACTGTTAATAACGTGACTAGTTTAAAACCTGACACTACTTGGATTGAAGAAGAATTTAAATGGTCATCTTTTAATTCTAAGGGTTTAAGTGCTATTTCTGGATCTGTCACACTTGATGAGTTCAAACGGATAATGACGTGCACCACGTCAAAAGAGGCAGGGAATAGGTTATGATGGTGCCTCCACGTCCCAAATTGCACCTGGACTAGTTCCTGAGTTTACTACGACTCCATATGGCCATCGTCAAAAACCACGAAAGAGAGTTCAACCAAGAAAAGCAAGCCAAGGTTCGCCTAAGACTGTGTTCTTCTGTACATATTATAAAATAAAAGGCCACCTCAGGGATTTTTGCTATATTTTAGTTCAAACACGATGTACTACTGCTCCACCACATCATAATGATGATTTTTCCAGTTTAAGAGAGCGTGTTGAGTTTTTAGCGGCCACATCACAGAGTTTGATGGAGGAAGTCCGATGGATGTCTTTGCCGTCAGTGAATGCTTCTCACATCCCGGCTAAAACCAATAACAACAAGGGTAAACAAAAGGTTACCACTTCTTGGGTACCTAAGAAAGATAATAAAGCCCTTGTTGTTCATGTCTCTCTCAAAGCACATAATACCTCACAGTGGTATTTTGATAGTGGGTGCTCCAGACATATGACAGGTGATGGAGTCACCTTTGGAGATGGGAGCAAATCTAGCATTGTAGGATGAGGTACAGTAGAGTTACCAGGATTTTCTAAGGTAGAGAATGTTTTGTACGTCAAAGGTTTAAAAGAAAACCTTCTCATCATTAGTCAGCTGTTCGATGCTGACTTTGTAGTAAAGTTTAACCGGGACGCATGTAATGTCTACAATCAAGCCGATAAACTTTTAGTGCAAGGGGTGAGGACAGAGGATAATTGCTATGGGACTGTGCCTACATCCTCACTTGTCTGTAACAGCGCCACGATCACTCCTATGGATCTGTGGCACTAACGTCTAGGTCATATGAATGTTAGAGATTTGACTCGCTTAGCTAAAAGGGACCTAGTACGTGGCTTACCATCACTTGGAAATCCGACTTCCACGGTTTGTGGACCCTGTCAGTTGGGAAAGCAAATTCATATCCCCCATAGGAAGTTGCATTCCATTACCATCTTCCGTGTACTTAAGTTGATTCACATGGATCCTATGGGTCCTACTCGTACTGACAGTCTGGGTGGTAAGAGGTATATCCTCGTGATAGTAGATGATTTCTCCATATATTCGATTGTAGGTTTTCTGAGAGAGAAATTTGATGTTGTAGAGTTTTTAATGACCAAGTGTCATGTCCTTCAAAACCAACACGGAGTCGCTATTAACAGAATACGTAGTTACAATGGCATAGAATTTAAAGAAGAAAAGGTAGATCTTTACTGTGATAGCCTTGGGATCAAACATGAGTTTTCTGCTATGAAGACTCCTCGGCAAAATGGTATTATTGAGAGAAAGAATAGGATGATCCAGGAAATGGCTAGATCTATGCTTCTAGGTCGTAAGGTAGCCAGGAGATTTTGGGCGGAGGAAGTCTCTACTGCATGCCACACGGTGAATAGGGTTTACCTGCGTCCACACCCACTTAAGACGCCTTATGAATTATGGACTCGCAAGAAACCCAACCTTGTATATTTTCTTATCTTTCAGATTAAACGCTACATCCTACGGGATAGAGAGCAATTAGGAAAGTTTGACTCCCGGAACGATGAGGGAATATTGCTAGGATATTCATCAAATAGTAGAGCGTATCGGGTTTTTAACCTGAAGAGCTCTAAGGTTATGGAGTCAATAAACGTCACCGTATAAGATGACGACCCTTCGACGTTTATTGATTCTAGCCTTCAGTGTGAGGATGAGGACTTTTCTGGCAGTGATTTACTTGTCCCTCACCCACACCCCATGGATCCTACTCCTGTGTTAGGGGACACACCTGCTTGGGTTCGCAACAGTCATGATCCCTATGCCATTACTGGTGATCCCACTTTAGGGGTCAAGACTCGTGCTCAGTTAGAGAACGTTGTTAGCCATCTTTGCTACACATCCAAAGTCGAGCCCAAGAATCACAAAGAAGCACTCAAGGATGAACACTGGATATCTGTTATGCAAGATGAGTTGCTTCAGTTTAAAAAGAACAATGTCTGGGAACTTGTCCCCCGACCTAGTGAGACTAATGTGATAGGTACCAAGTGGATTTTCAAGAATAAAATGGATAAAAATGGTACCATAATCCGAAATAAGGCTAGGTTGGTCGCTCAAGGCTACACACAGATAGAGGGTGTAGACTTTGGGGAGACATTTTCTCCTGTTGCGAGGCTTGAGTCCGTCCACTTACTACTCGCCATCGCATGTCATCTGCACTTCAAGTTATATCAGATGGATGTCAAGAGTGCCTTTCTAAATGGCATTCCATAGGAGGAGGTTTACGTGGAACAACCAAAAGGGTTTGAAGACCCTAAGTACCCAGAGCACGTATACTATCTGAGGAAAGCCTTGTATGGTTTGAATCAAGCACCCCGTGCTTGGTACGAGAGGCTTACTTCCTATCTCTTAGCCCGTTGCTTCCGGAGAAGGGGAGTTGATATGACGTTGTTCGTCAATAGAGATGACGGTGCTATTTTGGTTGCCCAGGTCTATATGGATGACATAGTCTTTGGATCCACATGCTCCCAACATGCTCAACACTTTAAGGAGGAGATTAAAAGTGAGTTTGAGATGAGCATGGTAGGTGAACTTACTTTCTTCCTTGGTCTCCAGGTTCATCAGCTAGAGGATGGGATGTTCATCTCCCAATCCAAGTATGCTAGAGACCTAGTGAAGAAACTTGGTTTACACTCTGCTAAGCATGCACGTACACCTATGAGTAGTTCTATCATGCTTAGTAAGGACACTTCAGGCAAGGACATAGAACAAACCTTGTATCAGAGTATGATAGGTAGTCTTCTCTACTTGACTGCTAGTCATCCCGACATAGCCTTTAGTGTTGGAGTCTGTGCGCGATATCAAGCATCCCGGAAAGAGTCACACTTACTCGCTCTAAAACGTATTATCAAATACGTGGGTGGGACTCTCTCATATTGTATTTGGTATTCCTTTGATACTAATAACCATTTGTCCACCTATTCGGATGCCGATTGGGCCGAGGATGTAGATGGTTGTAGGATCACTTTTGGTGGATGTTTCTATTTTGGTTCTGCTCTTGTCTCCTGGTTGAGCAAGAAGCAAAACTCCATCTCTTTGTCCACTGCGGAGGCTGAGTACATCTCCGCCAGGAGTTATTGCACGCAACTCTTGTGGATGAAGCAGATGCTGGAGGATTATGGGATTTCACAGGATACCATGACCATTTCCTGTGATAACACGAGTGCGATACACATATCCCGCAATCCAGTCTAGCATTAGCACACAAAGCACATCAGGATACGCGAGCACTTTATACATCAGTTAGTTGAGGAGAAAGTCGTATCCTTGAGTTTCGTACCCACCGACCTTCAATTAGCCGATATATTCATGAAGCCTTTAGATGCCCTTAGATTTGAGAGTCTTAGGAAGTCTTTGGAGATTTTCACAGTTAACTGCGGGGTTGGTTCATATCTAGGATAGGATGCATTATCATGTTCATATCATATGATTCCTATTCCTAGGTTGTATCATTTGTATTATTTTTTTTGCTTATTTTATTTTTAAAAAAATCCAAAAAGATTTTCTTTTTATAAAAAGTTTAGAAAAGCACAAAAAGATTTTTGGACTTTATTTGCACCTTTTATGGATGAGCATTTAAGATCTTCGAGTCAAATTTCATTTCATTTATCCACGTGACTGTTTAATAGTGATTTGAGACGCTACATCATTGCATCCATGTGCTTTACACTGTTTGGAGTCTTTAAGATGTGATTAGTAATATCTTTCTACATGTTTGGCTCCTTATTTCCGTTATTGCACACATGCACGATTTTATTTGATTATTGTACTTGTCTATCATATATTGGCTTAAGTATTTCCTTCTCAATTATGTCTATACAACTTACCATATACGATAAAACTTGACAAGTTTGGAATGCATGTAAAAACCGTTTGGTGAGACCGTGTGTTTATTTAAAAATGGGGAAAGGCTGCGACAGGTTCATTTAGCCTTTGCGAATACTAAGTCACCGTTAAATCGGACCTAAAAAATTGAGGAATTTTATTATCCGGGGTCCAAAGAGGTTAAAAGAGCCCGAAAAATTTTAAAGGCAATAAAAAGAATTTCATGCCAAATATGGGCCATTTAGGTTTCACCATCAATTCTCCAAAGTTTGAGAACTTAGATCATCTCTATTCAAAATATAAATCTGAAGGAGTTTGGTTGGAGAATTCAAACGGGTTTGCACTTCCTTGAAAGTCCTGAAAAAGCATTAAATCGTTTTGGACGTTATTTGTGTGGAAATCATTTTAAGCTTTGATTTGTTGATTTGATTGAGTCAATGTTTTATAATTCCATCTTTTTACACCTAAGGCAGATGCTGAGTTTATTCGTTAGGAGTATCCGATATTCATCGTGCACATATGTCATGTTTGTATGCATTGATTTTCCTATCGAATTTTATCACAGCTCTACATTTACTCTATCATCGACTTGGTTGTTTTTATGTTTGTTCATGGTGTGATTTTTGTTGTATATTTTGTGCGAAAAATTTTGAAAAATTCAAAAATATATTGTTTTTACCATGTGACATTTTCCATATTTATGCTTTTCATATCTGTCTATTTTGGGACAACATAAAAAGGGGGAGAATGAATTATCGGAGAGTTGTTTGGTTGATCAATGATTTGCTTAATCTTAATTGATCTTTGATTTTAGCCTATCATTATATTTCAAATTGTTGCTTATCACGAGTATTTGCTTTATCTCATGTGTGTAGGTACTACATTGATGATCATATGTTGCACACCTTGATGAGAAAAGCTTTGAGATTTTTGAAGATTTGAAGAACAAACGATGAAGACTAATTCATTTGTACCCTTCCAGTTTTGGGTTCATGGGAGGGTAGATTTGTATAAGCAATTTTGTTATTTGATAATTCTGATTTTTTATATATGTACCGGCAAAGACATAGGGGGAGATTTGTAAGGACATTTTTATCATGTCGAAAATATTACATTTATGTATGTCGTACACCGCTACATTTAGCACGTCTCTACACGATCTCACACGAAGACCTCAATCTGAATTTTAGGAATCAAGCATTCAACATCTCCATCAAGTGTCCCACATCTGCCTCAATGATTTCACGTTCCACGATTTTAGGGACTTAATGTAAGTGGTACGCAAGAGAAGTCAAAATAGTGAAAGAAGGCAAGATATGGAAGTTCAAAGGCATTTTGGTAATTTTTTAGACACCATCCAGAGGTTCAGTCAACTGGAAAGTTGAAGAGCTCGACGACACGAAGATACTGGAAGAAACGGTACCTCAATCCGAGCTACGGTGAAGAAGTTATGGCCCTTTGAAAATGGAGAAAATTCTGAGAAAAGACTTGAAAATGCTGAGTCATTTAAGCCCCAATCCAGCGAACTTTTGCGAACCGAAGGCCAAACCGGTTAGGGGGGAAAACCGGTTCGTGGTACACCCGAACCAGTTCGGGGTACCTAACACTAGCAAGTGTTTTAAAATCATTAAATTCCTTTTGGTTTCCTATAAAAGCCAACTTCGGGGGAGTTATTTCATAAGACTTGGAGAGATGATTTTGAGAGTTCTAATTACTCTAGTCTTCATATTTTTGAGTCCCAATACTCATGTTTTGATTCACATATCCTTGCCAAACCTTTGTGAATCCTTTTGTAACCCAAGAACACAACCTTGTGTTTGTTCAACCTTTATGGAGAAGCCGTCCTTCTTCTTCATTGCTGCTCACCAGGAGCTCCCGAGGGAGATTCCCGCCGCCGACGATAGAACCGACACCTGCGGGTATTTTTATGTCATTGTATTTTCATTGTAATCCGTGTAACCGTATCTTATAAAATTATAGTGAAAATAAAAGTTTTGGCCCTTTGGGGGATTTTTCCTCACATGTATGTGTTTGAATGTTCTTGCTTGATTTTATCATCTTCAATCACACCTAGATGCATGTTTAGGACTTAATTGATAAAAACTGAGTTTAATTAAATAATTTCTTTATTTGAACACAAGCACACTCTTTCAGTCCTACCAATCATAAGCATGACCTCGGCTTGGGCGACTTGTCAAGGTTACTTATGAGGTAGGATGTAGTGTCGGCTGAAGCAGATTAAGATGTTGGAAAAAGCTTGAGCTCATAAGATGCTATTGACCTCGGCTGCTGGCTAGCCGAGGTTGGTCCATGAGGAGCTGACCTCGCATAAGACGACCTTTCTGACGACTACTATGAGCTTCTTAATGACTCGGCTGTGAGGTCATCCGAGGTTGGTGACTCTAAGTATGAGGGTACACTCTAGGCTTATCAATCATCCCCTAGCCCTTAGTCTCCTATGTGAGTAGGTGACTGAGGGGTAAAAGAGTCAGGTTAATGAAGGGACATTTTTGGTGTCTTGGGGTTCGGAGTGGTTGTTTGGACACATGTCACTCTTTGAAGTGGCAAACATATTCCCGGAGATATGACAGCTCTGACAGTGCTTTTAGGATTTTTAGGGAAATGATGAGTGCCTTGGGAGTTGAGCCACATCATTGGGGAAGGTTTAAAACCCTTTCTCTTTCCTCATTTCTCTTTCTTCTTCTCATTTCTCCCGCCTTCACACTCTTGCTGTAAGAACTCTCTATCACCTCCATAGACAAAAGCTTCATCGTTTCTCAGGCTCTCAGGTTATCTTGGGTTCGTCACCCTTGCCTTTTGATTCCCCATTACTCAGGCAACCTTCTTGCTCCTTGATTTCTATTTTGAGGCTTTGTTTGCAACATTCCATAATTTACGGTTGGTTTTTTGGTTTCTGGTGAGGAAAACCACCACTGTTTGGTGGTTATTAGGCTAGGATTGGTGAGGTTAGGTGTTTTTAGAGTTATTCCGGGCTTCTTCAAGGTTGTTTTAGCAAAAAAAACCCACTTTTAAGCTTTTCGGTGACCCTCTAGTCATCTCCTCCCGTGACATAACCTCTAGAGGTTTTTGGTGTTCTTGCTAGAAAACTTTCAATTTCCAAACTTTGATCTTTGATTTAGGTAGCATAAGTTGTTTACATGTTTTCCTTTTGAGCTTTCTCCCCCTCAAGTGTAGTGTCGTCTGCCGAATGCTCAGACCTTTGTATAAACTTATTGAAGAGATCCCAACTCTGTGTGAGAGGACCTTTGAAAAGATTAGGTAGATAGAGTTAGCCCAGGAAGAGACTCGTAGGGCCGAGACTTTTCCGCTCAGACCTATCTTTCCTCCACCATTAGATGTCATATACCCTGAGCCTGCAGAGGTTCTTGATCCCATGTCTGAGTCAACTGCTTTCGACCCGACGTCTACCTCTGAGGCAACTGAGTCCATAGACTCTTTTCAAGAGGCTATGGATTACTCCCCAAAGGAAAGTGTAGTATCCGAGGAAGAAGAGGTTTCTGACCGTTCCTCATTTCACCGAGAGGCTAGCACTTCTCGTAGATCTCCATCTGTAGAGGTCTTAGAGCCAACTGTAGCTTTTCGTGGTCCAATTGAGGTCGTTCCTCTAACGAATTTTCCTATTGCCCCACCTGAGGCTCAGGTTTAAACTGTTTATGATAACGATAATGATGAAAGGAATGAATTGACACTTCCAAAGTTGATGGACCTGAGAGTTCTGTCACTGAATATGGCCTTATCCTCTTTCGACATCTATATGTCATTCCCTCTTCTGTAACTTTGAGGAAACCTCTGAAGGATGAGAGGGCCTTCGATGGCCATGAGGGAGAGCTCTGCGTCTATGAGAAGATTTTCAAACTCAACTTCCGTCTTCTAATTCACCCCACTATCCGAGTTGCCCTCTCTTATATCAATCTTTCTCCTTCTCAGCTTTCCCCCAATGCTTGGAGGGTCTTAGTTGGGGCTATCATCCTTTGGAAGGTAGTTCATCACACCGACCTTCCAGTTATGGTTTTCTTAGCTTTCTGCATACCCTTGTCTGCTAGAAATCATCCTGGCTACTATCACTTTGTAGCCAGGAAGTCTGAGAAGAAGATGTTGTTGGTAACCCAGACTTCTAACCACAACTGGAAGCCTCAATTATTCTTTGCCTCAGGGGCTTGGGAGTTTGTCCTTAACGAGGCTTGTGGAACATCTGACCCAAAAACTCCCCTAAGGTGGGACAAGGTCTCTATCTCGTCCAAAACCAACCCTGGGATGAGCCAAGAGAATCGTAAGAGTGTTGAGAACCTTCGTAGTCAGGGCGAAGATGGAAATCTCGTCAAGTGCGAGCATTTGATGACCCCTTACTATTTATCTCAGACAGGTCTTGGAGGTGGCCCATTGGTCGATATTCGTAATTGCTCTAGAATAAAAAAAATTATGCCAAGTTAAGTCTCGTACATTTCATGTATCTGAGCTGCTAACTATGATGTTTTTCTTTTTACAAAGAGACCAGAAGGCGTTTCAAACGATCTCTGGAACATGTCTTCACCAAGTATCACGAAGCTGCTGGAGAAGCATGGTGGAAAGAATTCACCACCTCCTAACCAAGCAAAGAAGGGGAAGGCCTCTGTCAACACTACAAAGAAGAGTAAGGCACCTGCAGACCCTTTTCATACGAGACCCAACAGGGCTCCAACTATTGAGCGTGCTATCCCCATTTCTACTGATGAAACTTTAGCAGCTCATCAATCTCAGCTGATGATAGGCGATAGTGTTATTGACCATAGCACCTAGGCCTCTGATGACCTCGGCTGAATAATGATCGAGGATGACAAACGTTTCTTTCATGCAATGGACGTCCCTCTGTTGGTCGAGTTTGTAGTCCACAGAGTGGTTCAGGAACTTATTTATAATTTTTCTCAAGTGTTATCTCTTCTCTTACAATTCGTTATTTCTAATGAGTCGGATTCTTTCTTGCAGGGTGTTGTTTCCTTCCATCATCTGGTCGATTATACGTTGAAGAGACTGCCTCTGATCCAGAAGGGTAGGGATGCTGAGAAGGCTGAGGCCGACTTCCAGAGGGAAATTGATAACTTTAAGAAAGATTTAAAGGATAGCGATGACCAGATTACCAAGCTTAAGGAAGACCACACCTTGGCTCTTAAGGCAATGGATAAGAGCCTTCAATCAAAAGTTTATGTTATTATTAAGGTTGCTATGGAAGATGCTTCAGAGACAATCATCAAGGAGTATCAAACCTCGAATGAGTTTTTTAGCTTCAGCCTTGAGTATCTGGAGAGGGGAATTAAGGCAACCATCCGATGGGCTACCATGAAATAGGCCAGCTCTGGAAGTTTGTTTGCTGAGGACTTCATTGGTCTCGGCTTTGACAACCCTCAACTTGCTCAAGCCTTGTAGGAGGTTGAGGAGGGTGGTCCATCTGAGACCAGCCAGCTAGAGGTTACTGAGATCGATGATGGTGCTCATGATGACGAGGTTAAAGTTACCAATTCAAACCTTGAGCAAACCAACCTTGTTGTTGATGGGTCGGCCGGAGCTGAGGGACAGACTGAGCTCTGCGTGTCTCACCTTCATGTCTATCATTTTTGTGAAGCTTTTATATAACCCCTTTTTTATATGAACTGTAACCTCTTATTTTCAAATAATGTAATCTTTATGCTTCAAATGAATGAAATTACACTTTCTTTACTTGTTGCTTTGCTATTCTATGTCTACGATGTTTCACTTATCCACCGTATCATAAAAATTGAATGATGGGAATAAAAGCAAGTAACAACAGACACTTATAATTAAAGGTCTGAGGTCACTAAGTTAATGATGTTCCACCTCATAATTTACCAAATAAATGATGTTAAAAGTCTGAGGTCACCAAGTTAATGGTGTTTCACCTCATAATTTCACCAAATGAATGATGTTAAAGGTTTGAGGTCACCAAGTGAATGATGTTTCACCTCATACTTCACCAAATAAATGATGTTAAAGGTCTGAGGTCACCAAGTTAATGATGTTTCACCTCATACTTCACCAAATAGATGATGTTAAAGGTTTGAGGTCACCAAATTAATGATGTTTCACCTCATAATTTCACCAAATAAATGATGTTAGAGGTTTGAGGTCACCAAGTTAATGATGTTTCACCTCATATTTCACCAAATAAATGATGTTAAATGCATATACATTGGAATAAAAGCATCAACATAACATTGTTATTTTCTCATTGACATTCTCTATATAAGTTGATACATGTATTACAAAAAGATCAAACAATTGCAGCATCATAAGTAATATTTTTTTAAGTGGTCGGCATTCCAAGGGTTTGAGAAAGGCTCTCCTTCAAGATTCTCTAGCCGATAGGTACCTGGTACAACCTCATCAATTACCCTATAAGGACCATGCCAATTGGGATGGAGCTTAATGGTTTTCTGCCACGCCTTCTTCAGGACTAGGTCTCCCGCAGCTATCGACCTTGACTTTACCCTCTGATTGTAGAATCTTACAGTTCTTTGTTGATAGGCTGGATGTCTTATCTCTACATCCTCTCTTCCTTCCTCAATTAAATTAAGATCAAGTCTTCTCTCTTACTCATTCCTCTGAGGGTCGTATGTTTGAACTCTATGAGTGGGAAGCCCTATCTCTGTTGGGATGACAGCCTCTGAACCATGGGCTAACATAAATGGAGTTTCCCCTGTGGGTGTCCTCATTGTCGTCCTGTAAGCCCAAAGCACAGCATATCCCTCTTATATCCATATTCCTTTGGGCTCTTCCAACTTTTTTTATCCCATCAAGGATTGTTCGATTTGTGACCTTAGTTTGACCATTTTCCTGGGTCGGCCAGGGGAAGAGAAGAATTGCTTGATCCCTACTCTTTCACAGTACTTCTCTAAGGAATACTTCTTGAATTGGGTTCCATTGTCTGAGATGCGGGTGTTTAGAAGGCCATACCTTCATATGATTTCTTCCAGATGAACTGGAAGGTCTTCTTCTCAGTGATTGTGATCATTGGCTCGGCCTCTACCCGTTTGGAGAAATAATCAATTGCCACAATTAAGTACCAATAGTTAAATACAGCCCTTGATAAGGGTCCTACCAAATCTCATGCCCCATACTGCAAATGGCTAAGGGGAGCTGATGGAAGTCAGAGGTTGGTGAGGCTGATGGGGGATAGTGGAGAACCTCTGGCACTTATCACATTTCTTCACATATACAGCTACAACTTTGGCCAAGGTCGGCCACCAGTACCCCTGAGTGATTATCCTTTTAGCCAACGACCTTCCTCCAATATGGCTTGAACAAGATCCCTCATGTACATCTTTCAAGATGTATGGAACCTCTGAAGGATGAACGCATCTGAGAAGAGGGAGTAAGAATCCCTTCTTGTACAGGACATCTCCCATAATGGAGAATTTAGCAACTCTGAACCTCAATTTTCTCCTTTCTAACTTTGACTCTGGAAGTTATCCCTCTTTATGTATCTAATAAGAGGATCCATCCATGAGGCTCCCATACTCAGATTTAGGCAAGGTCTATCAACTTCTTCCTCTTCGATGGTCGGCTTGAGCAGAATCTCAACTGGTATTGTTCTCCTTATGTTTATTTTTATTCTTGAGGCTACCCTCGTGAGTGCATCAGCTCGGCTATTTTCTAGTCGTGGTATCCTCTTTATATTTACTTCCTTGAATCTTTCCAATATCGATCTCACCCTCTTCAGATATCTGTCCATCCTTTCATCTTTGTCCTTATATACCTCCAGGATTTGGTTCACGACCAATCTTGAGTCACTATGGACTAGGAGTTGGCCGACACCGAGGGCCAAAAAGAGACATGATATTAATGCCTCATACTTTCACTCGTTGTTGGAGGCTTTAAAGTTGAACCTCAACGCATACTCAATATCTGTACCATCTGGTGCCGACATGATCAGCCCCTGCTCCACTTTTGTTTTCGCAGGACGACCCATCAATGAAGAGGTTCCAGATGATTTCATTTGAAGAGAAGTTTCCCTCTGATAGGGTCCCCTGCTTGAAGAGGTATATCTCTTCTTCATTCTTAACTATTCTTTTTCTGGATGTACTTATCTCGACCTCGTTCGAAGTTCAATCAACGTTTCTCTCTATTAGCTCATCTGCATCCTCATGACTCTTCTCAACCTCGACCTCATCCCAAGTAAAATTGGACACAAAATCTACGAGTGCTTGTCCCTTAATGGCAACCCTGGGTTAATCAATAATATCTTACTCCCCAACTCAATTACTTAGGTCATTAGCCTTCTTGACTTCTCAGGCTTATGGAGGACCTGTCTGAGTGGGGAATCAGTGAGGATGGCCATGGAATGATCTTGGCAGTACGTATGTCTTCATTTTCTTAGAATCATGTATCAAAGAATAGGCTAACTTTTCCATTCGAGGGTACTTCTACGCAAACCCTTGGAGTACCTTACTATTGAAGTACACTGGTCTCTACACTCCATCCTCTTCTCTTACTATTATAGCACTGATGGCTGACTCTGAGACAGTTAAATATACATACAGCTTCTCACCCTGAATTGGCCGAGATAGGAGTGGAGAGGATCAGAGGTAGGACTTAAGCCCTTTAAAATCTTTGTCACATTCCTCATTCCATTCGAAGTTTTTTCTAAGAACTTCAAAAAAAGGAAGACATTTATCTATAGCTCTAGAGACGAACCTGTTAAGTGCAGCCACTCGTCCGGTTAGCCTCTGAATATCTTTGATGGTTTTGGGTGTCTTCATTTCTAGCAAAGCCTTGATCTTCTCAGGGTTAGCCTCTATTCCCCTTTGGTTGATGATGAAGCCCAAAAACTTTCCAGCTCCAACCCCAAAGACACATTTGGTCGGGTTGAGCTTCATTCGGTATTTGTCCATGGTATCAAAAGTTCTTTTAAGGTCGGCCATATGAGTGTCGGCCCTCAGACTCTTCGTCAACATGTCGTCAACGTAGACTTCCATATTTTTGCCTATTTGATCCTTGAACATCTTATTTATAAGACGTTGGTAAGTAGCCCCTGCATTCTTCAGTCCGAAGGGCATGACCTTGTAGTAATAGGTCCCCTTGTCTGTAATCAAGGTTGTCTTCTCTGAGTCATCCGAGTCCATGAAGATATGATTATACCCAGAATATGAATCCATGAATCTCATAAGCTCATTTCCTATTGTGGCATCCACCATCTGATCTATACGAGGCAGGGAAAATCTGTCCTTTGGGCAAGACTTATTTAAATCGGTGAAGTCTACACACATCCTCCACTTCTCATTAGCTTTAGGAACTATGACAGCATTAGACAGCCACTCAGGGTATATAACTTCTTTAATAAACTCGACCTCTAAAAGCTTTCAGACCTCATCTCTGATGACTTCGTACTTCTCTCTTGAGTATATCCTTCTTCTCTGCTTAATGGTCTTGGCATCCTCTACAATATTGAGTTTATGACTCATAATTTCAGGATCAATACCTGTCATGTCTGCATGGCTCCAGGCAAAGATACTATGTCTCTTCCTTAACAGCGTCCCTAGCTCCTCTTTGATCTCAGGCTTTAGGGCTTTGACGACTTGGATGATTTTTTTTGGCTCGTCCTCATTGAGGACGATGGACTCTACCTCCTCCGTAGTCTCTCCCTTTTTTTATCTTTGTTTCGTCTCTGGGATCAAAGGTATCAATGTTGTAAGTGGTTTTTGCCCTCTTATGAGTCTCTCTCTCTTCTGCAGAGTTGAAGTAGCATTCACGTGTCGTCATTTGGTCACCTTTCACTTCCTCTACTCCATAGGGAGTCGGGAATTTTAGCATCTGGTGGACCATTGAAGGCACGGCCTCAAATTCCTTGAGGGCCACTCATCCCATGATGAGGTTGTAGACTAAGAAGATATTTTCATCCATCACAAAGAAATTGATTTTTCTTGTCAACCTTTTAGGCCATTCATCTTCCATTCTCACATCCATTTCATACATTCCCAATGGGTGGACCTTCTCCCCACTGAAGCCAATCAAATGGTGATGATAAGGGGCAATCCTTGCTCGACTGAGACCCAAGCTCTTAAAACAGGGCCAAAACATAACGTATGTAGAACTGTCGCCATCCACAAGGATCCTCTAAACTTCACATCCATCCACCCTTGTGGTGATGACTATAAGGTCATCGTGGGGAGCTAAGATACCCTTGAAATCAAGTCGTGAGAAGTCGACTATGAGTGTGTCCATGTCTACCTTCTTTCTTTTCTCAAGTTTAACCTCTGTTGAAGCCAAGTTCACAACCTCAGTTTTGGCCACTGCTTTCGCCTCTTCCAAATGAGCCTTGTGATCAGCTACCTCTGAGCCACCCCCTGCTAGTCCCCCGCAGATAGTGCTCACACCAAAAGAGATCATATTGACTCTCTTTACTGGGACATTATCATCCTTTGGTGGGAGGTCGGGGTCATCATCATCATCATCGGAGGCATCATATTTCCTAGCAGGGGTGTCTTCCTGGCATTTATCATTTCTTTTCTTTCTGGGGTTGGCTCGGCCATTCTTTGAAGCTCTTGTATCCACATACTTTCTCAGCTTTCTAAACTTCAGCATTTTTTCAATCTCGTCCTTCAGGGAAAACATTTGTCAGTTGGATGGCCGTGATCTTAATCAAACTTGCACCATAAATTCTTGTTTCTCTTATGTGGAGAAGCCCTCGGCTTCTCTGGCCATCTCAAAGACCTGTCATTCTTTGTCTCGTTAAGGATGTGTTCACAGCTCACAGTTAAAGGAGTATAGTCTGCAAACTTGTCATCCGCAACCCTCTTCTTTCCATCCTTTTTCTTTTGGAACTTCCTACTTCTACTTCCATTCTCATCCTTACATTTCGCAGCCATTGCTTCCTATGCATTCATTGCCTTTCTAGTTGCTGCTAACAGCTCAGCCATAGACTTAGGAGGGTCTTCAGCAAGCTTCCAGAGTAGTTTTCCCTTCTGAAGTCCTCCAATGAGAATTGTCATGGCTATGATTTCTTCATAGTCCTCTACCTCTAACTTTTCCTTATTGAACCTCGCGATATAGTCTCTGAGACTTTCATTCTTTCCTTGCTTTACATACAGCAAATGGGTCATCTTCTTCTGAGGTCTTACCACAAAACAAAAATTAAGAATGAATCGCTCGGCCAATTATCTAAAGTTTTCTATGGAATTATTAGGAAGAGAGGTAAACCACACATGTGTTACCCTAGTTAAAGTCCTCGAGAAAGCTCAACACCTAATCTCATCAGGTATGGAGTAGATTTCCACTACAGACTGGTACATCTCAATATGGTGGGCTGGGTTGGTACTTCCATCGTACTTGGGTGATACCACTGGAGGTTTGAGTTTAGTCGGGGTTAGAAAGCTGACAATCGTTGCCACAAAGGGTGAACCCTCTGAGTACCCCCTCTACAAGGGGTCTCGGCTTTTTATGAGATCTCCAATCTTATTTTCCATCCTTTAGATAGAGTCGTTCTAGGGATTAACAACGTCGTCCTGGCCGAGGTTGTACCCCTCCACCTCCAAAGGGTGAACCGATGGTTCCCCAGCTGCAGAACAACGTCGGCTATTGACCTCCCCCTGACCACCGTCTCGACCAAATTGGGGTCGGCCATGATGGGGCTAACAGTCTCCACCCTCTCTTATGGAGCTAGCAAGACTTCTTAACCTGGATAGCCTTTCCCTTAGTTCATTAACTGGGACAAGCCTTTCGAAGGCCGACCCTCTACTTAATCGATCAAACGCCGATCCTCTTTGTCGAGCATCGCAATATCGTCTTTCACCCTGACCTCGGCTCTGCTGAATAGGTCGTACAGTGTTATTTGAGATCTCATACTGCTCCTAACAGTCTGCTGGAGCGTCCTCAGCCTCTATATCGTCATACCTATCCTCTGGACAAGGGTTTCCTTGCCTCCCCAGGTGCAAACGCCTAGGGTCAGAAATATCCCTCCGTCGTTAAGGAGGTGGTAGGTCTTTTCGTGGTGCCTGGGGTGGTCCCCTAGCCTCATGTTGTCCCTAATCAGCTGTCAGATTGATCATCTCCAGTGAGACCCCAAGTGGTCTCATCATCATATTCTAGCTTAGTTGGGCAAATTGCTCTTGCATTATTTGTTGATTAGCGGCTAAGGACTTCAAGGCTTTCGTCACCTCAACTATCTTGGATGGGGTGGAGCTTGTCTAGAACTGGGCCCTCTAACACCAAATGGTGGAGGTGGTAACTCTGGTGCCATGTAAGAAGACTAGAGAGCTTGTAATGAAGGTATGATATATAGTATGAACCAAGGACCGTTATAAAAGGGCTGGTATTAGCGAACTTCATTACAGAGTTCACTTGCGATGAAAAACCATCCAAGCAGACTCCCCAGGGAGAGAGATTAGTCCCCAAAAATGAACAGTTAAACCCAGAGGATACCTATTGTTATAATGTTATGTCGTTTGGTCTTAAAAATGCAGGATCCACCTACCAATGGCTGGTAAACAAAGTTTTTAAGGACTAGATCGAGGTTAACATGGAGGTTTATGTGTATGATATGCTCCTAAGAGGCTGAACCTGGGATCCTGTGGAAACAACAGTTCCTCCCGGAAAATCGAGTCGCAACAGGATCGGAAGTACCGCACCGGAGCAACCTCCCCCATTCAGTCGCCCATCCACTTTGATGACCAGTCATATTTAGAGGAGCGTCCCAGTGTGCTTAAAAGACTGAGCAGGGGCTCAGCGTTTGATCGAATAGGTCCATGTTGCAACCGCTGGCAAGCACCAGCAACCTCGCGCGACTACTCCTCGAGGAATGCATCAGGCAGGTTCACCACTAGGGGATCCCGTCGCTCTACCCGAGCATTGTTTGAAGCTAAACAGACTGCCAGAGAAATATCTCCTTCGAAGAAGCCAAGGGAAAGCGTAACGAGCCCCATCGTAAACTGTTCAAGTTTAATAAAACGGAAGAAGCAGATTTCGACCAAGACAATGCCATATGGAAGCTATATGTTGACGGGTCATCCTGTTCAGTAGGAAGTGGCGCAGGCATTACCATTGCCACACCTAATGATAGAGATGTAGAATACGCGCTGCATTTTTAATTTGAAGCTTTCAATAACGAAGCAGAGTACGAGGCCCTAATTACTGGATTAAATCTAGCTTCCTCCATGGGAGATGACCACATTTCAGCACATAGCGACTCCCATCTAGTTGTTAATCAAATGCTGGGAGTTTACGAAGCTATGTAGGAGTCTATGGAGAAATACTTGCCATTGTTCAGCAATGGTTGGAAGGATTCGTGGAGGCAAAATAATAAGAATCCCTAGATTAAAGAATGTCCGAACAGACGCTCTGGCCAGGATGGCCTCGGCGATGAGAACGTCTTTAAGAAGAACAATACCAATTGAAGTACTTACGCATAGGAGCATTGAGGAATATCCACACAAAGTAATGGAGGTAATCTGGGATCCTCCTGGATGGACCCCATACGAGCATATATTGAGAATGGTAAGCTTCCTACAGATTCGAATAAGGCTAGAAAGTTGCGCTACAAGGCAGCCCAGTATATCATGGAAGCATGAATACTATACAGGCGAGAGTACACCGCCTCACTGCTGAAGTGTGTTCACCTGATGGAAGTCAACAAGCTCATTAAGGAGGCGCGCGAATGATGTTGTGGGGCCCATTCCACCGTAAGATCATTAGAAAAACGAATAGCGACCCAAGGATATTTTTGGCCGACCATAAAGGCCGATTGCACAGATTATGTGAGGAAATGTGATAAGTGCCGGAGATTTGCAAAGATCCACCGTTCCCCTAGAGCCCCGTTAACTCCAATTGTATTGCCCTGGTCGTTCGCTATATGGGGAATAAATCTAGTTGGCCCACTGCCGAGGATGAAAGGATTGTACAAGTACCTCGTAGTGGTAGTGGACTACTTTACAAAGTGGGTGGAAGCCGAATTCTTAGTGGAGATGACTTAGGAAAGGGTATTCCAATTCATCTGGAAAATTATCATATGCCGCTACGGCATGCTCTTCGTATTCATCACCGATCACGGCACGTAGTTTGACAACCAAGACTTCGATGACTATCGCATCAGGTCCAAGTTTCTAAAACTACACTCTGCACCAGGGCACCCACAATGCAATGGCCAAAATGAGATCACTAATAGGACGATCTTGGAC
The DNA here is from genome assembly GCA_949130495.1 of Sambucus nigra. NCBI lineage: Eukaryota > Viridiplantae > Streptophyta > Magnoliopsida > Dipsacales > Adoxaceae > Sambucus > Sambucus nigra. Next base: position 118,487,577 of record OX422218.1, on the reverse strand, counting down.
GGGATCAAGAAGAGACTTGATGACGCAAAGGGGAATTGGATCAAAGAACTCCATAGTGTGCTCTGGACATACCGGATCACTCCACGAACAGCTACTAGAGAAACACCGTATATGCTCGCCTTCGGCATAGGAGCGATCTCCCCCATAGAGATAGGACTCCCATCCACAGAGTCCTCAATTTTGATTCCCCAAGAAGTGATTTGGCACGAAGGCTGGACCTTAATCTGGTGGAAGAGGTCAGAGAAAACGCAGCATTGCGCGTGGCTGCCTACCAGCAAAGGGATGCTCACTATTATAACCATCGGGTGAAGACGAGTATCTTGAAGGAGGAGGACTACGTCCTCAAGAAAGTGATACGGAAGAACAATAAGCTCGAGCCCTACTGGCATGGGTCGTATCGGGTAACTAGTGTTGTGAGGCCATGAAATTATCGCATTGTCATTTCATTTATATAGCTCGCACTATTGCAATTAATAAAATGAAATTTTCATCTCTCGTTTCATTGATTTCTTCCTAGCATGAGATACAGTTAACATATCTAAATTGCGTTGCCAGAAATAACAGTGTCAAAATAAAAATACCGAATTAGATTGTATGAGGATAGGTCACAAACATTTAGACTTGTATAAACTTATTCTCACAAGTTTACCAAACCTTTGTACGACCACACAGGTCACGAACGAGGTGGACAGCTACATCCATTGTACGACCTTACAGGTCACGAACAATGTGGTTAGCTAAGAAAGTTGTACGACGTCATAGGTCGCTAATAGTTATACTTCTTGTTTTCACAAGTTTACCAAACCCTTGTACGACAACATAGGTCGCGAACGAGGTGGTCGGCTACATCCATTGTATGACCTCAAAGGTCACGAATAATGTGGTCGACTATAAAAGTTGTACGACCTCATCGATCGTGAACAATTATACTTGTACAAACTTATTATTATAGGTGTGCAACCTAAACACTTTGTGTGACCTCATGGGTTGTGAACAAAGGCACCAAATATTATTTTCAACAAAGCAACAAGATGTAAACAAGCAAATTAACAAAACCATATTTAAACAAAGAAGCAGAAACGCAGTCACTTGATGTCATAGATTGGGTGTCCAACTCACATAATTGTTCTTAAACAAAAACAAGATAAACACAACAGATCCACAGAAGTTTATCAGACATAGGCATCAGCTGGCAGGTCATCGTCTTATTTTCCAGCCAAGTTTGTGGCCTCATCGTCATCTCCTTTCCACCCATTTACCGTCTTAACGATGTCAGGATAAGGAGTGTCCATTGTATTCTTCAATTCCTCCTACCCATCTAAAAAGTAGCCAAGGCATTTGGTGTTGAATTTAGTCGAAGACTTGAAAGCTTCAACAGCTGCAGTACCAACATCTAGTAGCTCCGAAGCAAGAGCGGACTTCTTGTTATCAAACTTCTCTCTTTTAACAGGAAGAGCATCATTTAAGCTCTCAATCTTAGCATCGTCGGTATCACACTTCTCTTTGAGAGTAACATTCTCGCCCTCCACCTTGCTCAACTCCTCCGTCCTGGACATCATTTGCTCATCCTTCTCCTTCAATTCAATATACACCTTATCATACCCAGTCTTCAATGTCTTGTTTTCCTCAGCAAGCTCATTATAGGCTATGTGGTTCACCAAGGATTTCTTTCGCAAGACAGTGCAAGCCATGGATGCCTGGAAGACAAACAAGAGAACATGGTCAAGATACGATAATAATGTAACTAAAGATTACAATGCAAAATGGATAAGATATACATATGAGTGACAATCGATGCTGAGCCAAAGTCCACAGGGAGTCTGGATCAGAACAATGCAAAAACTTGAAATCCTTCACATGGTTTAGTAGCCGAGCAGATCTAGGGCATTCTTAGCATAATAAAAAAAATAGAGTCCTGATCAAACTTCAAGTCTTCGTAAGTAACCTTGTGCTCGGGGTCAAAGTCAAACTCATGGACCTCCCCATAACAGGAAGTATGACATGGGCCTAAAGCGCGACTAGGCTCGAAAGTGTAACCAAGTGCGCTTAAAAATTTGGGCAAAAGGTTGTCTGTCTTCCTCATCCTCCCTGGGCCTCTTATACCCTATTGAAGGATCCATGGGGGCTTTCCCCTTATCCTTAACGGCAGTTGTAGCCTCTTGATGATGAGCAGTCGGGTCGACCACGCTAGAAGAGGTAGCCTGCTTAGCTCATGTCTACTTTTGGCCAACATCGGCTCCTTTTTGGCGAGCCTCAGCTAACGCCTAGTGATTGATAGGACGAGGAGACATACTCTAAATTTTTTTCGGATGGATGCTCTTCTACCCCAGACAAAACAATGAACTTATACATCAGTATATCGATTTAAAGCATAAGAGGATAGTAAGTAAAGCACTGGCATAAATTACCTGCTTCGAAATTACCTTCCCTACTTGCAAACTGATCACCTATATCGAAATGGGTTTCCTTCGTCAGCCAACCTTCTTGAGGCACCTCAAACTCCAATAGGACCCTCCATAAGGTGGAGTATGGTACCCAGAAACAATGAACTTTTCCATAGTAAATGAATCCTCAAATTTTGGAGGCTTCTTTTCACAATAGGAGACAACCAGGTCAACCAGAGACTTCGACAGCCTGGGGGCTCACTTCACTGAAATACACAAAGCAGAACAATAATGTCAATGTAATACCACAACTAGAATAAATAAATGAGATACCAAATGATAGAATTGGCTTTACCTATGTCAATAGGCCCATTTCGTTCCTTGGGGACTTTCCACGACCTGTCCCGCTCATTGGCTATAAACTTCGAGTTTCCTTTGATGAATACGTATATACCCTTACAGCTATGGTTACTAGACTGGACTACAGTGACCATCCTATACTGGGGCTTCCAAGAAGAAAAATAGTAATATCTGGGGGCTTTGGCGTTATCCTTTAAACTGTACACATACCTAAAGATATCCCCCATCAAATCAAATCCCATCCTAAGTTTCCAAAACATCATTGCCCCCAGTATAGTCCAATACACGTTTGGAGACAGTTGGGTTAGAGTCACGCCATAACCCCTTAAAATGGAGCGGATGGTGGGATGAAAAGGTAGCCTCAACCTTACTTGGAGAGCCCACACTGGGAGGCAAATCTCCTCAGAATCTTATACAGAGTAACATCTCTATAACACGCTAGGCATTCTGGTTTGAATAGTTATAGGAAGGGCAAATGTCTCTCTCATTGCATCAAGTTCCTCCTCAATTATAATACATTGATACCAACGGGCATCAGTTTCAGCTGGATTATAAGTATTAGAAGACCCAGCAGGGTCCTCTTCTTCATTAGAAGTCTCAGCATGAGACCCCTGGCGGAAAGGTGGGGGCCCACGCTTTTTAATCTAATATCTTTCGCCCTATCAGTAGCGGGCTCCTCAAAAATAGAATCATAATTTATGGGATCCATAGAAACAGTATTCACGAAGTCTACCTCACCAGAAGGAGGAATGGCAGGGACAGTATCAGAAGTTTCTAAAATAGGGGAAGAAATATAAGGGACACCAGGGTCAATGGAATAACCACAACTAGAAGGAGTCTTGGGAGTATAAAAAGGGTGATCAGGCTCCTCCTCTGGTCTAATCACTTGAAGAGGATGGGGAAACCTCCTCTCTGTAATCCCAAGGCGCTCTGATTTAAGACCATAGATGAAATTGTAAATTCTTTGAACGTGAGGAGGAAAACTCATGCGCCCTCCTATTTTCCTTTTACTAAACCTAGGTCAACCAACTCAATGGTCGTCTAACGTCGCAATCACCAAATAATAGCAAGAACCCATCCAAAAAATTACTAGATAGAAGAAACCCTAACTAAAGCTAGGAAGGCGTACCTGATAAAGTAAATTAATGGCGAGTTAAGCTACGAAGAATAGAGAAGGAGGCACTGTAGTATTTTTTGCAGCAAAAAGATTAAGCTCTCACGAACGATTGAAACGACGCTTGAATGTTTCTCTCTCTTCAGCGCTGTGCGAATACCCAAAGTGAAGAAAATGAAAGAAGTGGCGTGTATTTATACTCGTTGATAAAAGATTGAAAAGACGCAGCAAGTCAAATGTCAGCAAATCTGCAGAATTGAAATGGTGATACAGAGTATCAGTATGCATGTCCAGTCGCTATCATTACAAATAAGACTCTTCGATTACCTGACACTTGTCCTTGAATTGTCATAGAAAAACCCTAAAGGAAATTTGCTCGGCTTAGGCCGACCAAAATGAGCCGATTACAAACGATTCAGTACGAGCATGTTATAACACCTCCTCCACTCACCCAACCTCAAGTTGTAGAGTTCGTGCAAGAGGTCTTGGGGGCTTCTGTTACACCCATATAATCCCAAAGGTGAATGAGCTCTAAATGGTAAAAGAATTAATAAATGTGCTCGGCTCTACTCCAAAGTTAGGTCGTCTCAGTATCAATCTGCTCGATCGACCTGTTTGAATAAGATTAGACACATTTATGTTCCTTTGAGCGCTTACACACAAGACGTCCCCTATTAAACACGTGGGATTATAATAATGTATATGTTATACATCAATTATCCACGCACTTATCATTTAGGCCAGTCTGTGATCCAAGGCGCCTTAAGTTATTATGATAAACATGTATCTCCAGGTGTAATTGCCCGACTTATAAGGGCAATCCACATGTTCTTTTGTAAATATCTGCAAATCACTTACAAATAGGGCGGCCACGAAAGAAAGGGACTTTCACCGATATCTTCTCAAGCTACGAGTTGTATTAGGAACCCTAATTGTAACTTCGTCATTAAGTGCAATAGCAACACCGTGGACGTAGTTTCCTTAAGGGCCAAACCACGTAAATCATCGTGTTTTCTCTGTCTCTCATCCCCATTCTCTATAATTGTTATTTCCCTTCGATTATATCCTTTATTATTTGTTGCTTCCACTTTTGGACGTTAACAGGTATTAATGAGTAAAGAGGATCAACACTAACCCGATTAGGGTGGACTTTCGATCGAATACTAATACCAAACCAATATTAATAGACTAAAACTGAAATTACCATTTATACCACTCGATAGATCTGATTTAAATCAAAATCGTACCACACATTTTGCAATAAACCGCGATAAAATCTATTTTTTCGGTACAACTTCGAAAAAATTAAAATAACTCTAAATTTTGAATTTCCACCACTAAGCCTTCTCTATACAGCTAGCGCAACTCAAAATATTAGATTTAAGAAAAAGGTTACAACACTTTTTATTTAGTCAAAAAAAATTGACCAAAATAATATTCACCAAATAAAATATTAAATTTAATTCGTTCCATGAAGAGTGATATGTTTAAAAGAGCCTACATGTCTATTTCAAATCCCTTCAACCCAACTTTGTATATTTAGGTACAAATTAATCACAATATTTTCATTTTACCCAACTAATAAACTATAACATTATTTCCTATCATTTTTTCAATGTTATAATACCTCATTTTCGACGGTAGCTTCGGTATTTAATTTTGGTACGGTAACTTCGACAAATCGGTTTTTTAGATGTGTAAACCAAAACTAACCACAAAAAAATCGGTAATTTCAGTTAATAAAAAAGGTGAACCATTGCCAATTTTTATCGGTACAAAACTACGGTACGAAATATTATCATACAACGAACACCCCTAAATCCGACTCGTTAACTATCGTGTTTTATCGAAATGACACTTCCGAACTAATAAGAATTCATTTATTAACTGATAACTTCGTGTCGATTTCTATAGTATTATGGTGTCGTGTCATTTTGTCAAGGCTACTAATAACTAGTTGATCCCCAAGGTTGCTAAACTTATTTATCCTTACGCCAAGGATTCTACCCTATATAAATTCGGTTGGGTAGTTATTGGTAAGGCCTAGGAGTCAGTTTGAAATGTTGGCTATTATTGATATTTTTCCCAGGTATTCTATCTGCTTCACATGATTTCTATGCCAATATGAATCTTATAAAACATTTAGGAGAGATCACTGCACGTTACTTCATGCCATTGGTACAAGAAGCACCATTACCTAATTTCAATTACTCTGATTCAATGGGTCGTGAATTCGAACAAAAAATGACAGCTTTTCATTTCTGTTGTTGATTTTGCATGTGTATCATATTTGTAGTTTGAAATTGTGACACTTTTTCTCTAGAAAGCGTCACAAAAAAAATTATAAATGGCACAGTGCTAAACTATAAATACACGTAATTGTTGAACCACAAAATGCAAATAACCCTACTGGGAATACTATCATGAACAAACACATTCATGCAGTAAAGACTTTAAAAAAAACAATATAGAAGTATTTCCAACATTTTCTGAATACCACAAGCTCACACTACAATGCCAATATTTTCATTATAGATTGTCCTAAAAAATTAGTAAAGGTTCTCGTCTTCATGCACACCTCCATGAAGGAAGAAATGGTTGTAAACAATTTGATTTCAATCGTGGAAAAATTATTACAGCAATAGAAACAATTACAAAGCAACAAAGGCAACCTGCCAAGTCAGACTAAAGTGTAGATACATGCATTATGTTACATTGAACTAACATCATAAAGCAAGGTAAAAAATATGAAAGGCCTCAAAGAACAGTAGATGTATTCAAAGCCACAAAGCTTGTTGAAACTGTGTAGAACGCCATTCAGCTACGTTTTCTTCTTTTAAACCTCTCCTTCCCCCTAAAGTGTAGATACATTCAAAGAGTGACCTCCAAATAGATTTTATAAAACAAAGGTAAGAATGGAAAATGTGGTTGTCTGCTTAGAACTCTAGAGGATGGTGCATGCGCATGTATTCTGATTTGGCATCTTCTCCTTCTTGTCTGTGTCGTACCCGAGGAACAGAAACACAAAACACGGGATCATTACTATTTGACAAATTCACAGTAAATGAATACAAATATAAATAAATCGATAAATATAATGGAAAAAGCGTGCAGAAGCCATCAGCTACTCAATTTTTTCAATAAACATACTAGAATATTATTATGCAAAAATAAATAAAATAATAATAATAATAATAATAATAATAATAATGATGATGATGACGACGACGACGACGACGACTTGAATTGTGCATTTGGTAAAAGAGCGGTCGATCTTGGAAAATTCAAATTTTAGGTGTTGGGAGTGGGGGGCATTAAAAATAATTCAGGGAGTTTCTAGAAAAACTATATAGTTCAGTTCTAGGGCAATTTTTACACTTCACCCTAGCCATGAGAAATAGTACCATGTATGTAGGGTATCACATATCCGTGCTCAACACAAATAACGACACGACACGTATGCACATTTAAAAGTCTTGTATGTATAGCAGAAAATATGTGGGACATGTATCGCATACATAATAATATTTGTATTGACCACGAACACGTGGCACCCTCCATCCATGGTAATATTTATCCTAGCCATGCAACTTAAACTACTATAAGAGACTTTATGTAATGTACAAAAATTGGGGTGATGCCATGAGTGAGGTTGTTAGCTGAAGCCATATATAAAACTTGAAAGTAAGAAAAGAATGCTACCCCCTCCCCCCTATTCTTATTTTATCTATAATTGTTGAGAACTGAATATTCTCTTTGGTGGTTATTTAGTTTTTTGCATCTTTTAGTCTCTTCTAGGGGTTGCTTGGCTAGGCAACATGGATCAAAGTAGCGCCATCGGCCGAGTTGACTGGGAATCGCTGGCCACCGCACCGATTACAAGACGCGAGTAAGAAAAAAAAACTAAATCGCACAGTATCGGGTCATATCGCCGATATATCGGCGCATCAGGTTTAACTCGGCGCTATATCGGGGCTACAGGAGATTTCTCGGCGAGTATAATTTTTTTTATCATAGAAATTTGCCAGTTGAAGTCACGGCGCAAAAGCAATAAGAAATGATTGAAAGAAGCCAAAAATATAAAGAGAATCTCACCTCTATCAGCTGATTTCTAGCCTTTAGAACTCACGGTCCATTTTTTGGCATGATTTTCACCTATAAAAACCCTATTCGGTTGAGATGTTGAAACAACAGCCATAGCAAACCCTCTTCCTCAGCTTTCTCCACCCTTTCTCTACTTTTGGCCTACCACAAGCCCTGTTTCTACGCCTTTTCTTTGGTTGAGTGAGACAGCCCACTTTGTGTTTTATTTTAAGTCAAAAGTTGTCCATATACCCCTATTTACCCTTTTGTTATTTGTGTACCTTATTTACCCTTTTGTTACACTCTTATTTACCATTTCTCCGGGAGAAGTAAACCCTTAAAAGGGCCTTCTGTTATTTGTGTACAAAAAAAACTTGTATACAAAAAATGTTACGTGTACTAAAAAAAAAAACTTCTTGCGTAAAAAAAACATTTATTGCCAAAAAATGTTGAAATACATTTTTTTTTACATAAAACATTTATTTGTACAAAAAAACATTTATTTGTACGTAAAATATTTATTTGTACATTTAGTTGTACAAAAAGCATATATTTGTACGTAATAATGCTTGTTATCATTTTGACTGTACATAATTTATATATTTATTTCTTTTCCCTTACCCTACTGAAAGAAATCACCCCTATCCAAATCCCTATGATCGATACCGCAACTAAATAGGGAGATGAAAATGACGAAACATTGTAATCATTTCTATTTATCTTTAATGTAATATTTCTATCAAGTTCAAGGTGTCATATTGCTTTTTAATATTAGTATTGGTTTACTACACGATATTGAATCTGACAACTCTGTCGCGCTTCAGTATAACCAATTGTACAATGCAATGCATAATGAATGATGGGTTTTAATGATTCTCATTTGTCCACATTGTTAATCTTATTTTTTTGGAGAATTTTTTGCGCTCTCCAAATAGTGCATCTTTGCGTATCGCCCGATACGGCAACCAAGTTGAAAATCGAGTGTCCGATACCTAGACCGATACCGAGACTTTGAATCATGGCTAGCAATAACGTTCTCTATTGAATATGTTATGGAATTGTCTCATTTGATAGTGATTAATATTGCGATAGATTTGTAAGGATAAAATTTCCAATTGAGTTCATTGTATGTATTTGACTTATTCTCGGAACAAAACATTGTTTTTGAGTCATAGATAGATTTTTTATTGTCACGATCTCACACAGTCTATGACATAAAGTTTATTGAAGACGTTGCGGTCAAGCTTCAAAGATTTATTATGCCGAGGTTAATTTAGTGCACGTTCATTGCATTCGGATCTCTCAGGTATGAATGCGTAATGTTTATAGGACTCGAACAATGTTTTTGGGATGTTATTTTATATATAAATGTTTTTAAAATGTTTTTAAAGAGTTTTAAACAGTTTTAACTTCGTTTATTCTGAGATGATGATTGATGTGAGTCGTATAGAACCTTCTCATGTGTTTAGATGGTTCAAACGACATTCACTGTCGTTCAAACGACATGTGGAGGTCACTCAAATGACGTTGCTTTGTCATTCAAACGACATAGCTATCTCGTTCGAACAATGCGCCAACTTGACTATTCTATTTAAGGCGTGTTTCACTCATAATTTCGTACTTTGCAGAACCAGAAAAAAAGTTTACATACGGTACGTTTTCGGCACAAGTCTTCTGAGGTTTTCAAAGCCTAAAAACATCCTTAGTTTCAAGATCCGAGTTTTCATATTCTTATGCTTTAGAGATCTTGGTTTGCACCGTTGGTTTGTTCTTCAATCATTAAAGAATTGTTCGTTGGATTTTGCGGTGAAGAAACGAAGGATTTCATGTTCAACATCGTAGACGTTGCCAAGCTGTATCGGTGGGTACCGAGACATTCGTGAACGCGTGTGCTGTGGACAGGAATAGTAGGACTTCTGCGTGAGCACTGTGGAGGAGTGGTTGAAGGATCAGAGAAGCGTCAAGACTTGTAGGGATCAAGTCATTGAGTACGTCTGCCGTTTGTACTTTGTAATACCACATCATAGTGATTGTCCGGCTTGGGCCATCCGAGATTTTTTTCCTTAGTGGTTTCCTAGTACATTCGGTGTCGCTTTTGTTAACTTATTTGTTTTACTTGCTTTAATCACGTAGATGCATGTTTAGGATTAAACAGAAAAAAAATGGGCTTAATTACAATTGGTTCACAAGTAGGTGCGTATAAAATTGAAATAAAGTTTTTCAAAAAGAAAGTTGGTTTTGACATCCTTAAAACACATTCGAAAGAAAAAGGGGCCTACAAATTGGTATCAGAGCTAGAAACATATTTTTATTGCATTGATCCCTTGTGTTTTTAAGGATGAATTTCGAAAATTTTAGAAGTTTCTGAGCTCCTGTTTTTAATGGCACAAATCATGCTTATTGGAAAATGCGAATGAGAAGTGTTTTAGAATCAATTGATGAACGTGTGTGGTTAGCGGTCGAAAAGGGTTGGACATCACCGGTAACACGAGAGTGAGGCCACTACTTTAAAACCCGTTGAGTCATGGACCGAAGCCGAACATAGACTTTCACTTTACAACTCTAAAGGTCTTCACATTATTTCCTCGCACCGGAAGAGTATAATAGAATCATGACTTGTGAAACTTCGAAAGAGGCTTGGAATATTCTTGCACTTAACTCACGAGGGCACTAGCACGGTTAGGGCGCCTAAACTTCAAAACCTCACTACACAGTTTGAGACGATTAAGATGTTAGAGAGTGAGTCGATTGATGAGTTTTACGCTAAATTGTCAAATATTGTCAACTCGTCTTTTAACTTGGGAGAGAAAATACCCGGCCATGTCATAAAGAAAATCTTAAGGTCGTTGCCAAGTAGATTTGATGCGAAAGTGAACGTTTTGAACTCATTACGTATGCTTAAATTGACAAAACTTAAAGAGATTATAGGTGACCTATAAACCTATGAACTCGATATGTTTACCTCCAAGCAGTGACAAAGAAAGAAAAGGGCATTGCTTTGAAAGCCCGAAAGGAGGAAACTAAAGTTTCGAATAATGATTCAAATTCTGATTCCGGTTGAGGATGTAGCCTTGTTGGCAAAGAAGTTCAAAAACTTTCTTAAGTTCCAAAAGCAATTGAAAGATGCCAAACGACTTGAGAAATCCAAGAACAAGAAGGTCGATCCCACCCCTAAGGATAAGAGTGAAAAAGTTTGTCGGATAGGTGTTTTGGGTGTGAGAGGTATGGTCACAAGTAGGCCTGTCAACGGGTCGGAGCCGGGTCGAATTTAGGGATATCCAGATCCGTGTAATCGGGTCTTCATCGGGTTCGAATCCGGGTCCGGATCTTCATCGGGTCTACAATATTGGATCCAGACCCAGATCCGTTTGGGTCTTCGGATCTCGGGTTCGGAATGGCCAAATATATACATTTATTTTATATTATCCCCCTTCTTTATTTTTTAATCTTAAATTAAAATATTTTGTAATGTATTATAGAATATTATTAGTGTAAATTAAACATATATTATTTATATTTATTATATACATAAATATATATATATATATATATATATTACTTACATGTTATATTGATAAGATATATTTATAAATATATATAGTATATGTATATAGAGGTATGGTCACAAGTAGGCCTGTCAACGGGTCGGAGCCGGGTCGAATTTAGGGATATCCAGATCCGTGTAATCGGGTCTTCATCGGGTTCGAATCCGGGTCCGGATCTTCATCGGGTCTACAATATTGGATCCAGACCCAGATCCGTTTGGGTCTTCGGATCTCGGGTTCGGAATGGCCAAATATATACATTTATTTTATATTATCCCCCTTCTTTATTTTTTAATCTTAAATTAAAATATTTTGTAGTGTATTATAGAATATTATTAGTGTAAATTAAACATATATTATTAATATTTATTATATACATAAATATATATATATATATATATATATATATATATATTACTTACATGTTATATTGATAAGATATATTTATAAATATATATAGTATATGTATATATATTCAAAAAATAATAATGTACAATCCGAGTCGGGTCTTCGAGTCCGGGTCTTGTGTAAGATCCAAACCCTACCCGTTTAATAAACGGGTCTTCGGGTATTCGGGTTTCGGGTCCAAAAAAATATGCTCAAACCCTATTATACGGATCGGGTCCGGGTCGGGTCCATGTCCAACCCGACCCATTGACAGGCCTAGTCACAAGGTTGCTGAGTGTCCCACTAGGCTTAAGGAGGGCAAGAAACCAATAACATATAATGCCACCTTAAGTGATAGTGAATAGGATGAGGGAGAGAGTTCTCCCATTTAGCGCAACTTCGTAGCGTTCATGGCATGTCATGTGAGCGACGATGATAAATCTTCCCATGAAGATTCTCATGTGCATGACACTTCCGAGGCCGTTGAGTGTGAATCCCAAGTGAGTGAGGATGAGGAGATTGGCATAGGAGAGTCGCAAGTTGCCTTTAGTTGTATGCGGAAGCGGTAAAGGTGAAAAAGGCAAACTTGAAATTTCAAGCTAAGTTGAATGAGCGTGCCGTTAAAAACAATGATGCCTTGATTGAAGATCTAAGGGCACGGGAGAAGACTCTTAAGGACAAGCTAGAATACGTTGACAAAGAAAGAAATAGTCTTCGTGGTTTGATGGAGGCTTTAAAGAAAGAGATTATAGAGTTTGAGGAGTCTAGGCGTTTGCTTGAGTCTAGGATTAGTGAGTTTGAGGAGATATTGAGAGACTCGAGCAAGGTGAAGTTTGATTTGGAGGCTAGATCGGAGAAGTTGGATAGGATGTTAGGCACCGTCCAAATCAAGGGAGATAGGTTTGGTATAGGCTGCGATGATAGTGTTGTCCAAATTCCAAAAGCCGATACCAATCGTATGAGAGAGCCCACTAGGAACGTGAGGAGAGATCGACAGTTTTATAATCATTTCCATCATGTTTACACTTGCACTCATTGCGGTAGGAAAGGTCACCTTAGACGTTTTTGCTATGACCATAGGAATGCTCCTAGGAAGTTAGGAATAAAGTCGTTTCGATTCCAAAAACACCCATGCGTAATTTCACATCTACTTGGGTTAGGAAATCAGATTTAGAGGCTTTAGGAATTAAACTTCATAGTTCTTGTTTGGTTGCACTTGATTCTTCCCATGCTAGATCTTAAGGATGATTGTGTTGCCATGTTTGTCATACGCTTGTCTTTGCATCATGATTATGACATGTGTATCTTTTGTATTATATTTTTCATTTATTGAGTCTTAATTGAAAAATACAAAAAGATTTTGTTTTTAATAAAAAAATTCGAAAAATGCAAAAAAAAATTGGTTTTAAATATTTTTGAGAAAAATACAAAAAATTAATATATTTTTAGAAAACACAAAAAAGATTTTCGGTTTGTTTTTTGTGTCGCAAGTGTTTCATGTTTGATATGGCATATTGGTGTGCTTGGACCCCCGTCATTTCATTATCCATGTGGCTAGGACATTTGGCCATAATTATTAATGCGTTGAATGATCTTAACCATTGTTATCTGGGGTTGTTTCGAAGTTGATATGCATTTGAATTCGACTTTGTATATATGTCATTTGCACACATGCACGAGTTTATATGAATGTTTGACATCCCATGCATATTTGAGTTTGGTGAGACGTTCTTATCTCAATTTTGTCATTTATGCGTAATAAGACTTAGGAGAAGGTGTGCATGTAAGAACCGTTTACCCGTGAGGATTTGATTGCTTATATTGAAAAATGACGAGTGTATACGGGGAAGGGCTACGAAAGGAACACTTATCCTTTGCGATTAAGCCACCGTTTAAATCGGACCTAAAAAAGTGTGGCATTATATAAAGTAGTCAATGTCCAAAGAGTTTGAAAAGAGCACGAAAAAATCAAGGCAATAAAAAGAAACATATGCCAAAATGTAACAATTAGTTTATGTTAATTCCAAAAGAAAAGAAATATTTATATGAGGGAGTTTGGATGGATATATAAACAGGTTTGCAACACGAATCCTTGAGTTGAAAATCGTATTACGACGCTATTGTTTGTAGAATCATCAATATTTCGGATTTGTGTTTATGTTGATTGTTTAGTTCATTTAGCTCAATATATTAATTGTCACATATGGCTTACACTAAGTTTGATGACATTTAACTATGAATTAGCGCTTCTTGAAGATTTCAATGTGTCGGAGTTGTGATTCATTTGTTGTAGTTCACGCCCATTCACTTCATATCCATGTTTGAGCACATTGATACTATGTTGGCATGAAACTCACATTGTTTTACTTGTTTTATTTTTTTCGTTTTTAGTATGTTTTGCTCATGTTTGGTATTTCCAGTTGACGTTTTCGAGAAATTTTTTCTCTGGGCAAAACCTCTTGATTTTTAGGACTGGAATGGAAAATTTTTGATGTCGTTTAAACAACATCTGGACTTCGTTCGAGCGATAAGTCAATGTCGCGTGATGAATTGATCTCGCGAGCTTCAAGCGAGATGGTGAAAAGTGTTGGGTATTTGTTGCAAGAAAGGGTGTTCGAGCGACTTGAAGGATTTTTTTAGATTTGTTCCTGATTCAATACCTGTTTCATGTTGATATATTTTGGTACTGCTGGGTTTGTTTGGGCAGTTTATATGCAGTGTAGGTTGATTATGCATGATGGACTTTCCTGCATTATTCGTTTAGTCACATCATTACTGATTTTGATGATTTCTTTCATTGTTATTATTTTTAGCTGGCGGTTTATGTTTATCTAGATAAGCTCAAGTGATTATTTCATTCTAGATATTTGATGTTTGTTTATCTTTTTCACAAAAAGGGGGAGAAATGTACGTGATGTAGGGGGAGTTTTGAACACATAATTTTTATTGCATTACAAATTGATATCATATGCTTTCAAGCTTATATATATTGGTATTTATTAGTTTACACAAAATTGATATCCCGATTTCAATATTTTTTTCAAATTCGTATCAAAATATTTTGCTCACATATTTAACAAATGGCTTGTTTTTACATATGGGTATTTGTTCCTCCATACTTCACTGGGTATTTGTCTGTTTCATGTGTGTAGGTATTCTTCAGTGAGTCAAGATTTCAAGACTACATCACATTCAGACAGCTCATGCTTGTCGGACCAACATTTACTAGTCTTGTCATGTAATTTATGATTTTGGGTTTTATAGGATGGGATTTAAGCGTTATACAGCTTGACGGCCCGTCTTAGGCCTTTCACTATATGGGTTTTGTCCCGGAATAGTCAAGAGGGGAGATTTGAAAGGACAAAATTTCCAATTGATTCCATCGTATGTATTTGACTTATTTCCGAAACAAAACATTGTTTTTGAGTCATAGATAGATTTTTTAATGTCACGATCCCACACAGTCTACGACATAAAGTTTATTGAAGACGTTGCGGCTAAGCTTCAAAGATTTATTATGTCGAGATTAATTTGGTGCACGTTTCACATCTTCATTGCATTCCGATCTCTCAGGTATGAATGCGTAATGTTTATGGGACTCGGAAAATATTTTTAGGATGTTATTTTATATATAAATGTTTTTAAAGAGTTTTAAATAGTTTGAACTTCATTTATTCTGAGATAATGATTGATGAGAGTCATATAGAACCTACCCTTGTGTTTAGATGGTTCAAACGACATTCATTGTCGTTCAAACGACATGTGGGGGTCGCTCAAATGACGTGGCTTTTGTCGTTCAAACGGCATAGTTATCTCATTCGAACGACAGCCTCATCTCGTTCGAACGATGTGCCGACTTAACTTTTCTATTTAAGGCGTGTTTCACTCATAATTTCATAAGTTGCAGAACCAGAAAAACAGTTTACATACAGTACGTTTTCTGCACAAGTCTTCTAAGGTTTCAAAAGTCTAAAAACATCCTTCAGAGTTTCAAGATCCGAGCTTTCATATTCTTATGCTTTACAAATCTTGGTTTGGACCATTGGTTTGTTCTTCCATCATTGAAGAATTGTTCGTTGGGTTTTGCGGTGAAGAAACGAAGGATTTCGTGTTCAACATCGTAGACGTTGCCAAGATGTATTGGTGGACATCGAGGCATTCGTGGACGCGTGTACTGTGGACACGCATCGTAGGACTTCTGCGTGGGTACTGTGGAGGAGTGGTTGAAAGATCAGAGGAGCGTCAAGACTTGTGGGATCAGGTCGTTGAGTAAGTCTATCGTTTGAACTTTGTAATACCACATCATAGTGATTGTCTGGCTTGGGTCGTCCAAGGTTTTTTCCCTAAGTGGTTTTCTCATACATCCGGCGTCGCTTTTGTGAACTTATTTATTTTACTTTCTTTAATCACCTGAATGTATTGTTAGGATTAAACAAGAAAAAATTAAGCTTAATTAAAATTTGTTCATATACTTGGTGCGTATAAAATTTGAAAAAAAAAATCAAAAAGAAAGTTAGTTTTGACATCCTTAAAACACATTCGAAAGAAAAAGGGGCCTATAAAATTCTTATTGGATTGCGCAAGAGAACTTTTGTTACGTCATTTCTGTCATTGTCAATCGGTAAAAGAGCCATTCATGGCATTAGGGTCTGACAATCACAATCAATCCGAGTTAAAACCATCCGTTGATGTTATTTTCGGCGAGAAACGTGGTCTCGCCCTAGCCATGGCGACCACAAGACCAACCACCATCACTACTGGCTCGACTGATCATATGATGGTCATGCCACCTATCATCCAGCCAAGTGGTAGCCATTACGACCTCTCACCACCACATGGTAGCCCGCGATGGAACTATTAAAATCCATAATGGAGCCAACGCCGAACCCGCGAAGCCACCACCTACCTTGGGCCTAGTCGTCGTTGCACATCCAGCTCCGTTGTGGCCCTCGCCAAGAATTGCCAGGGTCATCCACCTATGAGGGTCCCTCGGGTATTGGGCTACACTCGGACTGTGAATTCGACATTTACCAATTGGCGAGGCAAGGAACTGTGGCAAGGAGTATAAAGAGGCGAAACCCTTTGCCAATGATATTTCATTCACGCACTCCATTGTTCTTGAAGGCACTGCTAGGTCGG
The DNA here is from genome assembly GCA_949130495.1 of Sambucus nigra. Classification (NCBI taxonomy): domain Eukaryota; kingdom Viridiplantae; phylum Streptophyta; class Magnoliopsida; order Dipsacales; family Adoxaceae; genus Sambucus; species Sambucus nigra. The sequence continues at coordinate 118,470,565 of OX422218.1, read as the reverse complement.
AGCATTAGTGGAAGCAAGTGAAACTAGTAGCCATCAAACTTCATGGTTACCAGAAGGCTTGGTAAACTGAGATTGCCAGGCGGCGGGAGATGGACAGAAAGCAACTGGTGTAACCATGGTATCAATTGAAACAGCGCCTAACATATGATAATGGTGTTGGACATAAATATCAAAAGTCAATCATGAGATCGAAATGAGAAGATTAACCCACGAACTAGATGGTGGAACTTAAAAGGAGGGAAAATAGAGCTATTTAAAGATAAATATTAAAAGGAGAGAAATTAGTACCTATTTATAAAAATAAAGGAGACGTAAAAAGTAGTTCAAATTATTGTGGTATTAAATTAACGAGTCACACAATAAAACTTTGGCAGAGGGTGATTGAAAATAGATTGAGATTGGAAACAACAGCATATGAGAATCAGTTTGGGTGTATGCCTGGAAGGTCAACAATGGAAGTTATTTATTTATTGGGAAGATTAATGGGGAGATAAAGAGAGAAAAAGAATGATCATCGTAAGAGTTTTGAAGGCGTATGATAGGATACCGAAAGATATAATATTGTGAGTTTTACATAAAAAATAAGTGACTCGTAGATATATTGATGTGATTAAGGATATGTATGATAATGTCATGACTATAGTAAGAACAATAGTCGTAGAAAATAGTGAATTCCCAATTACTCTATGTTTGCACCAAGGTTCAACACTAAGTTTGTATCTCTTTGTTCTTACTATGGATGAGTTGACTAGGCAAATACAACATGAGGTGCCGCGGTGTATGTTATTTGCAGATGATATTGTTTTTTTTTTATGAAACTAAGACAAGAATTAATGCTAAATTGAAATTGTGGAGAGAAACTCTAGAAATAAGAGGATTTAAAAAGAGTGAAACTAAAAAGAATGTGAAGTGCAATTTTAATAATAATAATAATAATAATAATAATAATAATAATAAGGGGGGAGCAAACGATGATGTGAAATTGGGGGGTCAAGAAATACCTAGAAATTATCATTTTCGTTATTTACACTCGATTATCCAAAAAGATGGAGATATTAACGATGATGTTACTCATAGAATTAAAGAAGGTTGGATCAAGTGAAGATGTGTTATTGGCGTATTATATGATCGGCTTATACATTTGAAGTTAAAGGGAAAATTCTAGAAGAAGGCCATTAGACCTGCCATGTTGTATGGGCCCGAATGTTAGGCAACCAAAAAACAAAATGTGCAGAAAATTAGCGTGGCAGAGATGTGAATGCTAAGATGGGACAAGATTAGAAATGAAAAAATTCGTAAAATGGTAAAAGTAGTTATTATAGAAGATAAATTGGGCGAAAATCGATTTAAATGGTTTTGACACATCAAGCGTAGACTAATGAATGTCCCGTAAGGAAGTGATTTAGTTAGTATTGATGGTTACGCTAGGGATATATGTACGCCTAGATTGACTTGGTGCACTAATGTAAAAAATGATGTGATATCATGTGGTTCAACCAAGAATATTACGTTGAACAGAACATAATAGAAAAATAGGATTCATGTTGCCAATCCCAAATAACTGCGAAAAGGCTTTGTTGAGTCGAGTTATGTAATTATTTCACTTGTGTTGAAGGGAACAAAAACCACTATTACAGCCGGACACTATACAAGCGACTTGTTTGTTGAAGTGATTGACATACATACATGTTTGTGTGTGCGCGCGCGCACGCAATGTTTAAAAAGACGCGAAGCGGAGGCAAGGCACGGCATTTTGCCCAAGCAAAGCGAGGCGAGGCGAAGGTGAGGTGGAGATCTCGAGGCGCATTGAGGGGTAAGCCTCAACTTTTTCGGAAAAAACAACAAAAAATTATTTCTAAAAAATTCCAATAAATCATAAAAATTATTTAACATAATAATCTTCACCAAAAAGATCCATAATTAATATCACTAACACTAAAACGGGTCTAAATCAGCTTTAGCAATGTAAATTAGTGCATCATTATTCATATCACTAACACTAAAAAAAGGTTTAAATCAGTTTCAGCAACATAATTGTAAATATAATTAATTGTTTAGTATATATTGATTCATAATTAAAAATAAATGTCCAAAACAATTATCTTTTATTTTGTATGGAAAATGAGCTTTTAAACATAAATGAGCTGTATATATTTTTTATTTTGTACAAATAAACTTAGTAATTTTTTTACAAAATAGTTAACTTTATTTTGTACAAAAAAATGAACTTGTAAAACCTAAGTGAGATTTATATATATATTTTTTGTACAAAAAAACTAACCTTTTTACATAAGTGAACTCAGAGCTGTAAATAAATTTAATTTTTATTTTTTTTAAATTAAAAATTAAAAAGATAAAAAGATCTTCAATATTTTACAAAATAGCTAACGTTTGTCATGTCCAAAAATTGAACTTCTACACATAGCAGTAAACATATTTTATATTGTACAAAAAACTGAACCTTTAAACAAACTAAAGTTTTACAGCTGTGTAACACAGAAACAACTTGTAAGCAATAATATAGCCAAAAAAACAGCAGCTCTTTACAAAAAAAAAAAAAGTAGCTACTAAAAAATACGGCGACTTTTTTGAAAAAACGGAGCATTTATCCTTTAAAAAAACAGATCAGTTTGGAAAGCAAAAAAACAAATCATGCTCAGATTAAAAAAAAAAAGGCAGGTCAGTTTGATAAAACAAATTAGTTTGATAAAAACATGAAAGGACCCTCTTAAAAAATATTAAAAAAAGCCGTATACAAAAAAAAAACTCTGCATCAGTAAAAAATTAATGCCAAACATAAATTAATGCTCTATTTTGGTAGCTGAAAACTAATGCCGAACATAAGGAAAATACGTATTAGTAAAAAGATAAAAAATAAAATATACAAGCCGACTGAAAAAGAGTTGCTAAAAAGAAATAAATCTTGTGCCAGCAGAAAAACACAAGCCGACAGAGGAAATTACAGTTGAGAGAATACCTAGGTCGGGAGAGAGAAAGGAGTCATGACTGCTAGAAATCTTGTGTCCAGAGGTCGGTTTTTTGTTTTTGTTTTTTTTGCGGGGGGTGGGGGGGGGAGCATATACCAAATAGTCCCTCAAACATTTTTTAATACACATTTAGTCCAAGCGTTTTTATTTTGTTCCAAAAAGTCCCTCACCACATAAAAACACTCGAGAAAAGGAGCCCTGGCAGTGGGGGGTGGGGAGCGGGGGGGCCGCTAATACGGACCTTTAAAAATAAGAGAATATTGGTTAAATGGGTGTTTGAGGGACTTTTTGAAACAAAATAAAAAGGCTTTGGACTAAATGTATATTAAAAAATGTCAGGGACTTTTTAGTAATTGGTCCTTTTTTTTTTTACTTTTCACTGAAGCTCCCGTTCGTCCCTTCTTTTCCTTTCTTTTTTAACGCACTGAAAAAGGCACCGACCCGCCCTGTGTGGCGTAAGCCTCAATTTTAGCCCATAAGGCTTAAGCCCCGCGGCTATTTTTTTGCGATTCGCGCCTCTGCTGATTTTTAAAACATTGGTTGTGTTGAAAAAGACTTGAAAACTTTTTAGTGGTATTACCAACTGTCATATAGCAACAAGTAGAGAGAACCGTCCAAGTTATACACTAGTTTGAGACCAATGTGGCGCCAAAGATGATGAAAATGCAGACATGCAAACGGGTATGTGTATGATTTGAGACTTGACCCGTAGGGCCTTCCAATACCTAGCTCTAACAGTATGAGAATTCAATACAAAATTTGAGCCTAGGGAAGTTGATAATCTAGTGGATAATACAATGCTTACACGTGTTATCATAGTTCTCATCCAGAACAAAAAAGTTAAAAGGTTTAAGGGAGATGTGAGGGGTCCAAGGGCATAATTATGCGTCCCTCTTAATGTTAAAAGAACTAGTGAATTATTAAACCAATGTGTTCCCCATCACCAGAACAACATTTTATGTTCATGCTCATAATTTCAGGTTTCATCAAGCTCTTATAATAACTTTAAGAGGTACAACTGCAAATGAAGTAATTTAGCAAATCCCAAACCCAAAATTCGTAAAGTACATGACCAAACTCTAATAATAAAGATAAACAATTACAATTTAAACAAACCTGTCTTCTTTTTAGCAACAGGAGGTTGAACCACTACATGCATTGTAATAACCCCTCCAGGAAAATCACCAATATGTACTGTGGACTCAGCAAGCGTCTTACTATTCTCCAAAACTTTTCCAGCATGAATAAGTTTTATATCGCTTACTGACTTTGGCACGACCGACTTACCTATAAATTGAAAGGCTCACAAAAACTTAATTGAAAGCACAGTACTCAAAAAGCCTAAAATACAATTAAATTACTTGACTTTCACCACTTCTGACTTGTCCTCCCCCCACACCCCCTCCCTCCTCACCCTCCACCACTTTTTCTGAAAATTTGAGATATGATACGATGCATGGCTAAAATTCATAACTTTCACTTCTCTTGGTCTTTCTTAAACTTAGTGAGTTTTAGCGATGCTTTTGGGGGTTTATCTCAAAATTCACAAAAGTAGGGGAGTAAAACCAAAATCAGAACAAAGCGAAGATGGAAGTTAAAATGACACTATCAAAAGGAGAAACCGCAACACACAAAGGAGTCGTAAGAGCATGCTTACGCACGAATATTTCAGCATATGCATATATTTATTGAAACAATAAGCCATACTTATGTGTGTGTGTGTGTGTGTGCGCGCGCGCGCGCGCGGGAAACCAATATCCCTATTCTTTAGGAATTGAACAGCAAAGCTTGCCTCACTTCAACCCTAATAGACCTGAAACTAATAAACCTCCTAACACTTTTCTTATAGGAAACAACTTTTATTGATAAATCGAATTACATACAAAACAAAGAGGATGAGGAATCTCGAAACAATACAATCTTGACATAATAAAAGCCCTACAAAAAGATCAACAAACTTTTCAAATGACAGGAAAAGGGGAGTGCCTTCAAAAGGTTTGGACTGAAATGCCCAAAGGGAAGTCACATATCTTATCATTTTCCAGATATTCTCTCTTTAATTTCTTCCTTCTGATCAAAAGGTTTGAGTTTTATCGTTGCCTTCCTTCCGGATATTCCAAAAAGTTGTCATAAAATCACATCTTTATTGGCAGAAAACTTTCGAATCCTCCCCCACACCCTTAACTCCAAACTCAACAGATGCACTGGTTTTGAAGATCCAGGGCTCCCACAATATTAAAATTCTCAAAGGCCATACTCCATAGGAAATTAGCAAATGAGCGAAGTAGCATATGATTTAAATTCTCGCCATAGTTTTTACACATAACATGAATCCTATGAATATATGTGCTAATGCTAGGGCATTCCCCTTAAGCGATGCGTTGCGCCTGCCACCAGGTGTCTCGAAAAATAAGCAAGGGGCGTCGCATCGGCGCCCGGATGCGACGATAAATACGCAAGGGTTCCTGCAACAAGCTGGACGTGTGCGGGTAAAGAAGTTAGTCCAGGATACTAGACTTAGGTTAGCGACTTGGAACATAGGGACTATGACAGGAAAAGGGATGGAGTTAGTAGATACCATGATAAGAAGAAAAGTTAACATAGCTTGTTTACAAGAAACTAAATGGGTCGGTGAGAACGCTAGAGAAATAGAAAATACAGGATTTAAATTTTTTTATCCAGGAAAACATAAAAATAAGAACGCAGTTGGAATAATAGTAGATAAGAACTTTAAGGACGATATCGTAGCCGTTATAAGGAAAGGTGATAGACTTACACTTGTAAAATTGGTATTAGGTGAAAACATAATTAATATTGTTAGTGCTTATGCACGTAGGATTAGATGAGCACACTAGAGTACAATTTTGGGAACAAATGGATGAACTAATTCAAGAAATATCCGTAGGTGAGAAAATCTATATAGGGGGAGGTTTTAATGGCCATGTAGAAGAAAATCGTGTAGGATATGAGATAGTGCATGGAGGATATGGTTTTGGAGATAGGAACGACGGGGGAGAGTCTATCTTAGATTTTGCGATGGCTTATGATTTTGTACTCTAGTAAATACATATTTTAAAAAGAGGCTTGAACACTTAATAGCTTATAAAAGTGGAACGCATAAGAGCTAAATAGATTTTTTTCATTACTAGAAAATGAGACCGATTAACGTGTAAAGATTGTAAGGTTATCCCGGGGGAGAGCTTAACCTCACAACATAGGATAATGAAAATGTTAAAAATCAATCACGAGTGCGAAAAGTGAAGATTAACCCACGAACTAGGTGGTAGAACTTAAAAGGAGAGAAATTAGAACTATTTAAAGATAAATTATTAAATGAAGCAACATGGAATACTGAAGAAGAGACTAACATAATGTGGAATAAGATGGCCACATGCATTAGAAGAATATCAAAAGAAATTCTTGGAGAATCAAAAGGCAAGGGGCCACAGTATAAAGAAACTTGGTGGTGGAATGACGAAGTACAAAATATAGTAAAAATTAAAAGGGAGTGCTTTAAAACATGGCAAACAAATAGAAATGAAGAAAATTTTGAGAAATATAAATGGGCTAAAAAGGAAATTAAGAAAGTGGAACATGGCAAACAAATAGAAATGAAGAAAATTTTGAGAAATATAAATGGGCTAAAAAGGAAATTAAGAAAGTGGTAATAAGAGATGCTAAGTTAAAAGCGTATGATGATCTTTATACAAAATTAGGTACACAAGAAGGGGAAAAAAGTATTTATAAGCTTGCTAAACTTAGGGACAGAAAAACAAAAGATTTTAATAACGTTAAGTGTATCAAAAGTGATGATTCGAGAGTCCTAGTCAAAGATGATGAAATTATGAAAAGATGGAAAAACTACTTTGAGAGGTTATTAAATGGAGATAATGGGAGTAGATTAGATATAGAGGAACTTAGGGAGACTCGAGAAAATATATTTTTTCGCAGAATTAGGACAACAGAGGTCAGGATTGCTCTAAAAAAGATGAAAATAGGGAAGGCTTTAGGACCAGATGGTATCCCTATGAGGTTTGGAAGTGCTTAGGGGAGGATGGAGTATCATGGCTTACAAAATTATTCAATAGAATTTTAATGACTAATAGGATGCCCGATGAATGGAGAAAAAGTGTTTTAGTACCTATTTATAAAAATAAAGGGGACATACAAAGTTGTTCAAATTATCGTAGTATTAAGTTAATGAGTCATACAATGAAACTTTGGGAGAGAGTGATTGAATATAGATTGAGCATAAAGACAACAGTATCTGAGAATCAATTTGGGTTTATGCCTAGGAGGTCAACAATGGAAGCAATCTATTTATTGAGGAGATTAATGGAGAGGTATAGGGAGAAAAAGAAAGATCTTCATATGATTTTTATAGATTTGGAGAAGGCGCATGATAGGATACCCAAAGATATAATATGGTGGGTTCTACATAAAAGAGGAGTGACTCGCAGATATACTGATGTGATCAAGGATATGTATGATGGTGCGATGACTACAGTAAGAACATCAGCCGGAGAAAGTAGTGAATTTTCAATTACGGTAGATCTACACCAAGGTTCAGCATTAAGTCCTTATCTATTTGCGCTTATTATAGATGAGTTGCCTGGACAAATACAAGATGAGATGCCATGGTGTATGTTATTTGCAGATGATATTGTTTTAGTGGATGAGACTAAGACAAGGATTAATGCTAGGTTGGAATTGTGGAAAGAAACTTTAGAAACAAGAGGATTTAAAATAAGCAAAACTAAAACAGAATATGTGGAGTGCAATTTTAGTAGTAATAGGAAGACAAATGGAGATGTGGTGAAATTGGAGGTCAAGAGATACCTAGAAATGATCATTTTCGTTATTTAGGATCGATTATCCAAAAAGATGGAGATATTAGTGATGATGTTACTCATAAGATTAGAGCAGGCTGGGTTAAGTGGAGAAGTGCTACCGGCGTTTTGTGTGATAGGATACACCTTTGAAGTTAAAAGGTAAATATTATAGGACGGCCATTAGACCCGCCATGTTATATGGGACAGAGTATTGGGCAACCAAGCAACAAAATGTGCAGAAAATGAGTGTTGCAGAGATGCGAATGCTAAGATGGATTTGTGGTAAAACTCGAAAGGGTAAAATTAAATATGAACAAATTCGTGAAACGGTAAAAGTAGCTCCTATAGAAAATAAATTGAGAGAAAATCGACTTAGATGGTTTGGACACGTCAAGCGTAAACCAATGGATGCTCCTGTAAGGAAGAGTGATTTAGTTAGTATTGATGGTAACACAAGAGGTAGAGGTAGGCCTAAATTGACTTGGTGGGATATTATAAAAAAGGACATGATGTCATGTGGTTTAACCGAAGATATTGCACTGGACAGAATGGAATGGAAAAATAGGATTCATGTAGCCGACCCCAAATAATTGGGAAAAGGCTTTGTTGAGTTGAGTTGAGTTTTTACACATACACCAATATGGAGATCTTTTAATGAAAGGCTTCCTCTGCGACGTGTCATTAATGAACTTTCAATGAGCAGCAAGCTAAGAAAACACTTTGATTTTAAAGGGTCATTATAAAGAAATTGATATCAAAAGTAGCAAAAAATTATATCGAAGGGTCATTACAATGAAATTGAAAGAATGAGTTACGTAAAAAACCCATTACTAATCAATAGTAGTGGCAAAACTATGGGCTGGACCTAATTAGGGCGGGTCAAATATGGGTTGGGCAAAATGTGGGTTGGGCCAAATATGGGTGGACCAAATATGGGCTGGGTCAACCCATTTTTTTCTACTAAAGTCAGTGTTAGAATTCCACGTATATGGAAAAAAAACTCATTGTACTCGCAACTTTTAAAATGAGCTTTATATTTGACTCATAACTTTTAAAATTGGGCTTTATACTTAATTCATAGCTTTCAAATATGGGCCCTATATCTGACTCATAACTTTTAAATATGGGCCCCATATTTAACTCATAGCTTTTACATATGGGCCCCATATTTAAATGACCGGACTATTATGGGTTGTTTTATTATTTGGTCCACATTTTGCCACTACTACTATTCAATGTCCCTCTCCTTCTATCTTCCACGCCTAGTAAAATACGAACATCCTCGATGATTCCTTTCATATAAAAATAAAAATAAGACTCCATGGGCTCAGGTAAATTTCTATGAAATGATATGTTCCAAGAAACTTGAGAATTAGACTCAAAAGAGGGGGAGGTAATCTGTTGGTATGCCATTAACAACCAATGAAATAAAAGTTGGCCCCATCCCCTCGACAAGAAACCCCGATTCCATCCGTCTAAAATTTTGTTGATTTTATCTGAACTAAGATACCAAAAATCCAATTCACACGGGCTGCCTCCTAAAGGTAATCCCAAACGAGACAATGGCTAATTTTTACCTCACAACCTAGCTTGCTAGCCACCATCTCTAAAACCGATCAAACCCCGCCACTTTGCCTTGAGATAAGTTCACTCTAATCCCAGAAATCTCCCCAAATAACAAAATGTAAGAGACAAGATTATCAATTTGACATTCCCCAAATGATGCAAAAAAGATGGAATCATTGATAAATTGGTGATGAGTTGAGCTATCTCTCCCCTACTAACTTTAAATCCTTCCACCACCTCATTTTCCATTGCTCTATCCATAATACCACTCAAAGTGGGCAACCAACACAGATAAAACTGTGGACACAATCCCCTTTAAACCTTTTGATTTACCTCTTTAGTGCACATTTACTTAGACCGAAAAGTGAACCGACCCAACACATACCTTATCCACTTACCAAGAAATCCCTTTTTCTCCATTACCATATCCAGAAAATAAATTCACATTCTCATATGCGTTCTCAAAATCAATGTTGACCGCAATTCCTTTCAACCTATTCTTCTTCCACACTCTCATTAGCTACCAACATCAAGTCTAATATTTGTATTCCCTTCACAAAAGAACACTATAATTTTGAGATGGTTAACTCCAAAAAATCCTTCTCTAATAGATAACACCTTAGCCAAAACTTTATAAAGACTAGTGACCAAACTAATTGGTCGAAAGTCTAGGACCTTCCTAGAATTTGTTGTTTTAGAGATGAGAAATGGTTTGAGGGAAGCATGTTTAAAACCAGTCATGACTTATAACACCTCCACAAGAACTAGGTGAAAACAAAACCATGTTTCTCATTACCACTTAAGCTCAAAAGACAACAAATTGTCTTTGCATTGTTTAATCTTTTCACAAAGTATAAAATGGATAGATAAATACAGAATGTACATGAACCAGGAGTACTGGGAAAAAAATCTATAATATGAAGTAGCCTTGGGGTTCAGTCATTCATTAGAACAAAGGTCTCGTACTAAACACATAAACATTTCATCATTCAATTTCATCATAACACTAATTTTCTAATTCTTTTTTGCAGTCCGGTAGAATAAGCAAAGTGAAAGACTTAACCAAACACACTCGATCAAGAAAAACGGAATTGTATTGGTCTTTCTTCAAACCTCTCACGAGAGAGCTCAAGGGATGTATGTAGTAGCCCTGGAACTAGATGAGAACTTGAGCACCAAGTAACTCTAAACACGAAACAAGGCTAGAGATAACTAGGCCTAAATTCTTCTCATGAAAACAAGCTTTTTTGTTGTGGGGGTTGTGTGTGAGTGTGTGTGTGTGTGTGTGTGTGTGGGGGGGGGGGGGGGGGGGGGGGGGAGATGGTGACGAAACAAAAGTGACCAATGTAGTGTATAGATGTATAAACAATATCATTGCACAAAGCATGATACCCTTACTGCCTTCATTTGTCATTTGTCAGCTAGAACCAAGCCGTCTCTGTTGAAGGGAGGTCCATCATTGACAATATTTACCCAAACTCAGGAATTACCAGACAGGATGCGAGCCCCAGATGTGCTCTTGATATATAGATCTTAATAAAGAATTATGATGTGGTTTGAGGGAAGGCTATAGAAGAAATCCCGAGATGAATGAATTTGCCCCCCTAAATTTTGTAGTTGTCTTGACTTGTATTTCCACTACAAGATTCTCAATGATCACTAATGGATGCACTTGAGTACTTTTGATGCATACGAGACGTTCCAAGGATTTCTTCGTAATTTGTTAACTTGCTACATTTTTATTTTCATGTTTTTTTCTTCTTAGGTTATTTCACTATATTAATCACTTTGTTAGGTGGAGGGTAATATTTTTTGGTAATATTCTTATAGCACCCTCTTTAGTCTTTTTTACCTGTTTTGGTTTTCTTTGGCTAGTAAGATATAAGGCAATTGGTCAAACATTGTATTCACCTTTAACGATGAGAATGAAAGAGAGAGAAACCTTTATTGCTGAAAATGTTGTTTCATTGATTTCCCTTGTGCTAAAATCAATTGTAGAGGCTCAGAAGAAATGACAAATCAATCCTCCAAACCATGCCCCTGCCACCAGCAGTCAAGCAGCACCACCTCAATCTTTGTCCCCAAATTTTCAAAACTCAACACCGCCCCAAAACCTAATATATATATATATATATATATATATATATATATATATATATACATCACACCATACATTACATCTAGTTCTAGAATCCTAAGAAATCTTTTTTGCAAATTTTTTATTTTTCCCTTGAAATTAGCCTTCCAATCAACCCATATTCAAAAAATTAGGTCAAAATACATTTTGCAGCTATTATTAAAAAATCCACAAAAAATTGTTGGCACAGAGACCCTTATAAATAAGGTATTTTGAGCAGTTTTTCGTAGATTTTTTAAAAATAGCTATAAATGTATTTTGACCTAATTTTTTTAACATGCGTTTATTGAAAGGTTAATTTCAAGAGAAAAAAAATTGAAAAAAAAAAATTTATGGGCCTACAACTAAGTATGATGTATGAATGATGTATAGAACATGATGTTCTCCTATATATCTAGAGCCCTCTCGCCTTCGGCGACATCAAACGACCCTCATCGACGCCGACGAGGCTCATTGGAACCCAAACAACTAAAAATCCCTCCCCCCACACACACACAATAAGTTGTGGGCAAGAAAACATACCCACGCCACATCGTTACTTGTTGCACGCCATCCCATGTTGCATCTCCCTCACAGACCTCCAACCACCCACATTCACATCATCCAAACATAGAAGACCGCCCAGCGAGGTCCTCCGCTGACTCGATATGCTCACAAGCCTCCGATCAAAACAAGACCGCAAACTAACGATAAAGAGTCTCAAACCAACTGCCATCGAACCCGATTTATCTCCTCTGACTAACATCGCTAGCCCCATATGAACGTTGCTGAGGAGTCCCAAACCCTACCAAAGCTTCAACAAGATCGGGGCGAGGGGAAAACACTTCATTTTTAGCAAACCCTTGGGTTCGAGCTTGTCAAAGTTGGAGTGCCCTTTGCCCTAATTTCAAAGGATAATTCCAAAATTACACGCACACTGTGAGAACTTTTCAATCACTCCCTTTGATTTTTAAATATTTACAAGAACACAACCAAAAACTTTTAATCCACAAACTCCTAAAAATTTCATTTCATGCCCCCAACTTTCTAAAACTCCCAAATTAGCCCTTGAAATTTCCAAAAAATCTAACCCAGCCCCTTTCATTTCCGAAATTGAGAATCAACCTAACGCATGTGCGTGTATATGTGCCCTGTGGGGCCAATTCTTATATGTAGTGTGGTAGTGGGTTGTTTTATTTAATTATTTGGCCTAGGATTATTTTAGTCGTTCGGGTCCTTATAAAAGGATCCCTAGTTGTTTAGTTTTCATTATTATTATGATGTTTTAGAGAGAGATTAAAGAGAGAATAAATGAAGATTTATAATTTCATTTTTTATTCATGTGTGTGTAAATAATGTGCGTATCTTCCGCAGTGTTACATCAAAAGTGGAATCAGAGTCAAGTTTATTCTTGAAGCATAATAGTTGACAATTGGGACTTGGACTGGAGGGCCACGCAGGTGGAGGGTCATGGGAGATGGGAAATAGCCATCGAGACATGGTGGCTGCCGATAGTAGCAGCGACGAAGCCCCCGCAGGTTTGCGGGTTATAGGCGAAGAGCTGAGTAGAGAGAAGCCCATGGCACCGATTGTGGCCACGCCTAGCCATGATGGGCTGGCAAATGCCCTAACCCTTGCGGTAACCCATCTTCATGCCCTAACGCACACTGCAAAAACCCAACACACAACACACAGTAGCCCCACCCCGCGAACAGTAAAACCCACCAGTCCTAACCCACCCAACGCAACCCTAACAAAGATGGGCACAAAGGGTTTGTTTCCACTCACAGGTCATTGTTTAGGCCTTGAACCCATCAACCTAGCAGTACCCACTAGCACCCGTGCCTCCATTTATCGTAGGCTACAGCCAAACACAACTTCGTTTGTTAAACAAACGATCTTACACCCCGTCTCAACCCGTGAAACTACCCCAATGGTCAGCCACACCACAGTTGCCCCAACCCCAAGCCCTTCCACGGAGCACTCACCACCATGCCCTCATCCTTCTATTTGCCCTTGTGTCCAACTCCACCGTTACACCTACGGACCAGTGGCAACGGCACAGTTTATTCTAATTGTGTAAGATCATAATAGACAGTGACTCTAGCGTCAATTTGATCTCACGAGGGATGGTGGAGCGCATGGGTCTCCGAGTAGAGCCTATCCAGAATCCGTGTAAGATTGGATGGCTGGAGTCCAAGGACGAGGTGCGTCCTACGGGGAAATGTCGAGTGCCATTTACTATTGACCCGTATTCAGACGAGGTTGTGTATATGGTTATTGTTATGGACGTGTGCCACATTCTGTTGAGACGACTCTAGCAATTTGATCATGCCAGCATTTATGATGGTTGTGCTAACACTTATTCATTTATGCATCTGGGTCATGAGGTAGTACTTGACCCCATGTCACAGCCATGACACCCACTTATGTCCCTGACCTCGAAGCACGTACTCCTTGTTGATGCCCATGAGCAGGGACTGTGTTACCGAACTTACGCCCTTGTTAGCCCCTTGGTGTCGTGTCGATCAGTGTTCCAGAGGCCCTTCAGAATATCTTGGATTCTTACCAAGATGTGTGTAGCCCACCTGATTCCCTTCCACCATTGAGAGACATACACGATGCGATTGATTTTGTCCCGGACGCCCAATTACCGAACCTCCCTCATTATAGGATATCGTCGAGAGAGCATGCTGAGTTACAGCGACAGGTGAGTTGTGCGATCATAGTTTCGTACGAGAAAGTATGTCCCCTTGTGTTGTTTCAGCTTTGTTAACGCCGAAAAAGGATGGTAACTGGAGGATGGTAACTTTTCAGCCCAGGGATCTTGTTACGGTGTTTCTTCTGCGTGAGAGACGGGTGGGCAAGGCCACCAAGTTACAGATGCGCAAATTTGGCCCTTTCCTTATTCTTCGTTGCTACGGAGATAGTGCATGCGAGTTAGCCCTTCTAGAAGATTCCACACACATCCCACATTTAACGTAGCTGATTTGACTCCGTTTCGAGGTACACGTGTTCCCCAAATTCCTCTACGTGTGGATAAGACGCACCTAGTTAGCTCGCATGTTGACCGTGTCGGCGGTAGGTTGGATTTTGAGGCGACTATAACACCCATGGGCCCCCTTTTCCGCTATCTGATCCATTGGCTGGGACGCCCTGCGAGTGATAATTCGTGGATTGTCGAGACCACGTTGAAGCATGTTAATCGTGACTTCTATGACCATTTCCAAGGGGATATAGCTGTGCTTCGTGGGGGAAAGAGTGACGCAGGAGTGTATATATGTGCCCCATCGCGCCGATTCTTATATGTAGTGTGGTAGTGGGTTGATTTATTTAATTATTTAGTTTAAGGTTATTTTAGTCTTTTGGGGCCTTATACTTATAAAATGATCCCTATTTGTTTAGTTCTCATTATTATTATGATGTTTTAGAGAGAGATTAAAGAGAGAATTAATGGAGATTTACAATTTCATTATTTCATTCATGTGTGTGTAAATAGTGTGTGTATCTTCCGCTACGTTAAATCACAACCCTTTCTTGGACCATAGCTTCTTGGCCCTTCAAAGGAAGCACGCGTCTTAGAAAATCTCGAATCAAACCAAAGGAAGCACGCGTCTCTTCTCTAGAAGAACTCTTTTTGTCTGGGTCCCAATTCAATACTAAAAAATTCCGTACTAATTGTCATTAGTTTGTTTCATTTTGTTGCTCATTTTTCCATTAAACAATGCTTCTTTTATTTGTGTTTTTTATTGTTGCTATTTTATTAGCCATTTCTTTTATATAAACAAAGCCCTTGCTATTTTATGTTGTTATGGTTTTTGTGTTATTTTGTTACATTTAGGATTGTAATGTTAACAATCTTTCATTTATGATTATGTGAAATATTTATTTGCCAAAATATTTATCTATTAAACTTAGGTAAAGTAAACTATACAACGTCCTGCATATAAAAGGTAAAATATTACTATTATTTTTTGTGTGAAAATTTAGGTGTGTGATGATGACGCATTATGCAACTCGTCCATGCATGGCACAGGAACTATAACTAGTTTATATATGTTGCCTATAGGAAATTATCATAAAATTATCGTGCTTCCATTTTTCATGGAATAGAAAATAGGAAAAACAAGATTCATAAAAAAAGGAGGTTGGTTTGGGGAGGGAGTGGGTGTTGACCACTAGCTTGGGGGTGAAGAGAATTATGCTACTATGGACAATCTACAAACAGTCCATATCCAAAACAATGAAGCATGTGCTCTGACATTAGGAGAGTGTGCACAGACTTGCAGGTCATTCATTTGAAACATTCATTCAGGGAAGCAAATTCAGTCGCAGACTTTTAGCATTAAAAAAAGCGCTTTCGAGAAATCCTTTTAACTTGTATCGTTAGGGCGGGACGTCTCTAAGCTTACTGATACTGATGCTATTGGAAAACAGCATGCGAGAAGCTAGGCTTCATTTTGTCTGTTCCTTGTTGTGTTTGGTTTTCCTTCTTGATGAGAAGTTTTTGGGTGGACTATAGTGGGGATGCAGTTGTGGTGTTAGTTTCTTAGTGTTTGGGGCGGCTTGTGTTCTCAGTTGATAATTTGGCCATGTGTGACCTTCGGTTTCAGCTGTTATATTTGGAGGTTGAGGTGCTGCATTCTCTTGCGCAGGCCTATTGTCAGATCAAGGAAGTTACATGACAGTTGATTAGGCGGTTGTTAGTTACAAATTAGTTACAAGCTGTTTTGGAAGTTAGTTAGAATCTTGTTAGAAGTTGTTGGCATCATTTTCTATATAAACACTGATTGTAAACGTATTAAGCAGTTAATGCAATGTTACAAATTCTTCTTTCTCTCTCTCTCTCCCTCGGTTCTATCTCTCATCTCAATCTTCTCTCAAAGTTCTATTCCATTCCTTAAATTTGTGAAATCCAATTAATCCAATCAGGTTGAGAACCTGACAATTGGTATCAGAGCTACCAATCCTGGGAAATTCAAGGAAAAACATGGCTGAAACCCGACAAACTCAGTTTGAGAAGAACATCGAAAATCGCATTCAAGAATGGCAGAAAAAACAGGATCAAAATGACTCATCTATGAAGATGTGGATGGAAGCTATGTTCAAAAACTTGTCAGATCAGATCAAGAAAATAGAAACGGTGGATCATCAAGAAATTACGGAGGAAGTCAATAATAGAGGGTTATTGGGATCTCAACCCAGTGGTCCTGTACACGGCAGTCAATTCAATGATAGAGACGGAAGAAACAATTTCAAGGATAACTTTGGGGGTAAATACAAATTACCCAAAGTTGAATTTCCACGGTTCCATGGAGATGATGTCAGAGGATGGATAAAAAGATGTCTGAGATTTTTTGCTGTTAACCCAATAGAAGAAGAAGAAGAAAAGGTAGGGTTTGTATGCCTTCATTTGGAAGGAAGGGCTGAAGCATGGCTACAGGCCCAATATGAATCTCTTGAAGGAGTAAAATGGGAGGAATTTGTCAAAGCAATATGTGCAAGATTCACTGATCCTGGACAAAGAGATTTGATTGAAGAGTTCACCAAACTCAACCCCTAGTCCAAATAGAGAATAAAGGACTCAGTGAGAGTTATTTTGTGTCCAGCTTCATAAGTGGCCTCAAAGAGGAGATCAAAGTGCAAGCCAAGATGTTCAAACCCCAAAACCTCAATGATGCAATCGAGTTAGCCAAACTTCAAGAAATTGCATTAGACCTTCAACCCAAGAAAAACACCTATAAAAACTATCCTACATCCAGTTATACCACCAAGAACCCCTACAACAATTCTTCTTTCAACCCCTCTTACCCTAATCAAAACCACAATGCCAACAACAAACCTATCAACCCCATACCACCACCTCTAAGCCAAGCCAAGAACCCAAACTTCAATAACAACCTTCTTATCATCAAGAAACTAACCCAACCCAAGCTGAAATTCAAGCCAAGAGAGAGAGGGCTTTGCTATAACTGTGATGAACCATACAAGTGGGGTCATAAATGCAAAAATATGAGCATCTATATGCTAAATATTGAAGATGAAGATCTCAATGAGAAGGGTGACGATCAAAAAGGAGAGGCTATTGAGTTAGGATTAGACATGGCCATATCACTACAGGCCCTATCTGGAAGTTCCACAAACCAGACCTAGCTCCCTAGCTCATTAAAGGAAAATCCAAAAATCATCCAATAACTATCCTAATTGATACAGGAAGCTCTCTAAATTTTTTGGACCCTAGCACAACTAAACAAATAGGTTGGGGCATCACCAACACCAATAAACTCATAGTCACAGTGGCATAAACTCATAGTCACAGTGGCAGATGGCAGTCAGACCTGCACTAAAGCAGTCTGTCCCAATTTCCAATGGACT
This sequence comes from Sambucus nigra, assembly GCA_949130495.1. NCBI lineage: Eukaryota > Viridiplantae > Streptophyta > Magnoliopsida > Dipsacales > Adoxaceae > Sambucus > Sambucus nigra. The sequence goes on along the minus strand of OX422218.1, from coordinate 118,452,689 downwards.
ATGCAAGGAGAAGAGTTCTTGGCAAGTGTGAGACTACTTCCTTTAGGAGGGTGTGACATGGTGTTGGGAGTTCAATGGTTGAAAAGTGTTAGTCCTATGGTTCTAGACCTCAACAAACTCATATTGACCTTCAACAAAGATGGAAGAAGGGTAGTACTTAAAGGAGTGAACAGTGAACAAGGGCAACTCAATTTTATCAAGGGAAAGGCATGGATTAAATGCTGCAACAGAGACTGAATTCATCATTGGTCAACTTTATTCAATCACTGCAATAGACAAAGAGGTAACCACTCCACCAGAACTACTTCCATTATTGGATGCTTATCAAGATATATTCCAAGAACCTAAGGGACTTCCACCATCAAGAAATCAAGATCATCATATCTCACTTAAAACTGGATCTGAACCGGTTAATGTCAGGCCCTATAGGTACCCTTTTGTCCAAAAAACTGAAATTGAAAAGATTGTTAATGACATGCTAGATAGTGGAATCATTAGACCATCACATCAAGCCCCTTTGCCTCACCTGTGTTATTGATGAAAAAGAAGGATAACTCTTGGAGACTCTGTATTGACTATAGAGAGCCGAACCAACTAACTATAAAAAACAAGTTTCCTATCCCTATTATAGATGAATTACTGGATGAACTACATTGGGCTTGGGTTTTTAGAAAGTTGGATTTAAGAGCAAGGTACCACCACCAAATTTGGGTATTTGAACCAAATATCCCAAAGACTGCTTTCGGAACACACGAAGGCCACTATGAGTTCTAAGTGATGCCTTTTGGTCTCACGAATGCTCCTGCTTCATTCCAAGGCTTGATGAATTCAGTTTTCAAAAACTTCTTAAGAAAATTTGTCTTAGTTTTTTTTTTTATGACATTGATTTACAGCCCTGACATGGACACACAAAACTCATTTAGAATTGGTATTGCAAGAATTCAGGAAACATCAGTTATTTGCCAAAAAAATCCAAATGTTCTTTTGGCCAAAAACAACTGAAATATCTAGGACACTTGATATCTGGTCAAGGAGTAGCTGCAGATCCATCAAAAATTGAGGCCATGGTGCAGTGGCCACAACCTAAATCATTAAAAGGATTGAGGGGCTTTTTGGGATTAACAAGCTACTATAGGAAGTTTGTGAAGGGATATGGGAGTATAAGCAAACCACTCACTGATATGTTGAAGAAAAATCAGTTTCAGCGAAGTGATAAGGCTGTTCAAGCCTTCCAACAACTCAAGATAGCCATGAGCACCACTCCAGTAGTACTCACACTACCTAACTTTACCAAACCTTTCATTCTAGAAACAAATGTCAGTAATGAAGGGGTGGGAGCAGTGCTAATGCAAGAAGGAAAGCCAGTTGCATATCTTAGCAAAACATTACCTATGAGGAAAAGAGGTCTATCAACATACGAGAATGAGTTACGAGCCCTAGTGATGGCAGTGGACAAGTGGAGACCATACTTGTTTGGAAAGCAATTCATTATTAAGACTGATCACCAGTGCCTAAAATGCCTCTTAGAGTAGAGACTAACAACTATGCTACAGCAGAAATGGCTTTCTAAATTGATGGGATTAGACTATGAATTACACTACAAGAAGGGGGAAAACAATAAAGTAGTTGATGCTCTCTCAAGGAAGGAAGAAGATGGATTATGATGTGCAATATCTACAGTTCAGTCAGCTTGGCAGGCACAAGGCAGAAATCATTCAAAGTTGGGAAGAGGATGAGTTGGCACAAGAGTTGATGTTCAAACTAAACAGCTGAACAGATCCTGGTTACACCCTCAATAATGGCCTCATTAGGCACAATGGCAAATTATATGTGGGATCAGCTGGAAGTATTAGACGAATGGTGATAGAAGAGTTACATTCTACTAGTACAGGTGGACACTCCCTGGCCAACAATGAGAAAAGATGTGGACCAAACAGTGGCCAGATGTGATACCTGTCATAGGAACAAAGGTGAAACATGCCCATACCCAGGCCTCCTCCAGCCCCTACCTATTCCATTGCAGCGCCTCCAGCCCCTACCTATTCCATTGCAGCCTTGGGAAGATATTTCTATGGATTTCAAAGAAGGTCTCCCTCATTCCAACCAACAAGACTCCATTTTTGTAATTATAGATAGACTTACAAAATATGGGCATTTCATTCCATTCACCCACCCTATATCTGCTCAATCTATAGCCCAACTCTTCCTAGACCACATTCATAAATTACATGGACTACCCAAAACAATCACCTCCAATAGAGACCCTATTTTTCTCGGCCAATTTTGGACCCAACTTTTTAAAATCCTTGGCACCAAACATTGTAAGGACACAAGTCTCCGATTGAGTCTTAATGTAGTGTTGGCTCAATTTCGAACAAAAACATTTGAGTCATAGGATAGTGTTCAAGTGTATCCATCCAAACCTATGACGTGTTGGTTGAAGATGTAGCGGCCAAGATTATAAAGCTTTATCATATGCCGGGTTTATTGTGCCTCTTTTCTACGTCAACAACATTGGTTCCAATGCTCCTAAGGTATGAATGCATGTTATATATATATAAGAGCTTGGAAATTTATTGGGTGTATTTTGTAAATTTTTTACAAAAAGTTTATATATATATAAACTTTTATATATATATAAAATATTTTTCAAAAAATATCTAAAAATATTTTTTAGAACTTTTCAAAAAAGTTTTCGGGCTTGCAAAGAATTTTCCATTTTCTGGTAAGTCGTTCAAACGAACTGGAATCTCGTTCGAACGAGATTCCCAGGTCGTTCGAACGAGACGTCTAACGAGTTTTCCTTTTTCTCACTGGAACGTATCGTTCGAACGAGTTTGGCGGGGACAGTTTTTTGGCAGTTTTCTCCATGTTCCCACTAACTTTTTGACAGATTTAACAAGTGCGGGAGCAACATTTTTAAATTAACTTTTTCATATTCTACCATCTCCAAGAGAGAGTTTTTGAGAGCTTAATTCCAAAATGAAAAGGTTCAAGTTTTGAGTGTTTGTTTCTCAAGAAAATTCTTAAACACTTTTGTTTACACCCATATTAGTTTATTCCAAGTACCCCATATATATATATCTTGCTTGGAGAGTGTTTGGCACTGGGTTCTACTCTACCATTTGAAGAGTTGTTTGGGTTTACTTCTACATCCCACAAAGAAGAAGACTTGTTTGTTGCTGCGGCGTTTCCACTCGGATAAAGGCTTCGGGTGCGGGTTGACGGTTGTTCCAAAGGCCTCATTGGTGGATTCCAAGGTTCCGGTGGAGTCCGGGATTATCGACTAGGCGGAGTTAATTGCAAGAAGACGCGTCAGGGGCTTGGACGGAGTCGAGTCGAGTCGAGTTGTGTAAGTCATCTGTCTTGTAATCATAAAACCATACTTAGTGGACTTAAGGCTAGGGCCGTCCGAGGTTTTTTTCCGTTGTGGGTTTTTCCTCGTACATCGCGGCGTAGTGATTTGTTTATTTTATCTTTTGCAAATTCACATTAGATGCATGCTTAGGTAAAAGATAAAATTGGAATATTTAATTTGGTGCTAATTTAATTTGGGAAAATATTCATTTAATTCAAGTCATTAATTTTATTGAATAAAATTTGGTTTTGCCTAATTTGCAAAATGGGTTAATTATTTTTGTTAGGCAAATTTCTAGGACTTGGGTTGAGTTAATGTGTTTTAAGTGAAAAATGTATTTGTTGTTTAATTTAATTTCACTTTGAGTTTAGTTTAATTTTAATTTGAAGAAATTAAAATTCATTGTTTGTGTGGGTTGTATTGAACCATCTTTATTCCGCACTTAAAAAGGAAATTATATTTTTAAACTGAAAGATTTAAAAATTGGGGGTCACGTTTTCAAATTGGTATCAGAGACGGAGCGCTAACTTATCGCGTCAAATATCCGTTTTTCGGCTTTTATAATTTTTGTGTTCCTTGTATTTTTAGGTGGTTCATTTTTTACTCTCTCAATTTTTTTTTTTTATCTCTCTATGGGACGTCTTAATGATAATTTGTCCATTTCTATTGATAATGATGTTTTTGATATTCAAGAGGAATTTAATGTGCTTAATAAGTGTAATGAAAATTTAAGAGAATTAAATGTGAGATTTGCAAAAAGAATTAAGTTTCTTGAAAATGAAAATTTATGTTTTAAATCTAGAATTGAACTTTTGCAAACCTCACTATCTCAAAAAGATATTTTTCGTGAAAAGCTCATGGACATAAATTACAATTTTAATATTTTAAATATGTCTAAGAAAGAGAGTGATAGTCGAGAAAAGACTCTTAGGGACAAGTTTGCTCACATTGAGGGGGAGCGTGATAACCTTCTAGGAGTTATAGAAAATTTAAAGGAGTCCCGTAAAATTGAGGAGTCTAATTTATTACTTGAGTCCAAAATTTTAAAAATGAAAAATGATTTACAAAACTCGAGTAGTAATTGTAATGGTTCTAGCTCATCTTGTTCAAATATTTTCGTTGCTAAAGCTAAGACCAACGCTTGTTTTAGAGGGTCAACTTTATCCAAGGACTTTGATCTTAAAAGAAGTTCTAGGAAGTCTATGTCTAGCATTCCATTAGTTCCCAAATCCCATCATTTTAAATATACATCTATATGGGTTAGGAAATCATTTTTAGACGCACTAGATATTAACTTTGTTGATTCTCATTTGCTTTCACATGAAACCTCCCTTGCTAAATTTAAAGGTTGAATGTGTTAGTTTGTTTGCATACTCTAGCTTTTTGTGCCTCATATTATATATCATTGCTAGGTGTATGCATTTTTTATCATTTTCTAGTCATTGCTTTATCACACATCACATGCTAGAATTATGATGTTTGTTTATCTTTTGTATTATAGCTCTTTCATTTTAGTTTGCATTAAATGAAAAATACAAAAAGATTTTTGTTTATCATTTGTGTTTTACCTTTTAGTAATTTAGACTTAATGAAAAAATACAAATGATTTTTGTTTGTCTTTTGAGTAAATATTTTTGTTTGGTTGGTTAAAAATTTCAAAAAACTCAAAGATTTTTTTGTGTGTATTTTGTTTGACACACTCTATGTGGCATATACTTGTGTTTGAATCCCTTCTTTTTCGCTCCCATGTGGCTAGAACTTTTGGTTAAGATTGTCAATCCTTAAAATGTTCTTTACCATGCTTGCATGGAGTAGTTGGATTTTGTGTTGCTATAATGGATTCTATTTTTATATGCCTCAATTCACACATGCACGAGCTCTCTTGAAATTATAGCTTCACATGTATAATTGAGCTTTGTGACGTGTTCTCCTACCAATCTTGTCATCTACATGTTATGTAAGGCCTAGTGCATGTTAAAATCCGTTGCACGCGAGAATTGAGCGATAAAAGATTATGTATATATATGTGCACGGGGAAGGGCTCCGAAAGGAAATATCATCCTTTGCGAGTAAGCCACCGTTTGCTTGGACCTAAAAGAAATACGTGGTCCAAAGGCCTAAAAGAATAATGGCATTAAAAGAAAATATTTGTCAAGGCCTATTTTGTGTAGTTGATTTATTCATTCAAAAGATTAAAATATATATGCTTATTTTGAGAGAGATTGGATGGTATATCAACGGTTTGCACAATGTCTGTTTATCCTAGTTGTACTTTCAATGTCATGACTCTATTGGTTTGTAGAATCATCAAAATTTTAGGCTTGTATGCATTGTGTATGTTTGTTCATTGAGTTCAATCTATACTGCCACATGAGGTTATATTCAAATGTGATAAAGTTTGCAATCAAATGAGAACTCCGTGAACATGTTTTTAAGTGATTGGGTCTAAATTTAATTGTTACCAGTTCACACCCCTGCACTTCCGTTTCCATATGACACATTTTTGCCATACGAGTGTGAAAAGCTTACTGTATTTTGTGTCATGTGTGGCGTCTATACCTATATATATATATATATATATATATATATATATGCATGTGCATTAGTGATAGTCATTACGTCTACATATATATGGTATTTTTTATCTTTGCCTCGCTCTCTTGTCCATCTATGCTTCCAATTCATAATTAGTATCTATCTTGTTGCATATTGTTGTTGATATCACATGCTTAGTATCTTATGTATCACATTGGTATCATTTTTTTTTTTTTGCATCTTCGTTGGTATCCGTTATAAATTGTATGGATTCGTTATGATTTTGTTGCCCATATGCTTTCATGTTCTTATCACTCTAAACTTCATCGTGTTTAGATTAGTTTTATCCTTTGTCTATTCCTGAACAAAAAGGGGGAGAATGATAGGAGAGAAATGGTATCTAATCCTATTGTAATCGCATCTTAGTTTGGGAGATTTAACTTAGGGGGAGGCGTCTTTCTAAGTAGGTCATTTATTTGATAAAGGGGTGAATTAATTTAGGGGGGAATAGTTATTTTATATGCATTTAATATTCTTATTCCCTATGCGTTTGATAGTTTGCTTAAGTGTGCAGGAATTCTTCTAAATGGCAACGTTCATCGGCAAAGATATTGATCCTTGGGTTTTGAGTCGAGCTATGTAATTTTTATTTTGGGTGGGATATTTTTTTAAGTCTAGTAGAGCTTGACGGCCCTTTAAGATTTTTGTTTGGTTTTTGTCCCGCAATAGCCAAAGGGGGAGATTTGTAAGGACAGAAGTCTCCGATTGAGTCTTAATATAGTGTTGACTCAATTCCGGACAAAAACATTTGAGTCATATAATAGTGTTCAAGTGTATCCATCCAAGCCTATGACAAGTTAGTTGAAGACGTAGCGGACAAGATTATAAAGCTTTATCATATGCCGGGTTTATTGTGCCTCGTTTCTACGTCAACAACATTGGTTACAATGCTCCTAAGGTATGAATGCATATTATATATATAGGAGCTTGGAAATTTATTGGGTGTATTTTATAAAAATTTTATAAAAAGTTTTAACGACTTTGTTTTACTCAGAAAATATTTTTTTGAACTTTTCATAAAAGTGTTTGGGCTTACAAAGAATTTTCCATTTTCTAGTAAGTCGTTCGAACGAACTGGAATCTCGTTCGAACGAGACTTCTAACGAGTTTTCCTTTTTCTCACTGGAACGTGTCGTTCGAACGAGTTTGGCGGGAACAGTTTTTTGGCAGTTTTCTCCATGTTCCCACTACTTTTTCCCCACTAACTTTTTGACAGATTTAACTAGTGCGGGAGCAACATTTTTAAATTAACTTTTTCATATTCTACCATCTCCGATAGAGAGTTTTTGAGAGCTTAATTCCAAAATGAAAAGGTTCAAGTTTTAAGTGTTTGTTTTTCAAGAAAATTCTTAAACACTTTTGTTTATACCCATATTAGTTTATTCCAAGTACCACATATACATATCTTGCTTGGAGAGTGTTTGGCACCGGATTCTACTCTACCGTTTGAAGAGTTGTTTGGGTTTACTTCTACATCCCACAAAGAAGAAGACTTGTTTGTTGTTGTGGCGTTCCCACTCGGATAAAGGCTTCGGGTGCGGGTTGACGGTTGTTCCAAAGGCCTCATTGGTGGATTCCACGGTTCCGATGGAGTTCGGGATTGTCGACTAGGCGGAGTTAATTGCAAGAAGACGCGTCAGGGGCTTGGACGGAGTCAAATCGAGTTGTGTAAGTCATCTGTCTTGTAATCATAAAACCATACTTAGTGGAATTAAGGCTAGGGCCGTCAGAGTTTTTTCCCGTTGTGGATTTTTCCTCGTACATCGCGGCGTAGTAGTTTGTTTATTTTATCTTTTGCAAATTCACATTAGATGCATGCTTAGGTAAAAGATAAAATTGGAATATTTTATTTGGTGCTAATTTAATTTGGGAAAATATTCATTTAATTCAAGTCATTAATTTTATTGAATAAAATTTGATTTGGCTTAATTTGCAAAAATGGATTAATTATTTTTGTTAGGCAAATTCCTAGGACTTGGGTTGAGTTAATGTGTTTAAGTGAAAAATGTATTTGTTGTTTAATTTAATTTCACTTTGAGTTTAGTTTAATTTTAATTTGAAGAAATTAAAATTCATTGTTTGTGTGGGTTGTATTGAACCATCTTTATTCCGCACTTAAAAAGGAAATTATATTTTTAAAGTGAAAGATTTAAAAATTGGGGGTCACGTTTTCAAACTCCAACACTCTACTGCCTACCACCCCCAAATAGATGGGCAAACTGAAAGATTAAATCAACGTGTAGAGAACTATCTAAGGTGTATGACTAGTGACAAACCTACCAAATGGTCTCAGTGGCTCTCCTTAGCTGAGTGGTGGTATAATTCCAACCGCCATTCCACCCTTCGGTGCTCTCCATTTGAGTCCCTTTATGGCTACCAGTCCCCACACAATGGTACATCCCCAACAACCTAAATCTCGACAACCAGACATCAACACTTTCATGGAGGAGAGGAAAATGACCATTCAACTATTCAACTATTGAGGGGGAGATTGCAGACAGCTCATGAGAGGATGAAATACTTTGCGGATAAGAAAAGGTCTGAAAGACAGTTCACGGTGGGAGAATGGGTTTATCTAAGGTTGCAACCCTATCTATAGACAGACTACAGTAGCACTTCGCCGAAATCACAAGCTTTCTCCTAAGTTCTATGGGACATATCAAATCATTTCTAAGATAGGGCAAGTGGCTTACCAGTTCAGATTACCAGAAGAAGCAATGGTACATCCCGTATTTCATGTGTCCATGCTGAAAAAACAGGTCGGCCAGTCTATCATCCCTCAAGATCAGCTACCTACTACAACTGAGGACGGCCATACAGTCCTACCACCAGTTGCTATCCTAGATCATCGCATTGTAAAGAAGCACAACAGACCGGTGGTCAAAGTTCTCACACAATGGTTAAACGTTGATGCACAGGCTTCCACATGGGAAGATTACGAGTCCCTCATCAAAAGATTTCTTGAGATTGATGAGATTGATCCTTGAGGACAAGGATTTTTGAAGGATTTTTGAGGACAAGGAAGTTACATGACAGTTGATTAGGCGGTTGTTAGTTACAAATTAGTTACAAGCTGTTTTGGAAGTTAGTTAGAATCTTGTTAGAAGTTGTTGCATCATTTTCTACATAAACACTGATTGTAAACGTATTAAGCACAGTTAATGCAATGTTACAAATTCTTCTTTCTCTCTCTCTCCCTCTGTTCTATCTCTCACCTCAATCTTCTCTCAAAGTTCTATTCCATTCCTTAAATTTGTGAAATCCAATTAATCCAATCAGGTTGAGAACCTGACACCTATTCTCTTATTCTCAACACATCTCTCTTGTTATTAGTATCCTCGTTGATGCAAATACAGGGAAGTAATTCTCATGGTACAAAAATCAAAACCCCAATAAATCTACTTTGATTAAATTAATTACATGCAAAAAAATTCGCAACTAATTTTTGTATTTATCTTTACACTGGTGTCTTTGACAGCATAAGTAGTAACCGTTCCAACTGTTCATGAACAATATGCACTTTGAACATATTTTTGATGGACTAATCTTTTTGTTTATGTAAAAATTCTCACTTACATTGTGGAAGAAAATACTTTATGAATCCAAATAAAACGGACAGTATCATAATACCTACAAAAAGAATCATCAACTACATAGGGGACTCCATTATATTGTCTAAACATGAAACTCCATGGAACTTTTACAGTAGTATGGCAGCCATTCAAAAAGCTTTAAGTTTAATTTATAGCAGTAAAATTTACATCATAATGAATTAATGATCACAGTGCAGCTAAAAAATAAATAAGTCGGCAAATGATATATAAACACAGACTGACAAACTGCTAACCTTGAGGCCACTCAGCAACAAGCATCTGCTTAAGATTAGTTACAGTAGTCGGTGCTGGGTAGGTGCTATGACCTATATCTGTTCCATCAAAGATTCTGAATTTAAGTTCAATACCCTCCTCTCCTTCAGCCATAACAGACATGATTCTCTTCCACCAAGCTTACAAATCCAATGCAACAAGATGACAAAATCTTCAATCAAAGAACTAAGTTTCTCGCAATTTACCTGCCAAATATCCCCAATGTGCCAAATTAAAAACATTGCTTTGTCTGGTCACTAAAACTAGAGTAGATAAGATAAACGAGATTAAAAACCTTAAATTTGAAGGGGTTAAAAAAGGGAACATGTAGTCCAACAATTTTTTAGGTTTAAGTTGCGATCCCTCCTTTTTTAGAATATTTTTAAGTTGCGGTCCCTCAGTTATTACAAAAAGACTATTAAAGTTATATTATAACACAATTTTGTCAAATATGGTGACATAATTTAGCAAGGACAATCAAACATTTAAAGTTATATTATCACCAAGAGAGAACGCACATTAAGTCCTGCACATTATTTACTTATGTTTCTTTACAGCAAGTAAAAAGAATCCACTATGAGCACAAAAAGGAGGCGCAACTCTTGTATTCTTCAGCTGTTATGATATTACAATGTTGTTGAACTTCAGCATTGATTTTCCAAAAGATGACTGCTTTGAAAAATACTAGTCAATGACTAGTAGTTTTCAAAATCAAGCAATACAGGAAAAGTAAACAGCAGAAATTCCAAAAATGAAGTTCTTTTTCCCAGCAACCAAGCAGAAAATTAAATGAAAATCAATAGGCAGACAATGAAATCAGGGCTTAATCCCTTGTTGCACTAACCTCTATAAATCGGACAAAAAGTTGGTCACATGGAAGAACATACAACAGTGCATTTGAGTCGCTGCTTACAGAACCAAGTAAGCAACTCATGTGATCCAATAGCTTCTCCTCGCAGCTAGCATGACAAGAATCACTGCAACACATTACCAAACCTTGAGCTTCAACTATCAGATATATATATATTATATGTATATGGGGCATTTTGTCGGAGGTCCCACTGTGTTTTGTGTGCGCTCAACACTTTTTTGCATTGAGCCGCGGTCCCTCACTTCAAGCATATTTTAGGGACGAATATAACAAAGTTCAACCATGTTATTACATTAAAAAAACTATTAGATACAGTTATGTTATCACACAATTGATCATATATAACAATGTAATACAGTTATATTACAATATGGTTTTCATATTATAAATTATAACTATATCATCAAACATTGATTGTTATATATAGGGTACTTTATAGTACCCCCCCCCCCCCCCTTCTCTCTCTCTCGAAATAAAGCGAATTTACAGATCACCCACAGTCTAAAGAAACTCGAAAAAATAATGTTCTAAAAAACGCCAATCGGTCATCGGGCTGCTGAATGCCTTCTAGCGTCTACACAGCTAGGTGGGAATTAGTGGGTATTCGTGTATTCTATCCTCCCTCTGTCCCAAATTAAGAGTCCTCTATTCCTTTTTCGGTTGTCTCGAATTAATAGTCCACTTTCCTTTTGGACAAAATCAATGAACCAAATTTCACAATATTGAATAAATGTTAATCTTGACCATGATTTGAGTATATCCTTCACATGCACAAAAAATGGATAAGCTCGTAATTTGGGACACAGCTCAAACGAGGTTCCTTCGATAGTCAAGTTCCGGCGCTCTCTGAAAGGGTTGGTGTGGCCAAGTAAAACTGCAGTAAGCAGTTCGTTATATCCTTTTAATACGCCTATACTCAAACAAAATTATTCAACAGCTAGTAATGTCTTATTCGAACAAAAATACGTCATAGCATAATCAAAAACGTGCATAAATCATAATAAACCTTAAATCCAACGGTTAAGGACATTTAGTAGAACAAAACACAGTAAAATAACAAAATACATGCTCAAATAAACCGTGTATAAAAAATCAAATTTAGTAAGGAAATAAAATTTAAAGACCATACCTTCTACAGCAATATTTGAACACGAGTGAGCAAGTGTTTTTGAGTGAGAGATAGCAAGTGTTTTTGAGTGAGAGAGAGCAAGTCTTTTTGAGTGAGAGAGAGAGCAAGTCCGTTCGTTCGATGTGTAGAGAAAGAGAATAGGTTACATAAGATTTTAAGGGTAGGGTTTCTTTCGTTATTGTTTATCCCTCTCTTTTTTAACAAAGTGACTTTTTTCTGTAGTCCAGCAATTTAAATTTATATACAAAAGCCAAGATCCAAACCCACCCCGTAACAGACGACTAATCAGATAACCTTTTTTGTCATATGCAATTACTCTCGTCTAGGCGGTTAGTCACCTTCTACCTTCTAGGCTATGTTTAATAGGCCTTCTAGAACATTTTTTAGAACACTGCAAAAAAGTATCCCAAAACTATTGAACCATCAGAACCAACACATTTCGTAAATAAAATGATAAAAATTTGATGTTGCCCATAAAAAATTGTTAGAATTTTTACAAAAATATGTTAGGGGAGGGTTTTTTTAATAGGGGGTGAACCTTAAATCCACTATAGTTCAGTCACTCTTAATACTTATAAGGTTGGACCACACACAAAATGGCCCTCATCTGAGAGGCTTCAAACAAACCCCCTCTCTCTCTCTCTCTCTATGTGTGTGTAAAGAGCTTCAAAAATTTGGTGATGTGCACAAAAAATTGTTAAAATTTTTACAAAAGGAAATTACGGGGCTTCAAACAAATTTTTAAAAGAACATATAAAAAGTAGATATTCTTTTAATGTGCCTGTACTCATCTGAGGGGCTTCAAACAAATTCTCTCTCCCTCTCTCTCTCTCTAACTGTGTGCATATATATATATAAAGATGACAATATTCTAGAGAGATCCCTATCCCTATCAATTTCATGAAAGAGGAAAACCCTAGATTTCAATAGGTCAAAATATGAACAGAAATTAATCAAATCAAACAAACATAATATTATATAAACATTAGGATTGATCAAAATATGAAACCTAGCTAATATAACATAAACAAGAAAGATTCCATTCGGTATTTTCATCTAGTTTTGTTTTGTATTCTAATTAGTACTACTTCTGAAAGCAACCAAACCTGATGAGAGTAATGAAACAAAAGAAAGGAGTTTTGTTGGGAATACCTGATCAAGAAGCCATTAATGGAAGTTCATAACAGTTTTGAGTTCTGATGATTCAATGAAAAATAAAAAGAGAGAGAAAATGAGTATCGGTTTTTCGGTGAGAGACAGACAAAAAGAGGTGCTGGTTCTTTGCCACGTTTAATAGGGACAAAAGAGACATCAAATATTCACATTGTGATATATATGGACTAGCGAATGCCCGTGCCCGGGCACGGTGATAAATTTGTCCCCGTGATAAAATCCAGCGCATAATAACCTGTCATTTTTTAGAAAAAAAAACTTTTAAAAAAAATAAAAAAAATAATTTTTTTTTAAATATTTAAAAAAAATTATTATTTTTTAAATATTTTAATAAAAAAAATAATAAAATAATAATGTATGTATGTATGAATGCATGCATACATGCATGTGTATGCATGCAAGCATGCAACACATAAAATGTCATGGATGTTTATCATGCATATCTTATCATACATGAATTACTATTCATAACACCATTGTCTCATATTATATAGATTATCTCCGCATAATGATGTTATGGGTACCAAATAAATCCTCCAAATCTCACTTAAATAGCATTAATAAGTTGTGTCCTACCGAAACCCATATCACAAGATATAACACTTAGTAAGGGTGGACAAAAAAATGACCGACCTGGACTGGACCGGACCCACATATATAAGTTTTTTTATAAATCGATCTTAATTCGGTCCTAAATTAAGAGACCCGAATAAATCGATTCGGTCTAAAAATCTACATTTTAAATTCGGTCTTCGGACCGGACCGGACCGTTTATATATATATATATATATATATATATATATATATATATATATATATATATATATATATATATATATATATATATATATATATATATATATATATATATATATATATATATATATATTATATATATATATAATAAAGGAGGAGGGCTTTTTTTGTGTAGGCCAACTGATGGCTGAGATTGAAAGTTGAATGGTTTGGTGTTTATCAACTCACAGCTGAGATTTAAACAATTAATGGACGAATTTGGTCTTAACAAGCGCAAAGAGCACAAGGCTCAAGAAAATGGGTATACAAAGTGTTGTCCATTCCCATAAGAGAAAAGTACAATTAGAACCATTAGCCGTCTACCTCGGTCAGAAAAGTAAAGTCGTCTACACACGTTAGAGTGTTGTCTGTTCCAATATCTTTCTCACCTCTCACCTCTCACTACACCATCACCTATCTCTCTCAAACGTAAAAACACACCATTTCCATTTTTTTCCTTTTCAAGTAATTTCGTCTCTAAGAATGGGGTTTGGGAGGGATTAATTTCGTCTCTTTTCATGTATGATCAAGTCGGCCAGACGGGTTTTCAATGGTTAATCCACGATGGGTTTTCAGCAATTAATGGATATATGGGTTTTCAGCACAGATGCACAAACGGTGAGAGGTTTTACGGCTATTATTACTGGGTTTGATGATCCCAATATGTTTCCCCTCATTTAACATCTCCATATGTCGGTATCATTTTGATGATCTCCATGTGTCGATTGTTTTTAAGTTATAAATCCATGGTCAGCGGTGTACTATATTTTGCAATGTTATCTATCTCTCTCTCTCTTTTGTACGTGTACTATATTTACAAGTTTTTCAAGAGACATTTGGTTTTGATTTTTTTTTTCTAATCTAACTTTGTTTTTTACTTTTTGTTTGTGTTCAAATCATGCTTTTTGCAGTTCCCACTCTTGGAGGCTAACCTCCACTCATCAACTGCGAAATATCCCATCTATCTCTTTCCATCTGAATAATTTTCTTTGTTTGAGTTTTTTCTTGGGGTTAAAAAGGAGATTAATTGGTTGGGTCCGGGACCCGGTTACTGTTCAGGTATTTTGTTCATCGCTTTGGATTTTTTTTTGTTTTAGTTTATTCAACGAGTTCATTTGCATTTTATTTTTTTCGAATATGTTCAGTTTGTGTGAGTGTTTTGTTCATCGCTTTGTGTTTGTGTGGGTTTTTCGATTTAGCAGTCTATGTTTAGTTATAGTTTGACACCCTACTTTATCTTTAAACTCTCATTAGTTTCTTGGTGTTGGAGAAAACAGGGGTTGATATTGCGCTGGTTTTTTCAGATCCTCAAGTACATCACAACCACTGCTTTAAAGACAGGACAACACGATTGGGTTTGATTTTGCTGCATTGATTTATCTCCCACCCATGCTGTTTGATTGGGTTTGGATCTTGGGTTTCTTTGGCTCCAAATAGCAAGATCAACATTAAATAATCAGTTATCGAAGTTGCCAAGGAATGTAGTTCAGTCATACCCCATTACTGGACAAAGAACTCCCTCGACCCATTACAGTCTAACCTTTGACATAAACATTTGTTTGTTTAATACTATTTGCTAAACTTAAAATACCTGAATAGAGTGTGTTTTGGTACTGAAAATAATTTTTTTTTTGCAGGGAACATTGGCGTGTTCATTTTACTTTTGTTAAAAGAAAAAATATTTTTTCTTTTACTGTCAATTTAAAATGCAAACTTTTAGTTATGCTTTAGTAACTCTGATTTTTTATGGAAGATTTTTATTATTTGGATGCAGTGCAGTTGTATTCCAAACTTTTAGTAATGCTTTGAACCATCTACTTTTTATTCTTATTTTATCATGAGTACTTCTATTGTAACATAATTTTTTATTGAAATTACATGTGGCAGTGTGTTGCTCGTTTGTTCTTTGGTCCCACTGACGTGGACACCACAAAAGAACCGATATAAACCCTCCACCTTATCCGATAATTCTACTTTCGGTCAAAAATTTAGTCCTAATATCATTTCGTTCTATCATTAACAAAACTTTTAGTAAGGCCACGTTTGGAAAGTTACTCACGAAAAAGTTGAATCTCAAGAACCAGTAATTACAATTCATCTTTTCCATTTTATTGGTTTGCAATGAGAAGTCTAGGAAGTTTATTGTGCCTTTTCAATTCATCCGTTCAAAATGGATTAACTTTACTACCAATAATGAAGCAGGTTATGAGTATAATATTAGTAATTTGTTTGATCAACTTTCTTGACAATTTTATATGGAAGTACGAGTGCTTATGGTCAAGTGATCAAATATCAGAAAGTCTCTCAAATATTTTTTTAATACACATTTAGTCCAAGCTTTTTATTTTGTATCAAAAAGTCCTTCAAACTTCTATTTAACTAATATTCTTTTACTTCTAAAGCTCTTTGCCAGTGGCATGGTGAACGATTTTTTGGAGCGATAAAAAAAAGAAGCTTGGACTAAACATGTATTTAAAAATGTTCGAGGGACTATTTGGTATATGCCTCTTATAAAAACATTACTTAAAAAACGTTTTTAAAATATTCAATTTATTTTTAAAGGGCCACCGCAGTGAGGAAATGAAAAAAAAAGGAAAGAAAAAAAGGACGACTTTAGGGTGAATGAGTATGTAATAAGATAACATTTCATCTTTATAATATAAAATGCGTGGTCAATATTTAGACTCATATACTAATTCATTTTTTTTTTAATTTAGATTTCTGTGGTTGTTCATCCACATTTGATGTGCATAACCATTTTTAATTCACTTTGTCATCGTACATCATTTACCAACATTATCATTATATTTGTTATGCTTAATCTTTTTTGTAATTCATTATTAAACATGTTAGGTTTGTATTTTGAATAATTTCTATTTTTTTTAGATGTTCTAACATTTAATTCATCTTTCTTGGAGATGTTATTTTAACATATAATATGCTTGAAAGATATTATTTTCAACGTGCTATTGACACAGGAAAACACGTAACTAGAAAATGTAGTATTACAAAAGGTGTGTAACATCATTATAAAATAATATGAAATTTAATTAGTATTTAAGTCTTTCTTAAAGTGTAAAATTCCATACATAGGAGTGTGAGTGTTCTATAACCACAAATACTTGGGAGTAAATTTATAATCATGCCATCGACACGGCTAGGAGTGTGCTATAATCACAAATAATCAGGAGCAAAATTTATCTCCGTGCCATCAGCACGGGTACACCCTAGTATATATATATAGGAAGAGGTTCACAAGTGGACCAAAAGAATGGACTTTTTAATGGACCTTAACAAAAAACACATAATAACACATTAATTTTAATTCCTATAGTGTAATTGGTCCGAGCCAGCGGCACCAAATACGCGTATCGATCGATCCCCCACCCCCCCACACGCCCCCCACCCCCACCCCCATGGCAGCCCTGTTGTCATAAGGGCTGCCACAAGGGCTGCTATGAATCAATCAAGCGAATCAACTTACAATAAAGAGAAATAAAGAAAAATTAATAATCCTATTATTTTCAATAGTTTATTTACACTCATATAAAAAAAAAAAGTAAATAAAAATATCGTATAAGATTACAATAAGGAATTGAATAATAATAAATCAAAGAAATTGTCTTAAGATTACAACAATATTCATTCAAAATTTGGAGTAAATACTTAGAAGATCCAAATTTAGACTACATTTTGTAGATAATTAATTACATTTACCAATTCCATACAAAGCACTTCAGTTCAAAGGGTTGTTTGAAGAATAATTAACTTTCTATGGTAAATATGGGTATTCTCTGCAGTGATATGCATATAAATCAAATATATCATAGTAATATTCTTTTAATTATACAACTGAAAGATGTAACCCGTAACCCTGTTTGCAAATGGAAACAAAATAAATAACTTTTTCTACCCATAAATCATATTGAACACGTGTTTACATACTTGAGCTCGTATAGGTGATTCTGACTTGATAGCATCGCTTAGACTAATGGAAGAACTTCATTACCTACACTTAATTGATTCAAGCTATGGGCTTCTATTCTTAAGGCATGATGAACGCTTATATGTCATTCTTGTTATGCGCTTAGCATTACAAATATTTATAATTCAATTATACATGTTTAACCATACAAACAATTGATACAAAATAAACACCTAAAATTAAATGGTGCATAAAACTTGTTGGATCATCACCCAAATTTAATGGAAAATAAAATCAAAATAATTTGTCGGATATTACAATGAAAACCTTACTGTATTCATCGTCGTCAATTCTGATATGAGCCTTTGTTCAATAATTATCGTAAATGCTCTACGACTTTATTGTAAAAAAGGCAAAACACCCACTTCAATAAGAAAAACAATTATAATAAAATATAAGCTAAACAAAAAGATCCAATTAAAGTGAGAAAACGATGCCTAAGTTGTTAAATGTTCAAATTAAGATTTTGGATTCATGCCCTTTTTTGTCTCCCTACACTAACAACATTAAAGGAGTACGATATTGTGACACCCCGCCTAATTAACTATCGGGTGATCAGTTCTTTATTAAATTAAATCAAAGTGTTCGATTGGTTCATTCTTAGCATCACTGTCGAAAAATATTTTTTCTCTATTAATCACCTAATAAATAATTAAGCTAAGTGTCAAAACATTTTTTATAAATTAAGACCTATTGTTATGATTTAATATGAAATCATTTTCATGAACGCGGATGATAATATTAAAACCAACCCATCCAAATGAAATAACCAAGTTAGATTAATCAATCCAAATAATAAATCTCAATCGTGGGATAAGGAAATAAATAAAATAATCCCAACAATAGCTAAATCCTGAAATAATAAATAAGACAAGTCTCTCTCTGAACTAAATGAAATATGGAAACGGCCGACACATGCCCTATCTGAGAATAACTAAATATAAAATTGGAAAGATAATAATGGAGTCGTCTACTGCAAGGACCTACAACTTCCACACTAGCTGCAGCACGTCAGTGGTCCAGAGATAAAGGCCTGATGCCCCTGTGACTGGGCACCTGTAATATATATATATATATATACACAAGAGGAAGAAAAGATAACATGAAACGGGTTAGAGACCGAGAGTAAAATAACTTTAAAAATAGTTTAGCAAGTATTTAAAATGCTTACCAGTTGATATTACATACATGCTAGTACCTCGACACTCACTTGAGAATTCTCATCTCTCAACTAGTGTGCACACCTAACGTACTACCGAATTAACACAGTTAAATCTAACCCGGTTAACTAGTCTAACCTAAATTTTAATCCACTAAGCCTAATGATTCGTATCGAATATTGCATATTTCTGCCCTTTATCTTTATGCATTCTAGCACTTTTACGGTCCTAAATGCCTATAATTATGCTCATTAACCAGACAACCTTGGATTTGGATATATACATGCTTTGCAGGGGTTATTTGTGCTTTTGTAGGTATTGGAACGCTAAAAGTGAGGATCCGTTGCATTTCGGAGAAGTTTCATCACTGGACGCTACTTCAAGGGCATTTTAGTCAATTCACATTTCTTATTCGGCTCTTGGATATTCCACGGATGCGTAGTTCATTGAGTTAGCATCGTGTGGCCGCAAACGGTGCGTCGTTTGGAGTTCGGACGAAGAAGCTAGGCTCGTTTCCGTAATGGACCTTTTCCCCCTCATCATGGACCAAATGCAGCCTGAAACAGAGTACCGGTCGACCGCGTACCTGGGGCCGGTCGACCGCGGTTTCAACTTTTGCCGTGGGAAGGAGACAGTATACTTTGGCTTAAGGGACCGGTCGACCGCGCCACTGCGACCGGTCGACCGGTAGTGCCAGATATTTTGGGCTCTTTCCTCTTTCTTTCCTTTTTCCCTTATCTTTTCCCACTCACTATATAAACCCATTTTTGGTTTTAATATCAGATATACACGATTTTAGGTTAGTTTAGCTTAGGGTTTGGGTTTTTTGCTTGGTTCTTCTTCATTTCTCTTTGGTTTGACACCCCATTTGGATTGTAAGTTGACTATTCATCTCCCCTACCATTTGAATACAGTTGTATTTCTTCATTTCTTGCTTTCTAGTTAATTTACAAGCTTTGTAATTTAGGTTTTCTTGCTTTATTTACACGCTTTGATTTATACGCTTTCTAGTATAGATTTACCGCGTTTATTACCGCTTTCCATTTATCGCGTTTTTAACATGCTTTCTAGGTAACTTAAATTAGGTTGTGTTTGAATTGAACTCACTCGGGTTGACGCGTTGCTTTGCTTTGGTGATGGAGTTTACGGGTCTATTTCGGGTGCGTTGTCCTAGTTATTACGCCTAGGAGATTTGACGTGGCATATCATGTATGTCCCGTGCTTACGACCTTTCGCGCGTAATTTCTGGGATATTTGTTGACGCCAAAATCTTATTAGGCTTTTATGACGATTTAGGGCGTAACAACCCTTGATTTAATTAACTGTCGAAACGAGACGCATTTGTAATAACTCGTCGACCCATGTGACCATTTTATACTAATTAACTCGGGTGAGGGATATTCGACGCAACCTATAGTTTTACTCGCTTTCATAATCTAGTTTCAACACTTTGCCTAGAATAATCTTTTCCTTTATGCATCTTTTCTTTTAGTTTGTAATCATCTTTTACACTTTTATTTCGGATTATTAAATCACTTAAATTCTAGCAACTTGTCCCTGTGGATTCTCGATACCCGACTTACCGCTGTGCTTGCCTCGCAAGTGTAGTAGTAACTTAGGTTTTTGTATTGAGTTGGCGAAACGAAAACAACGATTAGCGTCTTTACACGCGCTACCTTTCGCACTCAATCACCTAATACAAATGATCACGTGACTATAGTTTATATCTGATAACCTTTTCTT
This sequence comes from Sambucus nigra, assembly GCA_949130495.1. NCBI lineage: Eukaryota > Viridiplantae > Streptophyta > Magnoliopsida > Dipsacales > Adoxaceae > Sambucus > Sambucus nigra. The sequence continues at coordinate 118,432,014 of OX422218.1, read as the reverse complement.
ATGAATTTGCCAAACCTGTTGTATTCATCTCAATTCAAACTTCAGTTTTCAACCACTTAATTCGTTTAATATTAATTATTCCATTTTATCTACTTACAAGCACAATAGCTGAATCACGGGCATAGGTATATATATTTATCACTCGTATAATACATATACTAACTAGGCACCCCACGTAAAATCTATGGTGTTGGCATACTCTGTTATCAAGTCCCCCCGTATCACTCGTAGAAAAGGTAAATACTAGTTCGAAATCACTCTCGAATTGTATTAACATAACACACACATATTGGAGGTGAAGCATAGTTTCAAGTCACTAAGAGGTCAGCACATACCCTCGCGTCTCTTAGGACCGTCTGACTATCATTCTCGGATAGCCTGTACCAAGGATGTTATGTTCTAGAGTATAAGTTAATATCCCTCATAAAGGTCTAATTGGGATAAAACTGTCCCGACGCGGAACCTCCGTGATAGCAAGTAGGGCGGGTATGATTACACACAAATATACAATATATATATATATATATATATATATATATATATATATATATATTCACATTATTCAGCTAGGTACGCCCACGACCCATAATATTCGAACCGTGCGTGGCATATAACGCCCGAATTCTACTTAAGTCATTCTTTTTATTTTCTCAATTATCGCAAATCCTTAAGTACTTCTCGACTGTCGAAGTGTATCCTCTTGATAAATATAAAATCAGTAGGTGTACCCCCACTACCCTACTCGTCTAAGCCCTTCTTAATTCTCAAGACTTAATTTAACGTACGCACGATTTCCCACTCAATTTATACCCCCGAAATCCCACGGTTAAATCTCATATAAAGTCGTATTATTCGAACCCCACTTGTACCCTACTGGTCCTTCTCAAGTCCCATTATGATATATAAATTATGTCCAAAGGTCCTTACACATCGGGATTGGATTAACATTTAAAAGGAGAAAAAGTTTCCATTTTTAGGAGAAGTCGATCGATCCATGAAAGGGGGTCGATCGATCGACATTCTTGAGTCGATCGAGCAGTTCTTGGCCCAGATTCTGCAATTCTTTACCTACGGGTTTCCTTAACATAAATTCTCAAAACCTCTATTAATTCGTCCCAAACTCCCAACTAATCAAACCAATAGTTATATTATTCTACCTACATGATTCCTAACGTAAAACATATACGAATTCATCAAAGGCCATCAATTTAAAAGGTTAATTCAAATTAATACATCAAGAACGCTATTTTTTCATCATGATTAATATCTTCCTAATTCTTTCAGAATTTAACCTATATTGGTCATCAATTTCGTAATCAATCATATACATATAATAATAGGGTTGTCCTAACATGATTTATATTCAGAATTTTACATCTCCCAAATATCATTTATCTTTCATGAAAACATAAATTATTATCTCTTACACTAGTATGGATGTGTTATCTGGAAATCAAAGGTTTAGTACGACAGATTAGAGTGGTATAGGAACAATTCCATTCTTCCGATCTATGCATTGGTGGTGGAATTGGTGAGAGTGGTGTAGGGTTGGTGGCTCTCCTCCTTGGAAGCCTTATCTCTTCTCTCTTCCTTAGCCACTATGCAACTCCAATGTTTCTAACCCTCGAGGACTCCAACTCTCATCAGATATAACCCTTCAATTTTCGTCCATAATTAAGGCCTAAAATTGGTTGTTACCAAAATGCCCTCCCGAGTTACCGATTAGGCCTAAAGTCGTCTCAAGACCCAAACTAAACCCCCGGGTACCCTTCCGGACACATTGGCACACTCGAAATAATCACACGGGGGACTTATAATTAATTTACTTTTTATTCCATTAATTTAGTCTCGACAAGACACACGCACGTCCCGACTTAATTTCTATGATTGTCGTATTATTCGCTCGCGATAATTTTAATAAATTCAATCCCATATATTACTTTACTCATCTAATAATATTCAACATAATTCTTACCAATAATTACTAACTCTCGTCATGCTAGTAAATATTCAATTTAAAATTCGAATTAATATTAACTTAATTTATCCCAATTAAATTCAATTAATCCTATAATTAAAGGCCATAAAAATACGGGGTATTACATACTTTCCCCCTAATAACCGAATTTCGTCCCGAAATTTGGAAAATAAGGCATACCTGGTAAAATAATTTTGGATACTTTTCATGCATATCTGCCTCGTGCTCCCAAGTGGACTCCTCTACATTATGATGCTCCCACTGAACCTGTACAAGTGGGACTACCTTCGACCTCAATCTCCTCTCACTATGGTATAGGATAACCACTGGTCTCTCTACATAAGAACTGTCGGGCTGTAAATTAACTCATCTATCTCAATATGAGTGTGGGTCAAATCATCCCGAAGATACCGCCTCAACGACGAAATGTGGAACACATTATGAATACGGTACAAGTGCTCCGATAACCCGTATGTATGCCACCGGTCCAATCCTCTCGATAATGGAAAATGGTCCTACGTACCTCAGAGCTAATTTTCCTTTCTTTCCGAACCTCATTACTCCTTGCATAGGAGACACTCGCCGCAATATTTGGTCTCCCACGCTAAACTTCCTGAAGAACCGTTTTGCATCAATCTCCTCTCACTATGGTATAAGATAACCACTGGTCTCTCTACATAAGAACTGTCGGGCTGTAAATTAACTCATCTATCTCAATATGAGTGTGGGTCAAATCATCCTGAAGCACCCGCCTCAACGACGAAATGTGGAACACATTATGAATACGGTACAAGTGCTCCGATAACCCGTCTGTATGCCACCGGTCCAATCCTCTCGATAATGGAAAATGGTCCTACGTACCTCAGAGCTAATTTTCCTTTCTTTCCGAACCTCATAACTCCTTGCATAGGAGACACTCGCCGCAATATTTGGTCTCCCACGCTAAACTTCCTGAAGAACCGTTTTGCATCGACGTAGCTTTTTTGCCTGTCCTGGGCTACCCGAAGGCAACTTGGTCTCTCTCTCTCTCTCTCTCTCTATCTCTATCTATCTATCTATCTCTCTCTCTCTCTCTCTCTATATATATATATATATATATATATATGTGTGTGTGTGTGTGTGTGTGTAAAGAGCTTCAAAAATTTGGTGATGTGCATAAAAAATTGTTAAATTTTTTACCAAAAAAAATTAAGGGGCTTGAAACAAATTTTTAAAAGAGCATATAAAAGGTAGATATTCTTTTAATATGACTATACTCATATGAGGGGCTTCAAACAAATTCTCTTTATCCCTCTCTCTCTCTAACTATGTGTGTGTGTGTGTGTGTGTGTGTGTATGTGTGTGTGTGTGTATATATATATATATATATATATATCCCTATCAATTTCATGAAAGAGGAAAACCCTAGATTTCAATTAGGACAAAATATGAACAGAAAATGAATCAAAACATACAAACATAATATTATATAAACATTAGGATTGATCAAAATATGAAACCTAGCTAATATAACATAAACAAGAAAGATTTAATTTGGTATTTTCATCAAGTTTTGTTTTGTATTCTAATCAGTACTACTTATGACCAAACCTGATGAGAGTAATGAAAAAAATAAAGGAGTTTTGTTGGTAATACCCGATCAAGAAGCCATTAATGGAAGTTCATAACAGTTTTGAGTTCTGATGATTCAATGAAAAATAAAAAGAGAGAGAAAATGAGTATCGGTTTTTCGGTGAGAGACAAACAAAAAGAGGTATTGGTTCTTTATCGCGTTTAATAGGGACAAAAGAGACATCAAACATTCACATTGTCATATATATGGATTATCTCCAAAATATTATAAATACTAGTTAAAAAATATGCGTCATGCGTGGGGGCTTTATAAGGGGCTTTGTAAGGATGGTTGGGGCTTTGTAAGGATTGTTGTTCACTGTCGGTAATAAGAAATTATAGGAATTCCAGTATAAATTTTGCGAGTACTTTTTGAAAATGAGCATGATTATTATACTTTCAATCAACTTGTTGTGTATACAATGACCAAATTTCGTAGTTGATGACAATTATAATATTCTTGATTAATATCCATAATAGATTATTGGATCGTTATAGGTGTAATAAAAATGCTTACAGAACATTATTAGCTTAAAAAAACTTAATACAATAAAATTTTAAAAATAAATCAATCAAGCGAATCAACTTACAATTAAGATTAATAAAAAAATAATAATCCTATTATTTTTAATAGTTTATTTACACTCATTGTTGATGTAAAAAACTAGATTTGATTTAATTATTCTAATCACAGATAAATATGAATAAATGAATATGAAATAAGAGATTTTTAAAGTGGTATAACCTTAAGGAAATGTCATACGCCCACTGTTTTTGTATTGTTGACTGTTTGCCTAGAATTCTTGACAAGTGGTTTTCCCAAAGAATTCCGGTCCCCCTATAATGAGGAGGTTACAATGTATTTATAGCCTTGAGACTGTACATGTCAAAGGTTAATGCACTATTATCTAGTAAACATATACATCTGTACGATAATAATGTGCTTTTAATGTGCAGTCGCCTCTTTGATTATCCCGATTTGAGTGTTTTGTACACTAAGTAGCTCGGACCGTCTAAGTAGCTCGGCACGTATGAGTTGCTCGGGGCCCATGAGCTGCTCGGGGAACCTAAGTTGATCGGTACGTTTGAGCTGTTCGGAATGTATGAGTTGCTCGTGGCGCTTGAGTAACTCAGTGGCAGTGAGTTGATCGGTAGAAGTATTTGTAATTGCCACGTTGGTTGACATATGTCTTCAAATGATGGGTCTATGTCAGCAGACTAAATTTGGTATCAACAGAAGCCCCCAATGTTTCATAGTTTGATGTTGAAGAAAAGTATGGAACATTCTACTAGAAAACTTCATAGATTATCGGTTTGTATGGTTTTTAGGAAAACGATCATTGCATATAACTCCTTTTTGAGTGCATAGTATCAGGCCTCATAAGTATTTTGAATGTTCATGACCGCTTCGATATTTGTGCCCCTTTTCTTCTTTTTAGCCGTCGGATACGCAAACGTCCTCCCTTGTAATCATTACTTTCTCTACTCCTGAGGTAAAGTATTTAAGCGCGGCATAAATCCTATTGTCTTTCACCTTTCAAATCTGTATCTTTGAATTCTTCATTTTCTCTCTGTCTCGTGCCTTCGTTCTTTCCGTCGTTCATTGTCACCTGATCTCTTTTTCCCTGTAAGATTTTCTTCCCTTTCTTTTATTTTGCTTTGTTCATCATGGTTTATCTTGTTGAGTCATTGGACAAATTTCGGTCTGAATTTTTAATCCCTTCGTGGGTTATTTTGGAGGAGTTTTCTGAACCTTCTCATTATTTTTCTTTGGATGACGGACATTGGTTCCCAAGTCTTTTTGTGGTCGAATGTGGCTTTTCTTTTCCACCAACCCCCCTATGTTTGGAGTTCTGCCAATATTTTGACGTTGTACCTGCAAAAATAGCTCCAAATACCTGGAGGATAGTTAATGGTGTTCATAGATTGAACCAACTCCATGGAACCCGTTTAGGGATTTTTGAGATTATGTACTGCTATAGATGGGTTGTCAGTGATTCCACATTCTATTTAAAAACTAGGTTTTTTAATAGGGCTTTAGTTGTCAATCTTCCAGATGCCAATAGGGATTACTTTGAGCATGGGGTTGTTATGAAAAATTAGCAACAAGCTCCATTAAATGGAGGTGATGTATATCAGGGTCCCAGGTGTCCCCCATATGGCAATGGAATAGGTTATTTTTATTTTTTGAAATATTGTTTTCTTGGTGTTTGATAAAATATATCACTGACATTTATTTTTATTTGTTACAGTTGACAGTAAAAGAAAACCTCCAAAAGAGGCTGACGTTAATTTGAAGCATTTGAAATTTATCTGGGATTCGCACCAATTTGTTGCCGAGGAACATATTAGATCTGCCTCTTATTTGTTGCAGTATAAGAGCTATACTTCATCTTTCACTGCTCGTCCTCGTCCAGTGGTAGTTAATCTTGACCAAGTGCCAGCTTCTGAGACTAGGGTGGAAGGTTCTTCCTCTGAGTCAAGTATTCCTATCAGTGATCTAATAAAGAGGAGAAGGGCTCCTGCCTTTTCCGATAAGTCTGCCTCTCATGTTGTGAAGGTAAAGAAAAGTAAAAAAGATGTCAGAAGAGGGGATAAAGACTATAGAGGTACCCCCTCCTGATGCTGTTAAGAAATTTGGCGAGAAGCCCCCTGTGGCTCCGAGCAAGATTGCTGCTCTCTCTCCTCCGAGTGAGGTTATTGTCATATCACCAATAAAGACAACGTCTTTGGTTGAAAATGCTCCTGCCCCTACGAAGAGGTTGAAGAAAAGTTCTTATGAGAGACCTGCTGAACTTGTCTCTCAAACTTCAAACGTTGAAGGTATTATTCCATCTTTTGCTACTCCGAGCTCTGTTGTGAGCTTGGTGAAATACTGGACTATCCCAGAAGTCCAGGGCATTGAAGACACTATTTCTCGTGAGAGAATCACTACTTTGGCTGCTCAACACATTACCTCAGTGAGTATTGTTAACTCGACCCCTTTATTTTTTAGTACTATGTTCCTGTATTGACTTAAAATGCTTTCTTTTTTCAGCTGGTGACGTGTTTTAACAGCATTCTGAAGAAGGATGAAGCTATCAAGGCTTCAAGCTCCTCGGAAGGAGTAGAGGAGGCTTTTGTTGGGCTGACCCAATCTCTAAAAGATTCTCGTCAAAAATACGAGGAAGATAAGGTTGCTTGGGAGAAGCAACTCAAGTCCATTGAGTTGGACAGAAATTAGGCTGTGAATGCCTCCAAGGACTTGGAGAAGAAGTTGAAGGAACCTGAGCAGAGCAACAAAAACTTTGAATATAGCAACAAGAAGCTTGAGGCTAAGCTCAAGTCTGCTGAAGATGAAGTTGTTAAACTTCAAGATGTTGAACGGCAGAAAAGGAAGTGAAGGAGAAGTTAAAGGTTGACGAGGAGCTCCTTAGGGAAAGGACCTCCTCGGAGAAGGCAAAAAGGAAGAGGGCCGTTAAAAAATCATTCAGCGCTGGTTGGGATAAAGGCTGGAATAAGGGTTTGGCTGCCATGTCCTCGCAAATGGAATACGCCTGTCTTAAATACTTTAGGGATGGACGGGTTGCAGCCTTACAGGAGCTGAAAGTTACTGAGAATTCTAACTTATTCCAGCAGCACACTCATGGCCCTCCTCCCTCTCCTGGAGAAAAAGAAGAGGACGAAGCTGCCTCAGACGAATCTTCTTTGATGATTGGAGATCAGGCCCTTTCTGTCCTAGTTGTGAGAAACTCCAACCCACTAGCACTTCTGTCGAGCAGCTACCTTTATCCTCCGAGCAACCTGTCACTTCCTCCAAACTTTCTGAAGAGGTCGTAAGGAACAAGGAGAAGGTGTAGAGTTGTTCGGGTGTTTATTTTGTTATTTTTGAATGTAACCTCAGACTTTGTATTTTCTTCTATGATGAAATAAAATTCGAACTTTGGTTGCTCACCTTGAATTTCTCTTTTACTTGCTCTGTCTGTGTTATTATTGATTCTTTTTATTTCTTCTCTTTACTAGTTTATAGCCAGGATGGAGCTCTTATCAGCTCATGACACAGAATTGATGAAGAAATACAATGACTATTTTAAAGTTGGTCATGCAGATCTTAACGAGGCTCAAATCATTGACATCCTTGGTCCGGGTACTTCTGAATGAGCAATCTAAGCTTACCAATATCTGAAATGCTTGCTCGATCGTGTTGTTGCCAATAACGTGGCCTACTATGAGATGATTGAAGACCTCTAAGGAACGATCGAGGAACTTCAACAGCAGTACAAAGAATCATCTACTCTTCTGCATCAAGGATATGAGAAGAAATATCAACAATTAAGTGCTAACAAAGGGTATGATAAATTTATCTCTGCTCATGAGAAGAATGAGAGTGTTCTGAGGCTTGAGGTTGAAGAGCACAGGTAAATCGCTAAGCTGTTGGAGCAAGAAAACATTATTTTACAAGAAGAGATACTAAAATCTGCAGCATCTTCCTCGGGAGACTTGGTCCCTGTTAATGATGAAGGTTTCTCTTTCTTGGAGGTAGAAAATGCAAACTTAAGAGATGAGTTAGAAATTTTAAAAAGGGTTGGACCGTCCTCATCTACTCGTGGACGAGCAAGGTCTTCTTCTCGTGAACGAGCTAGGGCTGGTCGGGTCACCATTGGAGAAGCTAGAACACAATCTGCTTTAGAGAATCGGTTTTTTCAGTTGATGGCGAAGAACCAAGCCTTAGCAGAAATGTCTAAGAAAATTTTGAGTCTCAGCGAACAACTTACCACTCAGAGTTCTGCCTTGGAAAGTAAGGAAATCTTGGTGAAGAATCTCCACGAGCAACTGGAGAGGTTAACTTACCAATTCCACAAATAACCCAGAGAATTTTGGATGGCTGGGTATAATGAAGCTCTTTACCATCTTGATGATCGGATCCAGCAGTCGAATAATGAAGGGTACAAGCAGGGATGGTTGAATGCTATGTGTGTGATAGACCTGGAGCAAGGACACTACTTATGGGATTATTATGGGCCTGGAGTGCTCGATTTGCCCGTGCCTCCTTTTAAGCTTTATTTTAGTTGGATACCTTCTCAGGCAATTCCTTGATGCTTAATCTCTAAATATCTTGGCGACTACAGTCTTCATGCCAACATTGATATATCTCGCCCAGAGCATTTGCTTGATCGACCCTCTGTGATGAATGCTAAAATGTCGAGAGATGTAAATTTTATAAATTCTCCTTATGCCTTATATGACTCTCCTACTGGAGTAGAACCTGTTTCAAAGGCACAAGGGAAAAACCCGATAGAATAGGATTTTTTATGAAGTGTATTTTTCACAGTATATGTAATTCTTCTTGTTTTGAATGAAGTAATTTGCAGTTTTTCACAACATGTGTAATTCTTCTTATTTTGAATGAAGTAATTTGCAGAATATCCCTTCTTGTTTGTTTGTGAATATGTGTATATTTAGAACTTGTCCTTTTTATTGTTTGATTATAGTGACTTGTCACTCTTTGGGTATAAGATAAATGATTTGCATCCCATGTTCCTGCTTAGTTTAACCAATCGGAGTTGATTATAATTGGTTTACCGACCAACCGGAGTTGGTGATAATTGATTCCCGACCAATCGGAGTTGGTGGTAATTGGTTCCCGACCAATCGGAGTTGGTGGTAATTGGTTCCCGACCAATCGGAGTTGGTGGTAATTGATTTCCAACCAACCGGAGTTGGTGGTAATTGATTCCCGACCAACCGGAGCTGGTGGTAATTGATTTTCGACCAATCGAAAGTTGGTGGTAATTGGTTCCCGACCAACCGAAGTTGGTGGTAATTGGTTCCCGACCAATTAGAGTTGGTGGTAATTGATTTCCGACCAACTGGAGTTGGTGGTAATTGGTTCCCGACCAACCGGAGTTGGTGGTAATTGATTCCCGACCAACCGGAATTGGTGGTAATTGCTCTGAATTTGATGTGTAGTGTGTAGCACTAATATTCCGAAAAAATTTCAACAAAGAAAGAAACTGGATGAAGCATCACTTTATTCATTTTGAAGAAACTGCATTACACATGAATTACAATTACTGATAATATTTACGCAGATGCTCTGCATTCCATGCATTCTTGAATTCTTCTCCTTTCAAGGTTTCAATCTTGTATGTCCCTGGGCAAACAATTTATGTTACTCTGTAGGGTCCATGCCAGTTGGCTTCTAATTTGTTGTTCTTTTGGATCACTTTCTTCAGTACATAATCCCCTTCCTTCAAGTCACACTTCTTTACTCTTTTATTATAGAACAAAGCTGTCCATTATTGATATGTCGCATTCCTGATTGCTGCTTCTTCCCTAACTTCTTTGAGCATATCTAGGTCTAATCTTCTCATCAAGTCACTGACAGGAGAATTGAAATTTAGTACTCTATGCGTAGGTAGACCCAATTCAGTAGGTATGACAGCCTCACTCCCAAATGTCAGCATGTATGGGGACTCTCTAGTTGCTGTTCGCGATGTGGTGCGATAAGCCCACAACATAGAGTGTAGTTCATTAATCCAATTTGCTTTTGCACTATCTAGTAGTTTCTTCAATCCATTTAGTATCATTTTATTTGTTACCTCAATTTGTCCATCGCTCTGGGGGTGACCTGGTGCAGAATGGTTTTTTAGTATATTGGATTGATGACAATATGCAGCAAACTCCTCGTTGTCAAACTGGGTTCCATAGTCAGTAATGAATGCATGTGGGAGAACATATCTGCAAATAATATTTTTTCAAATGAATTGATAGACTTTGTCGTATGTCATATCAATAAGGGGCTCAACTCCCACCCATTTTGTAAAATAATCCACAGCAACCACAAGGTACTTGAATCTTCCCCTGGTCGTTGGGAGTGGCCCGACTAAGTCTATCCCCCACATGGCAAATGGCCAAGGGGACGTCATGGGTGTTAACAATGCCTGGGGATTTCTTCGGATGGACGAGAAGCGTTGGCATTTGTCGCACTTCTTAGCATAAGCTGCGCAATCAGCTTTCATCGTCGACCAGTAGTACCCCTGCGTGGTTATTCTTTATAAGAGCGTACGACCAGCTACATGGGCTCCACAAGACCCTTCATGAACCTCTTCGATCAAATCTTTCACTTCAGAGGGATGGACACATCTTTGTAGCCCTCCTATAACTCCTCGTCTATACAAAATGCCACTGGTCAATACATAACGAGCAGCTTTAAACTTTAGTTTCTTGGCTGCGAGTTTATCAGTTAGTAAATTCACATCTTCAATATAGGCCCTGATGGGATCCATCGAAGATGGTCCTAAGTCGAGGGCAATGAAATTCATCATTCGATCTTCATCTATGCTCCGACCAACTAGGATTCCTATTGGGATTGTTCTTCGTAGCTCGGTGCGTGTGGCTGATGCCAATCGAGCTAGTGCGTCTACTCTTGCATTTTCTAATCTTGGTATTCTAATCAACTGAACTGGAGTAAGACTTGATACAACCTCTATTGCTTTGGCATGATACTTGATCATTAATTCTCCTTTTGCTTCATACACCCCCAGAATTTAATTTACAATTAACTGAGAGTCACTGTACACAACGACTTGCTCTGCCTTCATGGTTTTGGCCAGGTTTAGTCCCACGATCACTGCTTCATATTCGGCCTCATTATTAGAAGCTTTAAATTGAAAGCGCAGAGCATACTCCACATCAATCTCATCCGGACTTTTCAAAATAATCCCTGCTCCACTGCCCGCAGTGCACGAAGAGCCATCCACATACAAATTTCATATGGGTAACTTATCATCGAAATTTTGATTAGAGAGAGTTCCTCGGTGGAATATCTGGTACTTCCTTTTGTCCTCCTCCAGTACTTCTCGCTGCTCGTCAGTCATCTTTTCTTGCTCGACTGATATCTCTTGCTGCTTGCCTACCGACATAAGTTGGTCGGGGTTTACATTTAATGATCCCGTAACATCTACATGTTGATCAATATTCAAATCCTGTTCTTCGGAGGCATTTTCTTGAGTAAAATCTGCGATAAAGTCCGCTACTGCCTGCCCTTTGAGCGACGACCTAGGCTCATAAATTATATCATATTCATCGAGCTCCACTTCCTAGTACATCAATTTTCCTGATTTTTCGGCTTATGCAGAGCTTGCTTTAATGGCATGCCGGTGTACACCACTATAGTATGGGCTTGGAAGTATGGCCTCATTCTTCTGATTGCTTTAATTAGTGCTAGTACCAATTTCTCCAGCCTTGGATATCTAATTTCTGCTCCTCGAAAAGCTTTGCTGGTATAATAAACCGGTTTTTATACTCCGTCCTCCACTTTTATCAACGCCGAGCTCACTGCATTTTCTAAAATTGCTAGATATAAGTATAGTTTTTCTCCCATCATTGGTCTAGATAATAGTGGAGGTGTCCCTAGATACTTTTTCAATTCTCGAAAGGCCTCCTCGCATTCATCATTCCACTCAAAAGTTTTTCGAAGTGTTTTGAAGAATGGAAGACATCTGTCTGTTGCTCGTGATACAAATCTGTTAAGTGCCGCAACTCGTCCTGTGAGACTTTGTACTTCCTTCTTCGTAGTTGGAGATCGTAGCTCCAATAGAGCCTTGATCTTTTCAGGGTTTGCCTCGATTCCTCGTTGGTTAATAATATATCCGAGAAACATGTTCTCGTACTCTGAATATGCATTTGGTGGGATTCAGCTTCATTTGATATTTCTCTAGTTGATCAAAGGTCTGATCTAAGTTAACTAGATGATCAGCAACTTTCTTACTCTTCGTCAGCATATCGTCAACATAAACCTCCATGTTACGACTAATTTGTTCTGCAAACACCTTATTCATCAGTCGCTGATATGTTGTACCTGCATTTTTAAGTCCAAAAGGCATAACATTATAACAATAAGTTCCCCTTGGGGTGATCAAAGAGGTACTCTCCCTGTCTTCAGGCTTCATTTTGATATGGTTATAACCAGAATAAGCATCCATGAAACTCAACAATTCATGTCCCGAGGTAGCATCCACCAATTGATCGATTCGAGGCAAAAGAAAATGATCCTTTGGGCAGGCTTTATTAAGATCAGTGAAGTTCACACACATCCTCCACTTGTTATTTTTCTTCTTCACTATTACTACATTTGCTAGCCAATCAGGATATTTGACATCCTCAATAAATGAGGCTTTTTCCAGCTTCTCTACTTCTTCCTATATGGCTTGGTTCTTCTCGGGACTGAATACCCTTCTTCGTTGCTTCACTGGCTTGATTTCCTTGTTCAGGTTGAGCTCGTGACACAGGAAATTTGAGTCTATCCCTGGCATATCTTCGTGACTCCATAAAAAAGTCTGCTTTCTGCATCTTAGAAATGCTATCAGCTTTTATTTTATTGATACATCTAGTGATGCACCGATTTGAGTTGTTCGTTCTGGATGCTCGTCGTCCAAAATGATATTTTCGGTAGCCTCCATGACCTGGCCCTTAATGAGCTGAGACTCGTCTCTAGGGTATAAAGTTTCAATCTTCGCATCTTCCATTTCATCTACCTGATAAGTAATAGTCTTCTTCTTGAATTCTTCACGCTCCTCCTGCTCGGTAGATGAATAGTAGCATTCTCGAGCTACTTTTTGGTCGCCTTTCATAACTCCCACTCTAAAATTGGTTGGGAATTTTAAACATTGATGTACAATAGATGGCACTGCTTTGAACTTCTTTAGGCTTACTCTTCCCATGATGATATTGTTAGCTGATTGGATGTTTTTATCCATTATAAAAAAGCATACTTTTTCTGTTCGGCAAGCAGGCCATGTACCAATAAGCATATCCAACTTGATCGTCCCAAGTGGAAAAACCTTCTCGCCAGTAAAACCAAGGAGGGGCCTATGATATGTCTCCAACTGGGATAAGTTTAGATTCAAACTATCAAAACAGGGGTAGAACATGATGTCTGTCGAGCTACCATTATCCATCAGTACCAGTGAAATCACCACTTCCTTCATTCTCATCTTGATTACTAACGAGTCGTCATAGGGATACAATACGCCTGCCAGGTTATTTTTAGAGAAACTAATGACTAGTTTATCTTTATTCACCATCCTCGGGAGATCATCTTCGGGCCAAGTTTATTCACTGAATGTACGAGCAAGCTTGAGCCTCATTGAGGTAAGCTTTCCTCTTTGCAGTCATGTCCCCACCTCCTGCATCTCCACTTGTAATAACATTACATTCAAATTATCCAAAATGTATTGAAAATACCTCACGTTCCGGCTACTTTGGTATTTTGGGGAGATCGGGGTCATCTTGGTCATCTTTTGGGTCTTCTTCATGACTTCTCTTCTTGTCTTCTTTTGCTCAACGAGGAGATCTAGACCTTTGCCTTGCTCGGTCATTGCTTTTTCCCCTATTTTGATGATCAACATATTTAGCCAGCTTTCCTCATCTGATGAGTGCTTCAATTTCATTCTGTAGAGCTATGCAATTTTTGGTCGTGTGACCATGGTCTTTATGGAACGCCCAATATTTGGACTTATTCCTCTTGTCACGATCTACCTTCATTTTTTTTGGCCAGTTTAGCTCCTCGCTATTCTTGATCTCTTCTAGAATGTGGTTTATTTCTACCTTCAAAGGAGTATAGTTTCCAAACTTCTTCAACAGTTCCAGTGTTTGCTTTGCTTTTGACTGCCTGTTGCCACCATTATTCTTCTGATCCTTCTTTTCAATCTTGTCAGCCTCGACCTTGGTTTCCTTAGTATCTTCATTCTTCTTAGCAGCCATAGCCTCCTTGGCGTTCATGATTTTGGCTACTTTTGTCATCAGTTCAGCCATAGTCCTAGGCGGATCCTTGGCTAAATTGCAGTACAATTTATCCGAAAACAGTCCACTCATTAGAGCAGTAATTGTTGTTTTCTCCTCATAATCAATTACATCCAGTTTCTTGTTATTGAAACGAGTAATATAGTCCCTGGTGCTTTCACTTATCTTTTGTCTAACACTTAGCAAGTGTGCTACTCGTTTGACTGGCTTTGCTCCAAAACGAAAATTCCCAATAAAGAGTTCTGCTAGTTGAAAGAAGGTCGCGATTTTCCCCCGAGGAAGGTTGTTATACCATATCTGGGCAGATCCGGTAAGAGTTCCTGAAAATGCCCTGCATCTCATCTCATCTAGAACTGCATAGATATCGGCAGCAGCTTGGTATTGTTCTATATGAAGGACAGGGTCAGTTTTTCCATCATATTTAGGCGTCACCATAAGAGCTTTGAATTTTGATGGTGTGGGAAAATCCACAATTGCCTGTACAAACGGTATTCCTTGGAAAAAAATTCTCTGCAAAGGATTCTTGGCCTTAGTCATTTCCCCTAATTTATGTTCTAACCTCCGAATAGAGCCCTTCTATGCATCATTTCCCTCCTCGGGCCTAATGGTTCGAGTAACTGATCGCATTGAATTTGCCTCTTGGGATCTTTCATGACGAGCAGTTGGTCGTGATTGGGCAGAGCCTTCCCTTAGATCAGATGGTCGTTGAGAGTTCCTCGACACAATCCTAGGGAGACTTCTGTTCCTCCTAGGTCCCAAACGATCAAAAGGAGAGACTCTACTCAATCTTTTAACAACATTGGTCCTCTCTGGAGATAGAGTGACAATTGAGTGTTTGTAGCTCATACTGAGGAAGTCCGTCCAGGATGATAAGAATGATCATTAGATCTCTCAGTACGATATGAATCGGTACGTCTGGATCGAGATTCTTTTAGAAATAACATTCGCCTAGTTCGCGAAGAGGGTAAACGAGTATTTCTCTGAACACTTCGTTGTCCTGATTGAGTCGGCACTCCGCCTTGAACGGTTTGTATAAGCTGTCGCATGGTTTCTTGCATGGTCGTCTGGCCTTGGGCCAAATTAGCCATTATACTAGCCGGATCTGAAAAATTTGGGGGAGTAGTTGGATTTGGAGGGATACCAGTATTTTGATTACTGGATTCTGGATTATCAGCCATTGATGATGAGTTGTTTTGGTGAAAAACGCTAATTCCAGTTGATTCCCACAGACGGCGCCAATCTGTTGATGTAAAAAACTAGATTTGATCTAATTATTTTAATCACAGATAAATATGAATAAATGAATATGAAATAACAGATTTTTAAAGTGGTTCAGCCTTAAGGAAATGGCCTACGTCTACTATTTTTGTATTGCTGACTGTTAACCTAGAATTCTTGACAAATGGTTTTCCCAAGGAATTCCGGTCCCCCTCTAATGAGGAGGTTACAATGTATTTATAGCCTTGCGGCTGTACATGTCAAAGGTTAATGCGCTGTTATCTAGTAAACATATACATCTTTACGATAATAATGAGCTTTTAATGCGCAGTCGCCTCTTTGATTATCCTGATTTGAGTGTTCTGTACGCTAAGTAGCTCAGACTGCTTAAGCTGCTCGGACCGTCTAAGTAGCTCGGCACGTATGAGTTGCTCAGGGACCATGAGATGCTCGGGGAACCTAAGTTGATCGGTACGTTTGAGCTGTTCAGAATGTATGAGTTGGTCGTGGCACTTGAGTAGCTCGGTGGCAGTGAGTTGATCGGTAGAAGTATTTGTAATTGCCACGTTGGTTGACACGTGTCTTCAAATGATGGCTCCATATCAGCAGACTAAATTTGGTATCAACACTTATATTAACAAACAAAAAAATTAAAAAAAAACGAAGTAAATAAAAGTATCGTATAAGACTACGATAAGGAATTGAAAATTAATAAATCAAAGAAATTGTCTAAAGATTACAACAACATTCATTCACAATTTGGAGTAAATACATAGAAGATCAAAATTTAGACTACATTTTGTATATAATTACATTTAACAATTTCATACAAAGCACTTCAGTTCAAAGGGTTGTTTGAAGAATAATTAACTTTTATGGTAAATATGGGTATTCTATGCGGTGATATGCATATAGATCAAATATATCATAGTAATATTCTTTTAATTACACTACTGAAAGATGTAACGCGTAACCCTGTTTGCAAATGAAATCAAAATAAATAAATTTTTCTAACCCATAAATCATATTGAACACGTGTTTACATACTTGAGCTCGTATGACTTGATAGCATCGATTGGAAAAATGGAAGAACTTCATTACCTACACTTGATTGATTCAAGCTATGGGCTTCAATTCTTAAGGCATGATGAACGCTTACATATCATCCTTGTTAAGCGTTTAACACTGTAAATATGTATAATTCAATTATACATGTTTAACCCTACAAACAATTGATACATAATAAACTCCTAAAAATTAAATAGTGCATAAAACTTGTTGGATCACCACCCAAATTTAATGGAAAATAAAATCAAGATAATTTTCAGGATATTGCAATGAAAACCTTACCGTATTCATCGTCTTCAATTTCGACATGAGCCTTTGTTTAATAATTATCGTAAACGCTCTATGACTTTATTATAAAAAAGGCAAAACACCCACTTCAATAAGAAGAACAATTATAAGAAAATATAAGTTGAAAAAAATATCCAATTAAAGTGAGAAAATGATGCCTAAGTTGTTAAATGGTCAAATTAAGATTTTGGATTCATGCCCTTTTTTTTCTCCCTACACTAACAACATTAAAGGAGTAGGATATAACATCAGAAAACCTTGGGATATAGAGCCCTACAAAATTTGGCACAAACTCAAAAACCACATGACATGATCAAACATGCAAAAACTTTATATTCTCTATTTCAAAAGACACAAATGTTACGTTGTAATAGCTATTAAACCTACTCAAAAGTAGAAGAAACAACCAGCTAAAAAATAATAATTAATCTGGTTGTATGTTGAAGTAAACTTTCAATACAATAGACTGTAATATACTTTATATGCATGTGTGTACTAGGGATGTGGGAGACTAATAACTAAAGTAGAAAAAATGATCGAGGAAAAGAAGATGAAATGATGAAAATGAATGGTTGTTCTTTCATCGAGTGAGACGAACTAATCAGAAGATGTAAGGGTTTTAGCTCGTGTAAAGGAGAAAGACGTGGGTCTTCGATTGAGAGGCATATGGAGTTTAATGAAGAGATTTGTATATTATTAATTATAAGAGCCACGTGGCAAAGTTAAAAAAAATATACCAATTTTTAATATATATATATATTATATTTGTATTTATCCTTTTTAAACAGATGTCCATTCTTATGAGAACTTTACACTCACACTAATTAATGAGATATTATTCTTTCTCCGAAATTCTCTTTGTGCCATATTTTTTTCAACGCGTTATCAACATGATTTAATAAATGGTTCAACATGATCATCAGCAAAACTCTCGATCAGTCTCATTTACAAATCTATTGGCACGTATTTATTCAACTTACCGTAAGGACCTTGAGCAGTTATAACTAAAGGTTTGTGAGTAGGTTAATTGATAATCATTCATGTACATATTTTTTTAACCTGGATCTATTGATGTAATGTCTACATATGTTTGTCTGCACATGCATCCCCTTGTGAATATTACACTTTAACATGTATGTTATTATTGAGTGGGGTCAAATTCATCTATTTACATTTTTTAACTATTTTTCTGTTTGACTGGGCCAACTTGATTTACGGCAGTTGTTAGTTATTTGTATTCATTATGAATTTTTTTTAACCAAATTAGTTTATGCACAAATAATTAAATCTTGAGATATAAAGTTCTCTAATAATTTATATTTTTGGGACCCAAAGTTCCCAAGTACTTTTTAAAATTTGGAACTTGAAGTTCCTAATTGCAATATTAATTTTGGGGCTTGAAGTTTCCAATTGCAATATAAATTTTGGGCCTGAAGATCCTAACTTCTATTTAAAATGTGAACCTGAAGTTCCAAATTGCTATTCAATTTTGGACCCGAAGTTCCAATAAAATACATACCAAATCAAAATTTGAAGTTTTCATTATTTTTGGATAAAAAAAAGTATCCCCAAATAATATGCAATTTGGCTTGAAGTTCCAAATATATTTTTTTACTATGATCAAACTCGAAGTTTGTACACAATATGGAGGGGATATTAAAATCTCAATATATTAATAAAATTGACTCGAAGTTCAATTATTTTATGTGTTGAACCCAAAGTTTTCACAAATAAATAGCATGAATCTGAAGTTCTAATTATTAAATCAAGGACCCAGAGTCCTAATTGCACAATGATGTCCAAATTAATATTGAATTATTATTTACTTTTATTATACATTATATCTTTCTTACCGTAATTTACTAATTGAATAGTTTAAAAATGTCAAAAATCTCTAAACTCGAATTTGAAGCACTTGAACTTTAAGGGGTAAATTATTTCAATTGGTCTCGAGATCCTGAACTTCACCTCTAAGCTCGAAACCTTGGTGATGCAATAACACTTGAAAATACTATGTCCCGACAGGACAAAGCTAAGACTTTGATATTCCCAGTGTTCTAAAAAACGCGCCTAGGCGGCGCCTAGGCGCGCCTAGGCGCGAGGCTTTTTTGATACGCCCCGTTCAGGGCCTAGGCGTGTACAAAGGCGTGGTCAACCTTGGTCAACGTTTTTTTTAGAAAGGCGTAAAAAAACGCGTTTTTTTTACTATAAAACGCGCCTTAGGCGGCGTTTTTTTTTTTTAAAAACTCGGGGTTAACCAAAACGACGTCGTTTTGTCACCCTTTAAACCCCACAAAAAAAACACGCTGAACTAAACCTAACACCAGATCTGCCGTTCTGTTCTCCAAAAAAAAAAAAAAACTTTTCTCAAAATCAGATCTAACATCAACAAACCCATTTCCATCGAACCAAATCTAACATCAACAAACCCATACCTGCTAACCCCTCAACTGCGACAACCCGAGACCCCTGCTAACCCCTCAACTCAACAAACCCATACCTTTTCTCACGATCGGCGTGCCATTTTGTTCTTCTCAGGTGAGTTCCTGCAAATTCTTTTCAAATTCGTAATTTTTATTCCATCATTGTTGTCCATCATTCTTTTCAAATTCGTAATTTTTATTCCATCATTTTTATTCCATCAAATTCGTAATTTTTACAACCAAAACCCGTGTTTGTGATGTGAGATTAAGCTTTGGCAGTACCCCTGTTTGTATATAATTAACAGTGTTGCATATGTACTTTTCTGCTTCTGGAGATTCTGCATTAACCATACGTATGCAACTATAGCAAAGATGCACTTTCTTTGCTTCAATTCTTCAGTTTCCTGGTCAAACTTTAAACATGTATGTCTATGTTATATGGTTATAGTGTTAGTGATTTGTATTTTAAGGGGCAGCCCCCACCAAATGGTGTGCACAATTCAAAAGTTAACCTTCTGCATTAACTTTTGTATACCACAATTTCTTTTGTATATATTAGCAAGATGTCACAGGCTAATGAAAGACGCACAATTCACTAATAGCCTCAAAGAAATGCGCGAGTGTGTTGATGTTAATCTGCAGATTTGATTTATATTTTTTTTTGCAAACTGTTTTTGTACATTAATTGTTAATCTTTTTCTGTTTTTGTAATTTGTTTCTGTTTTCAATATAGGTTAATGGATCCAAATGAATCTTCGTCGATGGCATCTAATGAGGCGTCATCAAAGAAAGATCTTAGTGATGTTGGATGGGAAACCGCGATTCGTGCGAATCCAAAAGACAATAATGATATCAAGTGCACATTGTGTGGAAAAATTACTAAAGCAGGAATCTATAGACATAAAATTCATGTATCTGGAATCAAGGGGTTGGGTGTTGCACCATGTAGTAAGGCTAATGAAGAGCAAAAGGCCAAATGTGTTGAGGCGCTTGAAGAGGCGAAACACAAGAAAGTCCAAAAATTGGTGAGTGATAAAAGTAGGAGGAGTGAGGTAAGTTTAACGAATGAGGAGGAGGATGAAGAAGAAATTGAAAGTCTTAAAGGTGGGAGTCGTAAAAGGGCTTTTCGTGGTCCCATGGATCAATTTACGAGGGAAATTAGGTTGGATGACTCATATTTATCTGCTTGCATGGAGAAGAAGCAACAAAATATTAACGATGCTGTTGACAAGAAAAGGGCATTAGCGGTTCATCAATATTTGGCGAAGTGGATATATGAAGCGGGGGTACCTTTTAATGCAATTGACAATGATAGCTTCAAGAATTTTGTTGATGCGGTTGGGTTATATGGCCCGGGTTACCAACCCCCTTCACAGTACCAACTGAGGGAGCCTCTTTTAAAGGGGGAGATGGAGTCCACCAAAAAAGAACTTAAAAAGCAAGAGGAGGAGTGGAAAGCGAATGGATGTTCAATCATGACCGATGCTTGGAGTGATAGAAAAAGGAGAAGTATAATGAATTTGTGCGTGAATTGTAAGTTAGGTACCACCTTTCTTTCTTCAAAGGAAGCGTCGGGTGATGCTCACACCGGTACTTACATATTTGAGTATGTGAATGAGTGTATTAAAGATGTTGGGCCAGAAAATGTGATTCAGGTGGTGACTGATAATGCAACTAACAATATGGCGGCGGCGAATTTATTGGCTTTAGAAAGGCCAAACATCTTTTGGACCTCATGTGCTACCCACACTATTAACCTCATGCTTGAGGGGATTTCTAAGCTTCCCACCTTTAAAAATGTGATCCAAAAGGCAAAGTCATTCACTATTTTCATCTATGCACATCACAAGACTTTGTCATTGATGAGAAAATTTACGAAGAAGGAGATAGTTAGACCAGGAGTCACAAGGTTTGCTACTTCTTTCTTGACTTTACAAAGTTTGCTTGACAAAAAACAGGAGTTGAGAAATATGATGACTAGCAATGAGTGGGATGAGACTAAATGGTCTAAGAGCAAAAAGGGGAAGGAGGCTTTTGCTATTGTTGTTCCAAATGAGTTTTGGAATTTGATTGAGTTGTGCTTGAGAGTGTTCACTCCATTAGTAAAGGTGCTTAGACTTGTTGATGGTGATGTTAAGCCTGCAATGGGGTTTGTGTTTGGGGAGGTAGTAAAGGCTATGGAGGAAATCAGAAATACGTTGAAGAAAGAGCGTGATTATACACCGATCTTGGACATTATTGATACCAAAGGCAAGGGTCGCATTGATAGTCCACTTCACACAACGGGTTATTTGTTGAATCCGTTTTATTATTACAAAAATTTGAGTATCAAAGATGATCCAATGATTACAGATAATTTGATTACTTGTGTTGAGAAGTTCTTTCCTGATGATGATGCAATCCAAAATCATGTGCTAAATATTGAGTTGCATAAGTATTTCCAGAAGGAGGGTGCATTCGGCAAAAAGCAAGCGATTAGTGGATGTGAGAACAATGATGATAATTATAACCCTGGTATGTTACTATTCCTCTTTTTCATTTTTGTACATTTACATTAGTCAGACTCTTTACATTGTTCTCACCTACTTATTCTATTTATTTTACATTGACTAGTTGGTTGGTGGGACTTTTATGGAAGTGGAACTCCAAATTTGAAGAGAATGGCCAAAAGGATACTTGGTTTGACTTCTAGTTCATCGGGGTGTGAACGAAATTGGAGTGTCTTTGAAGGGGTAAGTTACATAAATATCCTATTTAGTTGCTTTTTGTTAATAGTTTTGTAATTTTAAGTATACTAATATTCTGATATTTTATTTTCTTAATGTAGATACACACCAAGAAGAGGAATAGATTAGATACCACGAGAATGAATAATCTAGTATTTGTGCAATTCAATGCAAGGTTGAAGAATAAGAATGATAAGAAAAAGAAGAAGGATAAATTGCTAGCAAGTGATGCTATTAATGCACAATCATGGATTGTTGATGGTTGTGATGATGATGATGATGAGAGTGTGGAAGGGGTGGAGGCGGGTTCTGGACTTACATGGGATGCGGCTGTAGAAGCGGCAAATGAGATTTTACAACCTAGAAGAAGCGGTAGAAATGCCCGTGATGAAAGTGAAATAAGGGAACCCGATGAAGAGGATTTTGTATCGGATGGCACAGAAGATGGAATGGATGAAGAAGATGATTTTGAATTGGAGTCTGATAAGGAATTAGATGATTAAACATGCTTGTTTAAGTTTAAAAGATTGTAATATTTATGACCTTATTTGAGAGAGATGTTTGGTTGAAACTTGGGTTGTACTAATTAATGGATCGTTTTAGTATTTTAATTTGAATTATTGTAGTGTAAGTTTATTAAGGTGATGTGGACTTATGGAGCATGCACATGGAAAAGGGCTCCCAATGCATATATTGGTATTCAATTTCAAGGTATGTATCATTTTCTATTTTATAAGGGGATATTTTGATTTTATTCATATTATTTATTTAAATTATTTTATTGACTACTTTGAATTTTGATTTCATGGAATTGGGTGATAACATGATGAGGACTTACGGAGCATGCATATGGAAAAGGCATCCTAATTGCAAATATACGGACATATTTTTCAGGTATGTACCATTTCAGTATTATTTTTATTGGGTATGTTACTATGTACCATTTTCAGTATTTTTTTATTAGCCTTGTTATAATTAAAAAATATTAAAATATATTAAAAAAGGCCTAAACGCCTTTTCACGCCTTTTTACGCCAAGGCCCGCCTAGGCTTCAAAGGCTTAAGGCTTGGCCTCTACGCCTCGGTCACGCCTCGCGTTTTTTAGAACCTTGGATATTCCTTAGGCATCATATACACAATGATTTAAATACTGAGTACCTAACTATAAAAGATCATCCAGATTTATGGAACTCTCTGAAGGAGAGTTATGACCAATGTTATACCATAAATATTAAACACCATGTGGACCCTTCAAAGTATGCCACGTACTCTCCTTAAAGGCAAATAAAGAGGTCGTTCGCATGGTTACATTCTGGTCGTCCACTGGAAATGTGCTCGGCTCAGTTATTATTGTGTTCAGCTCTGCCTCGCTGGACATCAGGTTACTATTTACTCTGAGTTGGATAACAGCGTTAATTAACTCCACCATTGCCCGCGTCACTACATCTTACATACATGGGGGAATCTCAATAGTCAATGTGTTATTTGCACACATGGGAAATCACAACATATCCCCACCTATATCGTGTTATAACAAACTCATCCTTAAATGTCCTACTAAGTGTAAAAGGTGTAACTGCCTGACCTATAAAGGCACTCCACCTGTCCCTTAATATTTTCTCTGATAACTAACTATAAATAGCACTAAATCCCATAAGATAAGAAAGAGAATCATTCCACTGATAGCTATAGGCAAACCCTAGAGATATAGCAAACCAAATTTGTATTCACAACTTTCATAGCAATTGCCTAATAAGAAACATAACACCATCACTGCACATGTGGACGTAGGCACCGGATTGGGTCGAACCACGTAAAGCATTGTCTTTATTCATTATCTCTCATCTTATTCTCTCTCTTTCTCAGTCCATTGCATAATCCTTATATTTGTCATTGTTTATTATTATAATTGCTCCAGCTAAGACAATCAATGCATAAATTAATTTTAGACGATAACAGATTGGCGCCATTTGTGGGGAAACGCCAAACTATTATTGTTCCATACCATTCATAATCCTAAATCGTATCCCCCTTTCGGCGAGAGAGAAAAATAAAAGGATGTACTAGTTCTTTGCCACATTTAATAGAGACAAAAGACACATCAAGCATTCACATCGTGATATGTATATATGGATTATCTATAAAATGTTGTAAATATTTGTATTTATCCTATTTAAGTGGATGTCAACTCATATTAGGACTCTACTAACTTATACTATAAATAAGGGGTGACCCTTTATTATTGACACACTAATTAATGAGATATTTTTCCTCACTCTAAAATTCTCTTTGCGCCCTATTTCTTTTGACACGTTATCAACACAATTTATTAAAAGGTTCAACATGGTCATTAGAAAAACTCTTGATCAGTCTTGTTTTAAAATTTATTGGTATGTATTTATTTAACTTACCATAAGGATCTTGAGCACAATTAACTAAAGGTTTATGATTAGGCTCATTGATAACCATTCATGTACATATTTTTTTAAACTAGATATGTTGATGTGATGTCTACACATGCTTGTTTACACATGCATCCCCTTGTGAATATTACAGTTTATATCTACATATTTTAACTATTTTTTGTTCAACAGTTCAAACCTAACTTACGAAAATTGTTAGTCATTTGTTTGTAGTCATTATTAATTTGTTTAATCAAATTAGTTTATGCATTAATAATTAAATCTTGAGACCATAAGTTCTCTAATAATTTATATTTTTGCGACTCGAAGTTCCCAAATACTTTTTAGAATTTGGAACGTGAAGTTCTCAATTACAATGTGAGGAGGATGGATTAGTTTACAATGTGAGGAGGATGGAGATGAGGAGAGCATCAGAACCCGTTTACTGGGTCGAGTGAGTTTTAGAAGAAAGAGAGAGGTCGTCGTACCCTCGACGTGTATAGGGTGATCATGTGTTGTATACTAGTGAGTGGAGTTTATTTTAGGGTAGTTTAAAGGTCCGCAGAGCTTGTGATTTAGGAAGTATAGGAGCACCGTTGCATAACACGAGAGAGCATACGACAATTCAAAATAAGATTTTGAGGTGTATCGAGGTAGAAATTGGGTAAAAGAGCCTTGGTTACGTTTAGTGAGTTGGAGAAGAGGATTCCCAACACTTAGCTCTGAGAGAGGAAGAATTTTTTTGGAAGCCAACAGTGTTATTACGAACCGATTTGCCCTAGGTATACTACCAGGGTCAAACCAGTTCGAATTAATAGTAAGGGTTGAAGAGGGGCGAACCGGTTCCCCCTGTTTATACTATCAGGGTCGAACTGGTTCGAATTTTTGGGCAACAGATTCACCCCCTCCCTTTTTTTCCTCCTTTCCCATTTCACCAAATCCCTCCCTCCCTCCTCATGAAATTTACCCTCCCAACATCACCCAACCCCCCCCCCCCAAAAAAAAAAAATCACCCTTTCATTCCTTCCACCCTTTGCCACCTATACATCCCCCTTTCCCACCCAAAAACAATTCAACCCACCTATATATACACCTTACTCTCCTCTATTCCCTCCCACAACTATCCAAACCTCCAATCCAATTCTCCCAAACCTTCCACCCTATTTCATTCAATAGCTCAAGCTGCTAATTTCGTCGCAAAATATAACTAAATCAAAATTCTCAATGACGGTGATTACACCTACCGCTCAATCTAAGGGCACGAATGGAACACAACCTTTTCCTTCACCACCCGCACAATGCATATCGAGTGACAAGTGATTTGGAGCGATCTACCCTAAGCGGTGACCACCTTGTTCCACTGTAAGAGGTGGTGCAATTTGTTTGAACATCACGGGGAGGATATTTGGGTTGATGAAGTCCATACATTTTACGGCACGCTAGTCAAATTGGATAATTCGAATAGCGAAGCCATAGTGGAAGAGACACGGATTCCTTTCTCTCTCGATTTTATGATCCAAAATATACATGAAAAAGGGGTGCGCATACCCCAACAATTTGTATTCCCTTTTATGGGCATCCCCTTCTCCAAGGCTTCCTGCATTACTAGAATCGCACCCAATCTCCATTGGGTTCGATACACTTTGGCAGTTGGAGAGTCAGATGAGCAGACCCGCTTGGCATTTTTTATTACATGTGGCTTAATCTCACAAACCTCCAACAACTCCGCCCTTCGGATTCGTCAACCCAACTTTCTATGTCACTTTCTTGATGAGGGTAGAGCTATCCACCTCGCCTGCACCTTTTATGGCAAAATAGGTCATGCTTCCTATGATAGGAGCGACAAGATCACTTACCCTTATACCCGATTTATCCCGTCTATACTCAAGGATGCCGGGATTGAGGAGCCTAGCACACAACCCCGCCTCCTCAAGATAATTTAGAAAACCCCTATCACACAGAGCGTGCATTAAATGGGGTTGCCCATCCTCCCCCTCTGGTGGTACAAGAGGAGGAGGAAGTTGAGATGGGGGAGGAGCAGACGGAGTATGATGAGGGTGTCGACCTCGATTACGATTCGTACTCCACCGCTCTTTCCCACCGCATTGATGCCTTAGAGACCACGACGAGTGATTTTATTGCGGAGTATAGAGACAATCGGAGGACCAAAACTCGAGACTACCATAGGGATTTAAACTTGATGTTTCGGATCTAAGCGGACAAGTATAGGTTGCAACTGGGGCCTGATACTCTGCTTCCAAGCTACTACTCCAATCCCTACACCCGCGATCCCAATGCTCCGGGTCCATCTTAATGAAGCTATTTGATTACTTTTTCCCTTTTGAAGTTGTTATTTAATTTTCCTTTGTACTATATCTTTACTAGAATTATATAGCTTGATTAGGCATAAATTCTTCCGAATTTATCCCCTTAATTTAGTAGCTTTGAGCACCTCGGACTATGTAATTTGTACTGAATTATCTCATATATGTGCTACTGATAATTCCTATATAGTGCCTCAAGTTTTATGTATTTTTCATACTTTTTATAGGTATTTAATGAAGTGAAGATAAGAGGAATCCAAGACCGAGAAATCGGGATTGGAAGGAAAGTCAGAGGGAAAAATGGTTAATTTACATCTAGAGTTCGAACGAGGGACCAACATGGAAATTGAAGACCTTACGTCTACTAGTACGTAGGAAGAAACGACATCCCAAATCGAGCCCTGAGTGAGAAGTTGTTGAGTTCCAAAGATGAGATAAAATCAAGAGAAAAGAAAAAATGAAGAATTCCAGAACCGGATCGGACCGGGGCTGTTCATAAACGAACCGATCCAGGAAACATGAAGACTCTGAATTAAATCCAATATCGAACCGATTCAGATATTGATGAAAATGAATCAGTTCGATGCCTTTAAGAACTCTGTATAAATTTGGCTACCGAACCGATCCGTTAAAGACGGAAAATGAACCAATTCGGACGTAACCAGATCGAACAGAAGATCCCTAGACGAGATTCTTATGATTTTTCTTTTCTAATTAAGAGTTTTACTTTGCTCCAACTCTTGTAAATTTTGTTGTGTATTGAATTTAACTTTGTGCTATATATTAAAAGGTTCGATTATTCTTAGTTTTAGGGAGCTCTTGCATTCAAAAACCCTAGGTTTTGAAGTTTTGCAATATTTAATCAAGATTCAAGCTTTAATTCCAGATTCCTTTGTTGCAAGTATTCTTTAATTTATACTTTTAATTGCTTTTATAGTTCAACTTAATTAGTTATTAAATTTATGTTGCAATTCTTACTTCAAAATTTTCTTCTCAATCTCTCACATAGCCATGAATTTCTGCAAATTTAGTTCTCTGGTAGTATTTACTTTAATCATGTCCTGCTAAGTTTCCAAGGGTTGGGATGCATGATCCCGACCTGATGTAATTTATCTATGTAGAAAATAGGTTTTGAATTGAAAATTTAATGAATCGTGTTGTGTAGTATGCAGAACCATCGTAGGCCTTTTAACCTTATTTGCTCTAGGTAATCGGGGTGTTTAAGGATGCAATGCGCGTGTTAGCTATTCAGAATCGCTTTATTTTTACCTTTGATTACGTATGATGCGGGCTAGTAACCTCATATATGTAATGCGTAGGATTACTAAAGATTGGGTTCAATCAACTTTCTAATTCAAAAGCTAGTATTCTATCCGGTAAATGTACTAGGGTTTGGGGGATTGTATCCTAACCTATCTTTACCTTAATCATATTCACTTCTCTGCAGTAGTTTATTACTGTGCACTTAGTTAGTTAGTAATTTAATTTTCTTTCACATTTAGTAGTAGTCATTTCGTTCATAATTAATCATCTTTTTACTTCTTTTCGAGAATCAATTTAGGGTTAGTCATTTGTTCCTACGTCGTTACGATCTTTCGTCCTAGTTCCATATGGAGATGATCCCGACTTATCGGATTATTACTAACACGACAGGCTTGCACTTAAGCCTATATAACACGCACACTAGATACACATTTGTGGCCGCGTTAAGTTTATGGCTCAGACCTGGCTATGGTCTTTACCACCGAACTCTATTATATCATGGAATGGTATGCAGTCTAAGTTTCTATCGAAGTTATTTCCACCACACAAAACCAACTCCGTCAAGGCTCAAATCCAAGCCTTTCTATAATGAGATAATGAGCCATTTGACAAGTGTTGGTAATGATTCTAAGATTTAGTTAATGCTTGCCCCCATCATGGATTTGAGAAACATCACCTCATCTCTTTCTCCCATCAGGGGATTACGATAGCGTCTAAACAACTTATTCAAACAATGTGTGAAAGACAGTTTTGGGAATCTGATGCAAGTGATGCTAAGGCTCATCTTAAGTATGTTGCCGAGACTACTCAAGCATGGGATATATCCGATCCTAATGCCCAAAACTAACCATAACAAGTGTCCACTACTCCTGCTGCGTCTAGTCTATATCAATTGAATCATGATACCTTGGTAGGCTAATGAATTGATGAATTTGAGAAGAGTATGAGAGACCTACTCGAGGTACGACTGAGAGAAGCTACCGGATCCACCCGTGCTGTGAAAGAAAAGGTATGCGACATTTGTGAGGCGGGCCATTCAACAAAAGAATGCCCGATGATACCCGCCTACAAAGCTATGCATAGCGAGCAAGTGGAAGAAATAGGAGGGTTTAAGGGAAATTTTAACCCCCCCTCATGGGAACTCGTATAACCCTTCGTGGAGAAACCATCCCAATTTTAGCTACGGGCAACAACAAGCTGCGTTGAATCTATATTCACATGTTGCCTTACCTCCACCCCTCCTCAATTTCAGCAAGCGCCACCTATGCGAGCACACATGCAAGCCCCACCTCCAGGACCATATATTACCCCACTGTGAAGGACTCTTGATGACAACTTAACCCAATTTATCTAATCTCAAAATGCAACCAATGCCAAGTTTGAGCGCATGTTCACTGAGATGCTTACGAGCTTATTTAAGTTGCAATCTTCGTTAAGTGTCTAAGAGAAGGGCAAATTTTTGGCTTAAGGCCAAAGACATCCTTAAGTCCAAGCCA
The DNA here is from genome assembly GCA_949130495.1 of Sambucus nigra. Classification (NCBI taxonomy): domain Eukaryota; kingdom Viridiplantae; phylum Streptophyta; class Magnoliopsida; order Dipsacales; family Adoxaceae; genus Sambucus; species Sambucus nigra. The sequence continues at coordinate 118,402,433 of OX422218.1, read as the reverse complement.
ATGTTAGCTCTATATCTTCGGATCAACAAGAGCAATGCCAAGCTGTCACCACGCTATGTAGTGGGCGAGTCGTTGATTTATCACCTCCCCCACACGAGGAGCTAAAAGACAAGGAGGTTTCGCCCGGAATGAAAAAGGCTGAAGATGCGCCCTTGAATGAAAGTGACAAGGAAGACATTAGCGAGCCCAAAGTTATTGTGAAACCTCCCGTCGCTGCTTCGTTCCCTCAATGGTTGGCCCCACCTCAAAAGGGAGCCTCCCATGCAGATGTGCTAGAAGTTCTTAAGCAAGTGAAGCTGAATTTGCCATTCCTTGATGCCATTCAGCAAATTCCCGCCTATGCCAAGGTCATTAAAGATCTTTTGACTGTGAAAAAATGGCAAAAGGTGAAGAAGAATGTCTTCCTAGCACATAATGTGAGCTCCGTCCTACTTAACGACCTTCCACCCAAGTTTAAAGATCCGTGTGCACCCACGATCTCATGTGTTATTGGAGAACGTCGAATTATGAGAGCCTTGTTGGACTTAGGTGAGAGTGTTAATATCTTTACCTATTCCATTTATAGGCAACTTGATTTGGGTTACCTTAAGCCCACACGAATCACTATCCAATTAGCAGATCGCACAGTGAAGGTTCCTCGAGGGATTGTTGAGGATGTGATAGTCCAAGTGGACACTTTCTAATTCCCGATAGACTTTTCCATTTGGGACACGGAGCCCTCCATCCATTATAGTAACCATGTTTCCATCATTCTAGGCCGCCCATTCTTAGCTACGACTAATGCCTTAATAAATACACGAAATGGGCAAATACAACTCACTTTTGGGAACATGACCCTCGAGACAAACATTTTCAATGTTGCTAACCAAATGGGTGACGGAGATGAATTCCATATGGTCGATCTCAGAGAGGAGGTAGTAGAAGAGCACATTGAGAGAACCATGGGTGGGGACGCGTTAAAAGCATGCCTAGTGAGAAGTGATGAGAGTGATAGTCTATACACCGAGTTTGAGCAAGAGGTAGATGAGTTGAAAGCCATAGGCGAGGGATCATCATTAAAGGAGTTAGAGATGTTCATTGGGCTTCTAGACTCGGGGAACTACCCCCAAGGGAGTCATGCTTGACACCTTCCGAAGATAAATTTCCTACCCTCGAGTTGAAGAAACTACCCTCTAATGTGAAATATGCTTTTGTAGGAGAGGATGAGATATTTCATGTTGTTGTCTCCTTTAGCCTAGATAAAATGCAAGAGGGTAAGTTGCTAGAAATTTTATGGAAGCACAAAGGTGCTTTTGGTTGGTCTATAGCGGATTTGAAGGGTATAAGTCCCCTGATTTGTACCCACAAAATCCACCTCGAGGAGGACGTGAAGCCCTTGAGGGAACTGCAAAAGTGACTAATCCCAACCATGAAAGAAGTTGTTAGAGCAGAAATTATAAAGTTATTAGATGCCGAGATTATTTACCCTAACTCGGACAGCAAATGGGTGAGACCAATTCAAGTCGTCCCGAAGAAGTCGAGAATAACGGTGGTAAAAAATGTAAGAGAGAATTAATTCCTCAATGCACCACCACCAGGTGGCATGTTTGCATTGATTACTGAAAACTCAATGCCGAAATGAGAAAAGACTATTTTCCCTTACCCTTTATCGACCAAATGCTTGAACGCTTAGCTGGCCACCCTTATTATTACTTCCTTGATGGTTATTCCGGATATAACCAAATTGAGGTAGACATACTTGATCAAGAAAATACGACTTTTACATATCCATTTGGTGCGTTTGCCTACAAATGTATTCCTTTTGGATTGTACAATGTGCTCGTGAACTTTCAACGGTTCATGTTAAGTCTCTTTAGCGACATGGTAGAGAGAGGACTTGAGGTTTTCATGGATGAGATCAACATTTTTGGCCCCTCTTTTGACCAATGTTTAGCGAATCTTGAAAAAGTTTTATCCCGATGTGTGGAGAAGAACTTAGTCCTCAATTGGGAAAAATGCCACGTCATAGTTACCGAGGGCATAATTTTGGCCACGTAGTCTAATCTAAGGGAATAGAAGTTGATCGAGCAAAAATTAATGTCATAGCCAAGCTTCCCCCGCCTAAATCACGAAAGGATGTGCGCTCCTTCTTGGGCCATACAGGATTTTATAGAAGGTTTATTAAGGATTTTAGCGCCATCGCTAGACCATTGAGTAAGCTCCTTATGAAGGATGCACCCTCTGAGTGGAATAACGCATGCCGAAAGGCTTTCGATAAATTAAAAAGCATGCTAATTTTCGTTCCCATCATGCAAGCTCCAGATTGGTCTCTTCCATTCGAGCTTACGGTGATGCTAGTGATTATGCGGTTGGGGCTGTTTTGGGGCAAAAAAAGGACAAGAAAACTCATGTCATCTATTATGCTATCTAGACGTTATTCAGGCCACAACTTAACTACTCCACCACGGAGAAAGAGTTTCTAGCCGTTGTCTTTGCTTTGGATAAATTTCGCTGATACCTTGTTGGATCTCCCATCACTTGATTTACTGACCACGCGCCCCTTAAATATCTCCTTACTAAGAAGGATGTAAATCCGCACCTCAGAAGGTGGATCCTACTCCAGCAAGAGTTCAATCTCTCTATAAAAGATATGAAAGGGGTAGAAAACATCATTACCGATCATTTGTCACGGCTCTCGTTCGACTTGCCTAGTGATCTAATACCCATAGACGAGTATTTTTTCGAATGAGCAGCTCTTTACTACATCTTCTCTACCTTGATATGTGAACATCATTAATTATCTTATCACGAGAGCCGTTCCTCCCAGATGGACATCGCAAGAGAATAAGAAATTCATCACTTGGTCCCGCATGTTTTTCTATGACGACCCCTTCTTATTCAAATATTACACGGACTAACTCATCCAAAGATGTGTACCGAATGAGGAAATTCAAGATGTAATCCGATTTTGTCATACGAAAGCTTGTGGAGACCACTTTTCCAGAATAAGGCGACCGCTAAAATTCTGCAAAGCGGCCTCTATTGTCCCACAATATTTCGGGATGTAAACGTCTATTGTAAATCTTGTAATAGATGCGAAAGGATTGGAGCTATTACTCGTCGTGACATGATGCCTCTAACCCCTATACTCGTCATTGAGTTATTTAATTTTTAGGGTATTGACTTTATGGGACCTTTTCCTCCCTCCTTCGACTCCTTATACATCCTCATCACGGCAGACTACGTATCCAAATGGGTGGAAGCAATAGCTACCTGGATGAATGACACAACATTTGTAATTAAGTTCTTACAAGAACACATACTTTCTCGCTTCAGTGCTCCGAAGGCGATTATAAGTGATAACGACACACATTTTTATAATAAGTCGTTTAAAAAGTTAATGAGAAAGTATGGGGTCGTTCACAAGGTTGGAACGATTTATCACCCCCACACAAGTGGACAAGCCGAGTTAGAAAATCGTGAAATCAAAACCATCCTTGAAAACACCATCGTTCCTACCCGAAAAGATGGTCACTTATATTAAATGATGCGCTATGGGCTTACCGTACTGCCTACAAGAACCCCCTAGGGATGTCCCCATTTGGTTATGTCTATGGCAAGCCTTACCATCTCCTCGTGGAGCTAGAGCACAGAGCCTATTGGGACATCAATAGGTTGAACCACAATCTCGATAAAGTCAGAGAAACTCATAAGCTTCAATTGAACGAGTTGGAAGAAATGCGTAATGACGCATATGAGAATGCTAAAATTTCAAAAGAACAGATGAAACTCGCGCATGACAAGATAATTCGACGCAAAGAGTTTCATCCGAGATAAAAAGTGCTTCTCTACAACTCTCAATTACACTTGTTTTCTGATAAGTTGCGTTCAAGGTGGACGGGTCCATTTGTAGTTAGAGAAATATTCCCCCACGGAGCTATAGAGTTAGAAGATGCAAAAGGGGGAAATACTTTCAAGGTGAATGCACAATGTTTTAAATCGTACTTTGAGACGTGCATCGAAGAAACCGACACCATTTGGTTGTCAAACCCCATCTACGGGGACTAATTGAGAAGTACGAGAAGGTCGTTGCACCCTCGATACGTATAGGGTGATTCTTGTGTACAGTAGACGAGAGTCGGTTAGGTTAGTTAGATTTGGTAGGTATATGACACATAGGATAGGTGTGGGAGAACACATGTTGAGAGCAATGCTAGGTTTTTCGAGCAAGCGTTGAGCAAAGTTAGGTTGATTATGTGTAGGTATAGTTGTGAGAACATCCAGAGAATGAAAGAGATGAGTGAAGTCTACACATTAGGGATTCTGCATAATTCAGTGATCTGGACGGATCCGCCCTCTGGGGGTCCGGATCGGTTCGGATTCTGGGTATTTTTTTCGGTCCCGAAATATAACCCCATTCCCCATTCCCCAATCCTTATTCTTCCTTCCCCATCCGTTTTCCTCTTCCCCAAACCACCATTTCCTTCCCAAATTCACTCCCCCTTCCTTCCAAAACCCTTACCTCCATAACCAACCTTTCCCTCCCCCATACCCACCTATAAATACACCCTTACCCCTCCCTCTTTCCACCACCACTTCTCCTAACTCTCATACTCTCTCTCTTCCAGATTTCTAGTGTCTAACCACTGCTGTTACACATGGCCAACTGCATCCGCCCCCCAAGTACAACTTTGTTGAAATCATTGACCACGAAAATGACTCATACCTCTTTAATCAAGAACAAATATGGTGTGAACGTTTCTTCGATTAATCTCGTAAACTGCATATGGAGTGTGAAGTGTGCTGTTCGAGTTGCCAACTTCTGTCACCAACCTCTTCCTTCCATGGAGTTGGTGTCGGTTCCTTAATGAGCCCCACGATGCGGTGTGGGCAACCGAGGTGCGAGCTTTCTATGGAACCCTTGTCCGCACCGATGACTTTGTTTTCGAGGCATTTGTTAATGGCCGACGCATTCCATTCTCCTTAGAGATTCTCAATCGGAAACCTGCGAAGAAGGATGTACCGAGTTCGATCCAATTCACATATCCAAACAGTCTCACCCCACTCGACAAAGCTGTTTTCATTGCTCGTATAGCACCCAACGAGGTTTGGTCCACCAAAACATTTTCGATGGGCCGTATGAGTGACAAGGTGCACATCACCTTCCAAATCGTGTGTGTAAATATCCTACAAACCTTGAACGATTCCGTAATGCTCCCCCCGTAGGCGATTCTGGTGTATCACCTTTTTCACCCCGCCTCACCGATCCACCTGGGCCACATTATTTACAAAGACATATTTTACGCAGCCTTGGACGAAAAGGGAGCAGTCCCTCTCCCGTATGCCCGGCTCATCACATCTATAGTAGCCGACACTGGAATTGAACCTCTAATCGGGTTTCCTCGCCTTCCCAACCCTCTTGGGCAAGGCACCCGTAACAAAAGTGAGAGACACCGGGAGATTATCCGCACACGAAAGGCGGAGGAGGCGGATGATGATGCCGAGACGAATGATTCAGATGATTATGATTTCGAGGAGGAAGCAACTGGGAACGTCGTTGAAGCTATGGGCGAGGGCGACGAGGAGGAATATAACGAGGACGACGATTTAGATTTTTAGCCTCCGGGTGCCGAGTTTGATAGGCGAATCACAACACTGAAAGCACGTTTCGATGTGTTTATCAATTAATATAGCGCTCAGTGGGAGGAGGACGACGAGCATATCAGCGAGACACAAGCATGCTACATTGACTCCAAGCTGAAATGTACCGTATGACCATGGGTTCACCTCCCCCGACTTATTTCTATGACCCGTACAACCCAAATGCTCCCAACCCTCCTCCCCCTCCCCCTCCCCCTCAATAGGTTGCTATTCCTAGGTTGCTTATGTCATGTTTCATATTTCCTATTTCCACAGCTTTTGTATGCTTGTTATATATAATGGAAATTGGATTCCCTATCAATGTGTGTCTTATGCTTGCTTATGTGTGTATTGCATTTTGTACTTTGCCCCATTTTATTTGTTTCTCTCCTTAATTTAGCTTTTAGTCCTTTTGACATCGGGACTTTGCAAATATCTAAGTTGGGGGGGGGGGGGGGGGGGGGGTACGCATCCGCTTCCAAATTTCACAAAGTTCAAAATGCCCAAAAAACCAAAAAAATGAGAAAATTTTCCAAGAGTCCAAAAATATTTTTCTTCAAAGTAAATAAAAATTGGGATTTAAAATTTTCAAAAATATCATCGAAGTTTTGTTTAAAGTCTCAAATTTGTAAATTCTAAAATTCACTAAGTCAAAATTGACCAAAGATGAAAATTGAGCAATAATTGACGACTTAACGAATAAGTGTGGAGATTAATCAAGCCGGTGAGATTTCAAGCATTTCACTTTTTTCAGAGTTTTTAAAATCAATTTGAGTTAATGATTAGCTCAACGTTAAATTCATCATTAAAAGAAGTCGTTGGGATCTCAATTTATTGTTTTGATCGGTTAGGGAATAGTGTGGGATGTTGCCTCAAAAAGTGCACTGAAATATCTTTAAACTAAGCTAATCTTGAGACGCATATGGTAATATAATTAGTAATTCGGATAAATGAAGTTAGGCCATCGTTTGTTACCCAAAAAGTTTAGCCATAAAAAGTTGTGAAAAATTACCCTTTTGCTAGCCATTTTGAGCCGAATAAAATTTATCCTTTTGTTTGATCACCTAAATAAACCATATAGCCCAGAATTGTGAAAAAGGAAACTTCAGAAATTGAATCCAAACAGTGTAATGAAAAGGGGCAAGAAAAGAAAAGTGCTCAATAAAAATAGGAAGAAAAGAAAAAATGTGAAAAAATAGAAAAAGAAGAGAAAAATGAGTAAAAGCCCGAAAAAAAGCATTAATGGACATCATAGAAGATTTTTCAATTTTGAAGCTTCTCTTTTTACCCAATACACCTTATAAACCCGAAAAAGTCCTAGCCAAGTCCGGATTATGAAATTAATTACCGCGTGGAGAGCTAAAACACAAAAATATAATATAAGAGATTAACCGGTGTGTATAAGAGGCAATGTTCCCATTTCCCAACAACCGTAACCCAATGAAGAGATCTTTTCACCCATAAATTTCTGTCTTTCAATTTTGTGTGCGTGAATTCGTGTTCCAATGCATTTACTCCTTATATCACGCATACCCAGAGGAAATAGCCACATTCCAAGTGATTCGTTTGTGAGAGTATCCTGTGAGCATTTGAATCAAAACTAATCTTCGGAAAAGTAAAGTAATGATCAATCGGTGGAAATTTGCGGTTAAATTTGTAGCTTCGCATACACACACATGGTAAATAGAGACTTTTGAATATAAATATATGGTGATTATTTTTCAAAAAGTTTGAATTATATAATTTTTAGTTATTTTGAATTTTGTTTGAGTCGAATCCGAATTTTGTAGGTATATTCACTGAAAAACTTCAGGAGACACAACTCGTCCTAATAGGGAAACCTAGAGGTTTAAAGGCTTGTTGCATACGCTAAATTCAATCGCTTGCCCGCAAAAGGGGTGTTTTATCCTAATAAAATGATTTTCAAGATTTGAGCATTGGTTAAGTTCTTTTACATTAATCGGGACGCACAAAGTTCTAAGTTAGGGGGTTTGATTAGGCATAAATTCTTTCGAATTTATCCCCTTAATTTAGTCGCTTTTAGCACCTCGGACTATGTAATTTGTATTGAATCATCTCATATATGTACTACTGAAAATTCCTATATAGTGCCTCGAGTTTTGTGTATTTTTCATGCTTTTACAGGTATTTAATGCAAGTGAAGAGAAGAGGAATCCAAGACCGAGAAATCGAGATTGGAATGAAAGTCAGAGGGAAAAATGGTCAATTCACATAAAGAGTTCGGACGAGGGACCAACATGGAAATTCAAGACCTCGCGTCTACCAGTACGTAGGAAGAAACGACATCCCAATCCGAGCCCTGAGTGAGAAGTTGTTGAGTTCCAAAGATGAGATAAAATAAAGAGAAAAGAAAAAAATGAAGAATTCCAGAAGCAGACCGGACCGGGGTTGTTCATAAACGAACCAATCCAGGAAGCATGAAGACTTTGAATTAAATCTAACATCGAACCGATACGGATATTGATGAAAATGAACCAGTTAGATGCCTTTAAGAACTCTGCATAAATTTGGCTACCGAACCGATCCGTTAAAGAAGGAAAATGAACCGATCCCGATGCAAGCAGACCGAATCAAAGATCCCTACCGGACAGGTTCGGACGAGATTTTTATGATTTTTCTTTTCTAATTAAGAGTTTTACTTTGCTCCAACTCTTGTAAACGCTTTACTTTGCTCCAACTCTTGCAAGTGTTCTTTAATTTCTGCTTTTAATTGCTTTTATAGTTTTGCTTAATTAGTTATTAAGTTTAGGTTGCAATTCTTACTTCCAAATTTTCTTCTCAATTTCTCACATAGCTATGAATTCTTACTTCCAAATTTACTTCTAAATGCTTTTATAGTATTTACTTTAATCATGCCCGGCTAAGTTTTCAAGGGTTGGGATGCATGAACTCGATCCGATGTAATTTATCTATGTAGAAAATAGGTTTTGAATTTAAAATTGAATGAATCGTGTTGTGTAGTATGCACACTACACCAAAATGCCAATTTTGTGACTGCTAATGGGGGTGACAAACTTATTACTCCCGAGAGCAGTCACAAGATCATTTGTAACTCCCATTAGGAGTGATAAAATAAATGGGTAAAAAAAACTTTGATTAAATTAGTTTGCCACTCCTAATAAGAGTCACAAATGTTCCCATATAATTAATTTGTGACTCGTATAAGCAATCACAAATTTATAACTATCACAAGCAATCACAAATTTATCAGTAGGCCTAAGTTTTGACTCTTATAATTTTTTTTTGTCACCCCCCAAATTATGATAGTAAATAGCTATTATAAAGGTCAGTTGTGACTGCTAACAATACTCACAAATCTTCCATTTTAGTGTAGTGACACAACCGTCATAGGCCTTTTAACCTCGTTTGCCCTAGGTAACCAGGGTGTTTAAGGATGCGATTCACGTGTTAGATATTCATCACCGCTTTATTTTTACCTTTGGTTACGTATGATGCAGGCTAGTACCCTCATATATGTAATGCTTAGGATTACTAAAGACTAGGTTCAATCAACTTTCAAATTCAAAAGCTAGTATTCTATCCGGTAAATGTACTAGGGTTTGGGGGATTATATCCTAACTTATCTTTCCCTCATTCATATTCACTTCTCTGCAGTAGTTTATTTCTGAGCACTTAGTTAGGTAGTAATTTAAATTTCTTTCACATTTAGTAGTAGTCATTTCGTTCATAATTAATCATATTTTTACTTCATTTAGGGAATCAATTTAGGGTTAGTCTTTTGTTCCTGCGTCGTTACAATCTTTCATCCTAGTTCCCTATGGAGACGATCCCGATTATCGGATTATTACTAACGCGACAGGCTTGGACTTGAGCCAATATAGCACGCACACTAGATACACATTTGTGGTCGCTTCATCACTCTATCCTTTCTTTTTATTGCATTATAGTATATCATGTTATTAATACAAAAAAAGTTGCATTTTGTTTATTTGCTCTATATTATTACGCCTTCGTTAGTCTTTTTACAAGAGGACATTGCAAGGTCTAAGTTAGGGGGAGGGGTACACGTGCGTTTCAAAATTTCACAAATTTCAAAATTCCCCCAAAAATTAGAAACTTAAAAAAAATATTGAGAAAGCCAAAAATGATTTTCTTCAAAATAAATAAAAATTGAAATTTAAAATTTTCAAACATATCACTAAAAAATTTGTTTGAAGTCTCAATTTGTAAAAACTAAATGCACAAAGCCGAAATTGACCAAAAGTGAAAATTGAGCAAAAATTGACGACTTAATGAATAAGTGCGGAGATTTATTAACTCGATGAGATTTCGAGTCTATCAATTCTTATGAGTATTTAAATCAATGTGAGTTAATGGTTAACTCAACATTCGATTCAGCGTTTAAATAAGTCGCTGAAGATCTCTAAATTTTTGTTTTGATTGATGACAGGAAACATGAAAGATGTCGTCTTAAAAACGCGCTAAAAATATCTCTAAATTAAATTTAATCTCCAGATGCATATGGTAAAATAATGAGTAATTCGAATAAATGAAGTTACGCCATCATTTGTTTACCAAAAAATATTAACCATAAAAAGTAGTGAAAAATTATCCTTTTGCAACCACTTTGAGCCTAATAAAATTTTTCCTTTTCATTTGTCAACTCGAAAATCCCATTTAGCTCGGAGTTGTGAAAGTACAAATTTATCAAGTAAGTCCAAATGGTTTACTAAAACGGTGCAAGAAAAAATATAAAAATGCCCAACAAAAATAGCACCCAAAAAATTGAAAAATGAGTAAAACATGAAAAAAAAAATTAGAAAAAAAGAGCAAATGCCCTAAAAAAGTACCAAAGTACATCATAAGCAGAGGAATTTTCCAACTCCGAATTTTTCAACCGTTTCCATTTTACCCAATACACCTTATAACCCGAAAAAATCTTAATCGAGTCTGAATAACGAAATTAATTACCTCGTGGAGAGCTAAGACATGAAAAGATAATAAGAGGGGTTAATTAGTACGAATAAAAGTCGATGTTTTCCATTTTTCAACAACTGTGTTTCGATGATGATATCTATTCACCCAAATAATTCTGTCTTTCTAATTCTTTATATTTATCCCCGTAATTTAGGTACTTCTATCGCTACATGAGATGTAAATTGTACGGTTTTATCTCATATCATTCCTACTGACCCTTTTCTGTTAGTGCATTGTGTTTCATGTATTCTTCTTACATTTTGCAGGTATTTTATGCGCTTGAAAGCAAAAGAGAAATGCGACTAAGGACAAGAAAGCAAGAAGGAAAAGCCAAGGGTATTTTCGTAATTGCACAACCAGAATTCGGATGCGAAGGCTAAAGAGGAATCGAAGTCATTGAGCTCGCACGTACATAGGAAGAACGACATCCAATTCTGACTATGATTGGAAAGTTACGAGTGTATGAAGATAAGAAGAAGCAAATGAACAAAGTGGAGAATATTATAAATACGAATCGATTCGGTTCCAGAGGGTATCGGTTCGATAAAAAAGACTTGGGCTATATTAGAAAAATGAACCGGTTTGGTTCTTAAGGGAACGATTCAAAAATCTGTGCACGTGAATTTTGATCTTTATCCACTTAAATTAGAGTTGTAAATAGGTCAAACTCTTGTAAAAACGTAGGGGATCTATTCCCACATCATTTAAGGATTAGTTAGAAGGCAAGAGAAAGGCAAGAACCATTGGCAGTCTATGCATCATCAAGTTACATTATTGTGGATTGATTTCAAGCATTTTCTTAATAAAGTTTGCCTTCTCTACCTTGTTATTAATTCATATAGTTCTTTTGCGTGTTCTTGATTATTTATTTAGTTTTATATCATTCTTTTTCATGATTAGATACACTTTAATGATGATGATGATGAATCCATGCAACGTAAAAGTCTTGTTTAATCTTCATATTACCATGTCCGACTAGATTTCAAGTGGGCTGGGATACGTGAACCCAACCTAAAGTATTATGCATGGATATAAAATTTATTCTTGAATTAAATAACTAATTGAAGCGTGATATTTTGTTGATGTTAATGTTGTGGGACTTTTAACTCCGTTTTTCCTAGGTAATCGTAGTGTTTAAGAGTGCGACACGCGTATTGACAATCTTATCACGCGCTTTACTTTTATTCTTAATTATATATTGTGAGGGCTAAATCCCCCATATATGTAATTCTTGAAAGAAGCTAAAGATTTATTTTCAATTAGATGTTTAATTCTTAATAGGTTTTATATCCGGTGTAATTACACATGGTTCGGGGGATTGTATTCCAATCCTATTTTTCTCACATAAGTTCACATATAATTATTCTCTAGTTCTTGCATTCATAGTTAATTTATTTAGGAATAATTTTGCATTCGTTAGAAGTGGGATAATTTGTCAATAATCATCATCTTTTCTTTTCTTTTATTTTATGTGAGTCGATTGTTAGGGTTAGTCACCTTCCTTAGTATTCCTTACGAGAGATCGTCTTAGTCCCTGTGTTTGATACCCGATTTACCAAATTATTACTTAAGCGATCAATTTATACTTGAATCGTATTTACATGCGTTAGAGACACATTTTAAGTTGCTCGAGTCTTTGAAAAGACACAAGTACTTGAAGTGGCTATACAAGCCTCTGAAGAGGCAATGGTATCTAATGATAATAATGAGATCTCTATTATTTTTTACATATTCATGAGAAATGTGGGATCGTAAAAAAACTTTCATCGATGATGTATTTTCATATGCAGTAGGTACACAAATTTTAAAGGGCAATGACAATGATAATGATAATGAACCACGTGCTCTAAATAACTGTCGACAAAGAGTAGATTGATCAAAATGGAAAATTGACGTCAAGGTAGAACTTGGGTGTTTGTAAAAAAAAGAAATGAGAAGAATGAGATCACTCGATATAAGTCACGACTTTTGGCACAAGGTTTCCTACAGAAACGTGGGATTGATTTTGAGGAAACATACTCCCTCGTTATGGATGGTATAACTTTCAGATATCTGATTCGCTTAACGGTTTCTTAAAATCTTGATACAAGAGTCATAAATATTGTGACAACTTATTTGTATAAGGAATTAAACATGGAAATATATATATATATATATATGAAAATATATATGAAAATCCCAGAATGATTTCCTTTGCCTGAAGCCAAGCCAAGGAGTACGCATTCGATCCGGCTATGGCGTTCATTGTACGATTTAAAGCAATCCAAAAAAATGTGGTACAATCATCTTAGTGAATACTTATCTAAGAAAATGTATGAAAATAATCCAATTTTCCCTTGTGTATTTATAAAGAAATCCTCAAAAGGATATGCAATAATAGCAGTCCATGTGGATGTCATAAATTTAATCTGGACTTTATCAGAGCTCGAAAAAACTGCTAACTATTCTAAAAAGGAATATGATATGAAAGACCTTGGAAAAACTAAATTTTGTCTTGGCCTACAGATTGAGAAAAATTCTGGCGGGATTTTAGTCTATAAGTCTAATTATACTGAAAATGTATTAAAACATTTTAATAACATAAAGAAAGGTCCATACCATCCTAAGGAGGAAGATGAGGAAATATTGGGTCCAGAAGTGCCATATTTAAGTGAAATTAGTGCATTGATGTACTTTGCACAATAAACTAGGTCGAATATTTCATTCTCTATGAACATGCTTCCTAGATATAATTCGAATCAGTCAAAAGGAATTGGACCGATGTCAAGCATATCTTAAGATATTAACGTGGAAATACTCACATAGGTTTATTTTATTCCTATAATTCTAATAGTTCCAAGTTAGTTAGTTATGCAGATTCCAGATATCTATCTGATGCTCATAAGGATCGATCTCAGATAGGTTATATATTTCTTAGTGGTAACACTGCTATTTCTTTCTACTAAATAAACTTTAGTATCTACTTCTTCTAACCACTTTGAAATTTTAGCCCTTCATGACTCTGGGTGTGAATGTGTATTGTGGAAATCTTTAATTTAGCATATTCGTAATTCTTGTTAATTACCTTCTATTACAGATGTTCCAAGTATCATCTTTGAAGATAATGTGGAATATGTATAACACTTTTTTGAAGAATGATTAATCAAAGGTAACAAAACCAAGCACTTCATCAAAGTTTTTCTTCACTCACGAGCCTCAGAAGAAAAAATGAGATTAAAGTCACGCAATATCGTTCAAGTGACAACCTAGGTAATTAAGAGTTTGAGATCACTTATCTTTCCATTTACAAATAGGATTTCTTTTTAAAATAATTTATGATACAAGTAGGAATCATAGATATATTACCAATTGAGTTTTTTCTTAACTTTTCACAAAGTCACTACCAAAGGCGACATTTCAAAAGTTTGTGTATGAAATTAGAATGCGTTGACTCCACCAGCTGTGAAATTGAACACATCAATCGGTGGGAGCATTTTATCAGTGGGGATGATACACCAACATGTTATTTGGGACATTTGTGCATTGTACTTTTTTTCCTTTAACTAAGTTTTTTTCCCATTGGATTTTTCTAGTAAAGGTTTTAACGAGGCAACATTAAGCACGTTCAACACCGACTCAATGATCACAAAAGTTATACACTTTTTCCTTCACTTAGGATTTTTCCTAATGGATTTTCCTTAGTAAGGTTTTAATGAGGCAATAATCACTGAATGGTGGAAATGGTGTACATCGTAAGGGGAGTTTTATAAATATTTGTATATATCCTATTTAAATAGATGTCCACTCCTAATAGGACTCTACTCACTTGTACTATAAATAAGGGGTAATACCCCCCAATTGACACACCATTTAATGTTATAGTCTTCCTCTCTCCAAAATTCTATTTGTAGCCTATTTCTTTTAACACAAAAGAGTATTCCACAAGTTATTATTTTTGTAAGAGTGATTAATACAAAACAAATTATTTTTTGTCACCCGATCCCTGTCCTCATAAAAAGAATATTTAGGTCAAGGTTAAAATAAGTCGTGGCCTCTATAATAAATATCGTCCAAAAATTGTTACTTAGCGTGCTAATTTATAAACTACGTAGATAAATTGATAAAAATCATCGAATGTAATAAAATCAACATTGCATCATCATATTAGTTACTGTTAGGGTTTTATTATTCTCTCACTCTCATGTAATTAGAAATAGTTCATCAATGGTTGCATGTCCTTAGGTTTTTCACTTTTTATTACTTGTTTCAACATTTGTAAATTTACATTTACATTCACACACACACACACACACACACGTATATATATATATATATATACGTGTGTGTGTGTGTGTGTGTGTGTGTGTGGGTGTTAGGGGGGGGGGGGGGGGGGGAGGCTTCATCTCGCAATTGTGACTCGCGTGGGGAGGCACCTGGCTTAGAGCCCACACTGATGATTAATAGTAGGAATCAAATATTCGTTATAATAACATTTTATTAATTCTTAGGGATAAACATAATTAATTTCAGTATTTTGTGTGTATATCCTATAGGTATTATCATAGCCACCTGATAAGTGATATGAGGCGATCCCCTTCTTGAGGAGCGATCGAGTCCCACCTTAGTAAATATTGTAACTTCTCCAGTAGTGGGACATGATGTAGAGAGCCTCGACGCTTTGCTAATTTGTACTCAGAAAATAAATTAATAAGAGAACTCCCCACCCAATAGACATATGTAATCTTGTCAAATCATGTGTATCAATGTGTTCCCTTTATGTATGTTTAGCTCATTCTCCTTTATTTATTGTTATAGATTCGACTTGTGTGGTTAAATGATAGAATTCTTAGTTATGGATATCATCCTATAACTCCATCCTAGGCAAGAAATAGTTGCGTACAATGAAAGTCGTTACGACCACCTACCATCAGAAGCTCAAACTCATTAATAACATAGGGGTAATGGAGATAAGGGACAATCAAGCCTTTGTTCGATAAATATTTATCTTGTCAATTAGGCTAAAGAATGAGAAAAGGAAAGAAAATGTGACACCCCTTATATTGTTAATAATTAGGTTGATCATGTCTATTTATTAAAATCGCATTGGTTATTAAGACAATTATATATCATCCTTAGCATGTAATTAACAAGGATAAATCAAAATAGAGAACGATATGAGAAATCCTCAAATCATCATATAATAGGGATATAATCAATCATCACTAGTAATAAGTAAGATGAAAACTATTTGTTAAGTATCCATACATGTTAAATCTCCCAAAATGAAAACTGAGTACAAATGCAAGGAATAAAATAATCCTCGCATCTCTAAACAGAAATGAAATAAAACTAAAAGTAGGTTCAAAATATACATCTAAAAAACTCAGTGGTGACTGGAAATGGAAGACTACGTGCTCGAGTGGAAAACTAAGTCAGGTACATTGGAGTACCTGAAAATTCACGATGGGTTAGGCCCACCACAACAAGATAATAGTTACGCACTCAAGTCGTAAAGCATCATGAGTATAAATAATAATTCTACAACTATTGAATTACCATTATCCCCACGCTTACCAGAGTAATTTCCTTTGGATCATGTTTTCAATAATAATATAATATCCCACCAGTTCCCATATATGAAGAGACAACTAGTAACTACAATCTAATAACTAGTATGTAATCCAAATAATCATGCTATAAAGTATAAATTTTATATATCCAAATATATAAACCGGGATTAACCCCCATATGTTGAGAGATCAATAGTACACCAAATAGCCAGTGACTAGCCCCTATATACATGGTCACTAGCACATAAGTTCACTGTTTATTAGCTCGTGCGGATACAATAAATCGGCACACCCCTCTACCCTCACTCCAAACCGGCACAACCATATGCTCGCCTCGAAATACATACAAAAAAGTATACAAAGACCATGACTCTAATCCGAGCCATGGAATAAAATAACACAATCATAGACGACCCATATTGTGTTGTCTATTGATATTCAAGAGGTATATTTTATTTTTTAATTATTTAACCCTATCTCTTATGTGTAAGGATAAAACGTATATGCTATATATAGAGGCTAAACATACCAATTATGTTTTATCATTTAGAGTAATATAATTCATGGGGTGGTTGTTATCTATCATGAATTAGTGATTCATGTCCAAAATCCAATCCTACTAACCAATACCCCCTCCTAAACCCATTCCCCTTACATAATTTCAAGGAACTAAAATTATTAATCATACATGAGAGTATTTCAATTCTTTAATCTTCAGTACATCATGGAGAAGAGGGGAATATATAATTCCTATTAAGAATTTAGGTTTGTCCATAATTTTTTTTATCAAAATTGTAACCTATCTTTAATCCTCAATTTTTCATATTTAATTAGTATGAATTCAAAATATAATTCACACCCAAATTATACATTAGAATTAGAACCAAAAAGTTATAATTTCATAATACAAGGATAATCTAAAACATGAAATTCAATCATGGAATTTTTTTTACTTTAACATTAAAATTATACCAAGAATGTACAATTCACAATCCAATTCAATTATACTAAATTAGACTAAATTAATCAAGCTTACAATTTTATGAATTGGATTCATTAATTTATCACCAAAAATCATAATTTATAAAGGTGTGATCAAAGGAAGATCACCCGTAATTATCTCAACACAAATTTTAGAATTTATAAAAATATCTTTAGGTAGAAAATGAAAGTGCGAGGTCCCGGTTATATGAATAAGTCGTAGAGTAGGTTAAACACACAAAACACCAATTTCTATATAGACCAAAATTAATCTTGATAATATTATGTGAGCATGCAAGATATTTGAATCTAAATGAAGCCAAACAAACCAACATCTAAACAAAAACAAGTGGAAGGTGAGAAAAAATTTCTTTCTGGAAAAACCTATATTCAACACTGTATTCATCCAGACAGACACACAGAAACTTATAAAGGCTTAGAGATCCATTGAGTTACGCAGTAATGTCTTCAAGTTGTCCACAACAAATGATGAAAATCTAGTATCGTCTCACAACAAGCTTCATCTTACCTTGATATTTACCGATCATCCTCAGGAATCGATATTCCTTTCTTATTTATCCGTAATGAATAAGCTCCTTAAAGGTTAGTAGTGGAGAATTAACTCCACAATGTTTGGAACACGGAATGTGTTCTTATTAGTTTGGAAAAGTGATCTCCAATCATCCAATGAGTTTAGATTGAAAAAATGAAAGAGTTTGATCACAAATAGAACTCTAAAAGGCTTAAAATAAAATGCAGTCCCGCATTTTTATTTATAAGGAGAAGAATCTCTAAGAGATAGGTGTGAAAAATTGCATTTCAAATTTGATAAAAAAATCAAATTCTCGTGTACTCGTTCGAACGAAGTACTCTCTCTCGTTTGAACACACTTCAAACGACTGATCCAACGAGATTCTAGAGCCTCCCAAAAGATGTGACAATTGATCTCATTCAAACTATGTTCGAAGCGTTCTAATGAGGTATAAGAACTCGTTCAAACGACATCTTGATATAGTTCTAACGGCTTAGCAAAATTTTAAAAAACCTTAAAATTATTATAGAAAAATAGTTTAATTTTTCAAACTCTCTAAAAATACTCCTGAACAAACAGAGTTCACAAAAACAACCTTATAAATCTTCTCCGATAAATGTAGTAATGATCGATCTTCAATAATTGCATTTGGTCACTAACTATTCTTCACTTGAAGTCTTGAGAATGTTCATGATAGTGCCGTGGGGTGTAACGGGATAAGCCAAACTAAAATAACTGATGAGCAATTATAAATTTTGTTCTTACAGAAAATACTATCTATTTCATGACAGGAGAGAGTAGAATTATCTTGCCTCAATTGAACAAAAATAATCCTCAAAAGTGATTGAACATGTGTAGAGAAAAACCTCATTATATTAGTTCAATTGTATTGCTCCTCTAAACGCCTCTTAACATTTGCCCAAATGCTGTCCCAAAACAATTTTCAAAATTTTTGTTGTTAGTGTAAAAGATTATATTTTTAGGGTTGGGAATATATAATTTTTATGGAATTTGGGTGATGTTTAGGGGTCAAAGTATATACTAGGATGAGAGGGAGTATGGTTTTTGGCACTGTATTTTAAGGGAAATGAAGGAATGAATTGGGCGTTCATTCTTAAGAAAGCATTTGCCTCCATTTTTTTAAATGCTCCCCTTTTAATTTTTTGTAATTTCACCTTAATTCCTTTCTATTTCTTTCTTTAATACCCTAACCATAAAACTTTCTCCAAGTAACTACCTTATTACCAATGTACCCTTTATCTTTAACCATAATTTATTGCCTGCCGAACCTTTCATTTACTTTCTACAAATACAATTAAGGCATGTACTTTTATTTATTTATAATTAAGCCCAAATACTTTGTCAATTTACTAAATAAATTATGTAATTCATAATAAATTTTATATTTCATCAAATGAATTCTAAATTATAATAACTCTCATAAATTATATTTTAACTTCTACTAACACAGCAAAACTTTATTTTCACTTAAATAACTATAAAATTTAAGGTTTCACTTAAAACAATTATTCAAAGTTTTCTCAAAATCCATAATTAATTAATTAAATTCTTATAAAATTACGAGGTATTACAAAAACGGCGGAGACTAGCATCAGAGGGGATGTACCCTCAGAGTAGCAACTATAAGTATAGACGACCCAGGGTAGAGGAAATTTGGGTCAACCGTAACGATCGAGTGATGGAGCCTTTGGAGGAAGTAATCGTTGATCCCGATCATCGAGAAAATAATTTCCTCATCGTCAACATACTCACCACCAAAGACAAACCAGAATTTGTGGACTTTTTGAGGGAACATCAAGATGTGTTCCCTTAGCAGCCTTACTACATTCCCGACATTAGTCCCAATATCATATGACACAAGTTACACATCAACCCACCTTATTCGTCGATCACGCAAAATACTCATCAAACATATCGTAAAAAGTCCAATGCAGTTGAAAATAGGGAAACTTCTGGAGGCAAGGTCCATAAAGTAATTTCGATTGCTTAAATGGTTGTGGTAAAAAAAAGAGTAATGGAAAAAGGAGAGTCTGCATTGACTCATCAACATCAACAAAGCATGCTCGAAAGATAACTTTCCCATTTCAAAGATCAATTAGTTGGTCGATGCCACAGAGAATCATGTGCAAGTGAGCTTTTAAGACGCATTTATTGGATACCAATAAATTCTTTTATTCGATAACAACCAAGAGAAGACGTCATTCATCACTATGTTCAAATTATACTGTTATACTTTAATGCCTTTTGCCTTAAAGAATGCGGGGTAACCTACCAACGACTTGTCATGAAAAATGTTTAAGGAGCACCTAGGAAATATAATGGAGGTGTACATCAATGATATATTGTTGAAGAGAAAAAAAGGATAACCATCTCGTTTAACTTAAAAAACCTTTGAGATCCTCTAGCACTAACGTATATGGCTCAATGCCACTAAATGTTCCATCAAAGTGCGATCTGGTAAGATTATCAGGTATTTAGTCAACTAGAGAAGGATCGAGGCCAACCTCGATCATATTGAGGCCCCATGCACGATTAAATCACCAAACATAATGTCTGAAGTTCAAAACCTTATTATAATGCTCGTAGCCCTCAACTGGTTTATCTCCAAGTCTTTTGAGGAGTGTCGACCATTCTTTTAGGTATTATGAAAAGAACGTGAAGCGATATGGAATGACGAATTTGAATGTCACTTGAGGATATATATATATATATATATATGGGGCCTATACCAGTTTTGGAAGTCCTCAATCAAGGGGAAATATTAATGTATATCTCTTAGTTTTGGCAGTCCCCGATCAGTTTTGGAAACCACGCTAGGGGTAGATCACTAGCCTTCCATGAAATCAAGGAAGGATATTGGTGTCTATACATGCAACAAGACTCCATCAAGTATGTTTAAGAGTACGAGAAATGCTAGAAGTTATCTCCGCTTTTGTATCAACTAGTTGATGATCTCAACCCATTTACTGGCTCATGGTTATTCACTCAATGGGGGATGGATATTATGGGTCCATTACTTATAAAATTCCAACTAAAAATATTTGTTGGTCAGAATAAATTACTTCACTAAATGGATTAAGACTAAGCCATTAACAAAGATTAAAGATGTTTACATAGTCAGATTCATTTAAAAAAACATATCACCATATTAGTAATCCCAAGGACCATCATAATAGACAATAAGACCCGCTTTGAAAGCTAGCCACTTCAATAGTTCTACACCGACCACGACATTAGACAATTTTATAGCTTGGTTTTCTACCCACAAAACAATGTATAATATGAAGCCTACAATAAAATGGTCATATATATAATTAAAAAAATATTAAAGAAAAAAAGGCTCTTGGGTGGATGAGCTCCCACACGTCTTCTGGGTATATCAAACGACTCTTTGAAAGTCGATCGGGGAATCACCTTTCACCTTAGTTTATGGAATGGAAGCAGTAATCTCCTTAAAAGCAGGTCTGCTGATTATGAGGACCGCGATAGAAGATCAAGGCATAAATAATTCTAAAATCAAAGCATAGTTTAACCTCGCGAAAGAAAACAAAGGTAGCAAGCACTTGTTAGACTAGCATATAATCAATAATAACTTGTCAAACAACACAATCTCCACGTGAAACTAAGAGAATTACAATTCAGGGACTAATTCTTGAGGAAGATCAATGGCTTCACAAAAATGCCTCTTGCGAGAAATTGGGGCCAAATTAGAAAGACTCGTACAAAGTCACGTGGGACAACTGATTCGTCCCGAGTCATACATATATATACCCTCTATACTTATGCATTTTAGCCCCCTCGGGTACTTTAATTCCTATAATTATTCTCGATAACCAGAAAACCTCCATTTCATATGTTAACATGTTATATGAGGTATTATTGAACTTTTGTTGGTGTTACGGTGCTTAGTGTGAAGTTTGATTGCATTCCGGTAAAGCTCTGTCGACTATCGCACGTTCAGGAGAATTATCGTCATTTCACACTTTGATATTTCTGCCCAAAGTATTCACAAAAGTTGTGGCCCTCAGATATACTTCGTGTGGCCTCGAACGGTGCACGAATTCGAGTTTAAGCGAAGATGTTACGAGTCTTTGATCGGGGATGAATTATAATAAAATCATTTTGCAAACCAATTTAATAAATGACCATTGAGTCCTGGCTCTTTCAATAGCAAACAAATAAAGAAATCCCAATATGTGTCCTCTCTCCCAAATTGCAACAGGTTCACACGATTTGAGATGGCCTCGTCCATGAAAGAGGAAGCAGGTCCAATAAACTAGCTAATCTTTGCCCAAATGAAGCGTGGGACTTGAGCAGCTATTGTGTGAAGGATTACATGAGGTTACTGCTACCCCCAATCGATAGGCCCTGCCCCACCAGTTAAATGGTGTTTCCAATTTTGTAGCGCGATGAAAATAGTATGCTTTTTCCCTTAGGACCGGTCGACCGGGTCCCCACCCGCGGTCGACCGAGGTCATCTGTTTTCCAGCGCATTTTTGCTCCTCTATTTTCTTTTTCCTTTTTTTTTCTTAACTTTAATTTATAACTTAATATTAATAGCCCCTATGGTTATTTTAGAGGATATTTTATTTTAGGTTAGTTTAGGATATAAGGAGAGGTTTGTTGGGTAGAGCTTCTCTCTCCTAGGGTTTGTGCCATTTGGGTATTATAAGCACTATTCATCACCATCTTCATTTATTTAAGTTGTTTATTTCTTCATTTCTAGCTTTGCGCCTTAATTTACTTGTTTTTCTAATTTAGGTTTACATGCTTTATTTATTGCTTCCATTTATTCCTTGCATTTATTACATGTCATTTACCATGCTTTCTAGCTAGTTTAAATAACGGTGTGATTAATGGAACTCACCTTGTTTTCAATGTGTTGCTTTGCTATGGTGATGGAGTATATGTATTTAATTCGATTGGGGTGTTCTTGATCTTACGCCTAGGAGATTTTTTGGGGTATATCACGTATGCTCCGTATTTACGATCTTGCGTGTGTAATTTTCGGGGTATTTGTTGACGCCAAAATCATATTAGGTTTTTATGCAAATTTAAAGGGTGAAAACTCTAGATTTAATTAACTATTGAAATGAGATTTACTCTTACTAAATTCTCAGTTCCATGTAACCATTTATACGTGTTAAACCGGGGTGAGGGATATTAGTCGTATTCTTTAGTTTTTATTTCGCTTTAATTAATCTTAGTTTAAATGCCCATGCCTAGTTGTCTTTTCCTTTTTGCTAACATTACCTTTTACACTTTTATTTGAGAAGTATTATACCAATTAGTAGTGGCAAAATGTGGCCCAAATAATAAAACAGTCCATATTAGCCCAAGCATCTAAATATGGGGCCCACATTTATAAGTTGTGAGTTAAATATGGGGCCCATATTTCAAAGCTATGAGTTAAATATGGGGCCCATATTTCAAAGCAAGAAATCAAATATGGAGCCCAATTTTAAAAGATACAAATCAAATATAATACTCATTTTAAAAAGTTATGAGTAAAATATGAGTTTTTTTTATATATACCTCGAATTGTAATACTTAATTTAGTAAAAAAATAATGGGTTGACACAACCCATATTTGGTCCGCCCATATTTGGCTCAACCCACATTTAACCCAACCCACATTTGGCCCAACCCACATTTAGCCCAACCCATATTTGACCCGCCCAAATTAAGCCCAACCCATAATTTTGCCAGTGCTAATACCAATATAATTTTAACAACTAGTCTTTGTGGATTTTCGATACCCGTAGTGATTGTTGTACTCCCTTAAAAGAGTGTAATCAATAGTCTAGATTTTTTCATATTGGTGGGAGCCGAGCATAACAACCGGCGTATATCTTTATACACTTGCACCGCGATTTTCCCCTATTATCAACAACCTTAATGCCGCCTACCACTTGGAAATAATGGAGGGCACTGAGTTCCCGAAGCAAGGAATGCAACCAATTTTCCATTTTAATCTCATTTTATTTCAATAAAATGTTTTTTCAATATAATGCTTTTAGTATTAGTTCACTATAAACACGATAGGTATTCATTTGCATGTTTAACTTAATGCAATTTTTTCCAAGTGGTAAACAGTTGTTCACCCCAGGGCGTAGTTATCTTAATGAAAATCCCAATTTCGCAATGCTCGTAATTGCTTGACTTGTTATATGTCTTGTTAGACTAATACAAAACAACTAGATAAAATATACAATAATAGAATACCTAGGAGGGATCCTTAGGCACATAGACTGTCAGGTTGGTCAGATAAAACTCTTGATGGGGGAAGCCTCACACACGGTTGTATTCTCATTAATTGTTCCTATGCCTAAATCTACGTGTGACTGCACCTCTTATAAGGAAGCACAAAATCCAACAATGATGGAAATAGTGAAATTATCAAATCCAACAAGGAAAATAAAGAAAAATTATGTTACATTAAGTTTGAAGGAACTTGTTTTTCTCTTTACATATAGCTTGGAAGATAAAGCAAAAGTAAATACATAGTTAAATATCCATGACTAGAAGGTCCATGGTCTGAAGGACGAGGGTTTAGTTCGGCTCTAGAGAGGTACGGGGAGTCAGTCGATAGTGAACAGAGTATTCATCACTGTCACTAATATTTTCTTGTATCAACTATTCGGGGATCACATCTTTAGGTGCCCAATAATCTTCATGGCCAAAGGTGAGAAGTATGCAGTGAGGGCCATCGATGGCATACCAATACCACAGTTCGGAGACATATAAGGCATTCATCATCTCGTGTTTATAAGCATGGGACTTGATATCTTTAACATTGAAGGGGATATTTAGAATGCCCTTGTCATAACCATCCAACCATATAGGCTTTGGACCATTATGGTAGATTTGGATGAGATTTGGGTACTTCATGGACAAACTATGACTGATTGATCAGGTTTTACTGAGGTCGGAGTCTAGTTTCTCCACCTCAACCCTTAGGTTGTACTCTTAGATCTCCCTGAGATAACCAAATTTACAATACACACTCTTTAGAAGCCTTGTTGAATAATCCAATACGTCAACCTTACCCGAGCTAACTCCTTTCTCCCATAATATAATAAAAATTCTTATTAGATTAGATGACCAGGTCTAAGTCCGAGGAGACGGCAATATTAGTAAGCTAAAATAAAAAAAAGCAAGTTAAACAACATAACACAAAGACCTTCAAGTTCATGAAAACTAGCATCTTTTATATATTGTAGCACTCTATATAAGACTTAAAGACTCCTCTTTTTTAGGACGCCCAAGTAGGATTTCTTTATTCGATCCATGTCTCTCCTCTAAAATAAGTTTAACCTTTTGTCTTCCCACTTTAATTATTTCTGGTGCATTTCATTTTTCTATATGCTACCGAAATGAATTGATTGACTCGAAACGTCTTCAAATAAAGGAATGGTAATTTAAGGAAATGAGAAAGGGTTCTGAACACACCTGTGAATATCAAGGGTTCAACAAAGCTATTATGTTACGGTTGCAAGAATGGGAAGAGTGACATTTCATGAGGCTCAATAGGCGATGCTTTCAAAATTAAAAATAAAAAAGAATGCTTTTTACTAAGACACAAGAAGAAAGGAGGTTGAGAACAAAATGAAATGTCTGCATCTGCACCTCCACCACCATCAGTATCATCGTTTTTCTCTCTTTAAACTCATGGTACTGTAGCAAGGGACACTAAAAACCCATTTGCCTTTTCTTTTACAAATATATTGTTGTCACTTTCTTAGTTTTGCGATTTTTTAGTATTAACCATTGCTATATGTACTCCCCTTTTCCACACTGATTTTCTCTCCATTTCGGTCGGTTATTTGGTTTGATCATAGGCCATCTACTTAAAAAAAGAACAAAAAAGGGATTGTCAGACAACAAGCAGTTGGTAGGATCTCATCTTTAACACACGCAACATAGATCACGTACAAAAGTTATGTAAAATGTTTATTTTATTGTATAGATCTAGTGATAATTTCACCTAAAGTTAAATCTTAGATCCACCCATGTCTAACAAAAGTTTTCACACACTCCCTCTCATTCCACCTCACTCACATTGCTTATTTCACCCACTTCAAGCCAGCCTCTATAACGATAACTTTATGAATCTCTCCAAGCCATATAATTTCTTTCTTTTTATATTTGGTTGTGTGACAAATGTATTTTATGTTGGTGTGTGTGTGTATATATATATATATATACATATAGTGGTTGGAGTCACTTCACAAGGATTGACTTCTATTTAAAACGCAAGAGAGATTTTATCTTCATCAGATATAAGAGTGAGAAATAAATAAGTTTATATTGTTGTATGCTTAGCTTCAAAATTTTCTCTTATCGTTGTATATACAGAGCAACAACTTTTTAATTGCATGGAATTTAGTTTGTTAGACTAAAAACCCATTTATTTTTTGTGTGTGTTCATTTTGTTTGAGAGAGAATAATTTTTTTTGTAGTTTGTTAGACTGAAAAACCCGTCATATCTCTCTCTTTCTCTCTCTCTCTCTCTCTTTCCACCTCACTTTCCACTTTACTCAATTTGTTTGGAATACCACTGTTTTTTGGTTTGATTTTTTTTCTAATTCAATCTATTGTTAAAAGTAAAATTATTTGATCACTCATATGTTTTTTGAGTGACAGGGATAAAATCCTTGTGAAAGATCATATCAAGAGTAAATAGAGGTATAAAGGTATATAACAATAATCTTTTTAGTTTGATATTCAGTTAACTATTTATGTGAATTTGAAGGGCTTATGATTCTTGATATTTATAGCAATTTCACTCAACTCCATTTATCAATATGTAGATACCTTTATTGTGTTATTGTGGTATTCTTTGTTTATAACTCGTTCAAGGACTAAAAGAGTGCATAAGAAATTGTTAGTATTTTAAGCATACTAACAATTTCTATTGACTATCAATTTTTTTGGCTCCTTATTGCACATATGTAAATATGATGATTAGCCAAGCTGATTTGATATTTAATAATTAACCAATATTGCCTATAGTTATGTATACATTTTTTCCTGTAAATTACTTACTTTATGCATAAATGATTTTCATGCATCGACATGCTAAGATATGTTAAAATTTGAATTTGAAGACTATAGTCTATGGTAGATTTCTTATATATACTTATTAAAATGTTAAACACACTTCTTATAAATTCATTATTATTTCTTCCTTTTTATTAGTCAATATCTTGATGTCATTCTTAACAATATTACATACAACTAACTTTATGTAACAATAGGTCTGTTCCAAGAGATAACAAAATATATTTTCAAAACTCCAGTGAACTTATTTACTTCTATACAACATATTTTCTCTCACAAGTTTTACTTACATTTTTAAATAACATTGAACATCCCTCAAGTTCACACTTATCATTAAATTTCATCTATCTTATTAAAGATTATTCTTAATTATAGGGTAATTTCTTATTGTATTATAAGCTTTGCGTCCAAACTATTCCACATTGAGATGCAAGGTACAAATTTCTTATAATAGTTTTTTGTACTTTTTATGCAATTTTTACCAAAGATAAAAAATGTGTAGAATACACACCCTTAACATGGAAAAATTCTAATATCACATTTATCTATGGCCACCTCATGGATGTTTCCCCTGATTTGTAGTCCCATCGTACTCGATGTTTACAATTGGAATTTCAATAACTTAAGACGGTCTCCACTCCCTTTCATAATGTTTTGAGCTTCATTTGAACAACATTTGACAATTCATGTACAATTATGTTTGTATATTGTGAGATTTTATGTCTCGGAGTAGCTATAACATTTTTAAAATGGATTGTACATAAATATTAGAAGACATCACATCCACGCATCCTACGAGTTAACTTTCTGCCTGGACTTTAATCTCCTTTTGAAAATCCTGTCACTACCATCTTCATATTAAAGTAGGCATATCAATGTTTATTATTTTTAATTTTTAATATTTTACATTGTAAAACAAGAACTATAAAGCGCCCGTGCATCGCACGGGGCTTAAAACTAGTTACACAATCAAAATAGATCTCAACGACAACAAATTCCAACTTTCTTTTCATTAATTTTTCGATCACAATGGACCCAAGCCATACAAATCCATTAAATTAAGAGGATAAATATATAAATACATTAGATACTAAGATTTAACTACATAATTGGTCGTAGCTTCAGCATCCATGTTCACCTCATCAACTCTCTTCTCTTCTTCAACCATTGGGGGAGGATCGAAACAATTCTTGTTGTAGAGGTCAAAAGTTGAAGGGACCTTTATATTCTCAAGGGCAGTGTCCAACGTTGCTTGAAAGTGGCCTTGTTCAAAGCATACCATTATTTTTAGTCGCCTCATTTGCTATTAAGGCAACCTTTAAGTTTTCGATCGAGGATCTGAGCTCATCTTTTAGGTAGTTTACCTCTGTAGCAGCTTTAGCAAGGACTTTATTATGTTCTTTATCCTTCTCAGCCAACTTTTATTGGATTATTTCAAGAGACTTCTTTAAGCCCCCCACGACCTCATCAAATTCAGAGGCCTTCTTGGATTGTTCGACGTTTTTCTCCACTATGGAGGTGAATTCCACAATCAACTCCATGCAAAAAATTTACATAAAAAGTTCAAATTCAAAAACTAAGAAGAAAATATTGTGGAAACTTATGATATAAAGGTTTGAGTTGAATGTTGAATGAGATCATCATTTTTAAGGCGACTATGATGGCCCAATTATGCGGAAAGATCGCACAGCCAAACATGTCCATGGACAAATCAACATACGAAACATTCGAGTCGACAATGACCTCTTTTCCTTTCAAGGAAGCACCCTCTCCCTTCTTCCAAATAAGATATAGTCCGGGAGCCTCTTCTTAAGGAAATGAGTCCCCACTAATTATTGAACGAATCATCCATATTAATAGGATTAGATGAGACCTTAACTTTTTACTCTTTTTCCCGATGATAGAAGTGGGTTTATCCAGTGCCTTCCCAACAAGTATGTAATTTAATGCTTTAGGGCCTTATCGTTAGATAGAGAGGGGATTTAATTGATGTTTAAAGGTTTAAAAGATATAGAAGTCTAAGATGAACCAAATGAACCAACACCATCTGGCATAGGAATAATAATTGAGATATGATCTTCTTGTTCTTTATCTACTACTAAGAAACAAACGAGGTAATGAAGAGAGTATACGAGAGCAACACAACATCGGCTTGCGAATGATCGACTTAACAAATTCTTGGCTTAATAGCCCAAATTATTTTTAAGTTGGAAAAATTTATATAATTTGTATTGGGCACTTTTTTCTTACGATCAATTGCAAAAGCAGAAAACTAGATCATGGGAAAGTCCAAGTAATTATAAAAAATAAAGTAATGGGGGAAAAAGGGTCCAAAATTAGCCATACCTATCATCATTCCCCTTTGGGGGCACCTGGTCCCATCATGGGGGCTCATCTACAGGGATCGATAATTATTCTAATTTTTTTATTAGGAACCTGTTACTCGAATAATATATATTGGAATTAGAGAGGTTCACAACAAGGTCTTATTATGCCTATTTTACCTTTAGGTAATATATATTCTATGTCATCAAAACCCATTGATAACAATACATGATCTTAGGAATGCCAATATATGCACCATATAGTTCATTTAAGCGATTGACTCCACTGAACATTCTCCAAATATTGGGGCGACATTGAAAAGGAACCACTTTGAAATGTTGACAGAACCTCAAATTAGTTGTTTTGGAGGAAATGTCATCCCGACTTTCAACACCATAACAAAAAAGGGCCAATGACCCCAAGCATGTCATGGTAGTGTTTTTTGGATGCTTCATCTCACAATTATGACTCACACGAGGGTCATCTAGCTTGGATCCCACACCCAAGATTGATAGTCGAGGTTAAATATTCATTATAAAAATGTTATATTAATTATTGAGGATAAATATAATTAATCCCGGTGTTTTTGTGTATATATAATATAGGTATTATCACAACCACCTTACCTAAGTGATAATGGGAGATTCTTTCCTTTAGGGTCAACCAATTCCCACCGCTATAAATATTGTAACTTCCCCATTAGTGGGACATGATACAAAGAGCGTTGAAGATCTGCTAATTTGTATTAAGGAAAGAAATTAATAAGAGAACTCCCCACCCTGTGGATGTATGCAATATTGTTGAACCACATATATTTGTGCGTCTCCTCTCTGTATATTTTCCCATTTCTCCCGTATTTATTATTAAAGATAAGACTTATGTGGTTAGACAATTCAACCCATATAAGTCTTCTTCACTTATAATATGTAACTTTTTTTTTGTGAACATTGGGATTTTGGTTGAGCTAAATATCAATCTAGAGGATGACCCTTGAATCCCTATTATAAATATTTCTAAAGGCCTAATATTATCCAATGTGATTGTGTCCCCTTAATTGATAAGGGACTTAGGTGTAAGCATCTTACCATTAACAGTTATCTTAATGACTCTATCGATGACCTTGTGATAAATGTTTAATTATAATCATAATTGTAATTTAAACAGTTAGAGTCTCTAACTAAAAAATGATATCAATGTCATAACATTTTACTAAAAGGTTCCAAAAGTAAAACAAAAAAATAGACCAAGAATGCACACACACACACACACACACACACACACACAGACACACACACATACACACAGAGCCACACTAAGTTTGCACATTATTTTTTTAAAATAGTAAAAAAATATTTTTGAGATGATTTTTTTTGTGCTATTTAAACATTTCAAGGAACCCATATAAAAAATTTAACTCAAAAAAACCTTTTTTTTCTATATTTAAAAAACCGGTCAAATTTTAGCTCATTTGAAGCTCTTTAAAAGCTGCGAAAGTTTGACTGATTTTTTAAAAATAGCTAAAAATATTTTTTTGAGCTGAATTTTTTATATAGGTCCGTTGAAATATTTAAATATCACATAAAAAAATCAACTCAATTTTTTTTAATATTTAAAAAAAAATTGATGTGCGCCAGCACGTGTGCAAACTTAGTGTGCACATGAACCCTCTTCTCTCTCTCTCTCTCTCTCTCTCTCTCTCTCTCTCTCTTTATATATATATATATATATATATATATATAAGTGCAAAAAATTTATAAGTGCTGAACTATTCAGTCACACAATCTAAGATATAATAATAAAGAAGGGAAAATAAGTCAAACATGGAAAGGGGAACACTACACCAAATCCTGCGAATGGTCACGCCCAGTTGGTCACGGCCCAAGTCCGCGACCAGCTCGTCGCGGACTTGGGCCGTGACCAACTCAATTTTTGGCGTGACCATTTCCATTTTTACACTAAGCCATGGATGCTTTGGAAGTGGTCACGGCCCAAGTCCGCGACCACTGTGCGCCACGGACTTTGGCCGTGACCCAAGGTGTGACCATGTTGGCGCCAAAATTGCGCCAAAATTCCCTCCAACTTGGTTGCGGATGGGCCACGGACTTGGACCGTGACCACCTTATAAAAAAAAATTGGTCGCGCAAATGGGGTCACGGCTAGGGGCCGAAACCAAATTTTGAAGTGGGTCACGGCTTGGGGCCGTGACCATACCTCATTTGAAGGGCTGTTAGTCGCGCATGGTGGTCAGGGCTGGAGGCCGAAACCAATTTTCGAAGTGGGTCACGGTTTGAGACCGTGACCATACCTCATTCGAAGGGGGTTTGGTCGCTCATGGTGGACTGTTGGTTGAGCATGGTGGGTCACGGCCTAGGGCCATGACCAGTGGTCAGGGGATAACTAATTGGTCGCGGAGGTTGGGTCACGGCTGTAGGCCGTGACCAGGTCAACATATTTAAAGATGATTTACTTACAACGCTACTCAAATTTCTGCCATTCGCGGTTAAGTTTGGACGATTTGGGCGATTTGGGATTTCGTCGATTTGGGTTTTTTGTTGATTTCATCTAAGAATCGTGAAAGGTATGTGTGTATATGTGTGTGCATTTCGATTTGTTTTGATTTGTTGCAGCTATGTGTGTATGCGAGTGTATGTGTGTGTGTGTATGTATATGTGGGTGTATGTGTGTGTGTGAATTTTGATTTGTTATGATTTGTGGCAGCTATTTGTGTGTATATGTGTGTGTGCATAGATTACGAAAATAAACCCTAGATTGTATGTGTGTGTGTATAGATTACGACAATAAACCCTAGATTGTATGTGTGTATTTTTTTTACAAAATAGTATTCAAAACTCTAGACATTACGTGTGTGTATGTATCTGTGTATGTATAGATTATGTCAATAAACCCTAGATTGTATATGTGTATTTTTTTGACAAAATATTATTCAAAACTCTAGACATTATATTTTTTTGACAAAATATAATTAAATGTTTATATAATAAGTAAAAAAAATTACAACCGCCTTATTGTTGGTTATATGTATGCATAGATTTATGTCAAAAAAAGTTAGGGTTTAAGTAAACCTTAGATTGTATGTGTGTGTATGTATAGATTATGTCAATAAACCCTAGATTGTATGTGTGTGTATTTTTTTGACAAAATATGCTTGTCTTGTTTTTTTTTGACAAAATATAATTAAATGAATTTTTTTTGACATAAGAGTCGCAAACACGTGTGCACATTACTATAGTGAGATATTGTTGGCTTGGTTGTTGGATACTATGTTGTATTTATTGAATTTATACTAGTGTCGATAAATGTACATGTTATTAAATTTGTTGGGTGTGTTCTTGATTTGCCTATGAAAAAGTATATCATATATCTTGCGATTAATGTGCATTTTTTTACGTTTACGTCAAGATATTATGAGGCTACAACTTGACATGGAACAATACAACTTAATTCCGTTCATTCATATTTTAACTTGACATGTATGCTATAGTTATGTTGATTTTATACAGTTCTGTTTTAGTTTGAAATTTTTTGTGATCAACTTGATTGAATATGTATTTTAAAACCTTCAAATGGCGGTGTAATAATCATAACTACATTGTTTACGTATTGCAGACCTAACCAATTAGATACCACTTCTTCATTACATACCAGTTCTTCATTACACACCAGGTACTCTTTACTTTAACTAAAGTAGTTATATAATTGATATGCATTATTTATTAAATCTTTTAGATGATAGAAGGAGTACGGTATAACTATTGGTTGTTGGCTTGTTGTTGGATAGTATGTTTGAAGGAATATGTGATAATTAGAAGGAGTACGGGATAATTATTGGTTTGATTGTTGGATAATATGTTGAAAATATTTTAGAGGGTGAAAATCCAAAACAACTCCCGAACAACCCTCGTACGGTCCTGTGAGAGGCACCAACACCTCTCACGGGACCAATGTAACTCATAGGAACTGACCGCGCAGCCACGGGACTCCCGGTTTGAGAATAGGAGAGATGTGAAAATGGGAATAAAAATTAGTCCGAGATGAATAGGAGAGAGGTGAGAATGGGAATAAAAATTAGTCATGGTTCGAAAGTTATTCTTGGGTTTGCAATTTGTGACCGCTCATCTTATTCACTTGTCGCGCAGGACCAATGTGACTCATAGGAACCAATCGCGTAGTCACGGGCTCCCGGTTTGAGTATACGACGCAAATTTCCAAAAAATTAGATTTAAGCATAAAAACATGCCATCGACGGGTGAAAACGTAAAACAACCACAAAACGGTCTGGTAAGAGTCACGAGCACCTCGCACGGGACCAATGTAACTAGTAGGAACCGACCGCATAGTCACGAGGCTCCCGGTTGGAGTGTACGACGTAAATTTGAAAAAAAATTAGACTTAAAGCATAAAAACATGCCATCAAAGGGTGAAAACGTAAAACAAACACAAAACGGTCCCGTAAGAGTCACGAACACCTCGCACGGGACCAATGTGACTCATAGGAATCAACCGCGTAGTCACGGGGCTCCCGGTTTGAGTGTATGACGGAAATTTGATAAAAAATAGACTTAACCATAAAACATGCCATCAAAGGGTGAAAACGTAAAACAGCCTTTAAACGGTCCCGTAAGAGTCACGAACCCCTCGCACGGGACCAATGTGACTCGTAGGAACCGACCGCGTAGTCACGGGGCTTCCGGTTTGAGTGTACGATGTAAATTTGTAAAAAATTAGACTTAAGCATAAAAAACATGCCATCGAAGGGTGAAAATATAAAACAACCTTAAAACAGTCCCGTAAGAGCCACGAACACCTCGCACGGGACCAATGTAACTCGTAGGAACTGACCGTGTAGTCACGGCTCTCCCGGTTTGAGTGTGCGACGTAAATTTGTAAAAAATTAGACTTAAGCATAAAAACATGCCATCAAATGGTGAAAATGTAAAACAACCACAAAACGGTCCCGTAAGAGTCACAAACACCTCGCGCGGAATCAATGTAAATCGCAGGAACAGACCGTGTAGTCACGGGGCTCCCGGTTTGAGTGTACGACGTAAATTTGTAAAAAGTTAGATTTAAGCATAAAAACATGCCATCGAAGGATGAAAACCTAAAACAAACACCAAACGGTCCCGTAAGAGTCACGAACACCTCGCACGGGACCAATGCGACTCATAGGAACAGACCGCGTAGTCACGGGACTCGCGATTTGAGTGTACGACGTAAATTTGCAAAAAATTAGACTTAAGCATAAAAACATGCCATCGAGGGGTGAAAACGTAAAACAACCATAAAATGGTCTGGTAAGAGTCACGAACACCTCGTACGGGACCAATGTGACTCGTAGGAACCGACCGCATAGTCACGGGGCTCCCGGGTGAGTGTACGGTGTAAATTTGCAAAAAAATAAACTTAAGCATAAAAACATGCCATCGAAGGGTGAAAATGTAAAACAGCCTTAAAACGGTCCGGTAAGAGTCACAAACACCTCGCACGGGACCAATGTAACTCGTAGGAACCGACCGCATAGTTGCGAGGCTTCCGGTTGGACTGTACGACGTAAATTTGAAAAAAAATTA
Organism: Sambucus nigra; assembly: GCA_949130495.1. NCBI lineage: Eukaryota > Viridiplantae > Streptophyta > Magnoliopsida > Dipsacales > Adoxaceae > Sambucus > Sambucus nigra. The sequence goes on along the minus strand of OX422218.1, from coordinate 118,367,793 downwards.
GACTTAAAGCATAAAAACATGCCATCAAAGGGTGAAAACGTAAAACAAACACAAAACGGTCCTGTAAGAGTCACGAACACCTCGCACGGGACCAATGTGACTCGTAGGAATCAACCGCGTAGTCACGGGACTCCCGATTTGAGTGTATGACGGAAATTTGATAAAAAATAGACTTAAGCATAAAAACATGCCATCAAAGGGTGAAAACGTAAAATAGCCTTTAAACGGTCCCGTAAGAGTCACGAACCCCTCGCACGGGACCAATGTGACTCGTAGGAAGCGACCGCGTAGTCACGGGGCTCCCGGTTTGAGTGTACGACGTAAATTTGTAAAAAATTAGACTTAAGCATAAAAAATATGCCATCGAAGGGTGAAAATGTAAAACATCCTTAAAACGGTCTCGTAAGAGTCACGAACACCTCGCACGGGACTAATATAACTCATAGGAACTGACCGCGTAGTCACGGGGCTCCCGGTTAGAGTGTACAGCGTAAATTTGCAAAAAAATTAAGCTTGAGCATAAAAAATGCCATCGAAGGGTGAAAACGTACAACAAGCACAAAACGGTTCCGTAAGAGTCACGAACACCTCGCACGGGACCAATGTGACTCGTAGGAACCGACCGCATAGTAACGGGGCTTCCGAGTTGAGTGTACGATGCAAATTTGCAAAAAATTAGACTTGAGCATAAAAACATGCCATCGAAGGGTGAAAATCTAAAATAGACACTAAACGGTCGGTAAGAGTCACGAACACCTCGTACGGGACCAATGTGACTTGTAGGAACCGACGACGTAGTCACGGGGTTCCCGGTTTGAGTGTACGACATAAATTTACAAAAAGTTAAACTTGCATGCCATCGAAGGGTGAAAACGTAAAACAACCTTAAAACGGTCCCATAAGAGTCACGAACACCTCGCACGGGACCAATGTAACTAGTAGGAACCGACCGCGTAATCACGGCGCTCCCGGTTGGAGTGTAAGACGTAAATTTGTAAAAAATTAGACTTTAGCATAAAAACATGCCATCGAAGGGTGAAAACGTAAAACAGCCACAAAACGTACCCGTAAGAGTCATGAACACCTCGCACGGGACCAATGTGAATCGTAGGAACTGACCGTGTAGTCACGGCGCTCCCGGTTTGAGTGTGCGACGTAAATTTGTAAAAAATTAGACTTAAGCATAAAAACATGCCATCAAATGGTGAAAATGTAAAACAGCCACAAAACGGTCCCGTAAGAGTCACAAACACCTCGCGCGGAATCAATGTAAATCGTAGGAACAGACCGTGTAGTCACGGGGCTCCCGGTTTGAGTGTACGACGTAAATTTGCAAAAAGTTAGATTTAAGCATAAAAACATGCCATCGAAGGATGAAAACCTAAAACAAACACCAAACGGTCCCGTAAGAGTCACAAACACCTCGCACGAGACCAATGCGACTCATAGGAACAGACCGCGTAGTCACGGGACTCGCGATTTGAGTGTGCGACGTAAATTTGCAAAAAATTAGACTTAAGCATAAAAACATGCCATCGAGGGGTGAAAACGTAAAATAACCACATAAATTAATCCTCAATTTATGGTGTTTGGCCTTCACTTCTGCCTGGTCTTCAATAAAGACATTGATATCCTCTCAAAAACTTTCAAGCATGCTCTAGTGGGAAAGTTCTCTCCTGGTAGGTTATCGTTGGAAGTCATACAATAGGTTTTTCAGACCTTCTACGTCAAAAACTTCTTTCAATATTGGACTTATTGATAACAAACACGTCCTCATTCGATTAAACTCTGATGAAGATAATTCTTGAATGTGGTTGTGTGATACCTGGTATGTTGGTCACTTTCCAATGAGGATTTTCAAATGGACTCTTGAATTCCGATCTGATAACGAGATAAGTATATCATCAATTTGGATTTCCTTCCACAACTTCCCATTCATTTTTCTCAAAATCGTCCCTTTTTTCAATAGCTCAGCTTATAGGTAAACCCTTAAACCTTCACTCTTCAACTCTGGAGATCAATAGACCTAGCATTTCCCATGTGTGTGTTGAAGTAGACTTTACAAAAAAAAATTCCAAATAGAGTTTGGATTGGTTGTGGTAATAAGGGGTTCTAGCATGAGGTAATTGAAGAAAATAAATCGAAATATTGTAATAATTGCTCTAGGAAAGGACATGATGAGGAAACTTGGATTTTTTTGATTCAGAATCTTGATTATAACCCAAAGAATGGACATAATGTGAGGCCAAAGAAAGTTATTCAGTGGTATGAAAAGAAAATCATAGAACCTACCCAAAATACTGCAATAGTTAGCATAGAGGAAAACATGGAAGAAGCAAGACATGATGGTTATTTAGAAAAGGAGAAGACAAAGGGCAAGATTGAGAAACTATGCAACCTGAACACTGCCCTTTCCAATGAGAAGGATTTAGCAGAGAAAAGTAATGGAGAGGTCTTTGAAGAAGACAAGACTGAGGACAAAATTGAGGAAGAAACCATAATTAACAAGGCTTTGTGTAACAAGGTGAGTCAAAAAGAGAACCCAAATAGCCTACCAGTAGAGGAATGGAATAACACTAAATGGTAGAAGACATCCATCAAGATTCAAGTCCACCTAAATAAAATTCAAGATAAAGTCCTGAATAGAGAAGATGTGCAAGTTATTGAAGAATTTTCTTTATCCCCTAAAGGAACAGTTATTCCAAAATATAAAAAGAACCAATCAACTGAGTCATTATATCTCACAGATGTAGAAGATGAATATGCTCACCACCTGCCTTTCATCGAGGAACTCTAACTTTTTTCAAGATTGATTGATAAGAAACTCTCCTTGAAGCAGCAGTTGACTAAGGAACTAGTCATGGAAAAACATTCAGAAGAGCCTATCAAAGTCAAAGGTAAACAAAGAAAAATGCAAGATCCTCTATTTAAAAGGCTTACTCGATCAGTAGATAAAGGTACCACTAAATTTCTCCCCTCAATTTCTCAATGATCAACTCTCTTGTTTGGAACATTAGAGGTGCAGCTAAGAACTCTTCTTGTAGAAGACTTAAACTCCTCAAAAAAATTCACTAGATGCCAATCCTTCCTCTTCTTGAACCAAAGGTTGACTCCAAGAAAATTGATAAATTCAGGATTAAATGGGGCTTTAAAGGCTTCTCTAGGAATTCTAATGGTAAAATTTGTTTTTTTAGAGATTTAATATGTCCACTCAATGCCTCATAGATCACCCTCAACACTTAACCTTGAAAATTACTCATCATTCAGTCTAGGCATATGTTATTATAACAGTAGTTTATGCAAAATGTGCAAAAGAAGAGATAAGGAGCTATGGGATCAGTTGAGACTTATTACAGACAGATATCATGCTTCTCCTCTGGTAACTATGGGGGATTTCAATGTGGTTGTATCTCAAAATGAAAAACTTAGTGGGAATGACATTGATCATCTAGCTTTAGAGGATTTTATTCAGGCAATTGAAGATAGTGGGCTTATGGACTTGGGGTATTCTAAAACTAAGTTTACTTTGTGTAACCATAGAAATGATGAAGATTCAATCATGGCTAGGTTAGACAGATGCTTAGTTAGCCAACAATTTATTTCTGAGTTTTTTAATTCATTGATAAAACACCTTAATTGAGCTGCATCTGATCATGCTCCCCTTATTTTAACTCTCAAATCTTTTGAAGGAAGCCATCCTAAACCTTTAAGTTCCAGAAAATGTGGTGTAACCACCTTAAATTCCTTGATATTGTTCACAAATCTTAGAATGAGGACTCCACAGGTTTTGGACTAAAAAAGTTTGCTACTAAGCTGAAAATATTAAAAGGGGATCTTAGATAGTGGAATAAGGAAATTTTTAAGGATGTTTTTCAATCTGTGAAGAATCTATAGGATTTGAGTATGCAACTTGAGCTTTGTTATGAGTTAGACAGCAGTGAAGTTAATAGAGTAGCTATGAACAAGGGTAAAGCTGATTTGCTGACTGCCTACAAGAATGAAGAAACCTACTAGAGATAAAAATCAACTCCTAATGTATTCAATAAGGGGATTCCAATTACAAGTTTTTCCATCAGTATGTGAAGGCCAAACACCATAAATTGAGGATTAATTTATAAATCTATTCAAGATGAAGATAGAGCAGTTATTGAAGACCAGGCAGAAGTGAATTCCCATATCCGATATATGTATACTATATATACTATATAATATATACTGCAGAGTATATATATACTGCATATATATACGCTGCAGTATATAATCTGCATATATACTATATATAGAGTATATTATATGGTATATATATGCATATATATATATAAAGTATATATACTGCATATATATACTAGTATATATACTGCTCTGCATATATATGCATATATATACAGTATAAATACTGGTATATATATGCATATATATACTGGTATATATATGCATATATATGCAGTTTTATATGGTATATATATGCATATATATACAGTATTATATGCATATATATACTGGTATATATATGCATATATATGCAGTATATATAATGCATATATATGCAGAGCAGTTTATATACTGGTATATATATATGCATATATATACAGTTATAAACATGCATATACAGTTATATATATACATATATATACATGCATATTAGTCCAGCTTTTAATGTTGAGATTTCTAACCACACTAAGAGTCTCCTCTTCATCTAAGCTAGTAATGAACATATGACTTTTAGAACGATTAGGCCTAAGCCCTGATAAACTACTAAATATATCCAAAGCTTCCTTGGTAACCAAACTTTAGTTCACATCCCCAACACAAAGCAGAATTGAATACTTTTTCTTGGTAACCAATGTGATAAGACTAGAAGAGTTGAATGAAGAGAAAAATGTTTGCTCACGATGATGGATACTTTTTCTTCAAATATCACAGCCCCACTTTGAGAGATGAGGTGGTGGAAAATGGCCCTTCGAACTTCGTGGGGAACCCCAACATTTTGAATAAATGGAAACATGGTTTCAAGTTCTTTAAAGAGGATACTATTAGAGTTACAGTTTGGGTGCTCTTCCCCAACATCCCTATGGAATATTGGACTGTTAAAGGCCTCAATCACATTTCTAGTGCCATAGGAATCCCCATCTATGCTGATTCAGTCACTAGAAATATGAATAGAATTAGCTTTACTAGGATTTGCATTGAAATGGTGCCAAAACATGGTTTAAGCGAAACATGGCGTTTGAGGGTGAAAACTCGAAACAACTCCCGAACGATCCCGTGGGTGGCACCAACACCTCCCACAGGACCAATGTTACTCGTAGGAACTGACCCCAGGGCCGCGGGACTCCCGGTTTAAGAATTCGACGATAATTTGCGTATTTCTAGACTTAGGCTTAAAAACACGGCGTTAGAGGGTGAAAACTCGAAACAGCCCTCTAACGTCCCCGTGGGTAGCACCAACACCTCCCACGAGACCAATATAACTTGCAAGAACTGACCCCGCAGCCGCGGGACTCCCGGTTTGAGAATACGACGATAATTTGTATATTTCTAGACTTAGGCTTAAAAGCATGGCGTTAGAGGGTGAGAACTAGAAACAGCCCCCGAACGGCCCCGTGGGTGGCACCAACACCTCCCACGGGACCAATGTAAGTCATAGGAACTGACCCCATAGCCGCGGGTCTCCCGGTTTGAGAATACGACGGTAATTTGCATATTTCTAGACTTAGGCTTAAAAACATGACGTTAGAGGGTGAAAACTCGAAACAGCCCCCGAACGGCCCCGTGGGTGGCACCAACACCTCCCACGGGACCAACGTAACTCGTAGGAACTGACCCCGCAGCCGCGGGTCTCCCGGTTAGAGAGTACGATGGTAATTTGCTTATTTCTAGACTTAGGCTTAAAAACATGGCGTTAGAGGGTGAAAACTTGAAACAGCCTCCGAAAGGCCCCGTGGGTGGCACCAACACCTCCCACGAGACAACCATAACTCGTAGAAACTGACACCGCAGCCGCGGGTCTCCCGGTTTGAGAGTACGACGGTAATTTGCGTATTTCTACACTTAAGCAAAACATGACGTTAGAGGGTGAAAACTCGAAACAGCCCTTGAACGTCCCCGTGGGTGGTACCAACACCTCCCACGGGACCAACGTAACTCGTAGGAACTGACCCCGCAGCCGCGGGTCTCCCGGTTTGAGAGTACGACGGTAATTTGCTTATTTCTAGACTTAGGCTTAAAAACATGACGTTAGAGGTTGAAAACTCGAAACAGCCCCCGAACGGCCCCGTGGGTGGCACCAACACCTCCCACGGGACCAATGTAACTCGTAGGAACTGACCCCACAGCCGCGGGTCTCCCGGTTTGAGAATACGACGGTAATTTGCATATTTCTAGACTTAGGTTTAAAAACATGACGTTAGAGGGTGAAAACTCGAAACAGCCCCCGAACGGCCCCGTGGGTGGCACCAACACCTCCCACGGGACCAACGTAACTCGTAGGAACTGACCCCGCAGCCGCGGGTCTCCCAGTTAGAGAGTACGACGGTAATTTGCTTATTTCTAAACTTAGGCTTAAAAACATGACGTTAGAGGGTGAAAACTCGAAACAGCCCCCGAACGGCCCCGTGGGTGGCACCAAAACCTCCCACGGGACCAACGTAACTCGTAGGAACTGACCCCGCAGCCGTGGGTCTCCCGGTTAGAGAGTAGGACGGTAATTTGCTTATTTCTAGACTTAGGCTTAAAAACATGACGTTAGAGGGTGAAAACTCGAAACAGCCCCCGAACGGCCCCGTGGGTGGCACCAACACCTCCCACGGGACCAACGTAACTCGTAGGAACTGACCTCGCAGCCGCGGGTCTCCCGGTTTGAGTATACGACGGTAATTTACGTATTTCTACACTTAAGCAAAACATGGCGTTAGAGGGTGAAAACTCGAAACAACCCCCAAACGGCCCCGTGGGTGGCACCAACACCTCCCACGGGACCAACGTAACTCGTAGGAACTGATCTCGCAGCCACGGGTCTCCCGGTTTGAGAGTACGATGGTAATTTGCTTATTTCTAGACTTAGGGTTAAAAACATGGCGTTAGAGGGTGAAAACTCGAAACAGCCCCCGAAAGTCCCCGTGGGTGGCACCAACACCTCCCACGGGACCAACGTAACTCGTAGGAACTGACACCGCAGCCGCGGGTCTCCCGGTTTGAGAGTACGACGGTAATTTGCGTATTTCTACCCCGAACGGCCCCGTGGGTGGCACCAACACCTCCCACGGGACCAACGTAACTCGTAGGAACTGACCTCGCAGCCGCGGGTCTCCCGGTTTGAGAGTACGACGGTAATTTGCTTATTTCTAGACTTAGGGTTAAAAACATGGCGTTAGAGGGTGAAAACTCGAAATAGCCCCCGAAAGTCCCCGTGGGTGGCACCAACACCTCCCACGGGACCAACGTAACTCGTAGGAACTGACACCGCAGCCGCGGGTTTCCCGGTTTGAGAGTACGACGGTAATTTGTGTATTTCTACACTTAAGCAAAACATGACGTTAGAGGGTGAAAACTCGAAGCAGCCCCCGAACGGCCCCGTGGGTGGCACCAACACCTCCCATGGGACCAACGTAACTCGTAGGAACTGACCTCGCAGTCGCGGGTCTCCCGGTTTGATAGTACGATGGTAATTTCTTCTAGACTTGGGCTTAAAAACATGCCGTTAGAGGGTAAAAACTCGAAACGGCCCCCGAACGGCCCCGTGGGTGGTACCAACACCTCCCACGGGACCAACGTAACTCGTAGGAACTGACCTCGCAGCCGCGGGTCTCTCGGTTTGAGAGTACGACGGTAATTTGCTTATTTCTAGACTTAGGGTTAAAAACATGGCGTTAGAGGGTGAAAACTCGAAACAGCCTCCGAAAGGCCCCGTGGGTGGCACCAACACCTCCCACGGGACCAACGTAACTCGTAGGAACTGACACCGCAGTTGCGGGTCTTCCGGTTTGAGAGTACGATGGTAATTTGCGTATTTCTACACTTAAGCAAAACATGACGTTAGAGGGTGAAAACTCAAAACAGCACCCGAACGGCCCCGTGGGTGGCACCAACACCTCCCACGGGACCAACGTAACTCGTAGGAACTGACCTCGCAGCCGCGGGTCTCCCGGTTTGAGAGTACGACGGTAATTTGCTTATTTCTAGACTTAGACTTAAAAACATGACGTTAGAGGGTGAAAACTCGAAACAGCCCCCGAACGGCCCCGTGGGTGGCACCAACACCTCCCACGGGACCAACGTAACTCGTAGGAACTGACCCCGCAGCCGCGGGTCTGCCGGTTTGAGAGTACGACGGTAATTTGCTTATTTCTAGACTTAAGCTTAAAAACATGACGTTAGAGGGTGAAAACTCAAAACAGCCCCCGAACAGCCCCGTGGGTGGCACCAACACCTCCCTCGGGACCAACGTAACTCGTAGGAACTGACCCCGCAGCCGCGGGTCTGCCGGTTTGAGAGTACGATGGTAATTTGCTTATTTCTAGACTTAAGCTTAAAAACATGACGTTAGAGGGTGAAAACTCAAAACAGCCCCCGAACAGCCCCGTGGGTGGCACCAACACCTCCCTCGGGACCAACGTAACTCGTAGGAACTGACCTCGCAGCCGCGGGTCTCCCGATTTGAGAGTACGACGGTAATTTGCTTATTTCTAGACTTAGACTTAAAAACATGACGTTAGAGGGTGAAAACTCGAAACAGCCCCCGAACGGCCCCGTGGGTGGCACCAACACCTCCCACGGGACCAACGTAACTCGTAGGAACTGACCCCGCAGCCGTGGGTCTCCCGGTTAGAGAGTATGATGGTAATTTGCTTATTTCTAGACTTAGGCTTAAAAACATGACGTTAGAGGGTGAAAACTCGAAACAGCCCCCGAACGGCCCCGTGGGTGGCACCAACACCTCCCACCGGACCAACGTAACTCGTAGGAACTGACCTCGTAGCCGCGGGTCTCCCGGTTTGAGAGTACGACGGTAATTTGCTTATTTCTAGACTTAGACTTAAAAACATGACGTTAGAGGGCGAAAACTCGAAACAGCCCCCGAACGGCCCCGTGGGTGGCACCAACACCTCCCACGGGACCAACGTAACTCGTAGGAACTGACCCCGCAGCCGCGGGTCTGCCGGTTTGAGAGTACGACGGTAATTTGCTTATTTCTAGACTTAAGCTTAAAAACATGACGTTAGAGGGTGAAAACTCAAAACAGCCCCCGAACAGCCCCGTGGGTGGCACCAACACCTCCCTCGGGACCAACGTAACTCGTAGGAACTGACCTCGTAGCTGCGGGTCTCCCGGTTTGAGAATACGAGGGTAATTTACGTATTTCTACACTTAAGCAAAACATGGCGTTAGAGGGTGAAAACTCGAAACAGCCCCCAAACGGCCCCGTGGGTGGCACCAACACCTCCCACCAACACCTATCAAAACGACGGTAATTTTCATATTTCTACTTGGTTACTGATAATTTTAACTCATATATGCAATTTTTCAGCTTGATTAAATTTTTTGTAAAATTACTTGGTTACTGATATTTTTGTTTTTTGTATCCTATCTTTTGTAGGATTTTTGCACGTGGATCAAATGAAGGAGGCAATGGTTTACAACATGAAGATTATTTATATGTTGTGGACATTCAGGATAATGTTTTTTATGTGTTATAGCCGTGCAGGCTTTTATTGTTTGGTTTTATGGCCGTGCGGGCTTTTATAATTTGATTGTTGAATTTTATAGCCGTGCGGGCTTTATAGTAAGCAGGTTTTTCATTTACAGGTTTTGGAATGTGAAGAAAATAGAGGAAACTCTGCCCAATTTTTTTTTGGTTTGTGAATTATTAAGACGTGTAATATTTTTAAGTTTGTATATATATTTGTTTATTAACAACATTCTCAATTCGCAATTTGTGATTTTTTTTATTGTTTTGCCTATAATAAATATTTGTAACACCTCGTAGCAACCGACGGTGCACTCACAGGACCCCCAATTTTAGGATTGGACAAAAAAAAATTCATTTTTTTAAAATTATAGATAAATATGGTCATGGACTTTGTCCATGACCATTTTTATTTTTTTTTGTCGCGCTTAAAAATGGTTGCGGCCAAAGTCCGCGACCATTTTTTTAATTTTTTTATCACGGTTATGGGTCGCGGACTAGGGCCGCGACCAATTTTTTTAATTTTTTTTTGGTCACGCACGTGGGTCGCGGACTTTCGCCGCGACCAATTTGTCACGGTTGTGGGTCACGGACAAGGGCCGCGACCATTTTTTTAAAATTTTTTTTGTCACGGGCGTGGGTCGCGGACTTTGGCCGCGACCAATTTGTCACGGTTGTGGGTCACGGATAAGGGCCGCGACCAATTTTATTTTTATTTTTTTTGTCACGGACGTGGGTCGCGGACTTTGGCCGCAACCAATTTGTCACGGTTATGGGTCACGGATTAGGGCCGCGACCCATCACGACATGGGTCACGGCCAAAGTTCGCGACCATCTGCCGTGACCCCTCTTGGCAGTGACCATTTTTTGGTCACGGACTTGGGCCGCGACCCACGAAAATGGTCACGCCAGAAATGGTCACGACCGAAGTCCGCGACCCACAGTTTTGGTCAGGGATTTTGGCCGTGACCAATCGCCAGTTTTGGTGCAGTGGAAACATATTATCTTATTGATTCTTTCTCTAAGTATAAAATAACAGAGTTTCGAGGCTTCAAAATGATCATCCCTCTATTTGTAAGTTTATAATATTTATAGAAATGGCACTCATTTACCCCCACAAAGAGGGATTATCTCCTTATCACTTATTACGTCATTGTGATGAGGTTTATTTACATAACTATATTGGGATTAATTGTGTCTATCCTCGAAATTTTTGTAACATTTTTTATAGCCAAATATTTGGTTATTGCCATTAATCGCGGGCATAGGCTCTAAGTTAAGTGACCTCCACATAAATCATAATTGTGAATTTAAATGTCCTATGATTTCCTCCAAGACTTGATAGCACTTTTGGTGTAAAGACTTATTTTGATCGGAGGGTAGTAGGTCTTTCAACTCCGTAATAGAAGAGACATTTTTTTTGGGAAAGTCAAATCGTCGTTAAAAATTAACATCTATGATAACTTATGCATCGGGATGTGCATTAAGGAAGTTTTGCATAAAAAGAAACATAGGCTTGGTGACTATTCACTCACATTTTTAAGAATGTTAAAATGACTGAGAGCTATCTCCATTTCCATTCTCATTTTAATATCTCTATAACTGATCTCTCTTACCCTTCTTTTCGTTTCTTGAGTTCTTGCTTTATTTATTCTACAATAATGGTGCATATGATAAACTAATCAACAATAGACGACTTTAAGAAATCGTCGAGTTATCAAGAAGGATCCTTGGCTACTATGACATGCTTGGTGGTAAGTGGATATACAATGTCATAGTGGTTGATGATAAGATCACATTTCTTCCAAATCAACGCTTATTAAGGTTCCACCAACAATTCAAGGCGGTTCATACACAATGTGCTCCTAATGTTCAAAGGATCATTAATGGAATCAACCGCTTAAATGAGTTGTATGGAACAAATGTTGACATTTTCGAGATCATTACTACTACCAATGGGTCTTGACATAGGGTGACATTTATTATTTAAAAGCCAAAAGGGGGCAGAGTGAGACCTCGTTATGAACCTTCCCAATTCTAACAAAAATTATTGAAAACATAGGTTCCTGGTAAAAAAATGGGAGCATTTGTCGATACCTAAGGGTGAGCCTCTTTATGATGCGCCCTAAGTGATCCAAAAGGGGAATGATGATATTTCAGGTCAATTTTGGGGCTTTCTTTCCCCCGTTACTTTGTTCTTATTATTGTTTGGACTTACCTCCGATCTGCTTTTTGTTCTTGTTTTATTTGCAAGTGATCAAAAGAAGGAAGATCCCAGCCCAAACGACATTAACTTTACCAATTTGAAGAGTATTTGGGCGATCAAACTAAGGATTGGAAAATATGATCACCTAATGCCACAAACTCTCATAAACCTTTTATATTACCTCGTTTGTCTCCACGATGATTGATAGAGAACCTAATGATCTAGAGGGATATGTCGATCACATCCGAACTATTATTTCTTATGCTGGTCCATCTAGTTAGTTTCAGACCTTTATCTCCTTAAAGTCTTTGGACATAATCTATTTTTTTTTCCTTCGACGACATGACTCAAAAAAGGCCATATTGCTAATTTAATTGAAAAGGCATTGGCCAAACTCACTTCTACCATAGAAGGGGAAAGAAGCTGAGGGCTCATCAACTCCTATTAACATGGATGACTCTCTCAACAAACAATAGGGGGATCCTCCTCCTAAAAAAGCAGACAAAATAAAGATTTAAATAACCTCTTGCTTGTCAAAGGGGAGGTGATGCCTCCCAGAAAGGTAATGAGATTTCTACCCACTTTATTGTCTCCTTAATTGAACTGTATATAGAACTTCTTAGTCTTTTGATCCTTTCACGTGATAAAAAAAATATGCCCGTTATGAAGGAAAATAAGCTCATATGACATGCAACTCAAGCCTTTTCCTTTGTAAGTACCCATAATTTTTCTCTTCAATTTTTATTGTCCTTTAAACTTTTTTGACACTTTTTATGTGCTTGTAGTTCATTATGGAATCCATTGTGGAGAGGGATGCCAAGAAAGCTAATAAGTTATTTGAATTTAATGAGGCTATAGAGGCCTTAATTATTATGTTAACACAGTTGAGCAATAACTGGATGATAAAGAGAAGGAATATAAAGTAGTCATAACTAAGTCTGTCGGGGTGATCAGGAACCTAAATATCGATCTTGATTCCTCAACTTCAAAGTTGAGGGCTACCTTAAATGTGAATGAAGCAGTAAAAAATAGATGCTAGGATGTTACTTTTAACCATGTAAAATAAGAGATTGAATACGTGAAGAAGTCCTTTAAGAAAAGGTGTGACGCTACCTTGAGAAGATTGAGGTCCCCTCCACTTCAACCTCTACAACAAGCATCAACCCGACCCTCCCCGAGAAATTAATCAAGATGAGGGAGTTAGTAAAGAGAATGCAAATGGTTGAAGTTTAAACTAAGGATCGACTTAAAATATTAAGATTCCTTACTTTGTAATTTTGCCTTTCGCTTTCTAGTTTGATGGTGTTTTAGGTCCCGGTACCATTATGAACACAAATTTAATGAAATGAAAATTAAAGTTTATTTTTTGATGATACCACGTTTAAGTACTCAAGAATTTTAAGAGTTCATAACCTCTTACCTTCCCTCGTGCAAGGGAAGAGGTCCTATGGTCTGCCAGAGACCTCTTCCAAACTAACCTCCAAAGACTATAACAGTGACAGAAAGAGATCCACGCCAGGGTTAAGGACTATAGCCATGTACCCAAAGCCATAAGGAACTCATTAGTTCCACCAAACCTCGAAGGCCCAACTCAGAGACCTTAAAACGATTGGTTTCAAGTCTTAAAATAGTTCAATGGACATTCACCTAGTAGGGAATTACCTACGCTTGGTTCATAACCCTTATTTCAAGGATGAGTTCTAGTATTATATTGTAAAAAATAGTTCAGACAAATTCAGAGCTGCCTTAGTCACTATGGGACCCCTCAGGCATCAAGCAAAATCTTCTACAACCTCTTTGGCGGGTAAGTAGAAGGGGCACACATTGTTCTACCTACCACGAACACTCACTCCTTCTAGTATTAAAAGATTTAGTACACATTAAATTCTCCCATTTACTACCTTACGTCACCACCTATAAGCCTTGTACCAACACTCCATCGTGTTACTATAGCTGTCAGACCTCATGCTAACCCCATCCATGCTGTTGCAGCCCACTCATTCTCTCTCTAAGGGAACAATTATATATGGAAGGCTTACAAATAGTTAAAGGGAATCAAATACATAAAAAAACAAAGATTATTAAACTAATATAGTGAAAAATCACCCAACATATACTAGAACAACTAAAGTGTTTCATCTCTTAAGTGTTCATTGTCATAACTTCTGCTAACCCATTGTTAGCAGAACATATGAGAAGTTTTGGACCACTTTCAACCTCTCACACATTTTACATTCTATTGAGTCCTAAACTAAGACAATGAATCCCTATAGGATTACATAAGTTACTCCCCAGTGTCCCTTTGACTAGTAATAAAGATCACAAACACATCATACCACCTTAGCTAAGGCCCAAGAGGTCTTTAGATTGTAATGATCTTATTTACAACCTAATATACAAAGTAATACCGTTCACAGTGGATGTAACATCATCAGTTGAGGTTCGAACAACTTTATATCTTTGTCTTTCTCTTTGAAACTTCTCCCATTAACTAGTCTAAAGTCCTGTGGGGAGCAGCTATTGGGTTTGAAGTCTCAGAGGATGTCAATAACCACTAGTTTGGTATCATCTATTGGAATGAATATTCCTCATTATAAAAAATCACACTCAAATGCAAAGTCAGCTCGTTCCATCAGGGAAATGGAGGCTCATTAGAAGGAGCTGTAAGACTAGCTCAATAATATTCTCCGGAGACTCCCTTTAACAATTCTAGTAAGAGAGACATTTGTATTTGAGAATAAAAGGAATGAGGGAAGACCACAATCACCAATCGAAAGGATAAATAATCAAAAAGGTGTGGCCCAAGTCCCACAAAGATCAGTGACCCACATCCCTCCCATTAGGGGTCGATTGTCACTTCTTGCAAATCGATCCCATGAAGTTTCTAAGGTAGCTAGGCCACGAGATAATGAAATAAAAAGGATGCAAGATAGATTGGGGAATTTCCTTAACCAATATAATCTGCAAACTCCAAACACTAGAGAGTTGGCACTCCATAAGATATTGTCCCATTTATCCAACGAAGTTCAACACTATACTCTTCCCCCTAAGAAGAAGATGTATAATATTAAGCCTTTTGATGGGTCTAAGACCCCATTGATCATATGTAGACTTATAGATACCTCATACTTTTCCAAGATACATTAGATGAGTTTCTTTACAGAGCTTTCTATACTACCCTAAAAGGGGATAACCAGACACTGGTTTGCCAAGCTCAAACCAAGTACCATTGGGAGCTTTATGGAGTTAGATTATTTTTTTTAACCATTTTATAGGGATTAGAGAATTAGAAAGCAAGTTACTTATCTCCTCCATTTTATATAAAAATTTGGTGAAGCACTTATAAAGTACACTAAGATATTCAACTAAGAAGGTCTAGAAGTAGATGTCCTGAATGATACCATTTGTGTGTCTGCCTTCATCTTATGCCATGCATTAGAGGACTTATTGAAGTCCTTTAGTGAAAGACCCCATCGATCCATGATGGAGTTGCTACAAAGAGGTAAAAAATACATGAATGTGGAGGATGAGGTCACAACTAGGAGTATAATAACATCCCCTTAATATGGGAAGAACAATGATGTAGTCTCCCACTTTGGATAGTACTTTTAATCCACTGAGATAAAAAAAAAGAATGGGGGAAATAAGAATGGACCTTTAGAAGCTAAATACTTCACTATACTCACAACCGCCATACAAGAGGTTTTCATAGCTGTGGAAACATAAGAGATTTTACTTTCTCCCAAGCTCACGAGGGCCTCAGAGGATATGAATGACATGTCTAAGTAATTTCAGTTCCATAAAGACCACATGATTAACATAAGTGACTACTTTCGACTCAAAGAGGCTATTAAGGATTAATCAAGTGGGTATATCTCAAGGAACTTATGTCCAATGACACTAAAAAAGCTTAGCATAATAACCAAAATAAAGATGACATTCCTCTAAGATTTGAACACTATCTTAGGAGGATTCGCTGGTGGTAGACCCTCCTCCAGAGCTAAAAAAGCTCATCTCAGAAGCATGAAACAAGATAGAGGGTAAGTCAATAACATGTACTACCAGAATAAGTCAATAGGGAGGCTCATATGATGATCTTTCTAGGAGAAAACCTCATGAGCATTCCCCTCCCACAAGATATCCCTCTGATTATCACTGTGATCATATGCAATGAAAATAGGATGAGAGTATAGGTTGATATAAGAAAAAGTTGACATCTTGTTCCTAGAGGCTTTCAAGGCCATGGGCCTCATAATGATTCATATGTTTCCCATCGTTACTCCACTGATTGGGTTGAATGAAAAACAAACATAATCTATAGGGTATATTAATCTTCCTCTTATTATTGGCTCTAAATAATGCTACTCCACCACCTGTAACAAGTTTCTAGTGGTATATTTACCCTTATCCTACAATGTGATCATTGACAGACCTTCGCTAAATGATTTGGATATAATTATGTCTCCCCGGAGGATAGTGATAAGGTTTCTAACCCCCATAGTGTGGGATAAGTGTATATAGATAATAAGAAAGCTAGGTAATGTTATACAATTTCCATTAAAGATGAGAAGAAACCAATAAAAATAACTCAATGATTGTCTAAAGTCCCAAAGAGTTCCTACAAAAGTGTTGAGGTTCCTACAAAGGTTTTACCACCCTTACCTGAACTGTCTGAGCTTCCACGAGAGAGTTTGTGCATTGAGTTACTAAATGTGGACACTATGGATCCATGAGATGGGAATAAGGAATAAAGATGTGAGCCTGCTGAAGATCTTATCACCATTCACATCGATGAGATAAATCCAACCAAGGTCATCCAAATTGGGTTTGGTCTAAACTCCTCCATTAGAGAGTAAATGGACCAGTTCTTGGGAGAAAAAATATGTGTTCGTGTGGAGACACAAAAACATGATTAAGGTAGATCCTGGGTTATGGTCCACCACCTTAGCATGGACCTAAACCACAAGCCAATACATCAAAATAAGAGGATATTTGGTCCTAAAAGAAATGAAATTTTTACTAGAGAGGTCAATAAGATTTTAGAATCCAACTTAATCTAGGAGGTAAAATATCTAGAATGGCTATCCAATGTGGTGCTGGTGCCCAAGACCAATAATAAATGGTAGATGTGCGTAGAATTCACTAACCTTAACAAATCTTGCATAATGGATTATTGCCTTTTGCCTCGTATTGATACTTTGGTATATTCCACTACTGGTCATGAGCTCCTCTCCTTTATGAATGCCTATTTAGGTTACAATCAGATTATAGTGACTCCCATAAATGAGTAAAAAACCTCATTCATCACAAACAAAGTTACCTACTATTATAAAGTTATGCCTTTGGATTAAAAAATGCATTTGCAATATACTAAAGAGTAGTGAACTCCATCTTCAAGGAGTTAATCAGGAAATCCATAGAGGTCTTTGTTGATAATATGCTGGTCAAGAGTTTGGAGGCTCAGGATCGTGTATACAACTTCAAAGACTATTTTTCCATCCTCAAAAGGAATCAAATGAGCCTCAACATTAAGAAATTTTCCTTTAGGGTAGCTGGTGGAAATTTATTGGGCTTTATGGCCACCAAACATGGTCTAAAGGTCAACCTAGAGAAGATAAAAAATCTATTAAACTTTGAAGCTCCCAAAATAATTAAAGAAGTCCCAAGTTTAAACAAAAGGGTTACTTCCCTGAACCATTTTGTCTTCAATGCCATAAAAAAGTATTTTCCCTTCTTCAAAATATTAAAGAAAATTTTTCAATGGATTTTAGAGGAGGAGGAATATCGATTTTTCCAGAACGTGAAGAAGTACATGGGATCTCCACCTCTCCTGTCCTAGAAAATTATTGGAGAGGACTTGTACGTGTACCTTATTGCCTCCTTAACTAAAATCATTTTATCTTTGATAATGGAAGAATATAAGGTTTAGTTTCTCATGTATTACATTAATCAAGCTATATTGGGGGATAAAAGAAAATATCTAAGTACAAAAAGCTTATTTTTAGTCCGATTACCTCAACAAAACTCTTGAGACCCTATTTTCAATACACACCATATTTTTCACGATGGACCAAACCCTCTAATAGATACCAACTACGATGTGATATCAAGTTCCATACCTTAGCTGATTCATTGAAGAGTGCAGTAACTTATAAGAGACATAAGATGATCCCAAGAGCTCAAAGAAGGAAGTAACAGTAACTAAAGAGCCCAAGATCCCATTATTTAGAGAGATAGACCCCAACTCCACAACGTAGGTATTGCACGTAGATAAATCCTCCAATAATTTGAGCAGCGGAGTTGGTCTTTATCTTCTAATATAAGAAGGAGGTATAATCTCTCTTGTTCTCTAATTTAAATTCAAAGCCTTAAATAATGAGGTAATGTATAAAGCTTTAGTGGTTGGCTTTGGCTTTACTATCCATTTAAAAGAATAATAAGTTGAAGCTATCAACGACTCCCAACTAGTGGTCATTCATTTCACTAAAGTCTATTAGCTGAAAAGTGATCGAATGGCATAGTACTTAGAAATCATCAAGTACCTCATCCTAAGAGTCCCTAAATTCAAACTCAATAGGGGTCCCAGAGTAGAGAATTCGAAGGCTGACCATCTTGAACGAGTGGCCTCTTTAGACAAAATACATCTGATGTTTTATAGTCACTTTGGATCAATGAAGCATTACCCAAGTCCAAATCATTTTTTTTAAAGAACAGAGGTCACATTAGACCATAACCAGAAAGAAGTACCTCAGAAATGGAAGCATGCCCAATGATAAGCTCCAAGATAGGCACTTGAAGTCCTTAGCATCAAGATATTATCTAGATAATGGGGTCCTTTTAAAAAATGGGTATTGCTTAGCACCTCAACGATGCCTTAGTACTCATAAAGCCATATATGTCCTCATAGATCTCCACGAAGCTATGGTGCCCACAGTGGGTTTACAAGGTCTTAAGACAAGCTTTTTTTTATCCCACCTTGAGAAAAAAAAAGCTAAATACTTGGTACAATGCTGTGATAAGTGCTAGAGGTTTACCTTTGTTCCAAAGAAACCGACATAGAAGATAGCCCCATTGGTAAATCCATGGCCCTTTACTCAATGGGGGTGGATTTGGTAGGGTGACCTCTGCCTCTTAGTCAGGTTAAAATTAAGTTTTGATTCATTAAAATGGACTATTTCACCAAGTGGACTGAGGTTGAACCCTTACCAACCATCACAGAAAGTAAAACCACCATCTTCATGTAGAAAAACATCATATGCAAGTTTGGTTTGCCAAGAGTCATCATATCAGATAATGAAAAGCAGTTCGACAACCTAGCCTTTAGAGAATTTTGGCCAAATTATGGGATCAACAATCATTACTCATGACCTAGCCATCCTCAAGAAAATGAGCAAGTTAAAGTAACTAGCTGGACCATCTTCCACAGTCTGAAGAAAAAGCTAAAGAAAGCTAAAGGTCTATGAGCTACCGAGCATAGTATGGTCCTAGAGGATCATTGCTAGAGGTCCCACTTGGAAAACCCCATTTTCCTTAACCTATGACACCGAGGATGTCATTCTAGCTGATATTGAGATACCGATACAAAGGGTACACTAGTTTGAATCGGAAGCTAATGACGAGGGGCTTAAGAGGTCCCTAGATGAGAAAAACAAACTGTGTGAAGCTACATTAATGTAATTATTTTTTTTGTATTTTTTTGTAATTGTGAACCTATAAGGTTCGAAGAGCCAACACAAGAACAGAAGTGAAGAAATACAAAAAAAATGAAAGTGTGTGTGTTCAAGAGAGAAATTGTCCTTTTCATTTTTTCCTCGATTAGATCTTGAACTTTTGTCTCTTCAAATTATTTAAGTTCATTGACATGATTCTCTTTTTCATCCTCCATCAGAGTGTCTTTAAGGTTTTCTTTTGTTAACTAATCTTCCTCATAATATTGCAACCAATGTTCGATTGGTAAAAGTTTACCTTTACAACTTGAGGCGATTGTCTCAATCTTCCTCCAACTAGCATTTGGGGATCTTGAATCTCGAATATCCATCCAAATTTTTGGATGTATTGATTTTTGCAAAACTTTGAGTTCCTTATCCTATTTTTTCTTTAGCCCTCTTTTGGGAAAACCTTTATTTGGCTCCTCACGAATGACATTACGTAAATCATAAGCCTTGAAATACAAAGTGAGAACAATCCTTATTTTGTTTTAATTTTAGAACATTAATTTCTCGCACAAGAAATTAACTTTTATAGCTATGAAGTTATGATGGTGCAAATATATTGAGACATACAGACACTCCTTTATCCTAACTCTGATACCAATTTGATGGAAAAATAAGAAAGTTGTATACATACGTTTGGGACAAAAATAAAGAGGATAATTTCTCTCCTAAACACACACACACACACACACACACACACACACACACACACACACTTTGATTTCATTTTTTTTATTTTCTCCACTCCATTGAACCACTCATTTGAACGACTTTTGGAGAGTATATCACGTCTCCTTGGCGGTGGTTGCATTAACAACTTTGTGTAACATAATATCATCCATATATTAGTGAATGATCACGATCGCCTTTTGATCTTTCTTTCTTGTGGATTTCAATATATCCTAAGTGAATAGTCATGTATTTGAAAGGCCTATGCAATAGAAAAATTAAGAGTCATGTACTTGAAAGATCGAGGGGTTAAAAAGTGAAAAGCATAATTTATCACTTGAACACCCATAATTTTATTTCACTTTTGAGTCTTACGTGACTTCTCTTATAATTGCCCAATATATATATACTAGCTTTGGAAAGCCAATAGAATCAAATTAATGACTTAACCCAAAGGACACATGACTCTTTACTTTTTTAACCTGTTAACCTTTTAAATACATGACTCTTGACTTTTTAATTGCTTAGACCTTTCAAGTAGATGACCCTTGACCTTTTGTTTTATTTTATTTCAAACACTAAAAATCAAGTTTCTTTTCCATCTCCTTAACCTTCATTTAGTTATTCTAAGTAAATTTTGCAACTTGCAAAATAACTCAACCTTGAGGGTTTTGGTGAAAATATCGTCAATTTGATCTGGAGACTTCACATAGATGAGATCCACATCCTTTTTAGCAATGCAATCTATAATGAAATGTTACCTTGTATTGATGTGTTTACTTTGATCAAGGAACACTAGATTTTTGGCCAATGCAAGTACCGATTTGTTGTCGATGAAAATATTTGTCGGTTTTTCTTGTTCCATGTTAAGTTCTTTTAACATATTTCTTAGCCAAATTACTTGACAAACACACAATGTTGCTGCCACATACTTGGCTTCACACGTAGAGAGAGTCATTCATCAAAATATTATAACCTTTCTTTAAGAGCTTCCCCAAACTCAAAATATTATTTTTCATACTCGACTCATAATAAAAATTGGAAATAAGTTGTTAACTTTGATTCTTCAATCATATTAAATTTTACTTATTCCCTTTAATAGAATTTGAGAGGAGTCACCAAAAGTGACGTTGCCATTCGCTAATTCATCGAGCTTAATGAACATATTTTTGCTTCCACAAATATGGTTGATAGCGTCGGTGTTGAGATACCACACATTTTTCTCATCACTTATCTCTCCCTTACATGAAAACAATATATTTGGCTCCACTTCATCATTATTTTTCTTGACATAATTGGTTATCTCTTCAACATTCTTGAAATCACATCGACACTCCGAAGAATAAAGGCCATACTTGTGATAACTGAAACATTGGACTTGGGACTTGTCATACCTCCCTTTATATAACTTTGGATTATTTCCTCTTCCACGGACTTGTGCAAATCCATGTCATCGACCTCTTTGACTATAATCATGCTTTTATTCTTTCTCCGCAAAATAAAGTTTTGTTTGTAACACTTGCACAGTAGGCCCCTTCTTTTGTTTCATAATCCTTTCTTCATGACCTTGCAACGATCCCATGAGTTCATTATGGGTAATGAAATCTAAATCTTTAGACTCCTCAATGTCTACAATAATATACTCAAATTTTGGATTCAACGAGTGTATAATGTTTTCCATCACTCGAGTATTATTTAAATCTTCACCATTATTGTCAATTGATTAATAATTATCAAAACTTTAAAAAATAATCCTAAATTGTTTTCGATTATTTTTTAAGAAATACTTCCAGTTATGTACTTTATTGTTGAAATAAAATGAAAAAACCCTTTTGCTCCCTCCATTGTCTCAATATAGTGTTTTATATGATTTAAAAGGCTTCAATCCTTAGCTTTAAATTAAACATATGGTACAAGGACCCAATATGAGTTACAAGGCTTTCATCCTTGGCTCCAAGTAATACGATTGAGGTCCAAGAGACCTTAAACGAATGGCCCTAAGAATTACAAGGCTTTCATAATGGGTCCATAAGGTATATAAGGTCTTAGATTACCCAATAAGAGTTCTAAGTAATTCATCCTTGGCTCAAACAAACACTCTAAGTTCCAAGAACCCCAGATAGATAAAATTCGAAGGAATTCCCAAGGCTTCCATCGTTAATTCTGTCGGAGGGGACTAAGGTTCGAGGACCCAAAATGGTCAATTTAAAGAAATTTGTGACACTTAATGTGTTTTCAAAAAACAAAAAGTATGGAAAAACTTAGAAACCATCTCTTAATACATTTTCAACCCTTATTTTAAGAGTTTTAGGTGGCCATGCATTAAAATTGAAAATTCCCTTAAAACCATGGTTGAAAAAGCCACATTTTTAAACTTCCAACTCTCATGTTTTTTGTGTGTATTGGGGGGGGGGGGGGGGTGACAATATATATGAATAAAAAACAGATATTGAGTTCTAATCAAAGGCGCAAAGTCCTAAACTTATAAGGTTTACATCTTTAGTTGATTTGAGTTCAAAGGTCTTAGGACACTCAGTGGAACTTTATTTTTAAAACTTCTATGGCTTTCATCCTTAATTCATTTGAGTTCAAAGGTCTTAGGAACCTTAGTGGAACTTTAATTTTAAACCCCAAGTCTTTCATCCCTAGTTAGTTATGAGTTGGAGGTCTTAGGACCCTTAGAATAACTTTACTTTTTAAACAATAAAGCCTTTATCCTTAGTTGGTTACGATTATGAGCCCTTATGACCCATAATGGAACTCCAATTCTTAGTTCCCAATGATGCTAAATATCATCCAGAGAATGGTTCAATCCCGATTTCTAGATTTAATGAGGATGCCAAATATCATCCCGAGAAAGGTTCAATCCCGCTTTATAGATTTGCATAAAAATGGTGGAGATAAAAAAGCATAATAAATAGTAGAGGAGATGAGAGATAAAGAAGAGACACACATATATAAGTGGTTTGTCCTTGGCCTACATCCATTGTACAAATTATAAAGAAATTTCACTACGTAAGGTGGCTAAAAGCCATTGACGGTGTTTACAAGCTCTCTATACTTTCTCTCTTTATACACAATTTAACATAATAGGGTTTTAGGAGTTCGATCTCTGTAAAAGGAGGTAGTGAGCTCCTTTTATATCCTTAAGGGTGTCCAGTACCACCCCAAGGCATGCAATTAGTGTGTAATGAGGTCCAATAGCTTATAAGAGCATGACACCTGTAGAGTGAGGTATGAAATTCATGATGATCAAATATTACTTTCACACGCGGGTTGATTTGTTATAACGGTATTGGTTGAATGTGCCAATAATACCTCTGTCATATTTTCCATATGTGTATGCTATGTCTACTGCTATGAGTCTCGACTAGTCAAGACTGATAAGGCATTAATCCTTAGGATGGAGCGGAGATAAGGCTGACTCCGTTTCTGTCATATGTGGCTGATGGGGAGGTCTCGACCCTCTGAAGCTATCTCAGGCCGATGCTATGAGGCTGATACTATACTTATACTACTACCAGGCTGACAATATGCTTAGTCATTGATGAAGGTGGTCATATGACAAGATAATCTCGAAGTCCAAGAATATCTTGTATGACACTGTGGATGAGAAATCCAGTGCCACGATGAGTCTGAGGTAGTCTATAAGGGAACATGCTATCACAGTGGGTCTCATCCAGACGAGACCAGACTTATATATACCAATAACCCCTAGACCTTAGTCTTCAGTATTAATGGGAGGATTAAGTGTAAGTTCTTCTCGATTCACAAGTGGTTGGGTGTCACCTCAATGTCAGTGCAATCATATGATGGTAGTGGGAAAGCATGTTTGCAGAGATTTCATTTCTGTCTTCCAAATTGGATACTTGTCAGTTGGTGAGTAGCTTGGCATGTGGCCTTAGTGGTTGCGCAACAAAATGTCACTTCGAGTAACGCGCCATAATAATAAGGGCATTGGAATTTGCGCGCACACTATGTGGTTTAAATCTGCTCAAAACCCTATTTCTCTTTCTTCTCTCATTTTCCCTTTGCTTCTAGAGTTCTAAACCCTCCAGTTCTATTTCTAGTCTTCCTCCCCTCTGGTGATCCTTTTGTTCAGTTTTCGGCATTCTCTTCTTTTTCTGGCCCGCTTCCTCTTTCAAGGTACCTTCCTTTCCCGTACTTTTTTGTTTTCCAGCTTTCATTTTTAAAATTTTCATATTTCTTCTTTTTTCGGTGATTTTATTTTTTCTGGACCCCACTCCTGGTGGTTCTACGTTGAAATTATAATGATTTTGGGAGGAGATAAAGTTTAGGCATTGTTCTAGGATTGAGATTTACTGATTTTAGGGTTTTCTGGGTTTAGGATCAGTTTTCCTGGTTAAAGCTCGTTGAAGATGTTCTTGGTGTTCTCGACTGGTTTATTTAAAAAACCTTTCAAGTTCTCTTGTTTGATTTTTAATTTACACTATACACATCCTTACTTATATTTTTTTATGTACCATAGGCATTACAAATTAGGAGAAGAGTTTCCTCACCTTCGTGACCATATTAGATGAGAGATCAATAGGGCTGAGGTCGAGTCTAAACAAGAGTCGAGGCCAAGACTCAACTTCCTCTCACTCCTATCCCATTTAATGTAGTAGTCTAGCACCATTTCTTACTTATACAACTTTAGTCGAGTCAGAGGCGGACTTAACCCATCCCGAATGGGGGCGGGCGCACCCATTGGTTTTTCGTAAAATTGCTGTGAGTATTTGAATTTTTTTAAACCTATTTATAAGTTTTTAAAGATATGGGGGCATTGTCTAAATAACCTAAACTATTAAAACCTAAAAAATAAACACGGAACTTATATGCTGAGAGCCCCGTTTAATTTTTCACTTCTCATCTCTTTTCCCTCTCCCGAGTCTCCCCCCCACCCTCACCTTCACCCGTGCCGTCTCCCTCCCTCCTCCCCTGTGCGACCTCTGTCCGCCCTGTTCCTCATCACTTCTCATCTCTTTAGTTGTTAATTTTTTGTTGTTATGCTGAAATTTTTTGAGTATGCTGAAATCAGTTTTAGGAATATGTTAGTTAATTTTAATTAGTTTAGTTGTTAGTATGCTGTTTTTTTTTTTATTATTTATATTAGCATGCTGAAAGTGTTGTTGTTGTTGGAGTTGCTAAAATATAATTTCTCCCCAAAATTAGTATGCTAAAATTTTAATTTGTCCCCCAAATTAGTTGTTGCTAAAATTTGTATTAAACTTTAATTTTAATTAGTGGTTGTTGTTAAAAAATGTTGATTTATTATGTAGGGGACAAAAATTATTGAATATTAATCACAAGTTTTTTAGGGTTAAAAATTGGAAAATAAGGAAAACTAACCAAAAAAAATTCGCCTAGGGGGCTCCCGCCCCCCAACTCCTAGCAATTATAAAAAAATCCCGCACCCATAGCCCGAAATCCTGGATCCGCCATTGAGTCGAGCCTGGAGTTGTTGTTTACATTAGTAGTGGCACTATGTTTACTTCGTCCTCTAAGGACTCTTTATCCATTCCATCTTCCAAGGGTTACAACCCTTCTCATATTATGGACTCTCGAACAAGACGAGATAAGTCTTAGATCGAATCCTTTGAGGTGGCCATGAGAGTCCCTGTCGACCATCTGGACGAGGGAGATAGGGTCGATTCCAGTAATCGTGATCATGCCATAACTTTCGCTCATCAATAAGGAGACCCTAAGCTCCAGATCTATAACATTTATGACGATGAGCCAAAAGTTAATCTGGCCGCTAATGTGCCTCCAGTGGTAGTCCCAATTTCGACAATGATCGAGGTTGAGTTTAGGAGTTGTGATCCTTGCGACAAAGCTCCTACCGTTGAAGAGGAAGAGGAGGAGGATGGATATATCCTAGACATAAATGTTGCCTCAGTTATACGAGTGACGCCTGTGAGACTGAGACACATCTACGATGTCAAATCGTCCATTAGCATGAGAGTTCCCTCTCAGGATGAGCGTGTCTTTGATAATAAGAATGAGGAGGAGATTGCCTTTTATGAACAAAGGTTCAAAGTTGGCTTTTTCCTTCCCATCCAGCCGTCTGTCCGTGCGATTCTTACCTCCACCGGCTTAGCTTCTGCACAACTTACGCCGAATACTTTGAGGACTCTTATTGGGGTTACCCAGTTTTGGAGCATTGCTTTCATTAAGGATATTCCAGTTGGTGTTTTTTACGCTTGCTATACACAGTGGTGAAGACGAAAGATGCTCCCTATTATTATCATTTCATAGCTCGTCATTCAACCATAAACTCATTTATATTAACCAAACCTCCAACCATGACTGAAAATCCCATTATTTCTTTGTCTCGTGGGACTAGGAGTTTAGCGAAGGCGTGTCATTTTTTACGAACGAGCTGAGAGTTCCCTGGCAGTGGGACAGAGTATCGTTCTCGGTAAAGATTGATCTTGGTCTCAGCGCCGAGACGAGAGAAGACATCGACAAACTTTGGTGGAAAAAACTCATAGTGTTTGAGGATTTAATGACTCCTCATCTTCTTGAATATACTAGCATGTGGGTGGACCCCTTAAGCGATGTACTGTCATCTAATTTTCCTTTAAAGTGTAATACTAAGTCATGTGTTATCTTTTGCAAACCGTCTAGAAGGAGTATTGAATTCTGTGTGGGAGATAACAGCCCCCATGTCCAACAATCTATTGGCCCGTTTCTAGGGAAAAAACACAGCATCGACCCAAACTCGACAAAAATCTATAGCTGCTGGACCCCTTATAGTTGAGGGGTCAAAAATGAGAAAGGACTCCTTGTGGGTACTTCTGCTAAACCCCTCCCCAAAAGAAGAAGAAGGATGCCCCTCCGAGGCAGGTAACCAAACATCTTTTGCAAATAAAAGATGGCACTTCAGCTGTTGCGCGTCTAGACAAGATGGGTATGAATGTTGGCTCTAATCTAGGGAGCCAGTTGAGGGCTCGAGAAGCCATAAATGCGATTGTTCTTGAGTGTGGCAATCTTTATTTTGATACACAACACCCCTATCGAGTTTTCTAGTTTGATCTTCATAAGGCCACTCAGGTAAAGGTTTTTTTCTTGGTACTTGATTTAATTATTTAAATCTTGTATCGTCTTGTAGTAATTCGTCTTCTGATATTGCAGTCTATCATAGCCCTTCAGAATATCCAGCTCTGGGTCTCCGAGGTTAACAAAAAGGTTAAGGCGATCGAGAACACCCAGTCTGAGGCCGACAATCTGAAATAATAGCTTGCCAATCTGAAGGTAGAGTATGACACCAGGGCTCAAGAGAAGAGAGGTCGTCACAAAGAGCGGATGCATAAAATAAAGGTGGAACTCCTTGCAAAAATTGAGGATTTAGAGAAAAAGCTCAAAGCTCAAGCAGAGGGTGAGGCCGATAAGTTGAGGTTGACGACCGAGAAGTCCGTTGCCGACTTTAAAGAGTTGGAAGAATTTTTTGATTATTCCATCTAATACATGGAGAAAGGCGCCAAACCTATTTATCGCCGAGTATCCAACCAGCGTTCTTAGTTGGTGGCCAATGACACTCAATTAGCCAAGATAATCAATTCTTTCATCTTTGAAGACCTAGGGAGAGTTAAAGCCATTCAATAGATCCACCTGAGGCTGACACTACAGAGGTTGGTGCTGGGGAGGATGAGATGACAGTTGTGGAGAAGGAGGTTACTGACAGAGCTGGTGATGAACGACTATTCAGGACAAAAATCTAGCTGGGCCAACTGTCGCTGATTCTTAAACCGATATTTCTTTATGGGTGACCATTTGTGGTCTTCAAGCCCTTCTTTTGTAACTCGTCCTCCGTTTTTCATTCAGAAAATTGAATAATTTCAAACTGCTGTCTATAATCATGTCCTCAACTTTGCACCAATTATTGTCCATTCTATGATATGCCGTGGTTAATTATTCATTTGTTGTTGCTATTTTTTGCTTAACTGTTTGCACTACAAGTCACCATATTTGATATCTCACCAAAGTAACGATGTTTAACAAATGATTTTCAAAGGATTTTCCTCCTCTCAGTGTTTCTAGAGTGACTTCTCAGAGTCGAAACTCTTGAGTCACTCTTGTATCACCGAGAAAGAGTTTTAATTATTCACCAAAATTAAATGATGTTTTAGATTTATCATACTCAAATTATTTTATTTGGTCTCACCATTAAAATGATGTTAAAAGACCTCCCTCCTCCCGGGGTTTCCAGAGTGACTTCTCGGAGTCGAGACTCTTTAGTCACTCTCATACTGTCGAGAGAGAGAGAGAGAGCTAGTTTTAATTAGTCACCATAATTAAATGATATTTTAGATTTACCATACTTAAATGATTTTATTTGGTCTCACCATTAAATTGATGTTAAAGGACCTCCCACCTCTCAGGCTTTCTAGAGTGACTTCTCAGAGCTAAGAATCATGTCATCATCGCACCGTCGAGAAAGAGTTTTAATTATTCACCATAATTAAATGATGTTATAGTACTTATTAGAAACATAATTGAACAAAGGAAAAGATAAGACAACACTACTGTATTTCACATTAAACTTCATTCCTTTTACATTCAACTTGAAAGATTGCCTCTTGGACGTGGAATTTAAATGAACACAAAAAGAATAAACTACTAATAATATCTCTTTAAGTGATCCACATTCCAAGGGTTGGAAAAATGTTTCTCCCTCAAGATTCTCCAGTCGATAGTGCCCGGAACGACCTCTTCTATAACCCTATAAGGCATGTGCCAATAAGGGTGAAGTTTGTTGGATTTTCGGATGAGCTTTTTAAATACAAGGTCTCCCATTGCAATACGGTGGGACTTGACTCTCTTATTATAAAAATTGGCAGCCCTTTGCTAGTAGGCCGACTGTCTAATGGCCGCATTTTCTTGTCTTTCCTTTATCAAATCCAGATCAAGTATTATTTCTTCAAGGTTAGCCTCTGGGTCATAAGTCTGAACCCAATCTTAATTGGGATTATAGCCTCATACCCGTAGGCTAGAATGGATGGCTTTTCCCCTATTGGAGTCCTCTCCGTTGTCCTGTATGCCCATATGACACCATATAACTCATCAACCCATCTCCCCTTGGCATCAAATTTTAAACCTTCTAATATTTTTAACTTAAACACACAAGTAAATCCATTCGCACAGGAAAATAAACAACAAATAGAATGGATAAATAAATAATCGATAAATCTCGGTAAAACATATATACACTCATATCAAATAGGCCTAAACAAAAATGCGCGAAGTAAAATAAAAGACAACAGTTGGGCAATATGCCCGAATATAACTTACAGTACCTCCTATCTAGATCACAAGGAGAGAAGCGCCTATAAAATTTCCTGCCAACATCCACAGCTGCAGCAACAACGTCTGACTTGAAAGAATTTCATCCAGGCATCTCTGTGTCTGGACACCTAAAAAGTATAACAAAAAGGGGAAAAAAAGAAAAAAAATAACTACGGGTCAGAGCCCGGGTTTTGAAAAAATATTTTAGCAAGTGCTTAACATACTTTAATATGTAAATATGCTATTCTCCATATTTCAACTAGTGTCTCACTCACATGAGAAAACTCTCACCTCTCATCTAAAAGTGCACACCTATCACATATATTTTAACCATCTTAGTTACGCTACCCAACCTAGCTAGTATCTCGCCAAAATTCAAAATGCCATACGTTATCTCCACAACCCGCGTTTGTAATTGACCCCAAAATTCTCACTCATAAATCTCTCGGTCCATATAAAATAGCTTTTTCTAGTTATTACACTAGTCTTAACTTAATGTTATCAATCTCGTATATAATATGCTCACCTTATATACCTATATCACATATATTTTATATTCTCCCGGATAATCCAGAAATTAATTCACCTTTCTTTCATTATTTTAGCCCATATATATATATATATATATATATATAGACTAGTCCGCATTTTTAGAATGCGGACCGGACATGTGTCACCTGGCAGTGAGCCCAGAAAAGAAAGAGAGTGTGCCTATAATTTAGGCGATAATTTCTAGGCGCACCATTAGGTGACACATGTCCGGTCCGCATTCTTAAAATGCGGACTAGTCTGCACAAGAGCATTATATATATATATATATATATATATATATATATATATATATATATATATAATATAATATACTATACACATCAAGTATATCAATACTTATATATCACACACTATATATGTAAACTAACCATCCCTCAGAGCTATAACTCAATGGTTGTAGTCTCTAGAATGCTCATCTTCTAGGGAATCACTCACATTACCATCCTGGGTACCAGCGGTCGGACTCTCACACCGACATGGTAAAAATCAAATCACAACGTATGAGAAGCGGTCATATTTTCTCACTACAAATGAGAACGAAACACACCCACCACGTCTCACCCCTTATAAAAATCACGTGGTACAATAACTGGACGACTATGACTTGGGGCTATACTCACCCTGCTCCTTAAGCTAGTGGATTCACCCATATCATGCAACCTCCCATGATAGCACTAGAGGGGTATGTTTCACATAAATATATCACACACACACACACACACACACACACACACACACACACACACACACACACATATATATATATATATATATATATCACATCCTGGCTATCATGCCCATCTCACTTGGCATTAGCCAATAATCTCAAATATATATCAATCACGCACATGTATATTTAAAATCACATCATAACCCTATACCCTTAACACATTTTACTCTCATAGTCTCCTTGTGACTACGATATTTGGGTATTTTCAATCACCCTGTAAATCGACATTTAAATCATTCTCTGCCCTGTTCCACTTTTCAACTTGTGGTAAAAACTTCAATGCTTTACCATAGCACTACTGGATTTACTAGCCTTAAATCGTAATATAACTTTTAGCTCACATATAGAACTACATACAAGAATGATGACCGAGGTACCAAACTCATGGACAAATGGCCAAACATATCCCCACTTCCAACTTTGCACTAGGTTTCGTGTGGGTGATGTATCGCAAAGCGAAATCCAAATAAGGAACCCCTCGATACACTACCACCTAACATTGTAAGTCATGCAAAGCCGTTAGGTCCCGAGTCCATAACATATACCCCTAAAATACAATCTCTTGACATAAGAGTTATATCTACTCCCGCAATCACATTTAAACAAGAACCGATCGAACGATGCCGGAACATCGAAATTCGTTACGCTAAGTTTCACACGTGGGGTGTCTCGCAAAGAGAAATCTAAACAAGGAACCCCCCGATACACTACTACCTAGCATTGTCGGAACATCGACATCCGTAACTATCTGTGTACACACACACACACACACACACACACATATATATATATATATATATATATATATATATATATATATATATATATATATATATATATATATATATATATATATATATCAGGTTATCCCTTCCTATACAACTTGCTTATGATACACACGACACGTTAATTCCTCCTGAATTTTAGCTATTTACGACCAGCTCGTATTCTACTATCATCCTATTCACACATTAGGATTCACTCATACATCATCGACATATATATAAAAAATACGCATAAATATATATATATCTAGACCCGTCAAAACATTTTACCGAGGGTCGTTCGTCTCCATACACTCCTCAGGTCTATACTCTGGATTTATTCCCACTAATCTCCTGGGTCATATTCGACTCATCTAGTCATATAGAAGTCCTACTACTCTTTCTAGGTTCCCTTAATAATCATCTCTCACAAGGAATTCTTCTCCCATCCTTTTAGTCCAAGAAAAATCTCTCAAAATTTAACTGTTAAAAACGAACCGATCAGGTATCCCAAAAATGAACAGGTCCGACCAAAAACGAATCGACCCCCCATAGAAAATGAACCAATCCGGTGCCCAAAAATGAATCGACTCGGTGGCTAGAAAAATGAACCGTTTCGTGTATTTGATCAGTTCGGGAGTTCATCTTCTTCAACTCCCAAAAATTCATCCTAAAACGAATCCAACACAATTTCTATGGATTCTAACATCACCCAACACCATTAACTCAAAGACTCCAAACAATGTAAAGCACATGGATGAAATGATGTAGCATCTCAAATCTCTATCAAACAGTCACATGGATAAATGGAATGAATTTGGTGACTTGGCTATCTTAAATGCTCATCCATAAAAGGTGCAAAAGACAAAAATCTTTTTGGGCTTTTCTGAAATTTTTATATACAAAAACAAAAATCTTTTTGGATTTTTCAAAAGAATAAATAAATAGCTGTACAACAAAGCAATGATACATATAAAACAAACTAGCAATAGAAAGCATATGATATGAACATGAAAAAGCATCATATTCTAGACATAGACCAACCCCTCAGTCAACTGTGCAAATCCCCAAAGACTTCCTAAGACTCTCAAATCTAAGGGCATCTAAAGGTTTCGTGAAAATATCGGCTAACTGACGGTCGGTGGGAACAAAACTCAGGGATACGACTTTCTCCTCAACTAACTGTCGTATAAAGTGCTCGCGTATCCTGACGCTGATGTGCTTTGTGCGCGAATGCTGGACTGGATTACGGGATATGTGTATCGCGCTCGTGTTATCACAGAAAATGGTCACGGTGTCCTGTGAAATCCCATAATCCTCCAGCATTTGCTTCATTCACAAGAGTTGCGTGCAACAACTTCTGGTGGCTATGTACTCAGCCTCCGCAGTGGACAAAGAGATGGAATTTTGCTTCTTGCTCAGCCAGGAGATAAGAGCAGAACCAAAATAGAAACACCCACCAGAAGTGATCCTACAACCATCTACATCCCCGGCCCAATCGGCATCTGAATAGGCGGATAAACGGTCATCAGTATAAAAGGAATACCAAATACCGTATGAGAGAGTCCCACTCACGTATTTAATAATACATTTTAGAGCAAGTAAATGTGACTCTTTCGGGGATGCCTGATATCGCGCACAGACTCCATCACTAAAGGCTATATCGGGAGGACGGAAAGTCAAGTAGAGAAGACTACCTGTCATACTCTGATACAAGGTTTGCTCTACGTCCTTGCCTGAAGTGTCCTTACTAAGCTTGGTAGTGGTACTCATAGGTGTACGTGCATGCTTAGCGGAGTCTAAACCAAATTTCTTCACTAGGTCTCTATCATACTTGGATTGGGAGATTAACATCCCATCCTCTAGCTGACAAACCTGGAGACCAAGGAAGAAAGTACGCTCACCAACCATGCTCATCTCAAACTCACTTTTTATCTCCTCTTCAAAGTGATGAGCATGTTGAGAGCACGTGGATCCAAAGACTATGTCGTCCACATAGACCTGGGCAACCAAAATTGCACCGTCATCTCTCCTGAAGAACAACGTCATATCAACTCCCCCTCTCTTGAAGCCACGGGCTAAGAGATAGGAAGTAAGCCTCTCGTACCAAGCACGGGGTGCTTGCTTCAAACCATACAAGGCTTTCCTCAGATAGTAGACGTGCTTCGGGTGCTATGGGTCTTCAAACCCTTTTAGTTGTTCCACGTAAACCTCCTCCTGTAGAATGCCATTCAGAAAGGCACTCTTGACATCCATCTGATATAACTTAAAGCGTAGATGACATGCGATGGCGAGTAGTAAGCGGACGGACTCAAGCCGCGCAATAGGAGCAAATGTCTCCCCAAAGTCTACACCCTCTATCTGTGTGTAGCCTTGAGGGACCAACCTAGCCTTATTTCTGATTATGGTACCATTTTCATCCATTTTATTCTAAAAAATCCATCGGGTACCTATCACATTAGTCTCACTAGGTCGGGGGACTAGTTCCAAGACATTATTCTTTTTAAACTGAAGCAACTCATCCTGCATAGCAGATATCCAGTGTTCATCCTTGAGTGCTTCTTTATGATTCTTGGGCTCGACTTTGGATGTGTAGCAAAGATGTCTAACAACGTTCTCTAGTTGAGCACGAGTCTTGACCCCTAGAGTAGGATCACCAACAATGGCAGAAGTATCATGACTCTTGCGAACCCAAGCGGGTGTGTTCCCTAACACAGGAATAGGGTCCACATGGTGTGGGAGAGGAACAGGTAAATCACTGTCAGAAAAATCCTCATCCTCACACTGAAGGTTAGGATCAATAGACGTCGGTGGTTCGTCATCTTGCACGGTGACGTTTATTGACTCCATAATCTTAGAGCTCTTCAGGTTAAAAACCCGGTACACTCTACTATTCGATGAATATCCTAGCAATATTCCCTCGTCGCTTCGGGAGTCAAACTTTCCTAATTACTCTCTATCCCGTAGGATGTAGCATTTACTCCCCAAAACACAAAAATAAGCCAAGTTGGGTTTCTTACCAGCCCACAATTCATAAGGCATCTTAAGTGTGTGTGGACGCAAGTAAACCCTATTCACCGTGTGGCATGCAGTAGAGACTGCCTCTGCCTAAAATCTCCTAGAAACTTTACGACATATAAGCTTAGATCTAGACATCTCCTGGATCGTTCTATTCTTTCTCTCAACAATCCTATTTTGTTGAGGAGTCTTCATAGAAGAAAACTCATGTTTGATCCCAAGGCTATCACAATACAAATCTACCTTTGCTTCCTTAAATTCTGTGCCGTTTTCACTACGTATCCTGTTAATAGTGACTCCGTGTTGATTTTGCAAGACACGACACTTGGTCGTTAAAAACTCTACAGCATCGGATTTCTCTCTCAGAAAACCTACAATGGAGTACCTGGAGAAATCGTCTACCATCACGAGGATATACCTCTTACCACCCAAACTCTCAGTACAAGTAGGACCCATAAGATCCATGTGAATAAGCTCAAGTACGCGGGAGGTGGTAATGGAATGCAACTTCCTATGAGGGCTCCGAATTTGCTTTCCCAACTGACAGGGTCCACAAACCGTGGAAGTTGACTTTCCAAGAGATGGTAAGCCACGTACTAGGTCCTTTTTGGCTAAATGAGTCAAATCTCTAACGTTCATATGACCTAGACGTTGGTGCCACAAATCCATAGGAGTGAGCGTGACACTGTTGCAGAGAAGTGAGGAAGTAGGCATAGTCCCATAACAATTATCCTCGGTCCTCACCCCTTGCATTAAAAGTTTACCGGCTTGATTGTAGACATTACATGCGTCCCAGTCAAACTTTAGTGCAAAGTCAGTGTCGCACAACTGGCTGATGCTGAGAAGGTTTACTTTTAAACCTTTGACGTACAACACATTCTCTAGGTTAGGAAATCCTGATAACTCTACAGTACCTCGTCCTACAATGCTAGACTTGCTCCCATCTCCAAAGGTGACTCTGCCATCCTGATAATCCTCAAGAGATGTAAAAAATGAGGTATCACCTGTCATATGTCTGGAGCACCCACTGTCAAAATACCATTATGAGGTATTATGTGCCTTGAGAGCGACATTAACAACAAAGGCCTTTTTATCTTTCTTAGGTACCCAAGAAGTGGTGACCTTTTGTTTGCCTTTGTTGTTGTTGGTTTTAGCTGGAATGTGAGAAGCATTCACTAATGGCAAAGACATCCTTCGGAATTCTTCCATCAAACTTTGAGATGTGGCAGCTAAGAACTCAACTCGCTCTCTCAGATTAGAAAACTCATCAGTATGACGTGGTGGAGCAGTAGTACGTCGTGTCCGACCCATGCTATAGCAAAACTCCCTGAGGTGGCGTTTTCTTTTGCAATAAGTACAAAAGAACACAGTCAAAGGCGGACCTTGGTTTGCTTTTCTTGGTCGAACTCTCCTTTGAGGATTTTGACGATGGCCATAAGGAGTCGTAGTAAACTCAGGAACTGGTCCAGGTGCAATTTGGGAGGAGGAGGCACCATCATAACCAATTCCCTGCCTATCACCAAAACCTAAAGCGGGGTCGAGGAACATCTTTCCCATTATCCCTGATCTGTCCTCGATTTGTACCTTGACTTCCCGTGCTTTCTCAAGATCATGATTCAGCTGGGCAACAAGGGCTTCAAGTTTCTTCCGAGTCTCCATGGAGGAATGGAGCTCACTCGTAAGACTAGCCACTTGTTTAGTCCAGTCCCCTCTCTCTTTCTCAAAATTACTCTCTCTCTCTCTAAACAAACTCTCTTTCTCAACACAGGCAGATTCTCTCTCTCTCAGGGCTGTGCAGGTGGAGGACTCTCTCTCTCTCGCTCTTCTTAAATCTTCCTCTAAGTTGGTGATCTTAAGAACTAACGCTTTGTTACGCTTTTTAGTTTTAAAAGACTCAGAATATAACTCAGCGTAGGCACGTTGAATATCACTCTCGCTCTCACTTGTGTCATCCCCCCCCACTCACTCACATCGATCTCACTGTTGAGGTGTCCCTATGATGCAGCATCCTCATCGTCGTGAGAAGACCTAAAAGTGCTCACATGACTAGCCATGAATGCGGTGAAGTTACACTCATGCGGTGACTCGACTCCAGAATCCACCGACTCGACCTCACTATCATCGCTAAGGGTAGCATTAAGGATAACTTTCCCTTTCTCTCTGTTCAGACGTGTGGCACACTCAAAGGCTCTATGACCCCTACCGTCGCACTCAAAGCATCTTTCACTTTCTTTCTTAGGATGATCTTTAAAAAGTTTTTCATTTTTCTTTTCAAACTTATTTTTCTCAAATTTCTTTTTATCTTTAAAATTGCCATTTTTCTTAAATTTGAGAATCCTTTTGAAATTTTTTGCAAAAAGGGCCAAATCATCTAAGTCAAAATCACAATCAGAATCTGACGTGTCAGTCTCTCTCTTTCTATATGACTCTACTCTCTTTCTAGCCAACCCCTCACTCTTTCTCTCTTGGGCATTAAGTGCAATTCCCTTATCTTTAGACCTAGAAGTTTTAGGGAACATATCAATTTTGTATGTTTGAAAATCTCCTACAAGTTCTTCCAATTTTAGCGTATTTAAATTACCCATAGAATTTAGCACAGTGACTTTAGGGATAAAACGCTTAGGCAAAGAACGAAGAATCTTTTTAACAACTCTAGCATTAGGAATATGTTCACCAAGATTAAAGCTAGTATTAACAATGTCAGAAAGCCTAGCATAAAAATCATCAAAACATTCAGTCTCATGCATGGTGATTGTTTCAAATTGAGTTGCCAAATTTTGCAATTTAGACTCTTTCACAGCATAAGTTCCTTCATGGGTGAGTTGTAAAACATCCCATGCCTCTTTTGACGTGATGCACATCATTATGCGTTTGAACTCATCTGGTGTGACAGACCCATAAATAACACTCAGACCCTTTGAATTAAATGATGACCATCTAAATTCGTCTTCAGTCCAAGTAGTGACAGGTTTTAAATTGATCACATTATCAACAGTGATGGAGGGAGGTGTCCACCCTCTTTCAACCAAAATCCAGACACGTTCATCAATGGCTTTTAATGCAGATCTCATACGGGATTTCCAATATGCATAGTTTGTCCCGTAAAAAACTGGCATTTTATTATATAACTTCTCCATAATGAACACACTCGTTTTAAAAAATCAATTTTTCAAAAAATTGATATCTTAGAAAAATTTTGCGGAAAATTACACTGTAAAATTGTGTAACTGGCTCTGATACCAATTTGAGAGAGTTGCGTGTGCGTTCAAATTAATAAATAATATAATTAAACACAGTTTAACCCAATTAAATCCTAAACATGCATCTAGGTGTGATTGAATAAGATGTAAATCATGCAAGAGCATTCAAACACACACAAATAAGGAAAAATCCCCCAAAGGGGCAAAACCATTTATTTCACTATAATTTTGTAAAGTACAATTTACACGGATTACAATGAAATACAAGAGTGACACAGAATTACCCTCAGGCGTCGAATCTGTAGTCGGCGGCTGGAAGTTTCCCTTTCCAGGAGGGCAGTAATGAAGAAGAAGGTCGGTCTTCTCCACAAGGGTATGAACAGCAAAATGTGTTCTTGGGTTGCAAAGTGATTCACACAGATATGACAAGGATGTGTGAATTAAACATGAGTTTGTGAACTCATAAAGATGAAGACTTTGAGTTTATGGACTCTGAAAATCGTGTATAGAAGTCTTGAAAACAAACTCCCTGTAGTGGGTTTATAAAAGAGACTTTTAGCCTAAAAAATCTGAACACGATCTGTTTGAGTTTATCCCAGGCGAACCAGTCCGGGTCTGAGGCGGATCGGTCTGAGGAGGCGGATCGGTTCGTTTTAATTTTGGCATAATCGGTTCACTTCCGGTCCGGGGTGTACTAGCTTTTCATCAAGCAAATCGGTCCGGTACAGGGGCAGACCGGTCCGGGGTCGGATCGGTTCATTTTCTCTGGGCGGATCGGTCCGGCCTGTCAGACTTTTGATTCCTCCCCTTCTTTGATATTCGAGGTATCCGAGGTATCCTGGTAAATTAGGGCTGGAGTGGTCCCTGGCCAATACGAGGTATCCGAGGTTTCATACCTTTCCCAACACCCCTCATCATCCTATGATAAATTATCTGGGCATTCCTGGATCTACTTTCCAAGGTGGAGACACCGTGGATCAGTATGTCCCTTTAACTAAGGTGATGCTGAACTTCATTTGTCAGAGCTAGGGGTAGTCCCCCAACTACTGGATGCACCGCCTCCCTAGTGGTCAGAGTTATCAAACTCACCGTGGGATCATCAGGGATCCTGCTCATTATGTCTTGGCGAAAGGCCAAGAGATGCTGATACATTTAGTGTTGACTAGCCCCAAGGGACCTTAGCACCACCACCACATCAACCATTTTTTACTACTGAGATGGTTGGCTAAAGCTAGCTCTAGCATTACAAGGTGGATTAATGGCCATCCCCGGTGAGATTTAACCAAACAAAAAAGAGAGTGAAGATGAAAAAAATGATGAAGAAAGTGCGAAACCTAAAAAAGAGAGCGAAGATGAAGAAAATGAGAAACCCAGAAACAGGATAAACCAGTGGAGATTAAGAAACACCCAACTGTGACACCCCGCCTAGTCCAATACTGATTGGTCAGGCCTTTGTTGAATTAAGTGGGAATCATATCTGATTTCATTCTTAGCATAACAGTCGAAAACCAAATTAATTTAAACCAATAACCTATTAAGTACAGTGTCAATTTTAAAATCTTGTTAACATACATACATGAAGCCATTCAGCAATATATACATAAACATCCAGAGTGATTGAAACGTAAGGACACCGATATCATAAATGAATAAACCAAATAAGCTATCGCTATCCAAAATACAATAATCCAAATACTCAACTGAAATAATGTGAATAACATCTAATAATAAAACAACCCTACTGCAAGTAACATGACCAAAGGAAATATTGAAATAGAAACTTATCTAGATAGAATTGAGCGAAGTATCTAATCAAGTCATGCATGCATCCACAACTATTGCAGCATCGTCTGACTAGAATGGAATGTCTATCCCTGGTGAAACATTAGCTGAGCATCTAAAAGGTTTTGAAAATATTTTTGATACGGGTCAGAGCCCAAAACATTTAAAAAATATTTGCTAGTATTTAAATGAAATAATAATAAAGCAACAAGAAATATCCATGTTCACCTGGGACCGCACTCACATGAGATTATCCTCACCTCTCATCTACGGTGTGCACCTAATGTATTTATTTTATTCACCTAGTTATGCTACTCACCTAACTAGTCTAACCATCCTAAACCTAATTTGATTCATTAAACGTCAAGCCCATCCGTACCGCCCATACAATACCTCTTACTATGTACAATATAGTTAATCCATAAGCTATAACTTAGGGCTTTTTAATTATATTGGTCCCAATACACAAGTAATGTAACCATACACTAATTATACTTTGATGTTCAATAACCATTTACACGCATATACTCATAACACTCTTTATAAGTATATACATAACATCCCCGAGCTGGACCTCCCGAATGCATTCTTAATATGCAAACAGGCACCAGGTGCATCACGTACCACTATTGGTCTGCCGTGTCGAAATCTTGCCACTAACCCCAAATCGTAACACGTAATGTAGGCGGTCATAAAAATACATCCGCGGGTCATTACCATACCATATTACTCCCAAATGGACTCAAAATCAAAACCTATCCCCACATATGGATAGTGGCCATGTAACAATACTATGACCTAGGGAACAATCCAACACCTGCTGGTCAATGCCAGGGTGGGCCGCCCACTATGCGCAACCTCCAACGCTAGTATATTAGACTAGATTTGTTCACATAAAGTCAATCACACATAGACATACATAGTTACAGGTCACATTCGATACATGTATATATATAAAGTCAGCTAACTTGAGTAATATCTCTTGTAGCACTAGCCTACCAAATTCCAAAGTCCAACCTCACTTTTCGATCTTATCTAAGTATTCCCCTACTTATAGTTTAACTCCCTGATTACATACTTCTGCTCGATATGCTATTCTAATCAAACACTAGCCTAGCCATCCCGAAATCCTAACTCGCTTTCTTGATTTCTACTTGTGTGAATTTAGTCACCTATTCACGTATTTTCCTTACACATAATTCATCCCCAGTCAGCCTATGACACTTCCTAACCCTCACTCTGAATTCCCAAAAGCTTAACTTCATCCTCGGACCCATGATCCTATGCTCAAACCTCAAACGGTCCGAAAAACAACAAGGAAAAGGTGACAAGCTTGAAGAGCTAAACTGGTTTCTAGGCTGGACATTAGCAAATCGATTCACTCCCTAACGAATCAGTTCAGTTTTCTGGGTTGTCATAATGAACTTTTGATGGGATTTCACCTTCCCCCTTCATCCATGGTGGTCCTAACCTTTACCAAACCCCATGAACTCTAATCTATCCACAAACAAAAACCAACAAGTTTCTACATAAAAACCAACCCGAAATAACGTCTAATTCACTGACTAACGAATTCAATCAAGGAATTATGCCCTAGTAAAGCCCCGTTTCAAGATTTGATATTCTGTTCTTGATTCATCCAAGAACTTATCTTTTGTAATATATTTACATTAGATTCATCATAAAAACATTCTTAGATTCATCTCCTATCATTTATATAATTCTAAACACGGATTTCCTTAGTTTTCCAAATCCGAAAACCATGTTATCCAACACCAAGTTGCATGAAAAAATAAAACTACAAATGAATATTAAAGAAAGTAAATACTTGCCTTAGAGATGATGGAGTTTGAGTTTTATCTTCTGAAATTCCTCTATTGATGACGATCTTAAACCCAAAAAATGATAGCCTTCCTCCTTGGATCCTCTCTTCCTCCTCTTTTCTCACTTTCTCTTAGTTCTTCTCACTTTCTCTCAAACCCTAGCCTCTTTGGGTAAATAGATAGCAGACCCACTCTATCCTCCTTGATTAAATATAACCTAAAACACTCTAATCACAAAATAGGGTTAGCCCCCTCAGGAAAAATGACCCGTATTCCCTTCTATGGCTCCCACTTAGTCTGAACATCCCTCGGAACCCAATTGTAACCCTTGGGTACCTATTCTGGACTATTTCGACCCATTCCTTACTACCGGTGCACTCAGAATTACAATCCGAATCATCTAACATAAAATTCCATATCATTCATAACACGACACTACCAGTGTGTCCCGAATGAAATAAAGATAACCCGTCACTTTTACTCACTTATGACGTGATGTAATTTTAATACGTTCTTATTTACTTATCACACAAGTAAATATAAATATTCATAAGTATTAATACTTTTTATTCACTAATTAATATTTATCTTTGTCAATTTATTTTCTGGTCAAACTAATATCACGAGCACACGCGTAATTTAAAATACTTTAAAAATACGTGGTGTTACATACTTCCCCCTAACAACAAAATTTCATCCCTGAAATTTGGATAAGCTTGGCACAAAGAGCTCAAAATAATATTACCGTATGTTATCCTCACACTCCCATGTCAATTTGATAACACTGTGGTGTCCTCACTATACACTCACTAATGGTACCGCCTTTGATTAAAGCTTCTCTTACTACAACTCAAAATGGCGACAAGTCTCTCCTCGTAAAAATGTCTAGTTGCAAGTCAATTTCCTCCAACGTTATATGCCGATATACCATGTCATACCTAAGATACCTCCTCGATGAAGACACACAAAACATATCATGAATCCTCTGAAAATGCTCCAGTATAATGAGT
This sequence comes from Sambucus nigra, assembly GCA_949130495.1. Taxonomy (NCBI): domain Eukaryota; kingdom Viridiplantae; phylum Streptophyta; class Magnoliopsida; order Dipsacales; family Adoxaceae; genus Sambucus; species Sambucus nigra. The sequence goes on along the minus strand of OX422218.1, from coordinate 118,325,354 downwards.
CTATACACAATTGGCCCTATCCTCTTGATAATGGGGAAAGACACCACATACCTCAGCGGCATCTTCCCTTCATCACAAACCGCATCATTACCTTTATAAGAGACATCCATAGTACGGACTTACCACTCATGTTAGACTTCAATTTTTTTTTGTTCGCAATAACTTAACTCTTCTCACAATCTTGAGCTACCTGAAAATGACTCCTGATCAACTCAATCTTTGCCGGCGTATCCTGAATTATGTTTGACCCGAGAAGCTTATTATCCCCCACCTCCAACCAACCAAAGTTAAGATGATAAGGTCTCCAGTACAAAGCCTCAAAAGTATCCACGCCAATAATAAACTGGTAAGAGTGATTATACACAACTCTAACAAGGATAAATACGGCTCCCAAATACCCTTTGTTGTAGAATGCGTATCCTCAGCACATCCTTTTACATCTTACTCACCCTTCATGTCTGCCCATCGATCTGAGAGTGATATGCCGTGATAAAATGCAACTCCATCCCCATCACCTCCCAACAACTCTACCAGAGGTTGGACATAAAGATCTTATCCCAATCTGAAAAAATGTTAAGATGCACCCCATTCAATTTCACTATCTTTGCATTGAAATCTGTCATGTAATTCACCCAACTAGTAAGAACGACCCCACTTTGGTCAACCGATTCCAATAACCCAAATGGAATCGTGACCCTTTGTGACATCAAAAACTACAAAATGAAATTTATCGATATACGCTCCCATTCCCACATTAGAATCCCCAATGACTACAAAATCTCGACTGGTCACCTATGGTTAGCCTTCATCATCTAACAAGTGGTGCACCTGAGATAACTCTTCTATGTCTCGCTTCACACCAGTCCACTAATACTAGTTCCTCAACACCTGGTACAACTTATCTCCTCCGGGATGCATCAAAGACCAAACCCATGCGCCTCCTCTACATCAGTGCACTTTATGTCCTTATTATCTGGTACAATTGAAAATCTATCACTTAAGACGTTTAATTCAAGATTAAACTGTCTAAGTGACTCCGAACTGTTTTGTGGAGAAACCGTTCTCTTTAAATCAAAACAGATTAACCACGAGATGTGTTTAATAAAAAAATGTACGAGATAAGTTCAAGATTATGTAACAGTTTTGAAAAATAGTTTAAATCAGCACACCAACAAGAATGAGATGAGGAGATGTAGAAATATTAAGTACACACAGTTTTTAACGTGGTAAAACCTCACCCAACTGAGAAAACATCCATGGTGACTTCTAAGTCACAAACTAAAAAAATCCACTAAAACAAAATATACAAGTTACAGGCTATTTAACACACATGCAAACAAAACAGACCTATACAAGTTTAGAACATGTACCCACTGGTTCGATTCTAACTTTTCTGCAGTTCTGATGTTGATGTGGCTTTCTCAGCTTGCTAACTTCTCAACACTTTGTTCCAGCTTTACATCGACTCTTTGACGTTTCAAGATCTTATACCCAACACTTCTTATGTTGTAGTGTGACAAGTTTTTGTTTAAAGTGATCAAACACATGCATGCACACACTCACACTTATTTATAGAAATAAGTCCTATCAAATTACAGAAGGATCTAAATGAATTAAGTTTTTCAGTTTCTCTCTTCTTTAGAAACAAAGAACTTTCTTGATATTTAAACTAACCCAGAATCCAAGGTTACCTTGCTCGGAAGACGGTTCAAGGTCTTAATCAATTTCAGCGGGTTTTGAAAATATTTTTGATATTAAAAACCACTGATTGCGATTCCAACTAAATCAAAAGTCTTGTTTCATAAGAACTTGAAACATAAAATAATTTGTTGATTATAGAGTTATGAAAAACGTTTACAGAAAAATAATCAACAAATCTGATTTCTCAAGATGAGAAACCTAAAAATGCTGATCTAAGTGTAATATAACATAAAATAGCAAGATCTACAATTTCTATAACAAAGAAATAGAGATCAAACTGAACTGCTTAAGTTGGTTACAAGATCTCAAACTCATAAGATTCAAACCACGAACTGCCTTCAAACCACTACCAAAATAACTCTCAAACACTTAGATTTGGTTTTGATGTAAACTAATTTTGAAAAAAGAATTTAGGGTTTGAAAATGAGATTAGGGTTTGAACGATTTAGGGTTTTCTCTCTCTTCTCTTTTTCTCTTAGGTTGGACGAACTCGCCAAAGTCTTTAAATGCTGAGACTTAATCTCCTTTTATACTAAGCAAGGAAGGTTCGAGAATAAGAGATAAAATCCAATGGCTGAGATTTGGTCATGAACTTTTGACTCTCATCCAACGGTTTAACAAAAGCGGTGATTTAAACATACGATGATTGGTCTAAAAGGGATTCACAGGGATTGGTTAAAAATATATGTAGATCGTTGATGAAAACAATCCAAGGGATAAGATTGAGTGAAGGTTCTGAGTCTAAGAGAAAGCACAAATCAAGCCGCCATAATGCTGACTGGTGTAAGGCCAAGATTAAACTCTAACGCGTGTTCTAAAATAATTACACACGCACCCTCAAGTCTCAAGCACTTTCGGATTCTACCCAACCAAACATTCAGCAAGTTTTGATAAAATCAGAAATTACAAAATGACCCCAAAAGATTATAAAATCAACTTTTATTATGAAAGAAATCATTTTAAAAATTGTTTAAAAATTCCCAAAAATATTAAAACCTTATTTTAAAAGGGAATTAACTCACACAAGAAATTAATGAATTATATATGAATGTATGCAATCCTAGTGTGTGTGGAGTTGAGAATTTTACCTTTGAATGAATCAATTGAGGCATCAAGTGTAGTATCTGAGGTTCTTTGGTATCTAGGGGATGGGACTCAATATTTTGTCACAATTTCCAAACTAGATGAGCACTTATACAATGTAGACTCAAGTAAGTCAAGAGTATAAGGTGCTTCAATCTCCCCCTTTGTAAATATGAGACAAAATCTCCTTTGAGTCACTTAGGACTCGTAGGGATTCGACCAACTACGTTGGTACAGTTTGGAATATTTTCTCCTCGTCGACTAACTATGTTGGTACAGTTTGGAATATTTTCTCGTCGTCGACCAACTATGTTGGTACAGTTTGGAATATTTTCTCCTCATCGACCAACTACGTTGGTACAGTTTGGAATATTTTCTCCTCGTCGACCAACTATGTTGGTACAGTTTGGAATATTTTCTCCTCGTCGACCAACTATGTTGGTACAGTTTGGAATATTTTCTCCTCGTCGACCAACTACGTTGGTACAGTTTGGAATATTTTCTCCTCGTCGACCAACTATGTTGGTACAGTTTGGAATATTTTCTCCTCGTCGACCAACTACGTTGGTACAGTTTGGAATATTTTCTCCTCGTCGACCAACTATGTTGGTACAGTTTGGAATATTTTCTCCTCGTCGACCAACTATGTTGGTACTGTTTGGAATATTTTCTCCTCGTCGACCAACTATGTTGGTACAGTTTGGAATATTTTGTTGAGTAGTCTACCGAGCTTTGCCGAGTAGTGCATAGCACTAGTATTCCCCGAAAATTTTTCAATAAACAGAGAGATTTGCAGAATATTTTTATTTTATTCATACCGATTGAAACTGTGTTACATATACATCACTGATAATACTTGTGCAGATGTTCTGCGTTCCATGCATTCTGAAACTCTTCGCCTTCTAAAGTTTCTATTCGATAAGTTCCTGGTCGAACAACTTCTGTAACTCGGTATGGTCCATGCCAGTTTGCCTCCAGTTTGTTATGCTTTTGAATTACTTTCTTCAGCACATAGTCTCCTTCTTTTAGGTCTCACTTCTTCACCCTCTTATTGTAAAACAAAGCTGTCCGCTGCTGGTAAGCAGCATTTCTAATGGCTGCCTCCTCTCTGACCTCCTCGAGCATGTCTAAATCCAGTCTTCTCATTAAATCGCTGACATGGGAATTAAAATTTAGTACCCTGTGTGTTGGGAGACCCAACTCGGCAGGTATGACAGCTTCACTTCCAAACGCCAGCATGTATGGTGATTCTCCAGTTGCTACTCGGGGAGTAGTTCGGTAAGCCCAGAGTACTGATTGTAACTCGTTGATCCAATTCGCTTTCGCATCATCCAATCTTTTTTTCAAACCGTTTAGCAGCGTTCTATTTGTCACTTCAGTTTGTCCATTGCTTTGAGGATGGCCTGGTGCTGAATGAACCTTCAAAATGTTTGATTGATGACAATAGACAGCGAACTCCTCATTATCAAATTGTGTTCCATGGTCTGTGATGAAAGCATGAGGAAGACCATATCGGCAAATGATGTTCTTCCAAACAAATTGGTACACCTTCTCGTACGTCATATCAATGAGTGGCTCAGCTTCTACCCACCTAGTAAAATAATCCACTGCGACGACGAGGTACTTGAACCTTCCTCGGGTCGTTGGCAGTGGTCCAACCAAATCAATTCCCCACATGGCAAATGGCCAAGGGGAAGTTATGGGTGTCAATAATGCTTGTGGAGTTCTTCGAATGGAGGAAAAACGTTGGCACTTGTCACATTTCTTGGCATAGGCTATACAATCTTCCCTCATCGTCGGCCAGTAGTATCCCTGCGTCATCACCCTTTGTAAAAGTGTCCGACTTGCTACATGTGCTCCATAAGACCCTTCATGGATCTCTTCAATCAGATCTTCCACCTCGGTGGGATGTACACATCTTTGCAAACCTGCCATAATTCCTCGTCTATATAAAACACCTTTAGTTAGTACATACCGAGCAGCTTTAAACTTCAATTTCTTGGCTGCAAGCTTGTCGGTTGGCAACTCTCCTTCCTCGATATATACCCTGATGGGATCCATCCAAGATGGTCCTAAATCAAGGGTGATAAAATTCATCTTCAGATCTTCATCTATACTCCGACCAGCTAACACTTCAATTGGGATTGTTCGTCGTAGCTCGGTGCGAGTAGCTGATGCTAGTCGAGCTAGGGCATCTGCTCTCGCATTCTCCATTCTTGGTATTCTAACCAGCTGAATATCGGCAAATTCTGATAACAGTTCCTTTGCCTTTGTATGATATCTGATCATTAATTCTCCTCTAACTGCATATACTCCCATCATTTGGTTTACAATCAATTGAGAGTCACTGAAGATCACAACCTGCTGTGCCTCCATAATTTTTGCCAAATTAAGCCTTGCAATCATGGCCTCATATTCAGCCTCATTGTTGGAAACTTTGAATTGGAAATGAAAAGCGTATTCCATGTCGACCTCGTCTGGAGTGCTTAGAACTATCCCCGCGCCACATCCTGCAGTGCAAGATGAGCCATATACATATAACCTCCATATAGGTAACTCGTCTTCAAATTTTTGATCAGTCAGAGTTACTCGGTGAAATATTTGCTGCTTCCTTTCATCCTCCCCGGATTTTTCTCGCTCCTCATCGATCATCTTTTCTTGCGCTTTTACCAACCGAGGTTGGTCTGAGCTCGAATTTAATGATCCTGTAACATCCACTTGCCCTCTTACCAATCGGAGTTGGTCTGAGCTAGTGTCTGTCGATCCTGTAACATCCACAGGTTGATCAGCGAGCAACTCTTGTTCCTCGTCCGGAGTCCTCCCAACTATCTCTGCATCACATCCTGTAATATCCACACGTCCTTTTACCAATCGGAATTGGTCTGGGCTTGTGTTTGTTGATCCTGTAACATCCACAGGTTGATCAGCGAGCAACTTTTGCTCCTCGGGGGTATCAGGATAGGTGAATTCCGCTATGAAATCTGCTACAGCCTGCCCTTTTAGTGATGATCTGGGTTCATAAATTATATCATATTCTCCGAGCTCTATTACCCAGTACATCAATCTCCCTTCTGAGATCGAGGAAGGCTAACCACAAAATTCATTATTACATGATCCCATTTCCATTCCGATATTGGCAATGGCTAAAGCAAACCAGCAGGTTTCTAATGCTCCACTTTCACTTGCCGATATATGAGTCACCTAGCAATAAAATTAGCTAGTTCCTTATTTATATTATTCCACCAATAATGCTCCTTCAAATCCCTATAAATTTTAGTACTACCAGGATGCATAGTATAAATGGAATTACGAGCCTCATCTAAAATTTCCTCTTTCAATCCACCCACATTAGGCACACATAATCGCTACTTATACAATAAAGTGCCATTATTCACAATACAAAAATCTTCAAACTTACCATCTCAAACATTTTTCCGTTTCTCCTCTAGAAATGGATCCCGACTTTGCAATTCACAAATACGGGTAGCTAACAAAGGCCTCACGCTTACATGGGCAAAGAACCTGTCCCCATCTGCTAGCTGCAATTCTACTCCCACCAATCTCAACTCCATAATGTGAGCAATTATAGCACACCGAATATAAGGTAGCCTGCCTGAAGCCTTTCTACTCAGTGCATCTGCAACTAGATTTGCCTTCCCTGGTGGGAATAAACTGTACAGTCATAATCTTTAATTAAATCCATCTACCGCCTCTGCCTCAAATTCAACTCTTTCTGAGTAAATAAATACTTAAAACTCTGATGATCAGTAAAAATTTCACACACTTTACCATACAAATAATGACGCCATAATTTCAAAGCAAACACAATAGCCGCAAGTTCTAAATCACGTGTAGGATAATTATGTTCATGTGTATGCAATTATCTAGAAGAATAAGCAATAACCATACCATGCTGCATAAAAACATAACCTAACCCCTGATGTGAAGCATCGGTAAAAATAACAAGACCATCTCCACCATGTGGAATAGTAAGAACAGGTGCAGTTACCAACCTCTTTTTCAATTCATCAAAACTATTTTCGCAATCAAAATTCCATTCAAACTTAACATCTTTTCGGGTTAATTTAGTCATTGGTAAGGAGATCAAAGAAAATCCCTTTATAAACCTCCTGTAATACCCAGCTAAATCCAGAAAACTCCTTACCCCAGTCAGATTATTAGGCCTCTCCTATTTTACAATAGCTTCTACTTTCTTGGGATCAACACATATACTATCTCCAGAAATAGCATGACCTAGAAATACAACTTGTGATAGCCAAAATTCACATTTGCTAAACTTGGCATACAACTGCTTATCTTTCAACACATTCAAAACAGTTCAGAGATTCTTTTCATATTCAATCATATCATGTGAGTAAATCAAAATATCATCAATAAAAACTATCGAAAATGAATCAACAAAAGGATGCAGTACCCAATTCATAAGATCCATAAATACAACTGGAGCATTAGTCACTCCAAAAGGCATCGCCAGAAATTCAAAAGGACCATATCGAGTATGAAATGCAGTTTTAGTAATATCACTCTCCTTGACCCTCAACTGATGATAACCTGATCGCAAGTCTATTTTTGAAAACACTTTAGCACCCTGTAACTGATCAAACAAATCATCTATAACAGGTAAAGGGTACTTGTTCTTAATTGTAGCTTTATTCAGTTGCCTATAATCAATACACAAACATATAGTACCATCTTTCTTCTTCATAAATAAAATTAGTGCACCCCATGGAGATACACTAGGCTGTATGAACCCCCTATTAAGTACATCTTGCAACTGAATCTTGAGTTCTTTCAACTCAATAGGTGCCATTCTATATGGTGCCATTGAAATAGGGGCTGTCCCCGGTGCCAAATCAATACTAAACTCAACTTCTCTCTCTGGAGGCAACCTAGGAAACTCACTAGGAAACACTTCTGGAAAATCCCGTATAATAGGAACATCGACTTATTGTAAATCCACCTTCTTGGTGTCAATAACGTATGCAATAAAACCCTAATAACCTTTACTCAATAATTTCCTCGTCTGAATAGCAGAAATGATGCAACTGGGAACAATTTTCCTTTCCCCCCATAAATTTAAATTCAGGCTCACTGGGCATATTAAGAAAAACTTCCTTACAGAAACAATCCATAGATTCATGATATTTAGATAACCAATCCATTCCCAGAATTATATCAAAATCAGAAATATCCAATGGAAGTAGATCTATAATTGTATCTCTAACCCCCACCGTCAAAACACAATCAAGAAAAACGTATTCAGCTAAAACCATATCCCCCATAGGCAAATAAATACCCAACCCCACATCTAAATGCGTACATGGTCTATTCAGGTATATAGAAAAATCATAGGACACAAAAGAATGTGTGGAACCAGGATCAATCAAAATATAAGCACTCCTATCAGTAACAGAAAGTGTACCTGTCACCACATGTGGGGTAATATGAGCCTTTTTCATCGTAAAGACTTGTCCACATGGCTTGGAACCACTAGCTTGTACTCTACCCATGCTTTTTGCTCCACTGCCTGGAGGTAACACTCTGCTTGCTGCTTCACTAGGTGCTGCTGGAGTCTTTGCCAACTGTGGACAATTCTTCTTAACATGCCCCACTTGATGACAATGGTATCATTCCACTTCCTTAAGCTTAGGACACTCGGATTTATAATGCCCCTCCTCTTTACAAAAGAAACATGTAAAAACTCTCGCCAGTGCCTCAACTCTTGCTGACCTCCTAACCAGACTAGAAGATACTTAACATACAAAGTAGTCATTTAGCCTTAAATGGTATTTCAAATTATCCTTGTCATTTGAGGCTAAATTATATCCCAAAGCTACTTTAATTCTTTGTGGTAATCCAATCATTATAATATTAGGTTTTCAACAAAAAAGATGAAACATTATTCCAAGTTTCGTAGAGCAAAATACGCCCATTTCTTTACTACATAGCAAGTTCGCCCTATAGGCTCCTCTATCATTCAGTCATATTCCAAGAATTTTCATAATTTTCATAGACCATAACTTTTTATGATATTTCATCCAATTTCAGAAAACATATTGAGTAATAAAAGATTAAAATTTCATAATTTTCAGAGTTCATTTGCTATGTCAAATGAAACTCTAAACACAAGGTAAGCATACTTATCCTTTTGGGATATATTTTACTCCTCGACTTCAAACTATCACCCAAGATTCATTTCTTGGTAATTTTACATAATTTTCCGATATGATATACATATATGAGTCTATGTCAATATCCATTTAGAACTAATCAATTTCAATAAGTATACAAAAGATATATAAGTTTGAATACACAAGTTGTCATTGTCACGCTGAAGATTTTGATACACTTGCACATTGTATATATTGAGTTAGAATGGGTTGATTTGATGTTTGTAATAGTTAATCATAGTTAATGATAGTATTGTATAACCATTAATTATGACTCTGATGTTGATTAAGTCATAGTACAAGAAAATATTATATTCATTATGCACATAAATATTGATAAGTGGATTATATTCCAAATGGACTGAAGATCATGATTTAATTGTTATGAAAATAAATGATTAGAATGAATTTGGGTTCGGGGTGTGACAATTAGTGGTATCAGAGCGTCTAGGTTATAAATTCTGGGCATGTGCAACGGTTAGATGGTGGTTATTGGTTGCTTTGATATTGTTGAATTGTTTATATACTAACCATTAGTTTAGTATTGCAAACTGTTTATATTGGTTGTTAGAATTTTGTTGTATTACAGATAATTACAGATGGAACCTGGGAATGGACAACATAGAGAAGAGGGAGTCGATTCTTGTAGAGACAATACTGAAGTAGATCAAAGTGTTGCTGGAAGGGCTAGAGAGCATGAGTAGTCTACAGAGATGCAAATAATGGCACAGGCGATACAGAGGATGTGAGAACAACATGAAAGAAATATGGCATTAATGGCAGAGCAAAAAACTAAACATCTTAAATCAAAGATTGTGGCTAGAATTGAGAAAGAGGCAATGAGGGAAATGAAAGATTCCATGCATGAAAAGTTTCTGAAGTTGAATACTCCAGAGTATTCAGGGTCAGTGGAACCTACACAAGGTGAGATGTGGGTAAGAGATCTAAAGACCATCTTTGCACTGATGAAAGTTCCAGATAACCGAAAAGTAAATTTGGTTGTGTTTAGGCTGAAAGGAGAGGCCAAATATTGGTGGGAAGCCATCAATCATTTTGTGCCCAGGATGGAAGGTACTGATGCTATTACTTGGGCTGAATTTTATAAAGCCTTGTATGTTAAGGATTTTCCTAAAGTTTATAGGAGGGAGAAAGTAGTCATCTTCCAAGAATTTTCATAATTTTTATACATCATAAATTTATATTATATTTCACTCAATTTCATAAAACATATTTAATAATACAAGATTAAAATTTCATAATTTTCAGAGTTTATTTTCTATGTCAAATCAAACTCTAAACATAAGGTATGCATACTTATCTTTTCGGGGAAGATTTTACACCTCGACTTCAAACTATCACCCAAGTTCATTTCTTGGTATTTTTACATAATTTTTGGATATGATATACACATATGAGTCTATGTCAATCTCCAACTGAAATTAATCAATTTCAGTAAGTATACAAAAGATATATAAGTTTGAATACACAAGGTTTCAAAACGAAGCAATTTCAAGGGTTTACATGTTCAACTTTGCTTAAACTTGCATCTATCCGTAAGTACACATCAAGACATGGAATTTTAGTAAAAAAATGATGATTTCTATCATTTCAATCATTAGTACAAGAAAATAAACAAGATTTATGGATGGAATTACCTTAGGGGCTTTTATGTAATTTTTAATGATTTTTCTTCAATTTCTCCTCACACCTTCTTCCTAAACTTCAAATTCTCTTTCCTTAGGTTAAAACTCTTCCATGGCTGAAATATGCTGAGGGAGGAGCTTAATTCAAGGGTTATAAGTCGTCATAAGGTCACCTCCCCTTGGTCCAATCAAAATATAACATGTGGCGCCATATAAGATAAATTATCATTTAAGGCTAAATGACTACTTTACCCCCTGTTTGTAAAAACACGATATCTTCTCACTCGGATATCCGTTTGATGCACCGTTTGTTGTTTTATAAACCTAATACATATATCTACAACTATATAGCTTATACCTCAAGTCAATTATTATATTATAAGGGTCAAAACTAGTCTCCAACACGAATATTCTTACCGAAAACTTCAAAATTTGGTGTTTGTAACTAATTTGACATTTCATGCTTTATGAAGGTAGGATTAGACTAGCATACTAACATAGCATTATATATATTAATATCACATTATAAATAGCACATAAGTTAAGCATGATTCAACTATAATTAATCATAATTATATCAGGGTTGTCACAATTACCTTTTCGATTTGCGATTGTGAAAGTGTGGTGAATGATGAAACATTTTTTTCTAGCGTTCACATTTCTTTTTTTATGAATGCAGTTCCATTATCTGATAAATTAACCTTGGGGATTTCAAATTGATAGATGATGTACTCTGTAATGAACTGTGCCACAACTCCCGATATTTACTACTTCTACCCATTTAGTAAAGCATTTTATTACCACTAAAGTCAATATTTTTTCCCTTGAGGAAGGATTTATTTTTCCCACTAGGTCAAATGAACAAGTGTGAAAAGGATAAGGCGTGTACAATGAGTGTAGATGAACTAATGGAGCATGAATGAGGTTGTTGTGATGTTGGACAGATTAAACTTCCGAACAAACTTAGCTGAGTCTTTATTCATTGTTGTCCAATAATAACCAAGTGTCATAAGTTAATCGTGCAACTTGGATCCCCCAATGTGAGTTGGATTATGGGCTTGCTTGAGGATGTCCTATGCTTCCTCTCTTGTGAGGCATCACAACGACCTGTTAAAATACCCTTTTTGAAAGAGCTTCCCCTCAAACAAGACACATATGGGGGCTCTTTTTTGAACTATCATTCAATCTTCTTACTCCCTTAGTACAACTCATCATTGAGTAAATTGATATAAGAGTGTTTCCAATTTATTTGATCTTCTAAAAAGTTCATTCATGTTGGCTGGAAGAAAGCTTAACCCTTGACACATTGTCTTTGTTTTATCGTTACGTCTTGATTAATTGTTGTGCAATAATATCCTTTCATTTGGATTTTTTGATAAAGTGGGATATCAACAGTTTCTCTATGCTCATTGTAAGTCTTCTTAAGCCAATCTTGTGATTCGTTTATCCCCGTGCATCCAGGCAGCGTGCCCCCAGGATTCTTGTAATACAATGTTCCTTTGAGAAAGAAATGTTTTGTTAAATTTGTGAGTTTCATCATGTTATTCTTGTCTTAATTTGTTTTATTATCTCAAACATCAAATCATCATCATCATCAGTAGGAAATATTTTGATAAAAGATGATGGTATCTTTCCTTTTTACATCATGATTATTGTAGAATCATCGTATATGGCAACTTTTTGTTTAATTTTAGTGTAAGAAGCCTCATACTGCATCATCACTCCACTCCTCTCCACTTTTACCTCATGACATTGATCCAAAAACCACTATATGATCGTTATATGTGGTACTAAGCTAAGATATCTCAGAATGCGCTCGCCATTCACCTATTTAACTGAAGTCTTATTTTCTCGGAGGGAGTGGATGCCTCTTCGTAGGGCCTCTAACAAACCCAAAACTAATGCCTTGTACTCTACTTCATTATTTGAATAATTAAAGTCCAACTTGAAAGTTCCTTTTAATTGTATAACTTCATCTCCACCTTTAACTTTTGCCTATGAACCATAAAATTCCATGGACCATTCCTCTGGGTCTGCATCATAAATATTGGTTTCTAGATCTTCGTGTGGTATTTATTCACGCGGTGGTTAAAAAATATGGTAAAGAAATATGGCCAATAGATCTTCTTACGCTTGAATTTTGATTTCCCGATGAACAAAACATTTGAGGTCATACTTAAAAATAATAAGGATCCACATTATTGCCTTTCCTATCAACACCATATACGCAAAAGAATATAATTTGGCCGCATTTAGTTACTATGTGGATTGTGAAAGCTAACATGTAATATATTAAATTTTGAACTATAAAAAACAATGACAACCAATCCCTTTAGATGTTGGTGTACATATCTTCAGGTCCCTGACTAATTCTATAAAGGGGGTAAATAGGTCTTTCATACCCATCTAGTTCTTATGCAAAGAGTCGCCGATTGACCTTGTGGTGGAAGTAAGGTAGACCAATAAAGAAATTCCACCTTTTGGTGGAATCATTATTTGAGGAGATGTTATTAACTTCGTGATCTTATTGAAGTCATCTTAGTGTGGTTCCTCCCAATAAAAGTTTATGGTCTTTCACAACAGTTGCATCAATAGATGAGTGATCTCAGATAAATATGGGACAAACCTTCTTAGGTAGGAAATTTTAACAAGGAAACTTTTCATCTCTTTTTGGGTCCTTTCACATGACATATCAAGGATGGATTTTTTCTTGTCGTGGTCCATCTGTACCCCTTGAAAATCCACCATGAAGCCTAAGAATTCCCCACTTGTCACGCTAGTGGCACATTTGAGTGGGTTCATTTTCAGCTTATATTTCCTAAACCTATTAAAATCTTTCCTCAAATCGTCTTCCAGGGGTAAGACCCCCTTCTTGGATTTGATGAACAAATCATCCACATAAAACTCTATAATACCATGCAAAAGGTCATGTAAAATGGCTATTATTGTTCTTTGGTATGTAGCTCCATCATTTTTAATCCAAAATGCATGACTGTGTAATTGAAGTTTTCTAGTGGTGTTTTAAAATTTATAATTTCAACATCGGTTGGATCCATCTTGATCGATTTTTATCCCACATAGTCATCCATGAAGTTGTATATTCCATGACGAATTGTGGAATCAATAAATTTATGTATTGAAAATGGAGGAAACTTATCCGTATGCTCTGTTAAGGTCTCTGAAATCTACACAAATGCATATTTATGTTTTGTCTTTCTTTACTACTAGAAGAATGTTAGATAGACAAATTGGAAGTTGAATCGACTTGATGAATACAATTGCAAGAAATTATTCCACCTCGACCTTAGTTTTTAGATCTTTCTCTGGCTTGTATGTTCCTATTTCTTATTTAATCGGGATAACTGAAGGCATACCATTCAATTTGGCATCTCACTTCTTGGTCCAAGCTAAGAATTTATGTGTATTTCCAAATGAATATGTATTTTTTACTTTTTGATGTGTTGTATCAGCTCAAGCTTCTTCATTTCCTCTAGGTCGTTCGAGATAAATATTGGATGTGGTTCCTCATCGCCATTTGTTAGATCAATGTAATCCAACTCTTTCATATATTGGTTTGGATGATCTTGAATACATTCAGGCTCTTTTTCCATGTCTTCCACAAACTCTATGATGATATAATTATTAATTACTAAAAATGTCCTTTATTATCTACTAGGAGACACTCATGCTATGGCTTGGTGTCAGCTTCTTCTGAATATCTAGTTGCTTGCTCACACCATCACAAGTAATAGACCATTATACCGTCGTTGTGCAACATAATTTTTTAATTTTCTCTCTAGTGGTGGGAGTGTCTCCTTTTTGTTTAATCTTTCAATCGATTCATACTTGGGCCTTCCTAATTTTCTCAATGTACACTGGCACCTCATTTAACTTTCTTCGATATAATTTTTGATTTCATCCTATCTCTGAGTTGTTTCGAGATAGCATGGGTTTCGGGGTAACATTTTCACTGACACGTCATTTTTTACCTCTTCTTATTGAATCATCATTAGGTCTGGCTTGTCTTTAATTATTGTCACTTTCACTCTTCGATAAACCTTGTAAGATGCGCGTGTGTTTATTGATCTCTATATAAAATGTTGCATCAACCAAATGTGCTTTCTCTTTTGATAAGGGCTTTTTAGTTTCCATAATGATTACCTTGGTTCCTTTCATATTAGCTTTGTCATTCTGATGGTATGTTGATGTAACCATCCCATGGCTGTGCATCCAAAATCGCCTAAATAATAAATGGTAAGAGGTATCTGGATCAATCACATTAAAATTTATATGGGGTATGAGGTTACCCATTACGATTACAACATTAACATACCCTATGGATTAGGAAGTCTAGTTACCGTAACTAGAAATGGAAAATAACATAGATACTAGCCTTGATTTTGGAATGTTAGCCTAGTAGAAGGAGTTAATAGACATGATGTTTACCGAAGAACCTCCATCCATCAAAGATATAGAAAAACTAGTTTTATTGATGCTTGTTTCCATATGAAATGTCATGTTGTGAGGAAACCTGCTTTGTCAATTTATGTCTATAAAGCTGATCTTAGATACAAAGTGACCGATCAACCTAGATGATAGTACAAATATAGCACCCTGCCGCGAAATGTATTCTTCGCTATTCAGTTCGCAGGCATACCACATAGGTCATACAGTCCGCGGCCAAACCTCATTCAGGGCGCGGCCAGAACTCACTCAGCGCGACATCGCATCAGGACCAGATGGCACAGGGTGCAGCCCTGTCCATTATAGTCCGCGGCACTCCACTGTATGGTGCGCGACACCCCTCCATCAGCTTACAACACTGCTTGCTTTACAGGCTACACCCCCCTCATCCACAACTGCTGCAGACTTGGTATACGCCACATGCTCAGGGCATGTGACTCAACACATTTCCTCATAAATAGAGGACCACACCTAGAAGAATGGGGGATCGATTCCATACCCGTCCGGGGAAGGCTCTGCAATACAAATTCTCTCTACACGACCTCAACACATGACTTAGAGGCCACACATCTACATCGCAGCCACCTCTCCGGCACTCCGAAATCCTCAGTACTGCCATGTACTCTCTTTTATTCTCATACTTGTACGCCTCTTTAGGCATGATCACATTGTACAATGCAACGCAAATAATGAGAACGGAGCAACACAGTGGATGTATGCCTATTTTAAAGGCTGAACCACTCTATATCGTGTCTTCTCTCTATCTACTTGCTTTACTTGTTTATTACACACTTTACTCTTGACTTGATGGTATGAGAACGCCTTATGGCCGATTTCTCGTATCATCAATCTGGCGCCGTCTGTGGGAAATGAGATATTTTAATCTTGTTTCTCTACGTATATGAGTTCTTAAACACCTTATTCGACCCTTGAGGATCCTATGGATCATTTTCTCACGGGTCGATTACTGGTTATTGGGTTTCGCTTTACATTCGCCCCCTTTAATGGGTATTTCATATTTCTGGATCTGTCTTTGGATCTTCATTTGATGGATTTGGATCTATCTTACATACCCCTGTGATATCATTCCATCTAGATAATGCTGAAAGGCATGGTGAACTTTAGTCCCGACAAGGTGGATGATTAGGGAAGAGCTATATTTACTCCCCTTTTTGTTGCCATCTACCTATGATCTAGGGGTTATCATTGAAATTGTGCCGTATTGCGCACCGCAAGGGAATTCTCTCATCAATGGACCCTAGTAGGTTTTCTTCACGTGGTGGGGGAGAGGGTACCAGTTCCTGTCTTGTGACCTCTCCACTGCCTAGGCAGGGGTGTGGCCTGTAAGTTCAACAGCCTTTCGTTCCGCGACCCCTACTAGCGCGGACCTATTACAACAGCTCAAAATCACCGTGGGAAGGACTTAAGTGGCCTTCGGATCGACCTCGGTGAATAACATTAAAGGGCTGCGGCATTGCACTTGTGTGCCATACTTGCTGCGACCTCCTCAGCAAATCATGGAGCAGTTCAACCCCTCCTTCCCAATACTTCTGTGATCACTCACTTCTGTTAGTTTTGTCTCAGATTCTATATACTTTACAAAGACTAACAAAATAAAAAATGGAAGGAGAATCCAGCCAGAGCGGAGAGGTCAAGAACGAGATTGTGCAACTGTACAATCACCTTAATCACCTCTATGACATCCATGCCTCACTTCAGACCCAGGTCAATTATCTAACTCAGAGGGTGCTAATGCTAGAGGCCGCAGCCTCTAAGAATATAGGCACGAGTGTAGATGAAAAAACTCAACCAGCCTTGTTTGCCACGGCAGTTAAAGAGGTCGCAGAATCAACCGACAAAAGTCAGAAAAGGAGAGCAAAGAAATCAGAGAAAAAATCGGGTGTCTATACGCCATTGATTTTCTCGATTGAAGAGATCTTTGAGTTCATCAAAGAGGATAAGCTTTTGAGGTGTCCAGAAAAGTTGAGAGCTCCACCCCACAAGAGGAACAAAGCTACCTGGTGCAAATTCCATCAGGACCATGGCCATGACACAGAGCAATGCTATGCTCTGAAGGATGAAGTTGAAAGGCTAATCGGGCAAGGGATGCTGCAGCGATTCCTGAAGAATGCATAAAGGACCCAGCCGGAACTGACAGAGGCTGCATGCCGCACCTCATCCTTAGTCTTTTCAATTTCAACTATTTCTGTTTATGCTTTATGAAGCTCATTAGAGCCTTAATACTCAAGACTTTATGTTTTGTTAACAAAGTCATTATCTGAAGCATACATATATAAATATATGAATTAGCAAATTTTGCCATATCTGATATCTCTCCTGGTTTCACAATCTGTTATCTTACAAAAATACCTTTTGTCTCAAACAGATTCCAGAGGAAGAGTAATAAAATTATCTCGAAGGATTATCTTACTCCGGGATGCACTTATGGAGGGATTACAATCTTAATCAACTCAAAAGTTCCCCTCGTGAGGTGCAACTATATCTTAACTTCTGATGATCATGTTCGTGAAAGCATCTGAGAATTCAAGGAGCTCCTATTAGCCACCGGAGCTTACAACTCCCGTTCTCAGCTTTTGGAAATCATATTTGGCTGCGGGAGTTTACAATGCTCGCTCTTAGCTTTCGGGATGTGTCAACGAGTCGGGGGCTTATAATATCTAGCCAGGGATGGCTTTATATATATCAGCAGCTGTGGGTGGCTTAATAACATAACCCAGCCTGGAGAGGCTTGATAGTGTCTCGCATATTAGCTGTGGGTGGCTTAATAACATAACCCAGCCTGGAGAGGCTTGATAGTGTCTCGCATATTAGGGCTTGGTAACATGACCCAGCCCGAGAAGACTTGGAAATACCAACGTATGTCTATAGAGGCACATTATTCAGATGAACCAGAAATGTGCCGCATCCCACCGATACGGTTGCAGAGCTCTATGATCCATTCATTCATGAAAGTGCTGAGGCACTAACATCTTGAAGCATGAGAAAAATACAACTGCCACATCGTCAAATGCCACGGTGGAGGAGAATCAGTTGTACCAAGTCTAAGGAAAGGCTTTCTCTACATGTTCCATGTTGGTTATTGGATGACAAAAGATAGGCGGTTCAGACAACCAAGTGCAATGAAAGCAACTGGGGATCTGTGCAATCAGCAAGCCCCAGCCTTGAAATCATGTCCGCGTCAATCAAGTAAAGACGTTTACATGACGTGGCATAATAAAGGGCCGCGTCTTGCACGCAGCTGCCTTGTGACGCAGCAGTCGATGTCCTTCGGGAGTAAAATGGCACCAATTATGTGAGCGCAGATTTTGGTAAAAAATCGTGCTACGAAGAAATTGATCTATGTCCGCGAACTTAAAATGTTATGTTTATCTAGACAAGGATGCATTTTCAAATATGAAGTAGTTACATTCAACCATTCATTATAGCAAGCAATCAATCGTACACAAAGTAGCAAATATGGTCGCAACCTTGGTATTAATAGCCAAAGATTACAGAATGAAGGCTGCAACCACAATAGAAATTTAGATTACAGAAAGAAGGGACGCAACCCTGTGCTAGGGATAACAGAAATTGAATGAGTTTAAGAGGCTGCGTCATCATCATCATCAGCCTCATCTCCATCCGCGGCAGTTTCTGTCTCTCCGTCTACTGCCGCTGCTTCTGCCTCAGCTCTCATCCTTGCTCTCTCTTTCGCTACTGCCCTAAGTTCAGCGATGCACTCTTGATATTCGGCATCGCTTAACTTCCAGGCAAGGACCTCCTCCTTAGCGTCAGGGAACCTCTTAATAAATCTTTGTCGCAGCTCCTGGTAGCCGCGGAGGTAGGCCCTGTTGTTGACAAGGAAGAAGTTCTTGGAGCCTTTAAATGACTCCACGGCATGATCTACGGCTAGCTGGAGGGCGTCACCATGATCAACCTCCAACCTTTTTATTGCCGCGGCATGATCTTCATCTTTTTGAGAGGACTTGGCTTCCAACTCTTCATATTTCTGCTGGAGTAGGGGGAGCTTGGTATTTGAAATCTTTGCGACACGAGCGGCTTCGGCAGTCTGGGCCTGGGAGGATTTCAGGGATTCCGCGGCTTGCTTAAAATTCTCCTCCGCTTCCTCCCTTACCTTGATTGCTTTCTCAAGGTCCATGTGGGCTGCCTGAAGAGCCGCAACAGCAGACTTCTTCCCAGCCTCAAAAGAAGAAGTTCGTGCAGCCTGCAAGTCCACGGCATGAGTACTCTTTTCAGCCTCCTTCAATCTATACAAGGACTCGTACTTCCTCTTCTGGACCACCATCACATCCGCGGCCTTAAATAAAAGACGTTAGAAAAATATGAGATGCAAAAGTTAAAGAATGACAACTGGTGTGTACCCTCAGAAGGCTATAGAGGCCACAGTCCTCCAGATCGTCATGATCTTCTCCCACGATCCTATCAAGGTTTGCGACATCCAGGGCTCTTTTCATTCTCCGCGCAACCTTTGCAGTAGTGTCCCAAGAATAATTGGGGTCAAGCTGACTTAATTGGGGCCTTGGTCTACCATCAGGCCCAGACTTTCCGCGGAATTGAGGAGGTGGAAAGTTTGCGTTAACCGCCATAACAGGTGGCGGCGGAGGAGAGGATGAATGAAGGGGCACATCGGTTGACATCAAGCCCGCCGCGATAAGGTTTTCCCCTATGTCGTCATCAAAATGGTCATGCAGAAGGTTCTCATCATTAACCATTTTATCCGCGGCAGGAGTTATAGTTTTTTCAGCAGTAAGTACCACGGCAGGGGCAACGTTATTCTCCGCGGAGTGGGTCGCGGTAGGTCCCTTGGCCTTGGACCTCTTTCTCTTTCTGCTTTGTGCAGTATTATTTAGGACGATTGCGTCCTCATCCATCTCCGCTAGTTGCGCCGCCAGCAGTTCCATGTCAAATTCTTCACCTAAAAAGGAATAACATGAGTTTAAGAGAATAAATGATCGCGGAGTAAAAATCATGGCGTAGTTAATTACCTTCCGCACCCATTTGTTGAGGAATGGATTTATTTGGGAAAAATCCCGCTTCAAATATGGTTACTGACGTTACAAGTGTGCCGAACTTCTTGTGTTCAGCAGGAACTTTCACGGCCTCAGCAACTCTCTATTCCTGCCGCTTGTTCAAGTGTAGATTGTCAAGGGCTGCAGAAAGAAAAGACAATTCAAAGGTTAGTGGAAGTTGTGCATATTTATGTGAAATGAAAGGACACGGCTACTTATTACCTATATTTGAGGGAGACCCCCACTGTCGCGGCATTACATATGACCTTTCCCTCTCATTCTCATCGGGGTGCATCTCCCAGCCTCCGCCGGAGATGTAGAAATATTTCCCCTTCCAGTTTTTCACACTGGTCGGTCTCCCAGTGTAAAGGGTCTCGTCCCTGCCGCGGCTTGAGAGGTAGTAGTAACACGCGAACTTCACTGAGTTCTCCTTTGGGCGGTAGAAGTGAAAGAACTTGCAGGAGTGATGTCCTTTTTGAACAAATTCTCCCAAAGGACAACTGCGGCGAGAATGGCTCTCCAGCCATTAGGATCCAACTGTGATGGGGCCAGGTTCATTGCCTGAAAAAGGCGGTGAATAGGAACTGGAACAGGCAGCCGCAACCCGTAAATGAAGGCGTGCAGAGGAAAGCAAATTCCATCATCGGATAGAATCGTGCACGGTCTTTGGTTTGCGACAGAGGCTGAGCATGTCAAATTTTCTGGAAATTCGAAGGCCTCAGCCACCTGCTCAACCCAATCTTGGGTCATGGAGCCGCGGATATCAAGTGCGGCCAAAGGTCTTTCAGCCCTCCCCGATACACCACCTGGGTTATCTTTAACTGCTGCGGCATCCGTTGGATGAGTACTTGAGTTGGCTTCCTCTTCCATCGACGGAGATTGAAAATCCTTCCCAGATGCCGTGCCCGCGGAGTCTGAGTCAAGTATCACGCAGTTTGGGCAATATTTTAGTTTGCAAGGCCCTATTGATCTTAGAGGGGGTTCGAAAGTAAGCTCGTGGGGTGGGGTGGGGTGGGGTGGGGGGTGGTGGGGGAGGTCCCAAAATGCTTTGCCCAAAAGCCTTTCAGGAACTCGTCTGGGTCAAAGCTCATATGGCTGCAGCAGTACCTGAAAATCAGAGTTCGCAGTTAGGCACCGCAGCCAGTATGGTTGGGAAAAGATTTCAAGAAGCCGCGGAAAGGTTATTTTTAAGTATTAAAAATGTGTTTGGAATTATTGCTTTTGGGATCGTACTGTCCCAACTAGCCACGGCATCCTCCATATCAGCAGAGGAACATAGGATGCCACGGAAATAAAATCGAATTGCTTTAAGATATTTCAGACCATGGCCATTCCTAAATTTGCTCAGTCAATTTGATGTGATCTAGTAGCAATTATAGTTATTTAACATGGATATGTATTGGGTTCATGAAAATTTGAAGGCTGTTCGGAACTACAAGGGTGGTGATTCAGCGCCGCGGATGATAATTTAAGGGACCGCGGCCATTTGGCACGGTATGACGCAGAAGGATCGTACCAGTTCACGAGAATGGGCATTGAAATCCTATCATGCCGCGGCCTCTATCCTAGACAGTTGATTACCTAAATTCTAATCATTTTTAGGATCAAACTCATAGAATACGAAGAGTTCGATTATGAACAACAAGAACAGTTGTATGTATTTCATATGTGGGAAAGGGCAAAACGTACAAACAAAACCCTAGATTTCTAGCAAATGAACCAGAAAAAGAAAATAAATAGAAAAAAGGGAAGAAAACTGTAAATTTCAAAGTCTTTTACGAAAGTATAGTGGTTGAAAAATTACCTAGAAATGGAGAAACTTACAATGCTCAGCTTCAGACCGCCTTGAACCGCCGCACACCGCCTCGGAAGGTTGTCGGAATATGCAAGAGAGAAAGTGCAGAGTTTCGCTCTCGATGTGCACTCAAAAGTTTTGGAAACGTAATGAAGTCCACGGCCAGAAACAATTTATATAAGGGAGGGCGGAAGACGAATCATCGCTTTGGAAGCATCGCGACACCTAGGCTATTGAGCCGCAGTCCCAATTGATCTCCTTTGGCACTACGACTTGGGGGCTTATTGATAGTACAAATATAGCACCCTGCTGCGGAATGTATTCTTCTCTATTGAGTTCGCAGGCATACCACATAGGTCATACAGGCCGCGACCAAACCTCATTCAGGGCGCGACCAGAACTCACTCAGCGCGACATCCCATCAGGACCAGATGGCACAGGGTGCAACCCTGTCCATTATAGTCCGCGGCACTCCACTGTATGGTGCGCAACACCCCTCCATCAGCTTACAACACTTCTTGCTTTGCAGGCTACACCCCCCTCGTCCACAATTGCTGCAGACTTGGTATACGCCACGTGCTCAGGGGATGTGACTCAACACATTTCCTCATAAATAGAGAACCATACCTAGAAGGAAGGGGGATCGATTCCATACCCGTCCGGGGCAAGCTCTGCAATACAAATTCTCTCTACACGACCTCAACACATGACTTGTAGGCCACACATCTACATCGCAGCCACCTCTCCGGCACTCCGAAATCCTCAGTACTGCCATGTACTCTCTTTTATTCTCATACTTGTACGCCTCTTTAGGCACGATCACATTGTATAATGCAACACAAATAATGAGAACGGAGCAGCACAGTGTATGTAGGCCTATTTTAAAGGCTGAACCACTCTATATCGTGTCTTCTCTCTATCTACTTGCTTTACTTGTTTATTACACACTTTACTCTTGACTTGATGGTATGAGAATGCCTTATGGCCGATTTCTCGTATCATCAATCTGGCGCCGTCTGTGGGAAACGAGATATTTCAATCTTGTTTCTCTACGTATATGAGTTCTTAAACACCTTATTCGACCCTTGAGGATCCTATGGATCATTTTCTTACGGGTCAATTACTGGTTATTGGGCTTCGCTTTACATTCGCCCCCTTTAACGGGTATTTCATATTTTTGGATCTGTCTTTGGATCTTCATTTGATGGATTTGGATCTATGTTACATATCCCTATGATATCATTCCATCTAGATAATGCTGAAAGGCACGGTGGACTTTAGTCCCGAAAAGGTGGATGATTAGGGAAGAGCTATATTTACTCCCCTTTTTGTTGCCATCTACCTATGATCTAGGGGTTATCATTGAAATTGTTCCGTATTGCGCACCGTAAGGGAATTCTCTCATCAATGGACCCTAGTAGGGTTTCTTCACGTGGTGGGGGAGAGGGTACCAGTTCCTGTCTTGTGACCTCTCCACTGCCTAAATAATAAATGGTAAGAGGTATCTGGATCAATCACATTAAAATTTATATGGGGTATGAGGTTACCCATTACGATTACAACATTAACATACCCTATGGATTAGGAAGTCTAGTTACCGTAACTAGAAATGGAAAATAACATAGCGACTAGCCTTGATTTTGGAATGTTAGCCTAGTAGAAGGAGTTAATAGACATGATGTTTACCGAAGAACCTCCATCCATCAAAGATATAGAAAAACTAGTTTTATTGATGCTTGTTGCCATATGAAATGTCATGTTGTGAGGAAACCTGCTTTGTCAATTTATGTCTATAAAGGTGATCTTAGATACAAAGTGACCGATCAACCTAGATGATAGTACAAATATAGCACCCTGCCGCGGAATGTATTCTTCTCTATTCAGTTCGCAGGCATACCACATAGGTTATACAGGCCGCGACCAAACCTCATTCAGGGCGTGGCCCGAACTCACTCAGCGCGACATCGCATCAGGACCAGATGGCACAGGGTGCAGCCCTATCCATTATAGTCCGTGGCACTCCACTGTATGGTGCGCGACACCCCTCCATCAGCTTACAACACTGCTTGCTTTGCAGGCCGCACCCCCTCATCCACAACTGCTGCAGACTTGGTATACGCCACGTGCTCAGGACATGTGACTCAACACATTTCCTCATAAATAGAGGACCACACCTAGAAGGAAGGGGGATCGATTCCATACACGTCCGGGGCTGGCTCTGCAATATAGATTCTCTCTACACAACCTCAACACACGACTTGGAGGCCACACATCTACATCGCAGCCACCTCTCCGGCACTCCGAAATCCTCAGTACTGCCATGTACTCTCTTTTATTCTCATACTTGTACGCCTCTTTAGGCACGATCACTTTGTACAATGCAACGCAAATAATGAGAACGGATCAACACAGTGGATGTAGGCCTATTTTAAAGGCTGAACCACTTTATATCGTGTCTTCTCTCTATCTACTTGCTTTACTTGTTTATTTCACACTTTACTCTTGACTTGCTGGTATGAGAACGCCTTATGGCCGATTTCTCGTATCATCACTAGACATGGATTCCTTCGAATTTAGTGAAAGAACTAAGTTCTTCCTTTATATATCCAGAACTACTAGACTTATTTCCAACCTTATTTCTTGGTGCATATCAATTTTGTCAAAGAACCAAGTTAACGTTGGTGATCTTGACACAACTTGGTACTCCAGATTTGGATCTAACTCAAAATACTCAGTCTGGAATGCCTATTCAACATCTTTAATGCTTGGTTCATCATGGGCATTTACCACATGTCAATTATTGCTAGACATTCATAATATATTCAAATTAACTCATCATATTCTCTATGTGATTATATTTCCATGCTTTTATTTCCTAATCATATGCTACCATCACGTTTGCTGCATGACCTAGTAGAGATTTATTATTAATATTAGCCTGGGGGATTTTCAAATTCTCAGCCACCACCTATTTATATGACCATTCTTAATGTGTAGCATTTGATAATAGGATGTCCCATTCGCGGGTGCACTTTAACGTACTTGGGGTTTACTTGAACGTACATCGATGGAGCATAGTGGGTTGTATTTTTGGGAGTGAAAATAAAGCACTCATCTATCATGGTTATGTAGCATCTCATAGCCTCTTCAATGGAAAGTAGTGGCGGTTCTTGAAAACAAAACTTTATCTTGTTTAATCTCTTTTGCTCTCCGGTTAGTTGGACCTCATATTTTTTCGCTTAATTAACTTACGGTTATGTATGGTTGTTGGACACTCTCCCATAATTTCCCCGATTTGTCTAGTATGTCACAGGTATCTAACCCACATTTGACACTATAGGGTTAGTCCGAACCACAATGGAGATGTTCCTCACCACCCTGGTAAAATATTTAAATGTTCCTTACCTTATTTCCTTGATTAAATCTCAAGTGTACTCAAGTTATAAACCTTTCGCACATATTTGTAGGAGCTGGCTATCCATTGCATCTTCTCTCACTTATGGAGACCTTTCTATAAACTTTTAATGTATGCCATGACTTCACCTAATTTTTTTTTCTTGTGATCAAGTTGAGCTAGAGTACACTCATCTTCAGCAAGGAAAAATTTCCTATGAATTTAATGCGCATGTCTTTCCACGTGGTCACACTCCTTGGAGCCAAGTGGGAGTACCATGTATAGGCCATCTCCATTAGATATTTTGATAATTGTCTTAGACGAAGCCTTTTTTTTATTGCAATGGGCTCCCAAGTTCTCAATAAAGGCGTTGATGTGCTCTTTCAAGTTTTCTCTCTTCCATTGAACTTTTTAAACATTGGTGGATAATACAGGTAGTGCTATGGACTCCGAATGGGACTCCGGGGGGGGGGGGGGGGGGAGCGGGATGCTCGTTGCGTTTTATCCCTATGGGGACTCCAGGGTTCTTATCTCTCGGTACTCCGTTTTCCCAATGTTGGGTTATCTGTTTGATTTGGTTGACCATTTTCCTCAGGAAGTTGTTTGACACCACATTCAGCTTTTATTGCACGTCTCGATTTAGGCCTAGACCTAAATATATTCAGTGGGAGGGGTTATTGATTATTCAGAGTCACCAATTTATTTTACATAAAAATAAACAAAAGGTTAGGCTTATCCTTTTCGTGCTAATCGTAAGGGATGTGTAGATTTTCAAATGGTTCAAAGATTCTTGTTGTAGGGTTCGGGAATTAAGTTATAATTAGGTAAGGTATTAGGGAATTGGGTTATGATTAAGGAAGCTATTATGCACCTCACTTGTTCTTTATGCTTCCTTAATTATATGGTTATTATCACTCTTAACATTATGTGATTAATTTTTAGTTTATTTTAGAAAAAATTTAGAGACCTTAGTTTGAGAAGCCCTTATAACGTAGATGTGTTCTTAGGTATGAAAACGGTCTTAGTGAGAGGTGTACGTATTAACCGGTGTGAGTACACAAGGGTGATTGTGCATGGATCTGTATTTGGGTTAACGGATGGCCATTAGCATGCATATAAGTGTGCGAGAAATCTCGGCTTGTATAATGGGTGGATGGGAATTTATATAAGTGTGTGAGGAAGCTCGACTTGTGTAATAGGTAGCCGTCAAGGTCATGTGTGTGTGCATGAGAATTCATAACTTATGATAGTTTCACATATTATTCGAGGTGTAAGGATAGATAGAAAGGTGTTATGAGAGATGGGCTTGTCTCTGTCGTGGCAACATATCGAGAGAGATATTTATCTTACGTACTCATGTAGCCATGAGATCAAAACCTATATAGTTCGCTTGTTATTAATATATACGTACTTGAATGTCTGCATGGGGTACGCGAGAGGTGCATTTTTGAGATATTTTTATATCTCGTTTGAAATGAAAAGGGATAATGGATGAGAGATGATAGGTGGATTCATCTCGATTGGGAAAATATATCATAAGACATATTAGCAAGGCTTGTCCTCATGAGAAGGACTTGATATTTCCCCTAAGTACTCCTGTAGCCACGAGATCAAAGCTTATGTAGTTCAGTTGTACACATATTCCAACATTATGTGTGTGCCAGTGTGAGGACTGGGCTTAATAGGGGGAGAAACAATCTGTGGGATAAAGGATAGCTTTAATGGAGGCGTAGAATAGGAGTGGGACCAAAGATTTTCAATATTGACATATCATAGTATGATTGTCGGGCAATCACTGGCATGAAGGTATTATCCTTTGGCCTAGTTTGGAGGTGCAGAAGGAAGGGTGTATATTTAGTATTAGAGTGGACCAGAAGCCACCTACATAGATCTATGTATCTTTTATCGACATTTCTAAAATCCTAGTGGTGCATATGCCTTGGGTTGTTTCCTCCATATTTGGACTAGAGATAAAGGTATACCTAATAGATAATTCATCAAGAGATGTATTATGAGGCTTGGGATTCAAGAGTTTAGTTAGGTATATCTCCTAGAAACCTAAGGAGACTTGGGATCAAAGACAACGTAGTTCCAATAAAAGGGACATATTTACGAGTGTGGGGAATGGGATTACAGGTATACAATATACAGTATTATAGTATTTATGAAGACAAGTCCTTAATATAGATTTTTCATTTTGTTGGATTAATATATTTATATGTTAAAAATAAGTTAATCAAAGGCCGGTGCTTGGTAAGTATTTATATGAAAACACATATTCGTAGATGTTATTTTTAGACGGTATTTGTTCATTGTAAGAAGCGTTAAAAGTGGTCCAATTTTAGAGTTTGTCTTGTGCAATGTTTTGGGATAACTCGGCTCACTCACTTCTTCCTGAGTACAGTTTTGAAAAGTATATTTTCATATTTTCATTTAGTCGTGGAGTTTGATTAATATTTATTTAACATATGAGCATGTCAAGTCAAGAAAAGAGGTGTTGGGTTAGAAACATTACTTTGAAAAATAAACGTTGTAAATTGCATACTCGGTCCACTAAATTGGGGTTGAGCTAAATGAAATAAATCGATATGGAAAGTTTATCACAATATACATGGGGTATTTGACCTGAGATTCGTGTAGAGTTTATTTACCCTTGTAGCGCAAGATGAATTTTTCTCAGGAGAGTGTCCCCTTTAAAGGTGCCCAGTTAAGCAGAGCTCCATTCAGTCATGCAGAGCTTCGTTTAAAAAATTCAACTTTCGCGAATTGTGTGTAGAGATTTGCCTTTGTTTCTTTAGGAAAGATAGCTTTTAGAAATACGAATTTCACTCGGAGTAAATGAATTTTCTGAATTACAAACTTCTTTCAGGATAATCAACTTTTCTAAAGTACGAATTTCTTTGTGACTTTTCAGAATTAGCTCGAGTATCTAGGCATTGAAGAAAGTTAGAAAATCGAATCAATGTTGGGTTTGGGGGTGATTTTGATTATTGGTGGGGACTTCCTTTTATAGGGTATGATGGTGGTCGTTTGACTATTCGGTCAACTATTTTTCCACATTTACGGTGGATAAGGGTGGGGGAGACATGTTTATGGTTGGGGGGAGATTCTAGCACCCCGTATTTTTAAAATATTTTAAATTACACGCGTGGATGTAATTTTAATTTAATCGAAAAGTAAATTGGCTAATATAAATATTAAATACATAATAAAAGGATTAATATTTATGTATATTTAAAAATACTTGTGTGATAAGCAAACGATAACATATTAAATTATATTACGTCATAAGTGAGTCAAGGCGACAAGTTATAGGTATTTGATTCGAGACACGCAGGTAGAGTCGTGTCGACACTGACATGAAATTTTATGTTAGGTGACTCGAATGGTAGTTTTGAGTGCGCGGGTGGTTCAAAATGGATCGAAATAGTGTAAAATTGGTACCCGGAGGTTACGACAGGGTTTCAGGTGCTTTATAGACTAAGTGTGAAGCGTAGGAGGGCATAAGAGTCATTTTACCTGAGGGAGATAACCCTAATACGAGTTTAGAGAGTTTAAGGATTGTATTTAATGAAGGTGTATAGAGGAGGATGCTATCTATCCACCCAAAATGGCTATGATTTGTGAGCGAGTGAGAAGAGAGAAGAGAAAGTGAGAAAAGAGGAAGAAGAAAGGATTTGGGAAGGAAGGCTACCATCTTCGGGTTGTAGATCATCAACAAAAGAAGTATTTCAGAAGGAGAAACGATGATTTCATCTTCTTTAAGGAAAGTACTTATTTGCTTTGATAATCAATTGTAGTTACAATTTCTCATGCAAACATTGGTGTTAGCATGTGAAAAATATGATTTTCGGGTTGGAAAACATAGGTAAATCCGTGTTTGAAAATATATGAACGATGGGAGATGAATCTAATAATGTATTTACAATGAATCTAAAGTAAATATATAATGAAAGATAAGTTGTTGACTAAATTAAGAAGAAGAAGAAGAGGAAGACGAAGAAGAAATCGAATTTTTAAATTAGGGTTTGTTATGGTGTTGATTCTTATATAAACTTGTTATTTGAATGATTAGTGGTTGTTTTCGACACAATATTTACGTGGAAAACTTTTGGAATATGTTTTGGTATGATCAAAGGTTATTGGATGGGAGTTTAGTGGAGGTTTGAACAACCATGGATGGAGGTTAGGGGTGAAAACCCGTCAAAAGTTAGCTTTGCCAGCCCAACAAAACAAAATGGTTCGTTGGCAGGAGTAAACCAGTTTGGTTTTTAAACTAATTTTGTTCTGCCAGCGAACCGATTCGGTTCTGCTAGAGAATCGGTTTGATTCTGCTAGCATGCCACTTTTATTTTTTATTGGTTTTTCAGGTCGTTTGAGGAAAGGTCACTAGATTTTGGGTCCGAGGATGAGTTTAGTTTTATAAGAATTCAGTGTAAGGTTTAAGAAGCGTCATAGGCTAATCGAGTATGGATTATGTGTAAGGAAAATATGTGAATAAGTGAGTGAACATTTACGGGTGGAAATCAGGAAATCGAGTTAGAATTTTAGGATGGTTAGGCTAGTGCTTTATGTGATTAGCATGTTGGCCATAAGTGTATAATTATGGAGTTAAATTATAAGTAAGGTAATACTTAGATGAAATCGAGAAGACGAATTAGACTTTGGAATTTGGTAGGCTAGTACTACGAGAGATGTTGCGTACTTTAGCCGACTTTATATATATATATATATATATATATATATATATATATATATATATATATATATATATATATATATATATAAAGTTGGCTAACGTACGGAACATCTCTCATAGTACTAACCTACCAAATTCCAAAGTCTAATCCGACTTATTGATTTTATCTAATTATTACCATAATTATATTTTAACTCCATATATATATATATATATATATATATATATATATATATCGAGTGTGACCAATAAATATGTGTCTATGTGTGATTGATTTTACGTGACATACCTACTCTAATATGCTATTGTTAGAGGTTGTGCATAGTGGGCGGTCCACCCTGGAGTTAACCAATAAGTGTTGGATTGTTTCCCCATGTCATAGTAGTGTAGCATGGCCACTATCCATACATGAGGATAGGTGTTGGTTTCGAGTCCGGATGGGTGTGATGTGGTATGGTTACAACCCATGGATGTATGTTTATGAATGATTTTTTTATGTGTTATGTTTTGGAATTAGTGGTGAAATTCTGACCCGGTAGCCCAGTAGTGGTACGTGATGTACATGGTGCTTGATAACATGCTAGGGATGCATTCGGGAGGTCCTGCTTAGAGGATGCAATAATAAGCTTCTGAGCATCTCGCAACATCCGTGGAGGCCGAATCTTGGTGATTGCATCAATCTGATCTGGATTGGCCTCAATTCCTCTCTTGTTGACTAAATAGCCCATAAATTTACCTAACTAGACATCGAATGAACATTGATTTGCTTTAACCAATCAAAACATAACATCTGGATACAATTAAAGACAAAAAACAAATTAAATAATGGACGGTTTTACCCTTAGTCGGCCTAGGGGCGATAGCGACCACCTAGGGAGGGTTTCGGTGGCATCCAGGCCATAGGGTTCGTAGAAGTAAGTTGGAAGTGATACGAAATCCCTGACTTGTAACCGATACATCTCGGCATGGAGGCGCTCCATCATGCTTGTGTCGCGTTGGTAGGCTTGATGATCCGCTCGCCGTGCTCTCAAATCGGGGGTCCCGTGATCACAGGGTTAGGTGCTACGAGTTACATTGGTCTTGCGTGAGGTGTTGGCACCACTCACAAAGCCGTTTGGGGGTGATTCGGGGTTTCCCCTCAAACGGCACGCGCCTAATACTCATCTCTTTGAGGTCTTTTCGAGCATTTAAATTATCCTTTATTTTCCCTTTGATGCCCAACAATGTAAAAAGAATATTGTCGCAAAAAAATTTCTCGATATGCATGCATCACGATTATGGAGAATCAAATTATGCTCCCAATATTGCAATTCAAAAAAGATATATATATATATATATATATATATATATATATATATATATATATATATATATATATATATATATATATATATATATATATAGAGAGAGAGAGAGAGAGAGAGAGTGAGTGATATATGTATATGTTCTTAAATGTTTGTGTGAATATCAATTTATAGCTAGTATATGGTTACATTTCTTATGTAGTGATGAAAATTAAATTAAGAAACCCTAAGTTATAGCTTATGTGTTAGCTACGTAATACATAGTATGAGGTATCATATGAGAGATATGGATGGGCTAGATGTTTAGCGGACTATAGTATGTTCAGGATGGTTAGATTAGTTAAGCGGGATAGAGTAACTGGGTGAATAAAATAAATACGTTAGGTGCGTAGTGTTGATGAGAGGTAAGGATAATCTTATGTGAGTGGGACACTAAGTTAACATGAATATTTCATACTGCATTATTATTGTTGTAATTAAATACTTGCAACCATTTTTCAAATGTTTTGGGCATTGACCCATATCAAAAATATTTTCAAAACATTTTAGGTGCTCAGCCACAGGTTAATTAGTGATAGCCATTCCATTCCAATCAAACGATGCTGCAGTAGCTGTGGATGCATGCAGGACTTGATTATAAATTCACTTCATTCCATCTAGATAGGAATCTATTTCAGTATTTTCTCATTAGGCATGTTGCCCGTAGTTGGATAGTTTCATTATCAGACGTTATTTACGTTTCTCAATTTTAGTATTTGGATTATTGTATTTTGGTTACCAAGGATTTGTTAAGTTTATTTATTTTTTCTATCAATATTCTTTACGTTTTGGTAACTGTGGATGTTTATGTATATATATTGTTGATTGGTTTCAACTATGCTTGTTTTCCAGATTTAAAATTAACACTTTAATAGGTTATTAGTTTAACTAATTGGTTTTTAATAGTGTTGCTGAGAATAAAATCGATATGTTTCCTGTTTAATTTAATAAATACCTGATTAAACGGTATTAGACTAGGCGGGGTGTCACGGATGGTATCATAGCACTAGGTTCTAAAATCCTTAGGATCAATATGACTTCATTACTTTCCCTGCGTAGAGTTCTTTGATATAGAGCCCTATGACTAGGGTCGTTGCATTCTTATTTGGGCATTTACGTTCTTCTTCTATATTATTATATGCTATCAATGATCTCATACAAATTCGATTTGGTTTCATATTCCAAACAATAAAAAGGGACATCTAAGGATGGGCATTTCTAGGGAGGCTCAGTCGGAGCCGCTAATGAACTAGGGGATTGTGACCACAACAGAGGTCGCAGCCATCATAGGTCAAGCAATTAATGATGTCATGGCATCTTTTTCACACCGCATGCAGCAAGAACTTCCATAACCACCAATGGTGATGCCCGACCAGACTCATATACTTCTATTAGCCTGGGAGAGGGCCAGAGAGGCCTTTCAGAAGGGACATTAACTAGAATTTCAAGAAAGTGTTGATTTCATTGCCGTATTCCAATAGAAGAAGGATATCCAAAGGCAACTTCGTATGGATGAGTGTAGTAATACTCAAAATTAGGTGCTAGCTACATTTAAGATAATGGGAGCATCTTTATAATGGTGGGAGTCTATCACCACTGCTCAAGAGAGAGGCACAATTCTATTCAGGAGTTTTGGGTGCAGTTGAATCGAAAGTTCTTGCCATCATCCATCTAGACACAGATGATGAGGAAGTTTCTGGATCTTGCATAGGAGGGCCAAACAATGATCGAGTACAAGGAGGAAATTCACCTACCCGATGAACTTTGTGCTAGATAAGGTAGATACGGATGAGAAGAAGGTGCTAAGGCTTATGGATAGGCTTACCTGGAAGATATCTGATATTAAGGACTTATGTCGATGTTGTCAATGTCGCACTTTTACACTACCAAGTTCATCGCTTCCACCTGAAGGGAGAGAAGAGAGTTGAGGAGTCTAGCAAGTAGGGTAAGGTATGAGGTAACAGTGTTAGTGGGCCACCACAACAGCATTGTAGGTATCATGAGAGAGATTCCCATTGGGGGATCTGGCTAAAAGTTTCAGATCAGGAGGGTTCTAACCCGAAGACAGTGGGTTCAGATAGGGTCATTAGGGCCAGTAGCATGTTCCTCAAAGCCAACATGGGTAAGAAAACCATGAGGGTGACCATCAGGGCCGAAGCCACCAAGGCCAGAGATCATAACTACCTCGACAGTACCTTAAACAGGGAGACTTTATGGGTAGGTGCTTCGACGAGCTTGCCCGAATCAGACCAGCATATAGCAGTAGGGGCAACAGGTGCCATTACTTCCAACACCACCAGCAGTTCCACCAACCCCACTATAGTAGGGGCAGTTATAGTATGGATGTGTGTACAACGTATATAACACTATAGTTTCGTAGGCACCGCCTATCGTAAAAGGGTATGTTCATATCCATGAGTGTATGGGTCAGGTCTTATTTGATATAGGGGCATCACATTCATTTATTGCCACTATATATACACGAGCGACAAGTTTATTAGATACAATTATTAATATTATCACGTGCGTTGATTCACTGTTGGGTAGCAAGGCTCCATCCATTCCATTTTTAGAGGAGTGGGTGTAGATATAAGAAGACTGTGTTTGGCCATTGATTTACTTATGCAGGATATGATAGAGTACGACGTCATTCTCGATATGCACCGGTTCACATGTTATAGAGCGTTGGTGGGCTATTTTAATAGGACCATTGTATTCTTTATACATGGGCAGGAGATATTTTTATTAGCAATGGCTCATCCCGAGTGAGGGTCGAGCACAACTCTATATTATATTAAGGAGGAGACCTCAAAGGGAGTTTCCATTGTTGATACAAGAAATTGTCCACTTATTGATTTAATACCAGCAAATCAAGAGTAAAGTGTATAATAGGTAAACAAAACAAGTAAATAGAGAGAAAAAAAGATATAGAGTGGTCCAGCCTCTAAAATAGGCCTACGTCCACTGTGTTGCTCCTTCTCATTATATGCGTTGCATTATATAATATAATCATGCCTAAAGAGGCGTACAAGTATGAGAATAAAGGAGAGTACATGGCAATATTGAGGATTCCGGTGTGACGGAGAGGCGGTTGCAATGTAGATGAGTAATCCCCGAACTATATGTTGAGATTGTGTAAAGAGAATCTGTATTGTAGGATCTTCCCCGGGCCTGTGAAATTGGTCCCTTATTTCGAGGTGTGGTCCTCTATTTGTAGGAGGTATGGTCACGTGCTCGGAGCACATGACGTTCATAAAATCTGGAGTTGTTGTAATGAAGAGGGATGCGGCCTCTAAGCAAGTAATGTGAGTGTTACATCCTGTAAAAGGCTAGAAAAAAAAGGGGCCGCACCCTGTACTGGGTAGGGACGTGAACTTTTCATAATGGCAAGTGGTATGTGCCGCGCCCTACATTTGATAAGGCCGCACCCTATGCTGAGAAGGGCCGCGATAAATATTCATGAGCGGTGCAGAGTACCATCCACATCAGGGTGCTATATTCTTACTTTCAATAAGCCTCCAAGTCGTAGTACCAAGAGATTTTAATTAGGGATGCGACTTAGATCAGTCTCCTTAGGTGCCGTGGTACTGTCAAGGAGACACTTCATCTTCCCGCGCCCTCGTATATAAATTGTTTCAGCCGTGGACTTTATTTTGTTTTCCAAACCTTTGAGAGCATATCGAGAGTGAGCTCCTGCGCATCCGTCTTCTTGCATTTTTCGGTGATCTTCCAAGGCTGAGTGTGGTGGTTCCAAGGTGTTTCGATATTATCCGAGGCTGAGCACCGTCGGTCTCCTCATTTCCAGGTAATTTTCGAACCAACATCCTCTTTAAATAGCTTTTGTAGTTCGTAATTCTTCTTTAATAGTCGAACACATGAACTTCTGCATTTCTGAACTTCGTCTCATATTTTTTTGGGTGTATTTGTTTCAGAAAAAAACTCAATTGCTTGATAGGAACCTAGGGTTTTGATTGAATAATCTGCTAATTTCCAAGTATCGAATACATATGCATGATAAATAATTATAATTGTTGCTAGAATTCCTTGAATCGACCTTCATAATATGAAACGAACTCTTAATCTTCCATTGCTTAGATCATATGAACCGCATTTGTGTCGAATCATATTGAAATCAAATAACTTTTCTTGACGTTCTTAGATAAACTCTTCATATTCTGGGTCTTCGATCTTTAAATGAATAAACACTAGATACTAGACTGTTTGAGTGAATGGCTGCGACATGATAAAGTACCCATTTAGTAATCTAGGGCTTCCCTTAATCCTTCAAATATTCCTTAATTTGAGCTCCAGCCGCGGCTTGTAGCGAGCGATGTCCGCGGACCCTTAGGTTCTTAGATTTAGACTCTGTGGCCGCTTTAGCTCTTAGTTTGATGTCGTTAAGTGAGTATCCACGGCACACTAAAACCTATCCCATCAATGTGCCGCAGTGATAAATGTCTTTTATGGCTCTGAAACCCTGCACTTGCCCATTTGGCCCAATATTTCCTGTTATCTTAATTTTCATTGAACCTGCCGTGGCCTCTAAGAGGCCTCTATACCATATTGTTTGCGGCACCTAACTGCGGCTTGTGATTTTTAGGTACTGCTGCAGCCATATGTGCTTTGACCCGGACGAGTTTTTGAGAGGCTTTTGGGCAAAGCATTTTGGAGCCTCGCCTCCTGAACTTCCTTTCGTGCCCCTATTGAAGTCAATAGGGCCTTGTCAACTGAAGAATTTCCCTAACTGCGTAGTATTAGACTCAGACTTCGCGGACTCTGCTTATAGGAAGGATTCTGAGGCCACGCCGATGGAAGAGGAATCTAGCTCTAGTAACCGAACATTTAATGTGGAAGGTAACACTGCGGCTGAGGGTGAAACTATTGTTAGGGATGAACCAGCTGGCCCCTCCGAGAGGGATGAGAGGCCTCTAGATGTGCTTGATATCCGCAGCTTTATGACCCAAGACTGGGTTAACCAGGTAGCAGAAGCCTTTGAGTTTCTATAAAACTTGATGTGCTCAGCACCTTCCGCAAACCAAAGACCGTGCATGACACTTTCTGAATATGGGGTCTGCTTTCCACTGTATGCTTTCATTTATGGGCTGCGGCTTTCAGTTCCTATTCCCATCAGATGAATTTTTCAAATAATGAAGCTAGCACCAGCCCAGTTAGATCCCAATGGCTGGAGGGCCATACTTGCCGTGATCGTGCTTAGGGAGAATCAATTCAAAAAAGACATTACTCCCACGAAGTTTTTCCACTTCTATCGCCCGAAGGAAAACTCTATAAAGTTTGCTGTCTATTACTACTTCTCCGTTCGCGGCAGGGACGAGACCCTTTACTCTAGGAGGCCGACTAGTGTAAAGAACTGGAAGGGGAAGTATTTCTATATCTCTAGAGAAGGGTGGGAGATTCACCCAGAGGAGAACTAGAGGGAGAAGTCATTTTGAATGCCGCGGCAATGGGGGTGTCCCTCCAAAATAGGAATTTGTATTATAGCCGCATCCCTTCTTTATAATTGCTCATTATTCTCTATACTAAACCTTGAAATTTTTTCTGCAGTTCTCGATAATGTGCAATTGAGCAAGCGGCAAGAGAAGAGAGTTGCTGAGGCCGCGGCTGTTCGTGCTGAGCATAAGAAATTCAGCACACTTGTTACTTCTACCTTTATGTTTGAAGTAGGCTACTTACCAAATAAATCTATACCCAAAGGGATGGATGCGAAAGGTAATAACTCAATCAACATTCTTACTCCGCGGTAACTTATATTTAAAACTTCAAATATTTACTGTTGCTTTTCCTCTTTTAGGTGAGGAGGTTGATAGGGAACTCTTGGCTACCCAACTGGTAGAGATGGACGGGGATGCAATTGTCCTCAATAATGCCGCAAGGCACCATAAAAGGAAGAGGCCCAGGACCAAATCTCCCACTGCGGTCCCTTTCAGCGACCAAAATCCTCCTACCGCGACCCAAAATCAGGCCATGGAGAAAACTGACATTGTTGCCCCCAACCCCAAGCTGAGTTTGATAATGCTATCGGAGCCAATTTGGCTGCGGCAGGTTTGATGTCCATGTCTGATGCCCCTATCCATTCAGCTTCTTCGCCGCCGCCACCTGTAGTTGCAATTAATGACAACTTGGTGCCTCCCTAATGCCATGCCGGGGTTAGTCCTGATGGACGACCGCTACCACAACTAAGATAGCTCGACCCTGAGTCCTCGTGGGATACTATTGGAAGGGCTACTCGAAGGATGAATAGGGTTCTTTACGTCGCGGACCTTGACAGGTTGGCGGACGAGGATCATGACGACCTGGAGAATTGTGGCCTCTATAGTCTTTTGAGGGTAAGTGCAAGTGTTTTCTTGGTTTAAATTTTGCATTACACACCTTGCTCCTAACTTTTTATTTTCAGGCTACGAACGTCATGGTAGCCTAAAAGAGGAAGTATGAGGCCCTCTATAAACTAAAGGAGGCTACGAACAGGGTACATACTGCTGACTTGGAGAATGCTCGAAATTCCTCCTTCGAAGCTGGCAAGAAGACTTTTGCCGCGGCACTTTAGGCGGATCAGATGGACTTGAAGCTACAATCAAGGCAAGAGAAGAAACGGAGGCAAATTTTAATCAAGTCGCAGAATATCTTAAGGTCTGTCAGGCATAAGCCGCAGAAGCTGCCCAAGTTGACGAGTCCTCTTACAATAGGCTCAAACTCCTTCAAAAGAGGTATGAGGAGTTGGAGGCCAAGGTTGCCCGTGATGGTGAAGCCCATGTGGCGGTAATAAAGAAAATGGAGGTGGATCACGATGAAGCCCTACAATTGGCCATCGACAGCACGGTGGAGTCATTCAAGGGCTCCAAAGATTTTTATCTCATAAATAATTGGGCCTACCTCCGCGGTTTCCAAGAGATCCAACACATAATCATAAAGAACTTCCCAGAGACTAAGGAAACGGTTCTTGCCTGGGGACTTGGTGACATTGAGCATCAGTAATGCATAGCTGAGCTCAAGGCCATGACTGAAGAGAAAGCCAGAGTGAGGGCAGAGGATGAGGCAGCAGATGTGGAGGAAAAGACCAAAATATCCTCGAATGGTGAGGAAGGGGAATGCTATCCAGTAGCTTTTGAATTTCTTCTGATTTTCTTGCTTTGATACTTGAATGAATGCTCTCTATATATCGTTGCTTGCTTGAATTATGCATTTTCTTCTTGCAAACGTATGGGTCATGGGTCGTGGCCATACTTAGAAACAAAAATGGTATTTAGCTTAAGTTCGCGGCACTGTGATGTGGATGGTTTCTTTACATGGGATGCGAGCTTTTCCCTTATACTTGCACTTATGACTAGAAGTAGCTGTTCTTGAACAGGGTCGCGGTAGTTTTGACAATCCTACCTTTTATCATTTCTGAATGAATTTACTTAATGACCGCAACCATATTGATAGGGATGTCCCTTTTTAATGTTTGAATTCCCCCTGTTGTAGCTTTAGTTGGATCTAAATCCAAGCCAGAATTCCCTTTGTTGTAGCTTTAGGTGGATCGAAATCCAAGCCATTACCGCATCAACTCTTAGTCGCTTTGATGGCTGCAGCTGTATCAAATGGGCTACTGCACTCTTCTAGCTCTTCCATCTGAACATGGGCCTTTGTAGATATATGGGATACTATCAAGCCTCCCCAGGCTGGGTTATATTATTAAGCCGCCCACAGCTAATACACGGGATACTTTCAAGCCTCCCCAGGTTGGGTTATATTATTAAGCCACCCACAACTATGGATATATATAAAGCCATCCCTGAATAGATATTACAAATCTCCTGACCTAATGACGCATCCCGAAAGCTAATAATGGGCATTGTAAGCCCCCGTGGCTAATGACACATCCCGAAAGCTAAGAATGGGCATTGGAAGCCCCTATGAGAGATGTTGCAGACTAATTTAGATCACTTCTCTCGATAATTGCTTTCGCTATTTTCAATTGTCACTTGCTTTCGGAAAATCAAGCATCTTGACGGGTGTTGCGGGCCCATTTAGATATTATCATTCCCGATATAACATATTGTCTCGAATCAAGATCTGTTTAAGACAAAAATGGTCTTTTATAAGATAACATTTCATGGAAATGAAAATCAAAATATGGCATTACAGGAGTGAACTTGATTTCATATATATATATATATATATATATATATATATATAATACTTTTCTATTTCAATACAAAGTTTGGCTTGAAATAGCATAGGAAGAGTTCTGTTGTAAATAAAAATAGATGACATATAAGGAACAAGTATGAAAGATGGTCTTGTGGTATACGAGGCTAGGCTGCATCCCTTAAACATCTCTGAGGAAAATATGTAACATCCCTTTCCCAATCAAACTTTCAATTTCACCCTTCAGTGCATAGCATTGATCAGTGTCATGG
Source organism: Sambucus nigra (assembly GCA_949130495.1). Taxonomy (NCBI): domain Eukaryota; kingdom Viridiplantae; phylum Streptophyta; class Magnoliopsida; order Dipsacales; family Adoxaceae; genus Sambucus; species Sambucus nigra. The sequence goes on along the minus strand of OX422218.1, from coordinate 118,285,594 downwards.
CCATGATCCTGATGGAATCTACACCAAGTAGCCTTGTTCCTCTTATGGGGTGGAGCTCTCAGCTTTTCACGCCACCTCAACAGCTTGTCCTCTTTGATAAACTAGAAAATGTCTTCAATCGGGAAGTCCAACGGAATGTAGGCCTCAGATATCCTCTCTGCCTTCTCTATTTTCCTTTTAGGGCCCTGGTCGCGGCCTTGCCTTCTGCGGCCAGTGCTTTTCGCTGGGACACTTCCTCAATTTCTGATGTAACTACCGCGGTAGGAGCTGGAACTATAATTTTTGGTGCTGTACCCTCATTGGATGAGGCCGCAGCCTCTAGCATGAGGACCCTTTGAGTTAAATAGTTGACCTGGGTTTGGAGTGAAGCATGGCTGTCGTATAGATGGTTGAGGTGATTGTACAACTGCACAATCTCATCTTTGACTTTTGTGCTCTGGCCGGACTCTCCTTCCATTTTCTGCTTTTGTTAGTCATTACAAAGTATATATAACCTGAGACAAAACTAACATAAGTGAGTAATCTTAGAAATATTGGAGTAACCAAGTAGGAGGTGGGGATGCAGCGTTTGCACTACTACATGGTATTGCTATTGAGGCCGCGACCAGTATGGCACATAGGTGCACTTTCGTGGACTTTGTATGATATTCACCAAGGTTGAGCTAGAGACCGCCTAAGTCTGTTCCTTGATGTTTTGAAGCTTCTGTAATGCAACTTCCCCTGTAGAGGCAGCGGCATGTAAGGTAGTTGAGCTACCACGCCGCATCCCTACCTAGGTAGTGAAGGGACAATCTTAAAATTGAATCCCAAAAATGAGTTTTTCTCTCGAAACTCGTGGAGAGCATACCTACTAGGGTCTATCCATGAGAGAATAACCTCTCGGTGCACAAAATTGCACAATTATAATGATAAACCCTAGATCATAGGCAAAGAACAACAACAAAAAAAGGTGTAAACGTAACTCTTCCCTAATCGCCCACCTTTACGGGGCTAACGCCCATCAAGCTTTTCCAACTTTATATAGGTGGGGTGATACCTCAAGGGTATGTAAAATAGATCTAAAGTCATCAAAGAGAGACTAGAACATATCTGAATATACAAAATACCCATTTAAGGGTGTAAATAAAAAATAGAGCTCAATAACCAGAATTTACTCATGAGATGATGATCCGAAGGATCCCCATAAATATAATAAGGTGTTTGAGAACTCAAAACACAGAGAAATAAGATTGAAGTATCTCAGTTCCCACAGACGACGCCAAATTATTGATACGAAAAATCGTCCACTTATCGATCTCATACCAGCAAATCAAGAGTAAAGTGTATAATAGGTAAACAAAGCAAGTAAATTGAGAGAAAACAAGATATAAAGTCGTTCGGCCTCTAAAATAGGCCTACGTCCACTGTGTTGCTCTGTTCTTATTATATGCGTTGCATTGTACAATATAATCGTGCTAAAGATGCGTACAAGTATGAGAATAAAGGAGTGTACATGGAAATATTGAGGATTCCGATGTGCCGAAAAGGCGGCTGCAATGTAGATGAGTAACCCCCGAACTATATGTTAAGGTTGTGTAGAGAGAATATGTATTTTAGGATCTGCCCCGAATCTGTGGAATCGGTCCCCTATTTCGAGGTGTGATCCTCTATTTATAGGAGGTATGGTCACGTGCTCCGAGCACATGACGTTTATAAAATCTGGAGTTGCTGTAATGGAGAGGGATGCGGCCTGTAAGCAAGCAATGTGAGTGATGCATCCTGTAAAAGGCTAGAGACAAAAGGTGCCACAACTTGTACTGGGTAGGTCCACGGCCTTTTCATAATGGAAAGTCGTATGTACCGCGCCCTACATTTGATAAGGCCGCGACAAATAAATATATGCGGTGTAGAGTACCATCCGTGGTAGGTTGCTGTATTCGTACTATCAGTCATCTTATTAGATTCGATCCCCGTAATGAAGGAATTTAATGATATTTTCTAGGATATACCGTGGTTATCCCCGAGCCAAAATATTGAGTTCATTATTAACTTAGCATCGAGAACTAGGATGATAGCACATGCGCCTTATTGTATGGCTCCCATGGAGATGCGAGAGTTGAGGGATCAAATTCAGTAACTCTTATGGTAGGGTTTTATTTTCTGGAGTACATCATCGTGGAGTTCACCCGTGTTGTTTTTGAAGAAAAAGGACAGGTCTCTGAGACTGTGTATTGATTATAGAAAGTTGAACAAGGTCACAATCCCGAACAAATAACCATTATCGTATATCTTTGACCTGTTCGACCAACTGAGAGGAGCATTCTGACTTCTCAAAGATTGACTTGAGACCGAGGTACCATCAGTTACATTGTAAGAGGGTATTTTAGATTATAGATGTAGGCGTAACCCCTTTTGAGTATGGTAATGATAAGTTAATTAGCCCAAGACCTTGGATTAGTGATAGAACACAAAAACACAAACTCAATGAAGATAAGACTTACTTTAAACTCACAAATCTCTCTTGTATAACTCAGAAAAGTAGTAAGGAAACGTAGAAGTAACTTAGCTAGAGGGAGAGAGAAGTAAGCACCCTAGATACGCCTTGGCAGGCAACCAAACACACCAACCACCTACCAGAATCTCTATCAAGTATTAAAGCTTCTTAATAACTGACAATGGTGGATGAATACGACCTCTGGTTTGTAATAACTCTCTCTGATGTGTATTCTCTCTAGTAATAATCTTCTTAAACTCTCAAAAGATCGATCCCCTCTTCAAGGGTGGTTGGGGTCCTTAAATAGCCCCCCACACCATCCCCGAGGCAACTCAGTCATTAAAGACTATAAAAGACATCCCGTATACTTTATGTCACAACATTAAATGCCTGATGCACTATTTGTCTCCACATCATAAACATTAAATGCCAATACATGCCTTTTGCCTAAACACTGTGTGTCAGGGGGCTGTTATCGCAGATGTGGCTCACCAACTGCCTGACAACCCCAAATACCACAGTGGTTTACTCAAGTGCAGGTCTGACATTGTTTAGCTGGCTAGTGACATCACCTATAGTATATGTGACATTAAGTTGAGGGTTGTTTGGTTCTCGACTCAACGCCCGAGGTTCCACGGTCAAGGCCCTTCGGTGTTTTTACCAGGTGTATCTAAGATGGTCAGGAAAAGCCCCAACGGTGCCTCACTTCTCAATCCTCCAAACCAAGTCCCTCTAAAGTTCCCACGGCGAGGTCATTTGATAGAGCATGAAAGCTCTCCCAGGCCCTGCCAAGCCTAGTCTCTCGCGAGTACCGTTTGACCTCACACTAAAACTCATTATTATTCTCGTTATATCATTACAATCGTTATAGCTTACAGTGAATGTAAATACAGATACAATATGACTAATACAACAAGCTAATGTATGAGTTGCCATGCCAAGATGCCTCAGTTGCTTAATCTCAAACACTATTGCCAATTAGGGAATTATCCCTAATCTGAGGATTACCTTCAAGCCCCCTCTACATTTGCCCCTTTGTGGGGAGATTTTTTGGAACAAGAAATGTCTGCATGAAACTTATCAATCCGATGAACCTTCTCTGTGTGAAATTTTTTTGGCCTTCTTTACCTCGTTAGAACTGCAATGTTATAATCTCCTGGAAAAAGTAAAATTTTCCCCGATGTACCTGAGCCGAAGCGCTATAACTCATTCGTGCTTGGGCGAAGGGACATCGTCACTTTTTCCAGATGCTCAGCCTCAACCGTTCTAGCTTTATTATTTAAAATTCTCCTAAGAGGCCTACTAACACTCTCGCATACTATTTTTGGCTCTGGGGAAGTAAAATTCGCCCTTGTAAGGTTCCGCTATGTTCGAAAAAGCATAAATTCTCCCCAATGTAGTCGAGTCATAGTTAAACAATGTTTGACTCTGTGAAGAGGGGACATCATGCCTTTTTTGAACCGTTGGGACATCTTCTTCGTTAGGAGTTGATTGGATATGCCTGACAAAATAAAATTTGGCGCCAAAACTCAAACTTTCTTAAAAAGGCAACATTTTCTCTTCTCCATGAGTCCCTTCATTAATGACGTGTTGCCGCCTTTTTGACTGTCAAAACACTTCCCCAAGTGCCACGTGTTTATTTGAAATGATTATAGGCGGCCTTGCACGTGTGATGGTGGGAAACTTAAAAGGCAAACTCAGAAATTTCAAACGACTATATTCAAACACTTAGCCCATTGTTCTCTTACTTTGCCTTCATCTTCTTCAAGCTTCCATTCACTTTAGAGAGAGAAAGTATGTGAGAACTCAATTGCGATTAAGCTCTTACCTAACTTCTTTCCTCTCTTATCTTCTATACCACCACCTGTGGTTGCGCTCTTCCACTCTCATTCTCAAACCCTTCTTTCTCGGAGCTTTTCTTTTACTTCATCATTATTTGCCATGGCGTCCTCAAGCAACCCCACCGTATCTGCCACCAATGCTCCGCCTGCTATCTCCACTACTGCCACCTCCCCGGATGTTGCTCGCCAGGAACAACTGAGATTTTACTGTCGATCTCCTATTTTTGGACAAGGTGATGATTTTGCTGGACTTTGCAAAACTTGCGTTTTCAATGCTAAGTGTGATGCCCTAACACTTGGTGATGAAGATAAAAAATGTTGCTGACTGGGGCTTTCATCCTCTCGAGGGGACTCTTCGATTTTATCTGGAGCGAGGGGACTTCTCGTGGTACCACAATGATTTCGAAGCGCCCAGCGATTCTCCTGCTCACTTTGCTGCGTGGAACTCCCATATGCAGAGTTCCCATGCTGATACGCTCACCAAAATAGGGCTTTAACGGGCTAAGTGGTTTGGTGAGTTCACGCTCTCTAAGAATAATCCTGCCCTTCCTATTTTGGTGTCTCGCTAGAACGTTACCACTCATACATTCATTGCTGCATGGGGCGAGTTCTCGATAACGTTGGAAGACGTGTGTGAGATCTTAGGCCTTGAAGCCACAGGCCATGGACCCTATGTTGATGAGGCTCTAGATGCCCAAGAGACTGTTGATCGTTTGGAGCTGGACCGTATATGCCGAAGTTGCATCAGTTTGTCGAACAAGGCCACTTTCTCTCCACTCATCAATTATGCCCCTGGCCAAGGTACACCGCTAAAACTTCCTACCTATATCCTTGTCATTCTTTCCCTTTTTTTTTTAACGGGGAAGCCCAATGATCAGCCCCGAAGGGACCTTATCAATATATCCCTTCGCTTGGCCCGAGGTATCAAGCTTCCTCTTGCTGCAATCGTATTGGGGTCCCTCTACAGATGGCTTGATAGGGATCTCTTTGACATGGAATGATCTCTCGGTCGTTATAACTTGGCCAATTTTAAAACTTGTGTCCTCCTAACAAGCTTCCTCTACATTCATTTCCCTACCGTAGCAGCCAAGGCCAACCGCCCCCCTTCGGGGGAAATAATCCTACCTCCACGTGCCTTTGTCTATTATAAGAAATAAAGCCGAAAGGAGTTGATCTCTGTTATTGATCGTTCTAGAAACTTTGTAATGAGGCCATACAGAGAGGATATCTTCATCCATACTTGTGATTTTTTCAGCATGAAGCAAGGGTGGTGGAGGTAGGCGTAGATATTGAAGATCCCTCGCTGGTTGTGGTTCTTCTATTTTCCCCCAGGGTACCTTCCTTCTTACACTAAGTGGGGGTATACTAGCGTGAACTACAATCCTAACCGATGCAACCGCCAGTTTGGTTTTGATCAGGGGGCTCCTCCCCCAGTTTTTCAATCATCAAACCCCAAGGTTTCCTTTAGCGAGGCATGTTCCCTATTTTCTTCAACTGCGGCGTGGGGAATATATTCTGCAATGGCTGGTCGGGTCACCATTCCCAGCATCACTAGGCAAGGGGACGCGGCCCCTCTGTTTTCCACAAAGTACTGGCTGAAACAACTGGCTGAAATTGCTGATTTCATTAAGGGAGATCCCGTGTATCCTCCAGTTCTTTCCTTTTTTGTGTTAGAGCTGGGGTTTAAGGGCAACTCCATTCCTAGTATTGATTTCCCTCTAAGTAGAACCCCCAAGGTACGTCCCACCGAGCTTCCTCCACTTTATTCCCTGATCCCTACTGCTACGCCCAAACCCAAGACCATTGCAGCACCGAAAAAACTGTCCCTTCAATCGGAGCTGCCACTGGTGAAGGGCCTTCTCAATCGCCTACAAAGAAAGTAAAAAAGGCTAAAAGTGAGATGTCATCAACATCAAGACCAAGATCTAATTCCCAGACTCCCGTGGTAGCTTTCCCCATAGCCTCCGTTCCTCCTCCCATATCTGCATAAGTGGTCGAGAGGTTACGGAGGGAAGTTTAGGCTGAGATAGATTGGATAAACACTGAGTTTCAATGATGCGCTGTTGTCGTTCCTCCTTTGGTTGCTTTTCCCACGATCGTGGTTGATCCCACGGAGCCAACGGTAAGGAGGAAAAAAAGTTCAAGGGTTCTTCGAGGTACTGGTACTGGTGCAGCAGGGATAAGGAAGAAAACTCTGGGTACCAAGTCCCAAAGGAAACAAACTCCTAAGGTGCATCTCTCTCTTCCCCCCTCTGTTGCTGTCTCCCCTTCTTCTTCGTCAACGGTTATATCTTCTCGTTCTCCTTCCGGATCTGAGGTATGTATACTTATTTTATTCTCATTTCCCCTTTGCTTAAGATAAGCTGCGTTTGCTTATTTTTTTCTTGATAACTTTAGTGCAGGGGGTTGAAGAAGAAAGGCCCAATCCCCCTAGTCCTCCCGTGAGCCCTTTCATGGGGGGACGTTTCGGTATCTCTCAAACTGATGTGGCTCCTCCCCGTTACCCCATGACCGAACTTACTTATTCCCGTCGTTCGGCCTCATAATGTGCGAGGGATGTTGCCATGGGCGGTGATGATATTGAGTCTGTGGACGTCTTTTTGCAACCCAAGACAACTCCCCCAGTCCCCTCAGACTTATCTCCTCCGCCTGAGGTTCTTCTGCCCATCGTTCCAGCTACAGAAAGTGACCCCGAGGTAAGATTTCATCCATAACTTGTTTGGTCTGACATCCTTTCTCTTTCACCCCATTATTTCATTTATCGTGCTAAACTTTGGGATGTTGGGTGCCCTAGGTTGAAGTGTCCTCGTTGTTAGCCAACATTCTTCTTCCAACGGTGCTGACGAGACCTCTGACCGCCATTACCCTATTTAGTGCCATAACTGAGGTACGTAATGCCTAGAGGTATTTCTCTCTTTTTCTGTACTGATTCCTCCTTTCTAACGCCTAGCTTCATTGTTGCAGCTTTCTCCCGATCTTGCTCCACCCTCTTCTCTTGGTGGTCTTCACGCATATAAGTCCAAAGTCGATGCTTCTGCCCAGCGTGGTGGTTCTTCTGTACCCATCCATGTTGGGGCCTCATTTGGGAGTCCATCCTCTTCTCCCAGTGGATCGCCCATGCTAGATTTTCTATCTTATGTTGGTGAGGGAGTTTTGCCAACCGTTGAGGCTTCTACAACCAAGGGGACGGTTGTGGCTTCTGAGGGAATGAGCTCGCCTCCAACATTTTCTTCCCCTATGATCGCCACGGTGATTCCCGTTCTGGCTCTTGCCATGACTGAGATGCTTTGTTAATTCTCTGCATTTTTGTTAAAGAATTTTTGCAAACTTCACCTATATGGTGACTTAACAACGAAAACGCTTGTTAAGAATTTTCATAAACTCCACCTATATCGGTGACTTAATAATGAAAACACTTGTTAAGATTTTCCATAAACTCCACCTATGTCGGTGACTTAACAATGAAAACACTTGTTAAGATTTTTCATACACTCCACCTATAACGGTGACTTAACAATGAAAACACTTGTTAAGATTTTTCATAAACTCCACCTATGTCGGTGACTTAACAATGAAAACACTTGTTAATATTTTTCACAAACTCCACCTATAACGGTGACGTAACAATGAAAATGCTTATTTAAGATTTTTCATAAACTCCACCTATATCGGTGACTTAACAATGAAAACACTTGTTAAGATTCTTCTACCACTTATCAGGTTGCACGGGAGGATTCTACACTAGTTCTTTCGGCTATTGGCTCACCCTATCGGGAACCTTCCGTCTTGGAAGATTTTGGCCATGATGATCGAGGTTCCACGACTGGTACTGTAATGGAGAGTGAATCTGGGTGTGAGCTTCCTCTCCCCGACCTGACTCCTCGCGCCTTCTGCCTGATGGTGCTTCAATGTTCCCCCCAAATTCCTGCCAATCATCGTTTAGTGATTGAGAAACTCGTGAACCATCATCCTGAAACCTTCACGATGGATTGCCTACGTTTAAATATCTCTGTTATGAGTTATAGGCTTCAAGGCATGGCTACCGTTGTTGCTAAAATTGCCAGTACTCCGACTACAAATGTTACCAAACCCCTCCTTAACCAATTCCTGGGCTATCTGAGAGAGTTGGGTCATGACGGTTCCCGGTTTGACTGGCTTATAACGCATTTAAAGACTTTAAAGAGCCAATAACTGATAGCCAGAGGGAACTATGGCAAAAATATCAGGAGGAGCAATGGGCTGAGGAGGCTAGGCTGGCCGAATTAGCACCTCTTCTAGAAGTCGTGGATAAGGAGGTAGAGGACGCCAACTAAGCTTTGTGCCTGGTCAAGCTAAAATGAGAAAAACCCCTTATCGAATCTACATAAGTGCAAACGAGGTTGGAGGTTTCTATCAATGCCCAATAGTTCTGCACAACAGCTTCTTCGAGCCTTCCCAGAGATTTTTTCTCTTCTTCGGATCTATGGTTCCTCTTAGGCTAATTAACTATTGTGTATATACTCCTTCTGCTTCTTTCTATGTAATCTTTGGGCAGTAGCTCCCAATTTTGTAATGCCCCAACGTTTAATGAATGAAAAATGTATGTTTTCCAATTCATCTCTTTGTGTTGTGATTGCTTACGTATGTTATAAATTTCTACCTTTCTACAATTCTTTCATTCTATTCAAATTACAAATAAAACTTGTATATTCATAACAACAGCTAGTTACAATAATTGTTCAAACTTGATTGCGTACACATGGTAAACTTTCAACCACTTATTGTTAATCTTGAATGGCTTATCTTCCTCCATCCTAGAAATTAAGCAATATCCTGAGTCATGAGCTTCTTTTACAATGAAAGGTCCCTCCCAGTTCACTGCAAACTTTGGTAGAGGAAGCCCCCTGATGAGCTTTACTGCTGCTTTCAAAACGAGGTCTCCCTCCATGAACTTCCTTGGTCTTACCAAGTTATCGTATGCCCTCGAGAGTTGTTTCCTATATATTTAATAATGTTGCATCGCATTATCTCCGGGTTCATCCAATGCTTCTAACTGCACATGTCTATTCTGGGGGAGCATGCTACTTCGCAAGGTATATTAAGCAGAGGGAACTTCTAACTCCACTGGAAGGATTGCCTGAGCCCCATAAACAAGAGAGAACGAAGTGTATCCTGTGGGCTTCCACTTGGTTATCCGATAGGCCCACAATACAGCTGGTATCTTATCATCCCACGATCCTGGGAAGTCCTCCATCATCTTAGCCAAAATAGTAACTAACATTTTGTTATTCACTTCGGCTTGACCGTTTCCCTTTGGGTATGCCACCATGAATATGATGAACAATGGAGTACTTGTCTGTGAGCATTGTTACTTCTGAATTGACGAAGGGAGTCCCGTTATCTGAGAGAATAACCTTTGGGATCCCAAAATGACAAATGGTATATTCTCTGATGAAGTTTCTCACCACCCCAACCATTGCCCTTTTGAGTGGTATCGCTTCAGCCCACTTTGTAAAGCACTCCGTTGCTACTAGTATCCATATATTCCCCCTCGAATAAGGATGTATTACCCCTACCAGGTCGACGCCCAAGTGTGAAACAGATAGGGTGTTGCCAGAGTGTGTAAGTCTACTGATGAGGCATGGATCATGTTTCCATGCAGTTAGCAAGCTTTGCATTTTCAAACGAACTCAGCAGAGTCTTTCTCCATTATTGGCTAATAATATCCCAATATCATCAGCTGATCATACAACTTGGCCCCTCCTATGTGAGCTGGATCATGCGCTTGTTTGAGGACTTCAACTTCTTCTTCCTTCGTGATGCAACGCAATGTCCTGTTAAAGTATCCCCTTCGATAAAGCTGCCCCTTCTGAACGTAGAACCTCGGGGATCTTCTCTTTAGTCCCATCACATATATTTTCTCCTTTAGGATAACTCCATCTTGCATTAAGTCGATATAGGGTTGCCCCCAATCTGCCTGAGCTTTAATGAAATGGCATTCAGCTGCTTCGAAGAACAGCTGACACTTATCGCACTTTCGTTGTAGCTCTGCAGCGTCCTGCTTCATTTTGGGCCAGAAATATCCCTCTCTTTGCATTTTCCTATAAAGAGGTATCTCAGTTGTTTTGTAGTGCTCCTCATGTGCCTTCTTCAACCTCCGCTCTACTTCTTCTGGGCCGATACATCATGACAACCACCCCCCTGCATTTCTGAAGTAAAGATTCCCTGGTTTATGAAGTATTGGGCTAATTCTTTTAGCCCCATCGTTCCTTTGCCAGACTCCAGTTGCTTCCTAATTTCTCCTCTCTAGTCCGCATCCTCTTCCATCGGTAGAATTGACTGTACCACCGAAGGAGCTGTTCTTCGTTGGATCATGACGATAGTTGTATCATTCCTCATGACTATTTTCTGGGCGATAGTGGCATAGGCATCTGGATGGCGGTTCATCGTTATGGAATGTCTCTTGATCTTGGTCCGATAGAACTGACCGAGGAGCCTTTGAATGATTGTCCTGTAGGGTGCCAGGCTCATGTGTTTCAATGCGTATCCTCCGTTTACTTATTGAATCACCAAGATCGAATCACCCTTGATACAGAGTGAACGAATTCCCCTTCGAAGGGCCTCCAACAACCCCAGTACCAATGCCTCGTACTCTGCTTCGTTATTGGAACAAGGGAAATCTAACTTTTAGGAAAGGCAAATATCCTCCATTCTTTTTGAAAGGATAACCCCTGCTCCTTCTTTATTTTCCTCCGAAGGTCCATCAAACTGCATCACCCATTCCTCATCAATTGCATCCAGATAATTGGCTTGTAAGTCGTCTCCTGGAATGTCTTCTTTAGGCGTCTCAAACATTCTTGATGGAAATATTGCCAATAGATCGGCATACGCCTAGCTTTTGATCGCGCCAGGGACCACACACTTCAAGTCATATTTGGAGAGGATGAGGAAGCACCTAGCTGCCCTGCCAATCAATATAGTTCTTGCCAACAAATATTTAATAGGATCACATCTAGTTACAATATGAATTGTAAAAGACAACATATAATGTCTAAGTTTTTGTGCTACAAATACTAAGGCTAAAAAATACCTTTCTAGGCTATTATATCTCATCTCCGGCCCATGTATGATTCTGCTGAGTTAGTAAACTGGTCATTCTTGTCCGTCAATTTCTTGTGCTAGCAAAGCTCCAACGGACCTCGTGGTAGATGTGAGATACAGCTGCAACGGTATTCTCGCCCGTGGGGGAACCATAATCCGTGGTGAAACGAGTAGCTTCTTTAGCCTAGCGAAAGACTCCCGGTGAACCTCCTCCCACTTGAATTTCGTGTTTTTTTGTAATAGCTACATCAACGGGTGTGTCATTTCGGCCAATCCAGGCACAAATCTCCTAAGGTAGGAGACCTTTTCGAGGAAACTCTTCATCTCGTTCGCCGTTCTTGGACATAGAATCTCCAAGATCACTCGCTGCTTATCTTGGTCCATCTGCACCCCTTATCGATCAACCACGAAGCCTATGAATTTCTCACTTGTTACTCTGAGGGCACACTTTAGTGGATTCATCCTTAATTTATATTTTCTGCATCGAGAGAACACCTTTCTCAAATCGCTAGGATAAGACTCCTCCTTCTTCGATTTGATGACTAAATCATCCACATAGAATTCTACAAATTTGTGGAAGAAATCGTGAAAAATGGCCATCATTGTTCTCTGATAAGTAGCCCCAGCGTTCTTGAGTCCAAACGGCATTACTCTGTGTATGAATTTGCCCAACGGAGTTCTAAATGCTATTTTCTCAGCATTCATAGGGTCCATCTTAATCTGGTTGTACCCTACATACCCATCCATGAAGCTATACATCTTATGACCGACCATGTCATCTATCAAGCTGTCGATGGATGGTGGAGGGAACTCATCCTTGGGGCAAGCCCTATTCAAATCTCTGAAGTCCATATAGATCCGTATTTGGTTCTTGTCTTTCTTTCCCACCAGCACAATGCTAGACAACCAAAGTGGATGTTGTATCGGTTTGATGAACCCTGCTTCTATTAACCGTTGGACCTCTTCCTTGATCTTCAAATCTGGCTCCATCTTGTACGTTCTCGTCGCTTGCTTCACCGGAATGGCAGAGGCCATCACATTCAATTTGTGGCAACTGACTTCTTCGTCCATCCCTTCCATCTCTATGTACTTCCATGCAAAAACGTCTATGAATTCCCGAATCAACTCAACCAAGGCTTCTCTCTTTTCTTTGCTGAGATCTTTCGTGATGAAGATAGGTCTCGAATCCTCCCCTTCTTGAGCCAGGTCCAACTTCTCCAACTCTTGTGCTTGTGGTCTTGGTTGATCCGTCATGTAATCAGGTTCTTCGGCTATATTTTCCATGAATTCTTGAATGTTAGAGTTGTCTATAACCATACATTGCCCTTGTTGATCTACCAGAAAGCATTCATATACCGGGTCAGCCTCATTATTAGTCCCTTTGGCCGCCCCTTCACACCATTACAACCGATAGACCACCTTTCCTTCTTCGGTGATAACTTTTTTGCACTGCCTACTGTAAGTCACGACCGCCTTCCTTTTCTTTTCTTTGGAAGCCTCGACAATCCTTCCTCCTGGAAATTGACCCAACACGCTCTGGCGTTGGGCCTTATGCTGCATTGGGTCTACTCTAGGTCTCATCATGTCTTTGAGCTTCTTTGAGTACTTTTGGGGCCGAGGGACCCCCCGATGGGTTTCTTCAGCCATAATCCCTTTGCTACTTACAACCTTTTTATTTTGCTCGTTCAAAGGCCCCATTATTTCCCTAATCGAGGGAACCCATGCTCCCTCCATTCTTCTCGTCAAGACCTGGACATCCTCTTCCAGCTTTGTGTAAAACGCTGCATCTACCAAGTGATCTTCTTCAACAGCGAAGGGCCTCCTTGTAGCCCTAATGGTCACCTCCGTTCCCTTGATATTTTCCTTGGTGCATTGGTGATACGTTGAAGGAACTAGCCCTTGGTTGTGCATCCACACTCTTCCTATTAGTAAATGATAGGAAATTTCACTCTCTATTACATGAAACTTGATGTGGGAACTCAGATTTCCCATCACAATCCCAACATTCACATACCCAATGGATTTGGAAGATTGGTTGTCATACCCAGAAATCACCAAGGGCATGCGGACCAACCTTTCTTCTAGAATTTTAGCTGCGTGGAAGGAGTTGATCGGCATAATATTGATGGAAGCACCCCCATCCATGAGGGTCCTTGCAAAGCTAACCCCGTTGACGCTAGCAGTTACATACAGAGGCCTATTATGAGGGAACCTTACAGCCCTATCTGCATCGCTGAAGGTTACTTCTGACAGAAACCTTTTTACCAGCCTAGCCATGGGTCCTCTCCATCTCAGCGAGGGGACTGCATTCCTCTTTGCAATGTCTAAGATTGCCTGAGTTATTTCCAGTCTTCACTCCTTTAATATCCCCACTTGATCGAAGAACTAAGTGAACTTTGGAGATTTTGAAACTGCACTATATTCTATGACTGGGTCTGTTTCTTCGCCTTCAACGCTGTATACATCTTCCACGTCTTTAGCTCTTACTTCATCGTAGGCTAAAACTACGTTAGCCATTCCCGTAGTGAAAATTTCCATGGCTTCTTCAAACTCCTTCTACTTCATCGTTAACCCTCCTCTTTCTCTCTCCGCCTCCTCATCATAGGCCGTTACTAGATTGGCCCCATGCGTTGGAAGAGGGTTGTTGTTAACGTTCTGCGGAGGGATTTGCAACGTTCCCGCCTTTATGTACTTATCGATGATTCTTCTTAGTGTGAAACAGCTCTCTATTGGATGTTGGATCTTTCGATGGATCTAACAATATTTAGGATCTGCCTTCGTAGCAGTGCCGGGTTCTTCTATCGAAATTCCCTTTGGTTCATAGACCGTTCCCCCTTGGACCATCTCATTATAATAATTCACAGCCTCTTCTATCGTGCAAGGCAACGGTGGTGGGTGTTCTCTATCTCTTCAAAACTTCCTCTTATTGTCCTTCTTCAGTGCCTTGCTCCCATCTGTTCCTTCAGTGTATCCCACCCGTGGGGGATGAGGCCTTCATCCCCCAGGTTGTATCGGCTGCCTAAACATTATGGGAATCACTACCGGGTTCGATCATACAACCAATGAGATATTACTTGCCACTTTTAGGAACGCTGAAAAAGTTTCCTCGCGCGTCTCGTTGATAAGATGGAAGATGTACTCAGGAAGCAGCCCTTCCGCACAGATCTGTAATAGTTTAGACTCTTTGGACTACTCTCTTACATCGAGGGATCTTTCCTTGAACCTTCGGACGTAGGACACCACGTCTTCCCCGAGTCATTGCTTCTCTCTCCCTAGTTGGGTTAGAGTAAACTCATCCTCTGCCAGAAAGAACTTTTGGACGAATACCACATGCATCTCCTCCCACGTGGAAACACTCTTGGGAGCTAAGTGTGAATACTAGGTATATGCTTTATCGATTAGGGATTTGGAAAAATCTCTCAACCTGAGCTTCTTATTGTTGCAATGCTCCCCCAAGGGCTCAACAAAACGTTTGATATGCTCTTTCGGGCTTCCACCCTTTCCTGTGTATTTTTCAAAGATAGGAGGAATTTAATCATTTTAATAAGGCTCATCGTTGTATTCCTGAGGGTAAAGTGTCCGAAAGTCGTCATAGATTGAAACTACCTCGCCCATAGATTGCGAGGAAGCATGCATGAACTTCCGCATCTCCTTTTGCATCTCCCTTATCATTTCTTCCATGGGTGATGGGGCAGTGACCAATGGGGTCAAAGGCTAAATGCCCCTTACAGCTGGAGCCATCATTGAAGCTGGCGCCGTTGATACTCCTGAGGTTCCCACCACTGGATTCACAATGGAGGGTATGCTTACTGGGACTGTTCCCGTTGTACCTTCACCTGGTGGGGCCATTGGGCTGCTCCCGTCATTACGAAGGAATTGGCTTCAAATCCCCCCAGCACCTTTGAAGCTACGGGGGTCTATAAAAACTCATAAAACTTACTTATGAGGAGGGCCACCTGAGCAGGTCCCAGCCCAACGTTGTGTTACCCCTGGAGCGCCTGTTTCCGTCTGAACTGGAGGTACCTCTATTCGAGGAGCCCCGTCCTTTAAAGCCTCCACTTCTCTCGCTGCTTTCTCTTCGCTATGCCGAATGTCATCAAAGTTGAGCCTTCGATTAACGTTATCTTGCGCCATACTCCTTCCTTAGAAGAATGCCTCCCCAACAGAGTCACCAAATGTAAAAGGGTAATTTAGATTATATATGGACGCGTAACCCCTTTTGAGTATGGTAATGATAAGTTAATTAGCCCAAGACCTTGGATTAGTGATTGAACACGCAAACACAAACTCAATGAAGATAAGACTTAGTTTAAACTCACAAATCTCTCCTGTATATAACTAAAAAAAGTCATAAGGAAACTTAGAAGTAACTTAGATAGAGGGATAGAGAAATAAGCACCCTAGATACGCCTTGGCAGGTAGCCAAACACACCAACCACCTACCAGAATCTCTATCAAGTATTAAAGCTTCTTAATAACTGACAATGGTGGATGAATACGACCTCTGGTTTGTAATAACTCTCTCTGATGTGTATTCTCTCTAGTAATAATCTTCTTAAACTCTCAAAAGACCGATCCCCTCCTCAAAGGTGGTTGGGGTCCTTAAATATCCCCCCACACCATCCCCGAGGCAACTCAGTCATTAAAGACTATGAAAGACATCCCTCATACTTTATGTCACAACATTAAATTCCTGATTCCCTAGTTGTCTCCAATTCATAAACATTAAATGCCAAGACATGCCTTTTGCCTAACCACTATGTGTCAGGGGGCTATTATCGCAGAGGTGGCTCACCAACTGCCTGACAACCCCAAATACCACGATGGTTTACTCAAGCGCAGGTCTGACATTGTTTAGCTGGCTAGTGACATTACCTACAGTAGATGTGACATTAAGTAGAGGGTTATTTGGTTCTCGACTCAACGCCCGATGGAACTCCAAGCTACTCCGCCCGATGTTCCACGGTCAGGGTCCTTCGGTGTTTTTACCAGTGTATCTAAGATGGTCAGGACAAGACCCAATGGTGCCTCACTTATCAATCCTCCAAACCAAGTCCCTCTAAAGTTCCCACGGCGAGGTCATTCGATAGATCATGAAAGCTCTCCCAGGCCTTGCTAAGCCTGGTCTCTCGCGAGTACCGTTTGACCTCACGCTAAAACTCATTATTATTCTTGTTACATCATTACAATCGTTACAGCTTATAGTCAATGTAAACTAATATACAATATGACTAATACAACAAGCTAAATTATGAGTTGCTATGCCAAGCTGCCTCAGTTGCTTAATCTCAAACACTATTGGCAATTAGGTAATTATCCCTAATCTCAGGATTACCTTCAAGCCCCCTCTACATACGTAATAGGGAGCAGAAAATTCCTAAGACTTCATTCCTGACGAGGTATGGATTTTTCGAGTTCAGGGTTATGCCGTTTGGCCTATCCAACACACCAGCAATATTTATGAATCTTATGAACATGGTGTTCAGATATTTCTTGGAGTAATTTTCCATTGTATTCATAGACGACATTTTGGTTGATTCTCAAACAGAGGGCTAGCACGCAGAACACTTACGTATGGTTCTTCAAACTTTACGGGACCATCAGTTGTATGCTAAGTTTGAGAAATATGGATTATGATTACTAGAGGTGCAATTTTTAGGCCACATTGTATCAGATAGGGGTATTTCAGTGGACCCGAGTAAGGTAGTAGCAGTGAGGGAGTGGGGTCAGCCCACAACACTGATAGAAGTTCATAGCTTTATGGGTTTAACTGGTTACTATCGTCGTTTCACAAAGGATTTCTCGAAGATCATGAGTTCGTTGACAAACCTGACTTATAAGGGAATGTCATTTATTTAGGATAATCAATGTCATTTAATTTTTTATGAGTTAAAAGACAAATTGAGTTCAGCAGTAGTGCTCACATTTCCTAGGGGAGGAGTGGAGTACTTTGTTTTTACTGATGCATCCTCATAAGGAGTTGGGGGAGTGTTACAACAAGAGAATAAGACTATAACATATGCTTCACGCAAGCTTAAGCCCCACGAGAGGAACTAACCTACACATGATTTGGATCTTGTAGCAGTAGTTTTTGCCTGGAGGATTTGGAGGCACTATTTACTGTGGGAGAAGTTCTATTTATTCATAGACCAGAAGTCACTGCAGTATCTTTTCACACAGAAGGATCTTAACATGAAGCAGCGTGGGTGTCTCTAATTCATGAAAGACTACCAGTTCGACATCTAGTATCACCCGAGGAATTCTAATGTGGTGGAAGACATATTGAGCCGAAGGCTTACGGGGGAATTATCGAAGGTTTAGAAGGAAAAGTGGGGTGAGCTTCGACAGAAGAATGCAGTGGACAAAAATTGTATGGCAGTTTTGACTATCACACCTGAGATTATAGTAAGGGTTGTGAAGGCATAAGCAGGGTATCCATTTGTGAGGGTAAGGTGTGCCAGTTTTTAGCAGAAAAATGAGAGTCTTACTTAGTAAGTTCGGAAGGAGGCTCACGCTTCAACAAAATACTGATAATCCCAGAGGATTGGGACCTACGACATGTAATGATAACAAAGTCTCATGGGTCACTATTTTTAATACATCCCAAGGGATAAGATTTATAGGGATAAGATGTACCAGTATATAAGGAGGCAATATTGATGGGCCGGGATGAAGCGAGACATTGCTGAGTTTGTCTCTAGGTGAACCACTTGTCAATTGGTGAAGTTAGACAATCAAAGACCAATTAGGATTTTAAATCCATTAAAGATTCCAATATGGAAATGAAAGAGCATTTCGATTGACTTAATCATAGGGCTATAGACGATGTAGATAGGTTACTATTCCATCTGGGTCATCGTGGATTGTCTGACCAAGGTGGCCTATTTTTTGCCAGTTTTGACAGATTATATGACAGGGTTGTATGCCTAGATCTTCATTGCAAAAATATTGAGCTTACATGGGGTGATGATTAACATATTTTTTGACCGAGAGAAGATTTATGTGTCCTATTTTCGGTAAAGTTTCCAAGAGGCTCTAGGGACTGAATTGAGATTGAGTATGGCTTATCACCCGTAGACAGGTGAGAAGACTGAGCGAATGAATCAGATGTCGGAGGATATGCTGAGGATGTCCATATTGGATTTCAAGGGAGGTTGGGAATAGTACCTCCCACAGGTAGAGTTCACCTATAATAACTTATACTAGTTCACGATAATAATGGAAGCCTTTGAGGCATTTTATAGTAGACCTTGTCATTCGCCCGCTTGTTGGTTAAAGGTGGGGGGAAATAAGCTTCTTGGACCGGAGATGATTCAGGATACCTCTACTTTAGTTGATTCGAGGCCGTATATGGATAGCTCAGGACAGGCAAACTAGTTTTGCAGACGCAAATCAAATACTCTTAGAGTTTGATGTGGGTGATTAGGTGTTATTACGTGCGTCTCTTTTAAAGGGAGTCATGCGATTTGGAAAGAAGGGAAGGTGGCATCAAGATATGTGGGGCCTTTCCCGATCATTGAGAGGATAGGTCCAGTTTCATATAGGCTCGCCCTACCGGAGCACTTACAGATGATTCACGATGTGTTCCATATATCATAATTACGGAAGTACCTTAGGGATGAGTTAGTGTATCATCATATCTCATTAGAGGATATATACTTACAGCTAGATATCACGTACAAAAAGAGGCCTATTGCCATTTTAGACCATAGCAAGAGAAAGCTTCGTTAGAAGGTGGTACTATTAGTTCGTGTTCGGTAGGGGGATCATAATGTCAATGAGTCAACTTGGGAGCATGATGACGACATGCGTAAAAAGCACCTGGAGCTCTTTGCGCTAGGTATGTCTGAATTTTGATGATGAAATTACGTTGTTAGGGAGAAGTATGTAACACCCCGCATTTTTAAAGTATTTTAAATTACATGTGTGCAAGTAATTTTAATTTAATCGGAAAATAAATTGGATTAGATAAATATTAATTAGTGAATAAAAAGGATTAATATTTATATATATTAATATTTACTTGTGTGATAATTAAACGATAATGTATTAAATTATATTACGTTTTAAGTGAGTTAAGGCGACGAGATTATCAATATTTCACTTAGGACATGCAGGTAGAGTCGTGTTGGGCATGAGATGAAATTTTATGTTCGGGGACTTGGATGGTAGTTTTGAGTCCACCGAAGGCTCAGAATGGATCGAAATAGTCTATATTAGGTACCCGTGGGTTACAGATGGGTTCTTGGCTTTTTTAGACTAATTATGAATCGTAGGAGGGCATAAGAGTAATTTTACCTGAGGGGGCTGACCCTAATCCAATTTTAGAGAGATTAAGGATGGTACTCAATCAAGGTGGATAGAGGAGGCTGTTATCTATCCAGCCAAAGTGGCTAGGGTTTGTGAGAGTGAGAAAAGAGAAGAGAAATTGAGAAAAGAGGAAAACGAAAGGATTCGGGAAGGAAAGATACCATCCCCGGGTTATAGATAATCACTAAAAGAAATATTTCAGATGGAGAAACTCTGATTTCAACATCTTTAAGGCAAGTATTACTTGTTTTGATAATAAATTGTAGTTACAATTATTTATGCAAACATTGGTGTAGAATAGTATGTGAAAAATATGATTTTCGGGTTGGAAAACTAAGGGAAATCTGGGATTGAAAATATATGAATGAAGGGAGATGATTCTAATATTTTTTTAGAATGAATCTAAAGTAAATCTATATTGAAAGATAAGTTCTTGAATAAATTAAGAAGAAACCAAATCTTGAAATTACGGTTTGTTATGGCATTGATTCTTATTTAAACTTGTTATTCGAATGATTAGAGGTTGTTTGCTATATTATTTTTATGAAGAAAACTTCTGGAATATTTTTGTGTATGATCTAGGGTTCTTGGATGGGGGTTTGGTGAAGGTTTGTACTACCAGGGATGGATGTTAGGGATAAAACCCATCAAAAGTTAGCTTTGGTAGCCCAGGAAACCGAACTAGTTCACTGATATGAGCAAACCGGTTCGGCTCTGCTGGCCTGCCACTTTTGTTTTGTGCTTGTTTTTCCAGAAGTTTGAGGATTCATAACTAAATTTCAGGTCTGGGGATGAGTTTAGGTTTCTGGGAATTCAGTGTGAGGATTAGGAAAATTCATAAGCTAATCGCGGATGGATTTCGCATACCGAAAAGACGTGATTAAGTGAGTGCATATTTATAGGTGGAAATTGGGAAATCAAGTTAGGATTTAGGGGATGGTTAGGCTAGTTCTATGGGCGATTATCATGTTGGCCATGAGTGTATTATCAGGTAGTTAAATTATATGTAAAGGAATACTTAAATAAAATTGGTAAGTCAGATTAGATTTTGGGATTTGATAGGCTAATACTACAAAAGATGTTGCTTACTTTAGCCGACTTTATATATATACACACACACACACACACACACACACACACACACACACACACACACACACATATCGAGTGTGAACATTTTATATATATCTCTATGTGTGATTGATTTTATGTGAACATACCTATTTTAATATGCTATCGTTGAAGGTTGCGCATAGTGGGCGGTCCACCTTGGCGTTAACCAATATGTGTTGGATTGTTTCCCCATGTCATAGTAGTGTATCATGGCCACTATCCGTAAGTGATGATAGGTGTTGGTTTTGAGTCTGGATGGGTGTGATGTGGTATGGTTACGACCCACAGATGTATATTTATGACTTCCCCCGTTATGTGTTTATGTTTTGGGATTGGGGGTGAGATTCCGATCCGGTGGCCCAGTAGTGGTATGTCATGTACATGGTGCTTGATAGCATACTAAGGATGCATCCGGGAGGTCCTACTCATAGGATGCTATATATATATATGTATATATACGTATAAAGAGTGATATATGTATATGTTCTTAAATGTTTGTGTGAATATCATGTTACAACTAGTATATGGTTACGTTTCTTATGTAGTGATGTAAATACAATTAAGAAACCCTAAGTTATAGCTTATGTGTTAGCTACGTAATACATAGTATGAGGTATCATATGGGAGGTATGGATGGGCAAGATGTTTAGAGGATTATATTATGTTAATGACGGTTAGATTAGTTAGTTGGGATATCATAACTAGGTGAATAAAATAGTTACATTAGGTGTGCACTGTAGATGAGAGGTGAGGATAATCTCATGTGAGTGGGACACTAAGTTAACATGAATATTTCATACTACATTATTATTATTGTGATTAAATACTTGCAACTATTTAAAAATGTTTTGGGCATTAACTCGTATCATAAATATTTTCAAAACCTTTTAGGTGCTCAATCATAGGTTTACCAGTGATAGCCATTCCATTCAAGTCAGACGATGCTGTAACAGTTGTGGATGCATGTAGGACTTGATTAGACGCTTCATTTCATTCTATCTGGATAAGGCTCTATTTCAGTATTTTCTCATTCGGCATGTTGCCTGTAGTTGGATAGTTTCATTATCAGACGTTTTACGTTTCTCAGTTTTAGTATTTGGATTAATGTATTTTGTATAGCGAGTATTTGTTCGGTTTATTTATTTATGCTATCAGTATTCTTTGCATTTGAGTCATTGTGGATGTTTATGTATATATACATTTGATTAGCTTCAACTATGCATGTTATTAAGATTTAAAATTGACACCAGACTTAATAGGTTATTAGTTTAACTAATTGGGTTATGAAAGTGATGCTAAGAATGGAATCAGATATGATTCCCATGTAATTAAAGGCTTAATTGATATGACCAAGTGTGACCTCATCTGAGGACGAGGTACGTTAGGTCTCACAACTGAGTTCTCAAAGGACCTCACCTAGGTCGTTTCCAAGACTCGTCTAGACTAGGGTCGGCTTCGTCATCCACAACCTCGACCATCCACTAAGCCGAGACCTCAGGGGAGAAATTCAACAGCAAGGACATCTCTCATCCTCTACTCCAATCGATACCAGGAAATGACATGTATATCCCCCCTCAGCCTGAAGCTTTCGCTCGAGACCTCACTTATCACTTGCCAGCATAAAGTCATGCACTACATCAGCAACCTCGTACTCGGCTAGGTCGAGACCTCTCCAAATGACACTTACAGTACGAGCACTACAAATTTCCAAGATAACATGCCCCACGTGGACAAGTCTGTTACAACCAGATTATCCCCTCATGTGAGGGGATATCACTACACCAAAATGGCCAAATTATCACCTTTCAGTCAGCCACCCTTATCACGGTCATTGACCGTGACAACAAACACGCATTTTGTGTCACGGTCATTGATCGTGACACGCCCGTGACAAAGTATTATCACGGTCATTGACCGTGACAATACTTAAAATAATTGTCACGGTCAAGGAACGTGACACATCCGTGATAATTTACACAGCAAAAAAGCCCTACCCTTTCTTTTTTTTCCCACTGATTTTATTTTTTCCCTCTCTTTCTATCTCTAAGCAATTTTAAGGTCTCTCTCTCTCTCTCTAAGGTATGTTTTTTCCTCTCTTTCTCTTTCATTTCTATATATGTGTGTATATATGTGTGTATATGTATGTGTATATATGTGTGTATATATATATGTGGTGGTGTGTGGTGGGGGAGGGGACAGGGGGTGGTGGGGGTGGGGTGGGCTGTGTGTACGTGTGTGTGTGTGTGAAGGTGTGGTGGGGGTGGGGTGAGGGGGCAGGGGGTGTGGTGGTGGGGGTGTGGTGGTGTGTGTGTGTGTGTGTACAGGTGTGTGCATGTGTGTGTGGCGGGGGGAGGGTGGTGGTGGCGGTGGGGTGTGCGTGTGTGTGTGTGGTGGGGCAATCTTAATAATTGTATAGCTTTAATTAATAAATTGTATAGCTTTAATTGTAATTTTAATTGTATAGTTTTAGATGAAAGTAAATTAATAATTAGTGCCCATTTCATATGAAAGTAGGATTGCCCCTCATTGTAAATTAGTAAATTAATAATTGTATACTTTAATTGTTAGTTTAATTGATGAAATGGATTAATTGAGTAGATGAATTAGAAGGAGTACGGGATACACATTTGTTGTTGACATTGTTGTTGGATTATAGTGGATCGATGTTGGGTTGGTTAACAGTAAAAGTGGCATTACCACTGGATTATTGTCCATATGGGGGTGAGATTTTTTAACTTTTTTTGAAAATTACTTTGTATATCAAACAATATATAATTATTAATAATTATTGGATTATTGTCCATATGGGGGTTGGCCAATGTTGTTTTTTAGGTGTATCTGGTGGGTATTCTTTAGTGGTTAATTCTAGATATTATTAATAAAGATAAGTAGGGATCTTTTGGTATGGATGAAAATGGCTATATTATTAATAATTATTGTGTGTGTGGTGGGGGCAGGGGGTGGTGAGTGTGCGTGCACGTGTGCGTGTGTGTAGTGGGGGAGGGGGTGGGGCAAGGTGGAGGGGAGGGGGCAGGGATGGCGTGTGGGTGGTGGGGTAGGGGTGGGGGGCTGCGTGTGTGTCTATGTGTGTGTATGTGCGTAGTGTCCCTTGTAAAAGAATTGATTGATAATTAATTTTTTTAGTAAATTAATATATGATTGCCCCTTATTGTAAATTAGTAAATTAATATATGATTAATTATGAAAGTAGGATTGCTCCTCATTGTAAATTAGTAAATTAATAATTGTATATTTTAATTGTTAGTTTAATGGATGAAAATAATCATTGTGTGTGTGGTGGGGGGCAGGGGGTGGTGTGTGTGCATGTACGTGTGCGTGTGTGTGGTGGGGGAGGGGGTGTATGAAAGTAAATTAATAATTAGTGCTCATTTTTATTTGTATTAATTGTACATATTTGCATGTCTTCTTCTAATTTTTTTTATCTGTACTAATAACATTTTTTTACAGCAAATGTCTCCTTCAGGTATTAAGGCGAGGATGATGATGCTGGTTATGATGATGTTGTCTGGGCTCGGTGGTAGCGGAGTCGACGATGGATCCTCAGGCCCTAGGCTCCCCAAATATGGAAAATTTGGGATTACCATTGAGAACAAGTCAGAGCTATTAGCGAGATCCCTCGAGCTGGTAAAGA
Source organism: Sambucus nigra (assembly GCA_949130495.1). Lineage (NCBI taxonomy): Eukaryota > Viridiplantae > Streptophyta > Magnoliopsida > Dipsacales > Adoxaceae > Sambucus > Sambucus nigra. The sequence continues at coordinate 118,261,125 of OX422218.1, read as the reverse complement.
CGGTTATCGGCCCGGGGTATATGAGTTGGAAGGAGGTGCCATATGAGCTCAAGTTAGCTGTTCGGGCGGCACTACAGGTAATATATTTATATTTATATGAATATTTCAATTTCAATTTCAATTTCAATTTCAATTTTAATTTTAATTTTAATTTTATTATTTATATTTATTCGCAACTAACATTGTATTTGTTGGACATGAACAATTCAACTAGGATCCAAAGCTACGCGATTCTGTCTTGGAGCAGTTCAGGGAGAAACACAAGAAGTGGAAGAAAAATATGCGGACACGGTACTTTGGGAAAACACGAGAGTCCATTATCCAAAGGCTTGAATCTGTCCCGCTGAAGGAGCCGATCTCATTGGCACAATGGCAAAAGTTCATTGACAATGAGATCGGGGAGCGACAATTGGCATCTTGCCAATCGGGGAGGGAAAATCGGGCAAAAAAGACGGATGTGCACTACTCCGGTCGGACGTCTTATGCCGAGGTGGATCATAGGATGATGGTAAGATTTAATTTGTCTATAACTACAAAAATATATTATTCTGCATTATTTTACTTTGCGGGGCCGATAATAATTTTACTTTATTTTATTTAAAGGGATAGGGAGTGGCCCTGGGGGTAAGCCACATAGTCTCGATACTTATGTGGCTCTTCGGACGAAGAAGGGGAAGGACAAGGAGGTGTCCCCGAGCTTCGCGGCCACTATTGTAAGTAATCCGACAGTTTACTTTTTGTTAATTACGTTATAATTTTTTAGTTTACTTATTTTACTAATAATGTGCTTTTTGTCATTTCAGGCAAAGCTTAAGGAAGTGCATGAGTCGCAGTCTGATGCTGACAAGGCATCTTTGTCCACAGATGCACTCAACCAAGTGCTTGGCTCTGATCACAAGGGGAGGACAAGGGGGGTGAGCTCGTGGGTGGCCAAATTTAGGATCATCAGATTGGAGACGAGCGACAGTGGGTTGGCTCGAACGGTGGATTCACATGACGCGAAGCTGTCCCATTTGGAGGTGACGGTCCAAGATATGTACTCATTCATGAAGCGTACGTTGGGCTAAGACCGTAAGGGGAAAGGGAAGAAGAAGGAGGTGGAGGAGGAGGTGTGGGAGGACGAGGTGCAGGATAATGAGGATGTGGACCTCGCTGCTTCATCACTGACACGTGCGTACTTCGATGATCCACTTCCCTATTTGGCTCCCTTCAATAGACTGATGTCGACACTTGGTTGGCCGAGCGTGTTCATATTGGACGTATTTGATGGCCAGCGGATAGGGAGGGGGTTGAGGGACCCGAATATCATCCAGGGTGGAATAGTTCATGGACGTGAGCTTCAAAAGATCGAGTCCAAGGTGCTCGTCACGCATGTGATACCCGGGAAGGAGAACTCCCTATTGTGGTTATGCGAACAATGCGGCACGATGTATATTAGTGGGTGTGTCAACTCGTATATCGTGTGGCCTACTCACCTCCTCACATTTACCCCAGACATGTAGTGACATTATTTTTAAGTTGGTACATTTGAATTATATTTGAATTATATCGTCATGTATATTGTTTCTATTTTGAATGTATATTTGCATTATCTTTAGTTTATTTGGATATATGATGTTTGAACAGGTATAACATTGCTATAACAGGTACAAATATATTGCTGGGCAGTGGTAGTGGCCATACTGCCCAGCAGATTGTTTTTAAATTTTGCCCAAAATTGTCACGGTCATTGACCGTGACAAGTCCTTGACAAATAAGGTTGTCACGGACTTGTCACGGTCATTGACCGTGACAATATTTTAAAAAAGGGTCAAGGCTTGTCACAGTTATTAACCTTGACTAAACTTGTCATGGTCAGGGACTGTGACACGACTGTAATAAGTTCGTAACAAAAAAAGTTATCTCGCCCCGAATTATTATGGTTATTGACCTTGACAAGTTGAATTTGTCAAGGTCAATGACCGTGACAATTCGGCAAATTTGGTGTAGTGTATTGCATCATCATTAGTTACATGTGTTATGGACAGATGTCATCATCCTATTGGGAGCCTCCATGTTCACATGCCTACTGCAAGCTTAGGGGGTGCATTACACCCCCTAAGCACTATAAATACTTGTCTTCTACCTCATGGTAAAGGGATACATATTAGAAACCCTGCTGAAACTCTATTAAACTTACTGTAAGAGAGAAAAAGCTTGAGTGAATGTATCTTTAGGCCGGTAGAGCCTGCATTAGTGTTTTTAACACACTTGACCAGTGGACGTAGGCCTTTAATAGGCTGAACCACCTAATTTCGATGTTTTACCTCTTTGACTCATCTCTTCCTACTGTTATATTGCTTATTTTCTACCATTGTTGTATATCTGTGAGCTCATTATCACTTTGAACTGGTGGTACAAATTCTGGTATCATCAGTTTGGCGCTATTTATGTGAACGAGGATTATCATATCTTCCCTTCTCTAGCTTATACTCACCGGAGTCTCTGGTGGTGAACCAGTCCTCGCCCCTTGTGGATATATTTCATCATTGAAAGAGCTCTTGTTGAGCCTCTAAGCTTTTACTCTTCAGTTTCCAGCTCATTCATCAGATTTGAAATATGGCATCAGAATTTCCCCCTCAAGTTGGTGGACCTAGCTCTAGTCATGACCCTCCTCAATAAGAAATGGCGGAGGTGGCGGAGACATTGAAATCATTGGTGGCTAGCCAATAGGTGGTGCAGGAGCAACTGTCTACCTTAAGCCAAAATGTATTGGTGAGACCCGCGGGGGTATCACTGGAGATGATTACTTCGGTTGCCATGGAGCAGCATCTAGATGCCAGGAGACCACCCCAGGCACCGCACAAGGAGTTACCACATCTTCAATGATAGAGAAATGTTGCTGACCCTAAGCGTTTATGCTTGGGGAGGCAATGTCAACACTGACCAGAGGATCGGTATGATGACTATGAGGCTGAAGACGCTTAGGCTTAATGCTGGGAGGCATATAAAATATCAGGAAACATTGTACACCCCATTGAAGCTAGCCGAGGACACAGTGGGAGGCCTTGTCAAGACGCTCAACCAAGGGGCTCACCCTTCAATCGACTAAGCAGAGGGTCAAACTTTGAAAGGCTTGACCCAGTTGGTGATCTTAGTGATCGACTGTCCAGGTCAAGTAGTATTGCTGGCTCCAAGAGAGAAGGAGCAGGGTTCCATCCCCCATGCAGCCGAGATGAGGGGATGAGAAAAGTGAAAAACCAATATAGGTCCATGGTAAGGGAACCTTTGGTTTGGCTAACTGAGGTGGCAGAAGATAATATAGTCCAAGACGATTTTATAGCAATGGATAAAAGGCCCTAGAATGACTCGATCCGGAGGTTAGAAGACAACATTGGAGACATTATGAGAAGCTGAGACCCCTTACAAAGGGGCTATTCAGAAGGCTATCTTTTTATGGCTAGGATCGTCAATTTTCCTACCCCGACCATGTTCAAGCCACCAGTGGTCACTCTCAAGTATTATGGGAGCACCAATCCAATTCACCATGTATAGATTTACCAATCAACTACAGACATTTACTCAGTTCAGATGAGATGAGATGCCGTGACTTTTCAAGCACTTTGATCGGAGAAACCCATGTATGGTTCACCTCAGTTCCTAAGAGTTCAATTGAGAATTTTAAGAAGCTCACATAGAGATTCATACAAAACTTCTGCTTTAGGGTGAGACCCCAAAAGAAGAAAATTCACCTACTGTACGTCAAGTAGGGGAAGAATGAGAGTCTCATGGAGTATATTACGAGGTTCAACAAAGAAAAGCTACAGGTCTAAGATTATGAGGAAAGCATTGTAATGAAAGCTTTGATAGGAGGAAGGCAAAAGGGAAAACTACTCTGGAAGCTTGCTGAAGACCCACCGAAGTCCATGACCGTGCTATTGGTGATGGTCGACAAGGTCATGAATGTTGAAGAAGCAGTGGAAGAAAAGTATGAGGATGAGAAGGGTACTAGAAGTGGGGGCAAGTTACAAAAGAAGAATAAATATGGAAAGAAGAGATCAATAGATGACAAGTTCATTGACTACACTTCCTCACAATCAGTTTTGGACACATCTTGAACGAGATCAAGAATGATCAGTCCCTGAGGTGGCCTAAAAAGTTGAAGGCTCCTCCTCATAAGAGGAACAAAAGCCTATGGTGTGAATTCTACTAGGACTATGGGCACCTGACCGATAAATGTTTTGCTCTGAAGGATGAAATTGAGAAGATGTTGAAGGAAAGAAAGCTAAAAAAGTATGTGGATAAGACTGGGTCAAGGGGTGGTCGAGATGACACCCAAAAGAAGAAGAAAAATGACAAGTGTAAATCAGATGCTCCAGCCTGACAAGAGAATGACTATGATGATGAGGACCCTGACCTCCCTCCTAAGTTTTTGGATCGAAAGGGTCGTCTCTATATGATCTCGTATGAGGTCAAGATGATGTTCGAGGGGCATACTAGAGGAGGAAAGCAAGTCGCTAAAAGAAAAGCACATGTAGTAGAGGCCAAAGCTCTCCCTCCAAAGCCAAAAACTATGAACCCAGCTGCACTAGAGCCTGTGAAAAGTAAGAGAGATAAAGTTGATTTGAATACCTTAATTTTTGGTTTTTAAAAATTAGATTTTAAAAGGATTCTGGCTCCACATGAAGACCCTTTGTTCATCACCACACTAGTACATGGTTATGAAGTACCAAGGATTTGGGTGGACGGCGGCAGTTCGACTGACGTTATATTTTAGGACTGTTACAAAGGTTTGGGTTTGTGAAAGAAGAGGTTGATGGAGGTGAGAATGGGAAGCAGCTAGCTGAAATGTTTTACATGGAAGATCATCTTCTTCATCATGGTTGAAAGTGTCTACTCGGCTTACAATATAATTCTCAAAAGGGTAGCCCTCAAGGAATTTGAGGTCGTTCCCTCAACAGTTCACCAGGTGATTAAATTCTCGACACCATATGGGTTAGGGGAAGTTCAGGGGGGCTAAGTTGAGGGATGCGAATGCTACTTTAACTCAGCCGAGGAGAGAGAAGCATACCATTACGACCTACAACATTGATACCTTAGACCCTAGAGATGAAAAAGAGGCTGAAGAAGGGTGAGGCTACTGAGGAGGTAGAATCCATCATCCTCAATGAGGAAAAGGTGAGAAAACCCATCCAAACGGGCAAAGCCCTAAAGAAGGAGTTCAAAGATGATCTAATCAAGTTATTGAAGAAGCGGAAGAGCATATTTTCTTAGAGCCATGAGGATATGATCGGTATTGATCCAAATATTCTCTTCCATAAGATGAATGTGGATGAGGATGCAAAGTCGATCAAGCAGAGAAGGAGAGTCTACTCTCGGGAGAAGTATGATGTCATCCGGGAAGAGGTGAGAAGTTGTAAAAGGCCAACTTCATGAGGGAGGTTATTTATCCTGACTGGCCTGCGAATGCTATCATCGTCCCAAAAGCCAATGGCAAATGGAGGATGTGCGTTGACTTTACGAATCTGAACAAAGCATGCCCCAAGACAACTTCCCATTGACAAAGATTGATCAGATGGTATACGCTACTGCCAACCAGGAATTAATGAGCTTTATAGATGCCTACTCAAGCTATAATCAAATATTCATGGATCCGGTTAACGCAGAGAAGACAACTTTCATAACGGACAAGGGGACCTATTGCTATAAGGTCATGCCCTTTGGATTGAAAAATATCGGAGAAACATATCAAAGGCTGGTCGATAAAATATTCGAGGACCAAAATTGGAAGACATTGGAAGTGTATGTCGAGAACATGTTGACAAAGAGCCTAAAGGCTGACACTCACGTAGTTGACCTTGAGCGTAATTTTGATACGATGGAGTATAAGATGAAGCTCAGCCCCATCAAGTGTGTCTTCAACGTCGGAGCAGGTAAGTTCTTAGGCTTAATTGTGAATTAAATGAGGGTCAAGGCCAACCCCAAAAATATCAAAGCTTTGCTGGAGATGAAGACTCCCATAACAATAAAGGATGTGCGGAGACTAACTGGACAAGTGGTTGCATTAAACAGGTTTGTGTGTAGAGCTACTGATAAATGCCTTCCTTTCTTTAAAGTGTCGAGAAAAGCTTTTGATTGGAACGATGAGTGTGATAAGGCCTTCTAATATTTGAAGTCCTATCTTGGCTCTCCACTCTTGTTGTCTAGACCAGTCCAAGGAGAGAAGTTACATCTTTATTTATGAGTATCAAAGTAGGGAATTAGTGACGCTATTATCATAGAAGAGAATGGAGTTCAAAAACTAGTGTAATTTAATAGCAACTGGATTGGTGGTCGACATTGGCCAAAGATGCAACTGCATATGTTAAGAAATGTGATAAGTGCCAGAGGTTTTCCACCTTACCCCATCAGCCTCATCAAACTCTTACCTCCATTACCTCTCCTTGGCCATTTGCGATTTGGGGGATTGATTTGGTTGGGCCATTTCCAAGAGCTGTGTATAATTATTGTTATTTGATTGTAGCGATTGAATATTTTTCAAAGTGGTAAGAGCCCGAGACGATGATTACAATCATAGAGAAGAAAGCTTTCCAATTTATCTAAAAAACATAATCTGTAGATACGACTTACCTAATACCCTAATTTCTGATAATGGGATGCAATTTAAGAACCCTCACTAGAGAAATATTGTGAACAAGTCGGCATTAAGTTCTTCTCCACTCCCGATCGACCCCAGGCGAATGGGAAGATAAAAGTGACGAATATAACAATTATCGAGGAAATTAAGAAGAGATTGGTGGATTGCAAAGGGAGATGGATTGAAGAGGTGTATGGTGTCATATGAGCCTACATTATGACGAAGAGGGATCCAACTGGGGAAACTCCATTCATGTTGGCTTATGTTTTAGAGGCAGTGGTGCCGACAGAGGGAGGTCTCCAACTCATACATTTCAGAAGTATGACCCAGAGCAGAATGTGAAAGAGAGGAGACTAGACTTGGATCTTGTAGAGGAGCTAAGAGAAGATGCTGAGGTTAGGCAAGCTTCTTATTAACAAATGATATCAAAGTTCTATAATAAGAGGGTGAAAGCCCGACCACTGGAAGTAGGAAACCTTGTGCTGAAGAAGACGTGGTGGAATCCCAACAGGCATAGTCCATATATAGTGGTTGAGGAGGTGGTTTTAGGGACATATCGATTGGAAAACTTGGAAGGAGAGACATTCTCCAACCCATGGAATGCTGACCATCTCAAACAATACTATTAGTAAGAATTCTTATTATCTCTTTTTAATTTTGATTTAATACATGTATATGAGAAATAGATGGTGAATGAAAAATGAATGAAGTTCAACAAAATTTCCAAGTGTTCCCTCATATGTCGTCTATGTATCAAATCATCTTAAGATATAAAACATCATTCGTGGTGAAGTAAACTTAAGTTGCTCTCGGTGACACTCGAGTCCAGGCGGGGTTAACCTCGTCCATTGACTGTTAATAACATCGAGAGGGGTTCATTTATTAAACATCATTAACTTGGTGAAAATTCTCTCTCGGCCGAGATGACAGTGCATAGACGAGACGACCCTCATCCACACACTCTAAAAATGACGAAAGGGGACTTGTGATACAACATCATAATTTGGTGGATTAAAATTCAAAATCACTTAGTTATGGTTCATTAATTAAACATCATTAACTTGATGGAAATTCTCTCTCGGTCGAGATGACAGTGCATGGACGAGACGACACTCATCCAGACACTCTCAAAATGACGAGAGGGGACTTATGATACAACACCATAATTTGGTGGTTTCAAATTCAAAATTACTAAGTTGTGGTTCATTTATTAAACATATTAACTTGGTGGAAATTCTCTATCGGTTGAGATGACAGTGCATGGACGAGATGACACTCATCCATACACTTTCAAAATGATGAGAGGGGACTTATGATACAACACCATAAATTGGTAGATTCAAATTTAAAATCACTTAGTTGTGGTTCATTTATTAAACATCATTAACTTGGTGGAAATTCTTTTTTGATCGAGACGATAGTGCATGGACGAGAGGACACTCATCCATAAACTCTCAAAACGATGAGAGGGGACTTGTGATACAACACCATAATTTGGTGGATTCGAATTCAAAATCACTTAGTTGTGGGTTATTTATTAAACATCATTAACTTGGTAAAAATTCTCTCTCGGCCGAGACGATAGTGCATGGATGAGAGAGGACTTATGAATTATGGTAATGAAAAACTAGATTAGAGCAGATATATTTGCATACCAGAAGAAGAAGACGAGAAAAAAGAGCTTCATTAAAAATAAAGAGTTATACAAAAATAGAATACAAGGCCATGAAGGGTTGTTCCAATAAAAACAAAAAATGACAAAAGCTTAAACATTAGCATTTGGCTAAGTCATCCCATCAGCATAAGTAATCTCGACTTCAATATTGGCCATCTCATCCCCATCATCATTTATGTCAGTCTGAGCTGCAGTATCATTGTTCTCTGTGACCTCAATGGGGTTGGTATCCACAGGGTTGATAGGATTTTCAATATTGACCAGACCAGTTCCGAGATGGGGATCGCTGAAGTCAAGACTTACGAAGTCATTAGGGGATAGGTCTCCAACCTCAGCATGTTTGAGGGCGGCCCATCGTCCAGCAGTCTTAATGCCTCTCCCAAGATATTGGAAAGCATAGCCTCCAAATTCTTCAGATTCTTTGAACTCTAAAATAGACTGGGCTTTAGACTCATCTAGAGTGGCCTTAACTGCTGCATCAACCTCAACCTACTTACTCTCATCTATCTTCTTCAGGGTGGTGGCACGATCGGCTTTGAGGTTGGTAACTTCATCCCTAGACCTCTTCGGGGACGACTTTGATTTTGAAAGATTATCCCTAAGCTCCTTCTCTATGACCTCTGGATATTTGCCCTCCTGAATGAAGGGCAACCTCTTATTGATCCAATCTCCCATACGATGGAGGGAGACCTCACTTTGTAAAAGTGTAAGGTGAAAAGTTAGTATGAGACATAATTAATGAATAGTCTACACTTGGTGAGTTTTGAAAATACCTGGATGACCTTATGGATGACAAATTCAGTTAGTAATGAGATGTCCAGAGATTGGAGAAAACATTTATCTCCCTTAGAGACCAGAGAGCCGATACCATCTATAGCTTTCTTGACATGGCCGAGGATGCTCTCGTCATTAAGTTTCAATTGTGAAAGACGAGTTGCCAAAGCCTCGTCTGTGGAGATTGGAATCTATTGATTAGAATGACTCTGTTTCGAAGGAAGACTAGTAGTAGTATCCTCTGCTCGGCCCTTTAGTTTCTTTGCAGCATCATCGACTCTGATGGGGATGCCCACAATAGATTTTTTGGTTGGGGTAGCAGGGGGATCAACATTTTTTCCATATTTACTAATGAGCTTGCTCAGGTTAGGGCCACCATCTTCCAAATGTCATCCGGTATGCCTTGTGGACGTTATGTAAAAGATAGACAAAGTCAGTTATGAATCACTCTGAGATACGAGACAACATTTAGTGAGAATAATTACTTACGTACCTTGGCTAAGGGATCAACCCCAGACCTGTCTAAGACATATAATATGGGGTCATTAAATGCTCAAACTTAACGAGACTACCATTATCACCTTGATTACGAAGCTTATTAACCTTCTAAAAGGCCTCAGGGTTTAATCTTGGGTCAAGTTTTGCCTATACAGAGACTTTAGCCCATATCAGAGGAGTCCTAGGCTCAGAGGTTCCACAAGCTTGGTTGGTACCACATTCATAGGCCCCCCCAAATAAAAAAGTATCGGGGCTTCCAGTTGTGACTTGAGGTTTGAGACCAACATAACTTTCTTCTCAGACTTCCTAGCTACGAGATGATAGTAGCCAGGCTGAGCCTTAGAAGACGAGGGAGTATAATAAGCCAGGAAAATATTTTCTGGAAGGTTGATTTGGTGGGCAATCTTCCAAAGGGAAACAAAGCGGAGAATAACCCTCCAAGCATTCAGAAAAAGCTGAGAGGGGGCAAGTACTAAACGAGCTAAGTTAGCGTAGATATTTGGGTGAATGGGTAGTCGAAAGTCGACTTTGAACATCTGCTCATAGACGCAGACCTCACCATGTCGGCCATAAAAGACTCTTTCATCTTTAGAAGGTTTCCTCATAAAAATGGAGGATCCTATATCATAGAGGTTTATGAAAACTATAAGGTCAAACTCAGAGACAGTACACTCATAAGATTCAGCTATAGAGGTATTAAGTTCACTCTCCTTGCCACTATCTTCTGGTGCCTTGGCCTGAGGATTATTTGGATCCCCACTTAGGAATCGATGGAGAAAGTCGTCTTCAGTTACAGTCGAGAGAGGAATAACATCTATCGGAGGTGAGGTGACAACATTAGGCTCAAGTATTTGGATAGAGTCAGACTGATCTGATGACTCATCCCTCTGAGAGGAAGAGATATGAGAAGAAGCCTTGTCCACTTCTGACCCTTCATCTTAGGATGCAAAATTGGCCATGGCCTCCTCAAATGAATCCACACTCTCGACCAGCTGAGAGGTAGATATAGGGTTGTCTGACGCAGAGGACGTCTTAGACATTGGATCAATGGGATCAATAATTTAGGAATATATGATAATTAATGGAAGTGGATAAATGGGACGAGTTGGGAAGGCCTCGGCTTTACGACTCTCGACTTCCTCAGCCTTTACCCTATTGATCTGTTCAAAATACTTCTCTCAAAGGCTAGGAAACTCCTCAACCAGTTTATACAAGGATTGCAACATTAAAGGACGAGACTCAAATTGGGCAAAAACTGAAAAAGGAGCAGAAAAACTACAACTTTGACTCTAGTTGACTAAAAATCAAACCCAGGAAATTGAATCGATTTCTCCAAGAAACATCAAGAACACAGCCTAGAAGTCTAGTCGGAGAAGATGACCGGAGACACGCCTAAAAAGGAAAATAACGACTATTAACCCCCAAAACTCCTAAACCTAAGCTCTACTACCACTTGAAGTTTAGAAAATCTCATACAAATGGAGGATTCAGGCCTTAAATGGCTAAACAAACTCGTTGAAATATGATAAATCTAGAGAAAAAAGCAAAGGAAAAAAATACAACAAACCAAAGGTAGAAACTCAGAAAATCCGATCAAGGAGATTACGTGGATAAGGAGAAACCTCCTGGGAAAGAAGACTGACTAGAAAAGAACTTGAAATGGATAAGATCAATTGGTTTTTGAGAAAGCTTCAATGGCGGTACAAAAAGCTTAAAATGGGAAGTTTGGGTAAGGAGAAGAGAGAGAATACTTTGGGTTTAAATACCAGGAAATGATTAAGCACATTTCCCAACACACATCATTATTTAAAGCGTAAAACCCAAAGCGCTCAGCCGTCGAATCGTATTAGGGATAAACTCTACCCAAGCAGAACAATGACATGTGTCACTCCCTTATCCATCAAGTTGTATACAACCAACAAGTCAGAGATGTCCCATCAAAGTACTAACAAATTTGTACCCCTCAACCTCCTACTCACACAAAAGGCTAAGGGCTAAGGGGTGATTGATATGAACAAGTGTGACCTCATCTTAGGATGAGGGACGTTAGGTCTCACAATTGAGTTATCAAAGGAGCTCACCTAGGTTATTTCCAAGACTCGTCCAGACTTGGTTCGGCCTCGTCATCCATAACCTCGACCATCTATTAAGCTGAGACCTCAGGGTAGCATTTCAACAGCAATGACATCTCTCATCCTCTGCTCCAGTCGATACCAGAAAATGACCTGTATAGCCCCCTTCAACTTGATTCCTTTGGCCGAGACCATAGTTGTAACTTTCTAATATAAAGTCATGCACTACATCAACAACCTCGTACTCGACCATACCGAGACCTCTCCAGATGACACTTACAATACGAGAACTACAAATTTCCAAGATAACATGTCCCATGTGGACAAGTTTGTTATAACCAAAATTTCCCCTCACATGAGGGGATATTGCATCATCATTAGTTACATGTGCTATGGACAAATATCATCATCCTATTGGGAGCCTCCATGTTCACACCTACTGCATGCTTAGGGGGTACATTACACCCCCTAAGAACTATAAATACTTGTCTTCTACCTCATAGTAAAGGGAAACATATTAGAAACCCTGATGAAACTCTATCAAACTTACTGTACGAGAGAGAAAGCTTGAGTGCATGTATCTCTAGCCCATTAGAGCCTACATTAGTGGATTTCACACTTGCACAGTGGACGTAGGCTTTCAATAGGCTGAACCACTTAATTTCGGTATTTTTACTCTTTGCCTCATCTCTTCCTACTGCTATATTGCTTATTTTCTTCCATTGTTGTATCTATGTGAGCTCATTATCACTTTGACCCGTTGGTACCAATTGTGGTATCATCACTAATCAACCTGTATTAGACTAGGTGAGTTATCATATGCAGGGATTTGGTAATGATTTCCTGGGGGGTTAGCCATTCGATTAACCACCCTTAACCGTTTGGTCAAAGGATTTGGGGGACTTTAACTGTTCCGTTGAGGGACCCACGAGGGGAATTTTTGCTTTTTTGAATTCTTTATATTTGTATTTTGACTCTTTCAAAGTTTTATTCACAGGGCTTTGACCTTATTTGTTTTCCACTTTTCCTTTTGGGGTTCTCTATGTTTTTTTTGGGTTTAGGGTATTTTACTAATTGTGGGAAAATGGCTTATAACCTAATTGAAAATTGGGGTGTCCACAGAGGCGATCGACTAAGAGTGTGCAGGTATGGATACTCTTCGTCGATATTGAAATGGTTAAAAATAGGTTTGCCTATTTTTAGGATGAATATGGACTTATGTGTGAGAGGTGGAAAGATTGGGTGGTAGTTGGGATTTTTAGAAGTGACCAAATGATTAATTCTTTAGTTAATCGTCCCTCACAATCCCTTTAACCATTCGGTTATTACAATCTGAATACTTAAATGTTCGGAAAAATGCTTGGACTTTCTTAATAATTCATTAAATTCTTCAAAGTAAGTGTAAGAGAAATTTTTATGTCATTTCTCATAGCTTAATCTTACATGTATGTTTGGCATATCCTGTTAAAATACGGCTCGATCCATCACAAAGAACCGAATCTCCAACATCTCCAAATTCAATATGATCTCAACATTATGAAAGTATAAATGATTTTTGGAGTTCGAATTTATTTTCACTTATATTGAGAGATGTATTTTTTATAAAAATCTAGGCAAGTGTTTTATGCTTAAATTTTTTTCAAAGTTCGCTGACCTCATTCAAATGATAAGGCATTATCATTCGAATGAGATGTGAAAGTCATTCGATGTATCGTTTGACATATCTAACGAGGACGTACTGTTTTACATCGTTTGAATCTCGCTTGAATCTTGTTTAAACGAGATAGTACTGTCATTCGAACGAACTTTCTTTCGTTCTAATGAGAAGTTATTCTCATTCGAATGAGTCTTGTTTTCGTTTGAGCGAGTAATGTTGCCTAGAAATTTAAGTCGTCATATAAATAATTATTTCATAAAGTTTTTAATACATACTTTGTTGAAACGATTTTTGCATACCTATTGCAAAAGTCCCCAATGCTTTTGGGCCTAAAAACCTTTTGATTCACAAAATCATCATTACCAATATACTTGTGAATCTATTTAAAATCCTATGTAGTTTCATATTGGATATAACCTTGTGGAAAGATCATCTTCACTGCTAACCTTGTGAACCTTGAAGGGGATCACTATTGAAGGAAGACAAAAGATGATCGGTGGATACCGAGGGTGGACCGCCACCTGTGGACTACTCTGGAGCAGAGTACTTTTCTTCAGAGGATTTTGTAAGTAAGTTGTCTTGTAAAATTGTCTAAAGTGTAGCAAAAAGGTTTTGCCTTTTTTAGGGCGTTTTCCTAATATTTGTTTTACTTGCATGCGTAATTAATTTTCTATGTTTGGAAAGATCATCACATGAAAACCTAAATTAATCAAAGATTAAAATTTCGTAGTAATTTGGATTTGTGTTTGGTGAAAATTTAATTACATAAGTCATTCTATTAGATCACAATCGCACTCTCAAATTCGTATTAGGGCGGTTACACAAAAATACTATGTGATCTTATTCTACAAAAAATATTATTTCTTTTATATCAATTTTTTTGAAAATTATTGATCTTTGAAGAGACGGGTTTTAATGGAGAATTTTTATAATTGAGTGCCAATCTTTGATGGTACCAACTATGCATATTAGAAAGATATGATGAGATCTACTCTTAAGTCAATTGATGAACGCGTCTGGTTTCTTTGTATAAGAGGGTGGACACCACCCACTGTTACAATTGATAATGTCGTCGACCCTAAACATGTCTCTCAATGGATAAAGGACGAATTTGAATGGAGCACTTTAATTCTCATAGTTTGAGTTCCATCTAGGGAGCCGTCACCCTTGACGAGTTCCGTCGCATTATGATGTGCACCACGTCTAAAGATGCTTGGGATACCCTCCAACTCACTAACTAGGGTACCAATGTTGTTAAAGCTCCTAAGATGCGAAATCTCACTACAGAATTTGAAACAATCATAATGCTTGAATATGAACCATTCGACGAGTTTTATGCACAACTGTCGGACATAGTTAACTCGATTTTCAATTTAGGTGAGAAAGTACCCGAGATGCGTGTGGTTAAGAAAATTTTGAGATCGCTTCCCGCCCGCTTTATTCATAAGGTTATTGTTCTTAATTCGTTAGGGATCCTAGACACTCTTAGGTAGAAGAACTTGTAGGAGATCTTCAAACATATAAGATAGATAAGTTCCCTGACATAGGTAAACCTAAGGAAAAGGGGATTGTACTTAAATCCCAATCTAAAAGGAGTGAGGAAGTGTCTAAAAAATTGAGAAAGTGTCGTTCGATTATGAGTTCGACTATGATTTAGAAGATTCGACCCATTTTGTTAAAAACTTCAAGAAATTTCTCAAACTCAAAAAGCAAAGTATATACAAAGATAAGAAAAGTTTTGAGAAAGAAAAAAATATAAACTAGGCAAGAATTTTTTTGAAAAAGAACAGAAAGATTCCCCAAAGAAAGACGATGAGGGATGATACGAGTGTGAGGGAAAGGGTAAAAAAGCTCATGAGTGGCTGACTAGGTTGAAACGTCGAGGTAAAGACAAACCTACCTTAAACGCCATGCTTAAAGATATCGAGGTCGAGTCGGTGAATTAGGGAGAAGAATCATCGCATGGATGTAACTTCACCGCATTAATGGCTAGTTGTGTTACTACATCTAGTGAACCTTAGGACGATGAGGAAGTTACTAAACATGAACACCTCGATCGTGAGTCTAGTCATTCCGAAGAGAATGAGGGATAGAATGTTTTAAGTGAGAGTGAGAGTGACCTTCAATGCGCCTAAATTGATTTGTATGCTGAGTCCTTTAAAATTAAGAAACAAAATAAAGGGAAAACAATGATAGTTTTATCACTAGAGAAAGAGTTGAGAGAGGAAAGCGAGAGTGAGTCCTCAGTGAGAGAAGATTTGGGAGAGAGAGACTGTTTAGTTGAGAGAAAGAACGGGGACTTGACTAATAAAGTGGCTAGTCTTACGAGAGATCATCAAGCATCCATGGAGCCTTGTGAGAAACTTATGAAGCCTTTGTATCCCAACTCGAGAAAGATCTCAAATGTGCTTGGGGGGTCAAGGTTACTATCGAGGATAAATCTAATAAGATAGGTAAGATGCTCCTCGACCCCACTTTTGGTTTTGGTGAGAGGCATGTAATAGGTTTTAACGATTCATCCACTTCTAATACCATGTCGAAATCGATTCTTGAATTCGTGGTTAATCCTTATGGCCCTTAACCTAAACCACAACAGAGAGTTCCACCTAGAAAAGCAAACTGACGTAAACCCGAACCTGTCTATGTTTGCCCTTTTTTTAAAAGAAGCAGTCACGTTAGAGAGTTTTTCTATAGATTTGGTAGAACTAGATGTACACATACTCTAGTACACCACTTTAACAACTTTGCTAGTCTTAGGGAGAAAGTGAAATTTCTAGTCACGAGTTCGCATAGTTTAATGGAAGAATTTCAATGGATGTCTTTGCCGTTTGAGTACGCTTCCAACAAGAGTCAAGAATAATAACGAAAAATAAAAGGTTACCTCCACTTGGGTACCTTAGCGAGACGACAAAGCCCCTGTTGTTCATGTTGCTCTAAATGCTCAAAATAATTCCCAATGGTATTATAATAGTGGGTGTTCTAGGCACATGACCGGTGACGTCTCTTTTTTTACCCACCTTGAGGATTGTAAGGAAGGTAAAGTCACCTTTGGAGATGGGAATAAATCTAGCATATTAGGACGTGTAAGTGTTGAGATACCCAGATTTCCTAAGCTAGATGATGTGTTGTACATCAAAGGGTTGAAAGCGAACTGTGCAACGCAAACTTTATGGTAGAGTTTGACCGGTGCTAATGCAATGTTTATGATCAATTCAGTAAACTTTTACTACAAGGTGTGAGTGTGTAAGATAATTTTGATGGGATTGTGCCCAAGTCCTATTTTATGTGCAACAGGGCCATGGTCTCCACTATAGACCTTTGGCATCAACTGATAAATCATGTGAACTTTAGAGATCTTACGAGATTAGTGAAAAAGAACCTAGTTCGTGGCTTACCATTGCTTGGGAAGCCTACTTCCTCATTTTGTGGACCTTGCAAACAAGATGAATAAATTTGAAGTCCCCTTCGAAAGTTGAACACCATTACCACCTCTCGCGTCTTAGAGTTGATTCACATGGATCCTATGGGTCCTACTCCTTCGGAGAGCTTAATTGGTAAGAGATACAATATCATGATGTTCGTTGACCTTTTTAGATACTCGATTGTAGGATTGTTTCGAGGAAAGTCCGATGTGCTTGAGCTCCTTACAACCAAGTGTCGTATCTTACAAAACCAACATGATGTCACTATTAACCGAATGCCTAGTGACAACGACACTGGATTTAAAGAAGTAAAAATGGATAGCTATTGCGATGGAATGGACATCAAACATGATTTTTTGGTCATTTTCACTTCTCAATAAAATTGGATTGTTGAGAGGAAGAATCAAATAATACAAGAAATGGATAGATCCATGATTTTTGGGAGAAACATGCCTAGACATTTTTAGGCAGAGGTGGTGAGTACCGCATGCCATACGATGAATAGGGTATAACTTCGTCTGCACACACTTCACACACCTTATGAGTTGTGAATAGGGAAGAAACCCAACCTATCATATTTTCGTGTTTTTGGGAGTACATGCTACATCTTGTGAGATAGAGAGACTTTAGGAAAGTTTGACTCCTGGAGTGACGAGGGGATATCTGTAGGATATTCATAGATAAGTAGGGCTTATCGAGTTTTAAAACCTGGCTAGCTCTAAGGTTATGGAATCAATAAACGTCATGATAAAAGATGATGAGCCACCAGTATTTGTTGCTCCTAGACCACAGTTTACGGATGCTGCACTCTCTGGTGACGTTCACATCCTTCCTCATGCTACCACAGTGAACCCCATTCCTGTTTTATGGGAGACCCCATATTGGGTTCTGAAGATTCATAGACCTTCGTTATACTTGGTGATCATACGATAGGTTCTCAACTCAAAAATATTATTAACTACTTATGTTACATCCCTAGTCGAGCCTAAGAATGTGAAAGAATCACTCAAGGACAAGCATTGGATATCTGTCTTGTAAGAAAAGTTTCTTCAATTTAGAAAGAACGATGTCTGGGAGTTGGTCTAATGACCTAGCGATACACACATGATAGGTACTAAGTGGATTTTTAAGAATAAGGTGGATAAAAATGGTACCATAGTTCGTAATAAGGCTAGGTTGGTCACTCAAGGCTAGACACAAATCGAGGGTCTAGACTTTGAGTAGACATCCTCTCATGTTGCTAGGCTTGAGTTCGTTTTCTTACTACTCTCCATAATATGTCATATGCGCTTCAAATTATATCGAATGGTTATAAATAGTGCCTTTCTGAATGGCATTATACATATGGATGTTTATGTGGAACAACTAAAAGGGTTTGAAGACCCTGAGCACTCGGGACACGTCTAATATCTTAGAAAAGCCTTCTACGATTTGATGCAAGCACACCATACATGGTACAAGAAGCTTACTTCCTATCTCTTAGCTCACAGCTTTAAGAGAGGGGGAGTAGATAAGACTTTGTATGTGAGGAAAGACAGTGGTGCCATTTTGGTTGCCCAAGTCTATATGGATGACATAGTCTTTGGATCCACGTGCTCCCGCCAGTCTCACATTTTCTAGGAGGAGATAAAGAGTGAGTTTGAGATGAGCATAGTAGGTGAGCTTACATTCTTCTTAGGTTTCCAAGTTCACCAGCTTGAGGATGGTATATTCATATCTTAATCCAAACATGGAAGAGACCTTGTGAAGAAATTCGGTTTAGACTCCGCTAAGAACGCTCCCACCCCTTTGAGTACATCAACAAAGCTTAACAAAGGCGCTTTAGGCAAGGACGTAGAGCAGACCTTATATCAGAGTACGATAATTAGACTTTTTTACCTTATTGCTAATCGTCCTGATATTTTCTTTAGTATTGGAGTCTGTGCACGATACCAGGCGTCCCCAAAAGAGTCACACTTAGATGGACTTAAGATTATTATTAAATACGTGAGTGGACCTCTTCCTTACGGTATTTTGTATTCCTTTAATACCGATGACCATTTGTCCACCTATTCGGATGTCAATTGGGTCGGGGATATAGATGGTTGTAGGAGCACTTAGGGTGGGTGTTTCTACAAAGTGCTACTGTCTTGTGAATGAGCAAGAATAAAGACTCCATATATATGTCCATGGAAGATGCTGAGTATATAGCCTCCGGGAGTTGTTGCACGCAACTCTTATGGATTAAGCAAATGTTGGAGGATTACAAAATTTCATAGGGAATGCTAACTATTTCCTGTAATAATACGAGTGCTATGCACATTTCTCATAATCAAGTCCTGTAATATCCCTCCCTAGAAATTAGGTATTTAATGTTATTTGAGGTGTTTTGTCCAAAGAAAAATCGAGGAATAAATAATCCAAGTGTAACACGTCAAATAATATGTAAGGTGGCATATTACATAAATAGTTTAAACGAAAAAAAAACAGGATGCATGTGTTGCCGGAATGCATATTTAATCTCTAGTAGTATCAGCTAGGATGTCCGTTAAGTTTGAGGGAAAAATATCAAGGAGCGGATGTGACACAGACAATGTTAATACGACGCGATATTTAAATGCTACGAAAAGCAAAGTATCGCAATATGGATTAAATGAAATTTTTTTACATTACATGTTTCTCATAAATTTTATTTTGAATTTATATAATTATTTTAAGTACTTAGGTTATGTTTCACGCGATTCGGACAAGCAACAAACGCTACGCGAGCCTGGGTACAATTTGTCTAACGGTGCGCGACACTGCGAAAGTCCAGTTTTGCGCTAATTGTTTAGGAAAATTGAAAAGTCAAAAAATATTCCGAGCATATAATTAGACTCATAAAATTGTAAGGAATATTAACATGCGAAGAAAAAAAATATATATTTTGTACGGAGGTCCCGATTCTTGCGCGTCTTGTATAGGATAATTCGGGAGGCCAAACGACTATTGTAAATATGAATTTTTAGCTAAAAATGCAAAGAATATTACTCTTAAGTTAAAAGTTTCAAAAAAAAAATTTATCCAGGAGAGAGAAAGTGACGCAAATGGCAATTTTCCAAGTCCAAATTTGGTTTTTGGCTTTTGTGTTTAAACTCTTGGGGGAAATCTCATTTTTATTCTGATGCTTTATCTTAATAAGAGCCCTTTTACTTAAATGGAGAGGTTAGGATCTTGTCCTTGGGGTCTTAGAGTGTTAGGCTTCCTCATTTGTTCTTTAAGAGAGAGACAGGATAAAGAGTTTGGAGCAAAAAAAAATGTTGCATCTTCTCCATTAGATTTCCCTGCCTTTTTCCATAGTTAAAAGCTTACTACACTTCTCCAAATTCGTAACTACCCTTGAGAGACCCCAAAACCACCATGAAACCACCATTTTAGAGCATAAAAACACCTTATTTCACCATGTGTAACCATAGGAAGGACGTTGGGTCGTTAGAGATGTTATTCTTGGAGTCTGATTGAGGTTGGTGGAAGCTTGAAGATGGATTTTTGAAGAAAAAAGGAGTAGTTGATAGAGATTGAAGTTTCATTTGGGAGCTTAAAGAGTGGGCTATTGTGACTCCCTTTAGGGCCACCTTTGGAGGTGGGGGAGTCACCCACCTTCTCTACCAATTTTTGAGGACATTTTGAGGTGAAAAATACTATCTCTTACTGAGTTAAGTTGATGATGATATTAGTATGAGTACTATAATATGTGAGTACAAATTTGGGGAGGCACCGTGTTGAGCGTATTTTAGACTTGAGCAACGTTGTTGCATCTACGTATCTGTCTTTGCAGAATCAAAGTCTGCGTAGTTCATGGGTCCGTACGATATGCTAGAGAGAGCTCGATTTTTGGTGGTTTTGGTGCACGGGGGTGCCAAATCCGGCTAACCGCCTCTAAATGCCCGTATACTGTAATGAAACTATGAAAATCTGTTCGTCACTATCGAACCCGTGACAGAGCTCAAGAGGTGCATGACCATCATCCATCAAATAAGTGGAAAAACCCTCTATTATAACAAAAGTGCCTCAAGTGGGCTTGATACATGTCATGTTCTCTATGGAACCAAGTGTCTAAAATTTATGGTTCCACTTATCACAATATATGTGGTGTCATCTTAAATGAACAAATTAAATTACTACTAGAGTATTGTCTAGTGTAATTTATCAAATGAGGAGTATACGCAATATATTAAATCACACATAATAATATCTCAGCCAGTGTAGGGTCTGGATTATAGTAAAACTTGATAAATCATAAATCAATATTTTATCAAATCCATGGGGTTAGTTTATTAGAGTGTTGGTTAATTTATTTAACCCCACTCTACATTTTCCCCCTCGTACGCATAGTAAGTGTGTTGATGCTTCACCTGAGACATATCTACTGTGTGTATGAAATAATCGTTTTGTAAGGCCCTAAAACATGATTAGTAAGGTTAATAACATGATTAAGTATAAGTTATGAGTTATAAGTTATAAATTGGTTATGTGTGTTAAACATATTAATTATCATGTTTAGGGGATGCATGCTCATGTGAGATATATGTGGTTTATATTAGATGCTAATCAAGCTTATGACCGGGGATACCATGTTTAGAGCATACGATTAGTTATGTTTCTAAATGCATCATAAATTATGTTTTTAATGCATGATTATGATTATAAAATTAAATTAGGATGTTGATATGAAATTGGCAATGTTTGGTCGCCAAATGTGAAAGTTTTGAGATTTTCGGTAAATTGCCACTTTCCTGTTCGAAGCCCAAATTAGGCATACTAGTTTATGATTTTGGGAAAACACAAATTATGAAAGTTGTAGATATATGAATTAATGTTATAACACAACAAACGGTGGGTTAAACGGAGGCTCGTATAAGAAGTTATACCGAAAGTACGAAACAAGGGAAAATCTGTCCATCCCTTAAGTGACATTTGTCTTATTAGCACACCATGTGCTATTTTTTGATTGGTTAAAGGGTGGGTGATGGTTTGGCCGACTTAAACTTGTTAAAACAAATTAATTGTTCAGCCAATTCATCCGCTAACAAGAGTTTTGCCTAAAGAGAGAGAAAGAGAAGAAAGTTAAGGAAGAAATCTTCGAAAAATTTCTATAAATCGAGGAATCCTTGTAAGGTAATTTCTTCTTTATTAAAGTTGGTTACAGGGTTGAGTTCTACACTTGGAATATTTTTATTTTTGATTTGGATAAATATTTCAATTATACCCATATTGCCTAACTTTATTAAAATAAGTATGGGTTAAGAACATAAGTTAGAATTGGAGCTAGGATCGTAAATGCATACTTTAAAGTCTTAAATTTACATCATTTTTCATACAAAATTTTGATTTAAAAAATTCATGCTTATGATGTATATTTCTGATATAACATTTTTATTATATGTTTCCATGAATTATACCCAAGGTCAAGGTTATGTATGCTTAAAAATGTTAAGTTATGCCTTAATGTTCTATTTTGACCTAGTTATGCTAAAAATGGCATAAATCATGTACTACTTAATGGAATTGAGTGATTCAAGTTGGAGAGTAAAATATACTCGTACATGTATAACATATCCGAGAATTGTGTAAAAATACCAAGTAATGAACCTTTGGTGATAGTTTGAAATTTTGGTTTATAATCTGCCCTAAAGGAGCAAGAATGCATACCAGGTGTTTGACGTTTTGCTCGACATAGAAAATGAGCCCTAAAAATGTGTTTACTAATATTCGGTGGAATATCATGGAAATTTATGTTGTATAAAAATTACATGAATTCCAGGAAGTTGAAGTTGTGTTGTTGTTTTTCTTGAGAAACGATTTGGAAAAGGTTGTAATAAAATGGGCATAACTTTGTTTAGCAAATTCGTAATTTAATTCTTTAAATTGTGTTAGAAACCTAATTAATTGGGTGTTATAGAAATGTGAAGTGTCATATTTAATTCCTCAGTTATTTCTGATTGACCAAATGATGTGATGTATTACTGGGTTTGATGTTAACCGGTGTATTCAAATACTAACGACATTGACCTATTAGGTGGGGAAGCAACTAATACTACCATATCAAGGAAGTAGTTAGTATTAATCTTAGCACTAAATCCAAGGTGAGCGACCTTTCTTATGAAATATAAATTCTTCTAATTTCATATGGAAATGTTTAGTTAAACACATGTGTTAAAATGTTTATGGGAGTGATGTTGTATTTATGAAACATATGCATATGATTAAAAATGTTAAGCGCTGTTATGTAATGATATGGACTAGTGAGTCCTTTATATAATGTTAAGGACTTTGGTGGTTCCTACGGGATGTGGTGGTCCTATTAATCTAACTTAAAGGTTTGTGTACTTGGGCCTAATAAAGGGATGGGGGTGGTCCCTAATAACTGTGGTGGGTTAATTGGACTGTGGCGGGTCCAGGCTTGCGAGAGTTTCACAATTCCTGTTGGGTTATAGAATTAGAACAAAATAAAAATGGTTATTTAAATTAGTTATATGTGCTGTATGTGGTCATTCACTAAGACTTTATAGCTTACACTCCTATAATGTTTTGTTTTCAGGTATGCTTATAATTTGGAGTTCACTGCCAAGTTAGGACCTTAAAACGGGGGAATGACGGATATCTAGTATGGTTTGAATATCAAGATTCCTTTTGTGTAATTATTAAACTAAGGATCTTGGTTATGTAAAGTTATGTAGTACATATAAGTTATAAGTAAAGGCAGTTATGTTTTCATCTACACATACCTTTGAAAAAAAAATCTTATGCTATTTTCCTTAGAGATTTAAATTAAAGCATTGTTTAAGGCAATTTATCTCTAATTAAAAGGACGAGTTTAACTTTATTAAGTCGGGACACCACAACTTGGTATTAGAGCGTGGTTATTAGGTCCTGGTAAGGGTATGAGGGTCTAGATTGGCAGTGGACACTAAAAAGTGAGTTTGCTATGCGTCTGGATTTTGACTAACAATGTTAATATTAAACTGCTATTATTATATTTTGTTTAAGTTAATTATATTGCAGTGAGTGATGGATCCACACGAGCCACATGATAGAGCAGAGGGTGAGGCATCCTATGTACCTAATAATAGTCAGTAAGGACATAGACCTATTGAAGTGGATGAACCAGAGGTGCAACAACAACCTGTTGATGATGTGGGAAGAATATTATGTGCTGTGGCACAATTGGTGGAATAAGCAAGAGGTGGAGAACAAGGTGGGGATAGGGATAAATTGCATGAGAGGTTCATGAAGTTAAATCCGCCAGCATTTACTGGGACTACTGATCCGTTAGTGGCAGAGGGGTGGATTAGAAAGATGGAAACAATATTCAAGGTGATGGAAGTGCGAGATGAACAAAAGGTTTTGTTAGCAACCTTTAGGTTAGAGGATGATGCAAATTATTGGTGGGATGCTACAGAATGGTTACTTACTACAATTGGGGGAGTGGAGCCAATAAATCCTCCACAAATTACATGGGAGAGGTTTGTGAAGGTGTTATTTGAAAAATATTTCCCAAGGTTTTATAGGAAAGAGAAAGAGGAAGATTTTGTCACGTTGAAACAGGGGAATTGAACAGTGGCAGAGTATGAAGCTTTATTTATATCCTTATCCAGATTTTCACATGACTTGGTGAGGACGAAAGAAAGTAAATGTGATCGGTTTCAAACTGGGCTGAGTGTAGATATAAAAAAAATGGTTGCTAATATGAAGATCACAGATTATGTGGACTTGGTGGATAGGGCCATGGTGTCAGAAAAGTCAATGAAAGAAATGCAAGGTGAACACTAGAAGAAAGCTAGATATGATGGTATAAGATCATATGGATGGGAGACAGGAACCTCAACTCAGAGTGTAGCGCGAGGAGTACCTAAGGGCTAATAGTTTAAAAATAATAGAAGTGCATGTGGAAGATTTCAAGCTCGAGGTGGAAGGACTGGGATGAATCGGTCAGAAAATGCATCTGTGTTGGTATCGAGGGCCATAATTTGTTATAGATGTGGCGGTGAAGGGCACATGTCTCGGGAGTGTACAACAGCTGAGGCGACACCTTTATGTTTCCATTGTCATCAACCAGGGCACTTACGAAAGAATTGTCCAATGATGGGAGCTTCAACATCAGTTGGGAGTGTGGTAGTAGGAGGTAGGAGTTCTACACATAATGTACCCAGGGGAGGTAGAGGAGGTATATCGCAAAGTCAAGGCCAAGGCATAGTGTTTTCACTGACGCAACAAGATGCACAAGCTATTCCTAACGTAGTGACAGGTACACTTCCGATTGGTGATAAAGATGCTTATGTGTTGATAGATCCTAGTTCTACACATTCTTTTGTGTCTTTAATTTATTTGTTGCATCTTAATAAACCATTATCATCATTAGATTCTGGTTTAGCTATTGTTACTCCAATGGGGGAGGGGTTGGTTTTTATTGAGAGGGTATATAGGGAGTGTGTGGTGCGAGTGGATGAAAAAGAATTACTAGTTGACTTGTTACCTTTTGATATGAGTGACTTTTATGTGAAATTGGGTATGGATTGGTTGGCCTCATATTATGTATATTTAGATTGCTTTATAAAGCAGGTAGTGTTTCAGTTACCGGGTGAACCTGAATTTAAATTTGTTGGGAACGAAATATCACTCCAACATATTTGATCTATGCTACAAAATCTTACGAATTGCTAAGGAAAGGGTGTCAGGGTTATCTTGCCCATGTGGTGGATACACGATAAGAGGTTGGAAAACTATCATATATACCGGTAGTTAATGAGTTTGCAGATGTCTTCCCAGAAGAACTCCCAGGGTTAGCACCAGACCGTCAGGTAGAATTTGCGATTGAGTTGGTACCAGGCACCACATCGATATCTATTGCACCATATCGCATGGCACCTGCAGAATTAAAGGAGCTAAAAATACAGTTGCAAGATTTGTTAGATCGTGGTTTTATAAGGCCTAGTGTATCACCGTGGGTAGCCCTAGTATTGTTTGTGAAAAAGAAGGATGGAACCATGAGACTATGCATCGATGATCGTCAATTGAATAAGGTGACTATCCGTAACAAATACCCACTACCCCGAATTGATGACTTGTTTGATCAGTTGCAAGGAGCCAAAGTTTTTTCCAATATCGATCTCAGATCCGAATATCATCAATTGAAAGTAAGAGATTGTGACATTTCTAAGACTACCTTTCGTTCCACGTACGGACATTATGAATTTCTTGTCATGCCATTTGGGTTAACAAATGCACCGACTGTATTCATGGATTTGATGAAACTTATATTTCAACCATACGTGGATTCTTTTGTTATTATCTTCATTGATGATATTTTGATATATTCTCGTAGTAGGGATGAGCATGAACACCACCTGCGTATTATTTTATAGACCTTACGAGAGAAGAAATTGTATGCTAAATTTTCTAAATGTGAATTTTGGCTAGACAAAGTAGTATTTTTGGGGCATGTTATTTCTGCTAATGGTATTTGTGTTGATCCCAAGAAGGTAGAAGAAGTAATGAATTGGGAAAGACCAAATAGTGTGACTGAGGTACGTAGCTTTTTAGAATTGGCGGGGTATTACAGGAGGTTTATACTGGGGTTTTCTTCTATTGCATTGCCATTGAATAAGCTTACCAGAAAGGAGAACAAGTTTGTGTGGAGTGGTGATTGTGATAAAAGCTTTGAAAATTTAAAGGGTAAGTTGACATCATCTCTAGTATTGACTATCCAAATGGGTACAGAAGGTTTAGTTATTTATAGTGATGCCTCGTATCAAGAACTCGGTTGTGTGTTAATGCAGCATGGAAAGGTAATTGCTTTTGCTTCTCGACAGTTAAAGATACATGAATGCAACTACCCTACACACGATCTTGAGTTGGCTGCAGTAGTTTTTGCATTAAAGATCTGGAGACATTACTTATATGGTGTTAGTTGTGAAATTTTTACTGACCATCAAAGCTTAAAATACTTGTTTACTCAAAAAGACTTGAACTTGCTTCAAAGAAGGTGGATGGAACTCATAAAAGATTATGATTGCACGATACATCACCATCCAAGTAAAGCTAATGTTGTTGCTGATGCTTTGAGTAGAAAATCTCTAGGCATAGTATCATGTATTTATTGTATTCGAGTTGACTTGCTGAGATAGTTAGCTTTAATGGGGGTGGAATTAACTTTGAATGGGTCTTATGGAATAGTGGCACATTTAAATGTTAGACCCATGTTGATAGACTAGATAAAATAAGCACATGCAGGAGATACAGAATTGGAGAAAGTTAGAGATAATAGGAAAAAAGGGTAAAGCAAATGAATTTTCTATTCGTGATGATGACATTGTTATGTACGAAAACTGTTTGTGTGTACCTAATGTGCCTGATTTAAGAAGAACAATTTTAGAGGAAGCCCACTGTTCTTTATATGCTATGCATCCAGGGAGCATGAAACTGTATAGAGATTTGAAACAATGTTATTGGTGGCCGGGAATAAAACACGATATTGCAGATTTTGTTTCTAGATGTCTAGTTTGCCAACAGGTGAAACTGGAGCATCAGAAGCCAAGTGGTTTACTATAGCCCTTACCTATTCCTGAGTGGAAATGGGAGCATGTTACTACAGATTTTGTTATAGGTTTACCAAAATCATCACGAGGGTTTGATTCTATTTGGGTTATCGTTCATAGGTTGACTAAGTCTGCACATTTTCTTCTTGTTAAAACTACTTACTCCATGGATAGATATGCCAAATTATATGTGGATGCGATTATTAGATTGCATGGTGCACCTATTTCTATTATTTCTGATCAAGATCCTAAGTTTACTTCTCACTTTTGGCCTAGTTTACAACAAGCTTTGGGGACTAAATTGAAATTTAGTACAACTTTTCATCCTCAGACTAATGGGCAGTCAGAAAGAACGATCAAGACACTCGAAGACATGTTACGAATTTGTGTATTGGAGTTCAAGGGTAGTTGGGATGAACACTTTCCCCTAATAGAGGTTGCTTATAATAATAGATATCATTTGAGTATTGAGATGGCTCCTTATGAAGCTTTGTATGTGAGAAAATGCAGAACTCTAGTATGTTGGACTAAAGTAGGAGAACGAAAATTACTTGGGCCAGAAATTGTACAGCAGACTACTGAAAAGATAAATCTTATTCATAATCACTTGAAGGTGGCACAAAGTAGATAGAAAAGTTATGCATACAACCAAAGGAAAGAATTGAAATTTGAGGAAGGTGATCGAGTATTCCTATGTGTTTCTCCTTGGAGAGGGGTTATGAGATTCAGGAAGAAGGGAAAGTTAAGTCCGAGGTACATTGGCCCTTATGAGATAGTGAAACGGGTTGGAGCTTTAGCTTATAAATTGGCGTTACCACCAGAATCCGGATACACGATGTTTTTCATATATCCATGTTACGTAAGTATGTGCCCGATCCTTCACATGTGTTTATCTCACAACCGATAGAGCTTTAAAATGACTTAACCTACGCGGAGTAACCAATTGCTATTGTAGATCGAAAGGAGAAAGTGTTACGTAGTAAAACCATTTCACTAGTTAAGGTGATGTGGAGAAGTCAGAATGTGGAGTATGCCACCTGGGAAGGGGAGGATAACATGAAGAAGCACTATCCTCAATTGTTTGGTAAGTTTCTTATGAGTTAAATTTCGAGGACGAAATTTTTATAAGAGGGGTAGAATTGTAAGGCCCTAAAACATTATTAGTAAGGTTAATTACATGATTAAGTATAAGTAATGAGTTATAAGTTATAAATTGGTTATGTGTGTTAAACATGTTAATTATCATGTTTAGGAGATGCATGCTCATGTGAGATATATGTGGTTTATATTAGATGCAAATCAAGCTTATGACCGGGGATACCATGTTTAGAGCATATGATTAGTTATGTTGATAAATGCATCATAAATTATGTTTTTAATGAATGATTATGCTTATAAAAGTAAATTAGGATGTTGATACAAAATTGGCAATGTTTGGTCACCAAATGTGAAAGTTTTGAGATTTTCGGTAAATTGCTAATTTTCTGTTCGAAGCCCAAATTAGTCATAATAGTTTATATATGAATTAATGTTATAACACAACAAACGGTGGGTTAAATGGAGGCTCGTATAAGAAGTTATACCAAAAGTACGAAATAAGGGCAAATCTGTCCATCCCTTAAGTGACATTTGTCTTATTAGCACACCATGTGCTATTTTTTGATTGGTTAAAGGGTGGGTGATGATTTGGCCGACTTAAACTTGTTAAAACAAATTACTTGTTCGGCCAATTCATCCATGAACAAGAGTTTTGTCTAAAGAGAGAGAAAGAGAAGAAAGTTAAGGAAGAAATCTTTGAAAAATTTCTATAAATCGAGGAATCCTCGTAAGGTAATTTCTTCTTTATTAAAGTTGGTCAAAGGGATGAGTTATACACTTGACATATTTTTATTTTTGATTTGGATAAATATTTTAATGATACCCATATTGCCTAAGTTTATTAAAATAGGTATGGCTTAAGAACATAAGTTAGAACTGGAGCTAGGATCGTAAATGCCTACTTTAAAGTCTTAAATTTACATAATTTTTTGTAAAGCATTTTGATTTAGAAAATTCATGCTTATGATGTATATTTCTGATAAAACATGTTTATTATATGTTTCCATGAATTATATCCAAGGTCAAGGTTATGTATGCTTAAAAATGTTAAGTTTTGCCTTAATGTTCTATTTTTACCTAGTTATGCTAAAAAATGGCATAAATCATGTACTACTTAATGGAATTGAGTGATTCAAGTTGGAGAGTAAAATATACTCATACATGTATAAAATATCCGAAAATTGTGTAAAAATACCAAGGAATGAACCTTTGGTGATAGTTTGAAGTTTTGGTTTAAAATCTACCCTAAAGGAGCAAGAATGCATACCAGGTGTTTGACGTTTTGCTCGACATAGAAAATGAGCCCTAAAAATTATGAAACATTAAATTTCTATTATTAAATGTGTTTATTTATATTGGGTGGAGTATCATGGAAATTTATGTTGTATAAAAATTATGAGAATTCCAGGAAGTTGAAGTTGTGTTGTTGTTTTTCTTGAGAAATGATTTGGAAAAGGTTGTAATAAAATGGGCATAACTTTGTTTAGCAAATTCGTAATTTAATTCTGTAAATTGTGTTAGAACCCTAATTAATTGGGTGTTATAGAAATGTGAAGTGTCATATTTAATTCCTCCTTAGTTATTTCTGATTGACCAAATGATGTGATGTATTACTGGGTTTGATGTTAATCGGTGTATTCAAATACTAACGACATTGACTTGTTATGTGGGGAAGCAGCTAATACTACCATACCAAGGAAGTAGTTGGTATTAATCTTAGAACTAAATCCAAGGTGAGTGACCTTTATTATGAAATATAAATGCTTATAATTTCATATGGAAATGTGTAGTTAAACACATGTGTTAAAATGTTTATGGGAGTGATGCTGTATTTATAAAACATATGCATATGATTAAAAATGTTAAGCAATGTTATATAATGATATGGACTAGTGAGTCCTTTATCTAATGTTAAGGACTGTGGTGGTTCCTACGGTATGTGGTGGTCCTGTTAATCCAACTTAAAGGCTTGTCTACTCGAGCCTAATAAAGGGATGGGGTGGTCCCTAATAACTGTGGTGAGTTAATTGGACTGTGGCGGGTCCAGGTTTGCGAGAGTTTCACAATTCCTGTTGGGTTATAGCATCAGAACAAAATAAAAATGGTTATTCAAATTGGTTATATGTGTTTTATGTGGTCATTCACTAAGCCTTTATAGTTTACACTCCTATAATGTTTTGTTTTCAGGTATGCTTATAATTTGGAGTTCAATGCCAAGTTAGGACCTTAAAACGGGGGAATGACGGATATCTAGTATGGTTTGAATATCAAGATTCCTTTTGTGTAATTATTAAACTAAGGATCTTGGTTATGTAAATTTATGTAGTACTTATAAGTTATAAGTAAAGGCATTTATGTTTTCATCTACACATACCTTTGAAAAAAACAAATTCTTATGCTATTTTCCTTGGAGATTTAAATTAAAGCATTGTTTAAGGCAATTTATCTCTAATTAAAATGATGAGTTTAACTTAATTAAGTCGGGGCGCGAAACGTTTAGCATGTTTTAACTAGAGAATCATCGTACGACCATGTTTGATTTATTTATCATGCATGTATCCGCATTTATCATTTGCATATAGTTTTGAGGGCTATCCTTGATGCCTCTGCTTTTAATTTTGGAGGAGTATTTTTGGGGTTACCCCCATTCCTCTCGAATGAGCATGTCTCCATAATTTTATTATAGTTTTAAACATTTTGAAAAATAAACTTGCCAGATTTACTGGCCTGAGCAACCAATTGGTGGTTATTTGAGTATAATGGATCTTTTGTAATCATAAGATCAAAACCTCTCGAGAGTAATTGGTCGAGCAACCATAAGTTCTTCGAGTGAACTGGGGTTTTTAATCCAACATATTTTGTAAGTGTGCCCAATTTTATTTAGTCGAGAAACCATAAAGGTCCTTTTAGGATTTTAAGCCTGCCCAAAAATCAGGGTCTTTAAGTGTACCTAGTAATTTAGGATCTTAGTCTCCCGTAAATCAGGCTTATGCCTACTATTGTTGGACTTTAAATCTCCCTTAAGAGGGTTATGTGTGCTTAATAGTGTAGGACATAAATATCCCATATCCGAGGGTTAAGTCATATTGGTATTAAAATATCCGATAATCGAGGGTCAGGCGTGCCAAGTCATATTGGTCACTTGGCTTAAAATCTCCCATAATCGAGGGTCAGGCGGGCCAAGTCATATTGGTCTTAAAAATCTCCCATAACGTAGGATCAGGCGGGCCAAGTCATATTGGTCTCATAATCTCCCATAATCGGGGGTCAGGCGAGCCAAGTCATATTGGTCTTAAAATCTCCCATAACCGGGGGTTAGGCGGGCCAAGTCATACTAGTCTTAAAATCTCCCATAACCAAGGGTCAAGCGGGCCAAGTCATATTGGTCTTAAAATCTCCCATAACCGAGGTTCAGATGGGCCAAGTAATATAGGGCTTTATGAGAACTGTAATGCACCTCTGTGGGCGACTTGCTATAATACTGCAAGGTTTGTGAGGACAATAATGCTCCTCGGTGGGCGACTTACCACAATACTGGTAAGGTTTATGAGAACTATAATGCACATCGGTGGGCGACTTACCACAATACTTGTAAGGTTCATGAGAACTATAATGCACCTCGATGGGCGACTTACCGCAATACTGGTAAGGTTTGTGTGCACTCTAATGCACCTCGGTGGGCAACTTACCAAAATACTGGAAAGGTTTGTATGCGAACTCTGTACCCATGCTTCAGTTTTTGCGGCTAGTTTGTTTGCCTCTGTCACTTTGTTGGAAATAATGTCATATAGTCAGTTCTATATAGGAGCCATCCAGTGGCTGTGATGAATAACTCTGATGTTTCTTTTGGGGATGCTTCATCAATGATAGCCATTCTGGGACCGAATCTAAGCATGCTTGTCACTTGTGTTTATGCCTAACTACAAGTGGTACATTATACAGTACTTTTGCCCCTCTTTACTTTGCTTTGTCTTTTATCTCAAGATAATGTAAAGTAAAGAAAAATATAGATACTATTTACAACACCATCTAAGAACTCAAAGCATTTAAATACGTTTCACGAGTTATTATTCCCCAATTAAAAACAATCTCTTGAGCAATTGTCTTTGACATCTGTAAGGCCTGATGTAATTGCTCAAGCTCGATTTGATCATATGCGTTCAATATCTTCTAGGATAAGAAATCATGTCGGATTCTGGAAAAAAATCATTAGTAACTTGTGAGGTATATTATAATGCCCTATATAATCATGCGGGGTATATCTTGCCCCATTTATTTTATTTTATTTAAATAGAATAAAATAAACTTAGACACATGTGTCAAGGAATCATAAAACATATTGTTATGTGCCATTTCATAATGCCAATTTGATATGACGTAATATGCAGTTCATATTTGCGTAAAATGATAGAGTGCAAATATATCATGTGGCAAGTGATTTATCTCATGCCCCCACTATTTTATCAAAGTTGAGAAAACTCAGAAGTTGTGGGATCCATTTAAATTATATGAAGATAATTTAGTCAGTAAGAATGCTGAGTCACCTTGAGGTGAATAATAAACACAAATTTGAATTTTCATGTAATTAATATCACAATGTGATTAAATCATATTTCAGCATAAATCAAATATAAGGTAGTGCGAAAGGTTGCTCTGGGCGAGCATGGATGAGGTTGCTCAGGAGGTTTCTCCGAGAAACCATGAACGAGGCTGCTCGAGGCAATAGGATGAGGCAACTCGAATCACTAGGATGAAGCATCTTGAGTCACTAGGATGAGGCTGCTCGAGGCACTAGGATAAGGAAGCTTAAGTCACTAGGATGAGGAAACTCGAGTCACTAGGATGAGGCAGATAGAATCACTGGGATGAGGCTGCTCGAGACACAAGGGTGAGGCTACTCGAGGCACTAGGATGAGGTAGCTCGAGTCACTAGGATGAGGCAACTCGAATCACTAGGATGAGGAAGCTCGAATCAATAGGATAAGAAAGCTCGAGTCACTAAGATGAGGCATCTCGAGGCACAAGAATGAGGAAGCTCGAGTCACTAGGATGAGGCAACTCGAATCACTAGGGTGAGGCAACTCGAATAACTAGGGCGAGGCATCTCAAGTCACTAGGATGAGGCAGCTCGAGGTACTATGGCTGAGCAATTTGCTAAGTTCAAAAAATAATATTATTTGTGACAAGGTTGCTCGAGGAATGTCATTTTTGACATAGTTGCTCAAAAATATTTATTTTGATAGGATTGCTCGAGTACATGTTCGTCCAAAGTCTTTTAATGGTTTCTCATGGGATAATATAAAATATTCACAATTTTAAGGGGGTATATGACTTTTTCATAAATATATGTTTTCTACTTGAGCAACTCAAGGTCGTGCGTGGCTACGTATCTTTTTAAACCTTGAAGAGTGTCTTTTAGGGTATATAAATAAAACACTCACAAATAAATTCCATAACTTCCGTGACTAATAAAATAGGCAATATTCTTTATTTGGCCTATTTTTCTTTCAATATCACATATCAATAATTGCAACTGTTTTTTGTCAATATGTTAGAATGACATATAAATAATATTGTGCAAAATTTTGAAAATGTTTCAAACGTGGTGTTTTATAAAAAGTTCCTTGAGTACCCTGATATGTGAGTGCCTTTATATAAAGCAAACCCCACTAATTTGGGACTTTAGAGTTCAAATTATATTTCTCAGCTAATATCACAGCTCACAAAAACATATTACACGGGTTTATATGAAACCCATTTGATTTCAATTCCACGACAATCGATGCTCTGCGTGTGGTCAAGTATCTTCGAAGATACGTGTTCGGAGGTCAGAGATTATTCAGAGGTCGAAGATGTTTCGGAGATTATTCGAAGGTTGAGTATTTTTCAAAGATATTTGTTTGTTTTTACCTTGCCGGAAGGTAGCTCGAAGGCCAGATTACTCAGACTTACCTGTTCGGAGATCAAATTGCTCATGATTTTTGATAGGTATAATGTACATAGTGTGACGTGACATAAAGATTAAAAATAGTTCTTTGAAAGTAGCGACTTAGTCCTTTTCTTTGACAAAAGTTTACAAATATATTTATTAAATACGATAATATATCAAGACATATCTCTAAAGATTTTTTCAAATCAATGCGCAATAGATAAAGTTGGAATAATTTATTATATATACATGTTTCATACATCACAACCAGTTTTGGTAATATTCATGAACTAATGTAGGCATTATATCACCCGAGGTGTATTCACTGCATTTTATGAAAATGAAAGTTGAAGTCATTTTTATGCTAATCTTTGAAATAATCAGTATATTATGTTTTTAGTTAGGATTTAATAAGATGCATCACGCCATCTCATGTAATACCAGAAAATTAAATAATGATATATATTAGAATGCTTATCTGAAATGGGGTGTTTCCGCCACTCTTTTCGAGTTCTCCATGTGTACACACGAGGCATTACGCAATCGGAATCACAAATACCTCCCCAGTAGAGTCGCCAAATGTAATATGTGAGCGCAGATTTGGGGAGGCACCACATTGAGCGTGTTTTATACTTGAGCAAAGTTGTTGCTCCTACGTATCCGACTTTACAAGATCAAAGTCTGTGTAGTTCATGGGTCCATACAATATGCCGGAGAGAGCTCGATTTTTAGTGGTTTTGGTGGTTTTGGTGCGCGGGGGTGCCAAATCCGGCTAACCACCTCTGAACGTTCATAAATCGTAATGAAACTATGAAAATTCTCTCATCACTATCGAACCCGTGAGGCAACTCAAGAGGTGCTTGGAGGAAAAAAGTTAAGTTTCCTCTCCTTACTTTGCTCCTAAGACCATCATCCATCAAATGATGGGATAATCCTCATTTTATAGCAAAAGTGCCTCAAGTGGGTTTGACACGTGTCATGTTCTCTATGGAACCAAGTGTCCAATATTTATGGTGTCACTTGTCACAATATATGTGGTGTCATCTTAAATGAAAAAAAATAAATTACTACTAGAGTATTGTCTAGTGTAATTTATCAAATGCGGAGTATACGTAATACATTAAATCGTGCATAATAATATCTTAGCTCGTATAGGGTCTGGATTGTAGTTAAATCATAAATCAATATTTGATCACATCGACGGGGTTAGTTTATTAAAGTGTTGGTTGTTAATTTATTTAATCCCACTCTACAAGTACGTTTCATCTTGTTGATCTTTGGTGTGTAGAAACATCCATCAATGATTAAAGATTTAATACTGTATGATTTCAAGATATAGTTTAGAAGAAAATGGGATTTTGTATCTTTGAAATGGGTTTTGTAGTAAACATATGTTAAGCTGGATTTTTCTTACATATTTAGAGCTTAAAATTTGTTGATTAAGGTTTTCAATGTACTAATGGACTTATTAGTATCATTCTTACTATTTTCGATGAAATGGGCATCTTAAATGAAGGATTGAATGGATTTTAAAAATAGATAATTTTCATCCAACTATTCACAAACATTTTATGAAATAAAATGTTTTAAACTCATGTTTTAAGGTGAATAAATGATTTCTTTAATGTGAAGAACACTTGGTATTATGGCCATCCCCCGATCCTTGCGGCGGGAGGGAACGTGAGGGAGGATCCTAGGTCCCGCGCGTCCCTCATGGGAGCGCTTTGGCCGACGTCATTTGGGTGAGGTGAAAAATGTGGAGATATATAGTCGCCAGTTTATTTTACTCAAAATAGACAAAAGAAAGGGATCCATCCCGAAGGATAGCATCCAAAGACATACTGATGCATACGAAACCAAAAATGATTCGAAAAAGGTCTGGAGGCTAAGTTACGAAATGGGAATGTGTTAGGCACCCATTCCACCCTTTCGGTCTCTCATGGGTTTTTGTTATTTTCCTTTATTTTCCCCGTGATATTTGTGCATGTGTATATATAGTGGAGATCTGAATCATCGACTTGCACTATGGAAGCGGTAAAGCAAGTCATCCGTAGGAAGGTATAAAAATATTAGAAAATAGGATTTACGCGATTATCCTTACGTTGACCGTTATGATGGAACGATAATGCATGTGGAATGCCACTAAGAAAATATATATATATATATATATATATATATATATATATATATATATATATAATATAAGAGAGTGGAGTTTAGAGAAAATAGAAAATGAGGGAAAAAGTAAAAATAGGACTCGAGTCTCGGGTTTTACCCCGAGATGCCTACATAGCCTATAGAGGCATCAAAGTCCACGTAGTTCGCGTGCAAAATGAGGGGTGGGGTTTATCCCATAAATCCAACCAGGGGATTCTCTTATTTGTATGTATGTGTGCGCGTAGAAAAAGTGTTTTAGTTGTGAGAAAAGTGTAAGAAAAGTACGAGAATTCCCATTTGGAATTTATGAGCAAACCCTCTTTTTCTTGTTTTTTAGGTTTTTATTTATATGAAAATAAGAGATGTGCAATAATACTAAATAAAAAGTATATTAGGATGTGTGAGATGAGGTAATGAAAGTGATAAGTAATAAAACAAGTTATTGCGAATTTATGAGAATTTAAGGAGAGAGTTGAGAAAATTGGACCTTCTTGAAGATCTTGAGCTTGATCTTGAATGTTGAAGGGCAACCCTTAGACTTGGATGATGATGGAGGGTAGTGAATTCACTAAGTTTGATGAAAAGGATGATGAAAAGTGAAGGTTGGAAAGGAATTTGGATGTGGAAATCGCGCTGACTTCGAGAGAGGTTTTCTGGATTTTCTAAGAATGATATCTATCAAATCTGGGCTCCTCTTGCAAGTGAGGTCAGGCCTCATTTTTATAGGCCCACGGCATTGCTAATCAGCATAGCACTGTTCCTACAAATCGGCATGTGCGTTAAGGCACACTACCGATAGGTAAGGTCTGAGACCTGCCGTTTGGCAGTGTCTTTCAGGCCTTTTCAGAAAATCGGTCGCATAATGCAAACCGTTGATCATAATTGCACATGGAGTGGACCGTTGGAAAGGTAATTAAGATACCATTGAAAGTCCTTATACCGCTCCCGGGTTTGGGAGCTGAATTTAGGTCAAATATGGCTCAGAAGCATTCGTCGGTCCATTGGACGGGGAATCAGCGGACGCAAATGGATCGTTCGTCCGCATGGTAAGTCCGAATCGTGCACGGGGTGGATCGTTGGAAAGGTCAGGAGATGTAATTTGACATTCTAAAGAGTTTGATCCAATTCGAGGAGTTGACTTTGGTCAACCGATCCCTCAAAGAATTCGATAACCTTTCAGAGTAAAACAGATCGTTCGTCCGTACCGTAAGTCGGAATCGTGCACGGGATGAACCGTTGGAAAGGGGTTTTAGTGCCCTTCTTAGATTCATTCAATATTGGTCGAGTTAAAGAGTTGACCTAGTTCAAACAGTGCTCGAGACCGCCTGGTGGCCTCTTAGTTGAGTTTCGAGGGAAAACAGGTCGTTCGTCCGCATGGTAAGTCAGAATCACGCACGGGGTAGACCGTTGGAAAGGGGTTTCAGTGCCCTTCAAAGATTCATTCAGTCTCGATCGAGTTGAAGACTTTAAATTTTGGTCAAATGGAGCCTGGGAGTGCCCGATGGCTTCTAGGTCAGTACTCGGAGTATGACCTGCGCTTGTAGCGATGAAGGGAGGTGCTAGGGACCTAAGGAAAGTTTAGGGGGTAACAAAATGGGGTGTATACAGAGCCCCTCGACGGGTGAATTTGGAACAAACGATAGTCGTCGAATAGACACCGTATGATGGTTTTGAGGGAGGATGACCAATTCAAAGAGTCGAGGCCGATTCTGAGGACCTGAGGGAGCGAGGATGACTAATTCGGAGGGTCGAGGTTGATTTTGAGGACCTAAGGAAATGAGGATGACCAATTCAGGGGGTCGAGGTTAATTCTGAGGACCTAAGGGATGGTTTAGAGGAAATGTTTAGGCTAAATCCTGAGGAGGTGCTGGGGATGGCTGATTCTGCGGGTCGAAGCCAATTCTGAGGGCTTGAAGATGAGGGTGACCGATTCTGTGGGTCGAAGCCAATTCTGAGGGCTTGAAGATGAGGGTGATCCATTCTACGAGTCGAAGCCAATTCTGAGGACTTGAAGATAAGGGTGACCGATTCTTCATGTCGAAGACAATTCTGAGGGCTTGAAGATGAGGGTGACCAATTCTACGGGTCGAAGCCAATTTTGAGGGCTTGAAGATGAGAGTGACCGATTCTGTGGGTCGAAGCTAATTCTGAGGGCTTAAGTAGAGATGACCATTTCAGCGTGTCGAATCCAATTCTGCGGGCTTAAGGTGAGATGACCAATTCTACGGGTCGAAGCTAATTCTGTGGGATTAAGTTGAGATGACCAATTATGCGGGTCGAATCCAATTCTGCGGGATTAAGTAGAGATGACTAATTCTGCGGGTCGAAGCCAATTCTGCTGGATTATGTATGAGATGACCAATTCTGCGGGCTTAAGTAGAGATGACCAATTTTGTGGGTCGAAGCCAATTCTGTGGGCTTAAGTATGAGATGACCAATTCTGCGGGTTGAAGCCAATTCTACGGGATTAAGTTGAGATGACCAATTATGCGGGTTGAAGCCAATTCTACGGGCTTAAGTAGAGATGACCAATTCTGCGTGTCGTAGCCAATTCTGTGGGCTTAAGTTGAGATGACCAATTCTGTGGGTCAAAGCCAATTCTGTGGGCTTAAGTAGAGATGACCAATTCTACGGGTCGAAGCCAATTATGTGGGCTTATGTAGAGATGTTCTTAGGGAATTATGTTGGGGAGATTTATCTTGTGGTTTGTTTTGGGTTGGGGAGCCGACTGCTGGGGAAATCTTTTGCATCCTCTGAAGTAAAAGCCAAAATTCCACTGGGGAGATTTAGGTGGCCCAAGGTTTGGATGTATTGCTTGGGGAAAATTGAGGCCTTTGAGGCATAGGGGGTGATCTTTAGAGATCCCCCGGGGATGTTACCGGGAGGAGTTTTACTTGGTTTTTGAGAGTTCCGCTGGGAAAATAAGGGTTCCTCTTGAGGAAGTAAGAAATTTTCATGGTGAAAATGTTTTAAATCCTTCCTGGGATTTTTAGGATTTTTTTGAGAATTTTTTAGGGCTATCTGGTATTTTTTGGGAATTTTTGTACGAAATTTAAAGGGGGTGCCGGTCGGCATGGTTCAGAGGGTGCCATTCGGTAGTGGTGCGAACTTTTGGACTGCTTCGAGAAGGTAAGGGGTCAGTGCCGATCGGTGGGTAGGGGGTCAATGTCGATCGGTGGGTGGGGGGTCAATGCCGATCGGCATGACCCTTGGCATCCTATATAAAGGGGGAAAATTCCCCTCATTTTTCACAGCTTCTTGGTTTCTTTCTTTCTGCAAATTGTTTTAGCGTTCCGATTTCTAAGAAATGGCTACCTTTGTAAGCACTGCAGTGCATAGGGAATGGTTGACTATTGATGACTGGGCGAACGTGGAGTGGAGGGCCAGGGCACCTCTTGCTTTGGGGAGCAAGAACTCCTTTGATGTATTCGAGCCGGTTGAGGATGAGCGGACTTTGCTATGGGAGCCGTCGCGTCATCGGTCTTCTAAGGTGGTGAGCCCCGACGGTTATGTAAGCAGCCTGACTTTTGGCATTCTTGATTTTTCCTTCCTTCTTGAATTTTGATAAGGTTTCTTCTTTTGATAGTCTAATTTCTCTTTGAAGAACATGCGTGCCCGTGGGACGAAGGGGCTTAAGGACGTCTGGGAGCATCTTACACCTGTGATGCGTTGGGTGGTATCATCAGATGTTTTGGGAGGTTGGCGTCTACGTTGGATGAGACACCTCGGTCGACAACGGTCTTATGCTCTTTAGGGAGAGATGGTGGGATAGTACCCACACTTTCCATTTTGGTTTTGGGGAGACGATCGTGACTCCCATAGACGTGCAGCAGCTGCTGGGGCTAGATTGCGATGGGGAGCAGATAGAGGTGGATCGCTCTCTGAGGGTGAGGCCAGAGGCGGTGAGGGCGGCGCTTGGTGATGTAGGGAGGATAGTTTCTAGGGATTCCATTCGGCTGTTCTTGCTGAAGGATGTTTTGCTGAGTAGGGAGGTTGATTTGGAGGACGGGCTGCAGGTGAGGCAGATGGCCTGGTTGTTCATTTTGCTGGTGCTGGGAGGTTTCATGGTGGCGTCGAGTGGTGATGTCATCCATTTGTGGTTCTTTCCGTATTTGAGGATATTTTCGAACATCCCTCTCTATGATTGGAGGAGTCTGACATTGGCGAGCCCCTATTTTTCTTTGGATGCATTCATCCGGTGCTGCCGGTAAACTTTTACTAGAGCCACGTATCTCCTCGAGGTATCCTTTAATTTTGTGCATTTTCCTTTCATGCATTCGCATTTTCCTTATGCATCTCTTTTTTGTTGTGAATTCCTATCTTTGGCAGACGTGGTTCTATGAGGTGATTGGGTGCAATACCCAGATGATTGCCTTGAAGGACGAGACTATTGGGGACTTCTGTCGATTGTATCGATGATGTAAGGCCAATCGATAAGATCTCTCTCTCTGGAGGTGATGCGTCAGGTCTTGAATGTCCTGACCAGTGGTAGGGTAAGACTCTTTCTTTTCAGTCTTAATTTTTACACATTCTGATTCTGTATTAACTTCTGCCTACTGGGGATTTTCAGGTGACTTTTTACCCTTGAGGGACAACCATTCAGGATACGGGGGCGACCGGGGTGAATGCACAGATGAGGAATTTGCTGGTGCATGAGTTCAGCCATTCCTGGTATCTGGGGGAGCGGGTGGTTTGGCAGATTGCGTAGGAGGAGGTGGTGGTGCCTCCTGCACAACCTCCTATATCTATGAGGCGAGAGAGGCTGCTGCCGTAGGCTGCGAGGATCGCGGCTATAATCGGTGAGTCCTACTTCTTGTACACTGATATGGCTGAGCCTTATGACTATATGGTCTTTGTGATGAGATGGTTGATGGCGCCCAACATATATGATGCCTTGCCCTTCCCTCCTGCGGTTTCAAGTCGGGCGGTGGGGTCTTCCCACATCGGCGGTGGTTTGTCGGCGTCTGCGGCGGCGACGACTTCAGAGGTTCCCTTTGTTCGATTGCATACCCCTTCATACAACATCCGATCGAATGATGGAGGGATGGTCCCCATGTTGCATCGTCTTTATCCGATGGATCCGGAGGAGCTGGGTTTGACAGAGGAGGTTCTTCATCCCGTGGTATACCTTCTTCCTCTTTTTGGTTCCTTTTCTATTTTGATCCCTCTTTGATACTGATTTTGCCTTCTTCTTGCAGCAAGTCCGTGTGTCGACCACTGGGCTGAGGGACATCAGAGACTGGATATCTTCGGCAACGGCCCATATTCGGGATGCGGTCCTAGGTAGTTCTTGCTTGGTGTCGCCTGCTTTGTCCGAGGAGGACTTTAGCTCGGGTAGCGGTGGTGCGTCATCTCGCTATAGGGGAAAGAGAATGCATCACAGGGGTGGAAGCTCTTAGAGAGAGGGGTGAAGGGTAGGTGTGAGAGAGAGAAAATGTGGGTTTGGTTTGAGTCCCGTTTGTTTTCTGCCTTTCTTTTATTTCCTGCAAAATTTGATGTAACACAGAAGAATATATATATGCAATGCAATGGTTTTTTTTATTATCTTTTGTTAATGGTGAGCGAATGCATGCACATGCGCTTTTTACTTTGCTGCTGAGACCGTAAAAAGAGACAATTTTAGGATTTTTTTGAAGGAAAGTTTTAAAAATGGGAAATTATATACGGGTGGAAAAGGATTTTTGAAATTTTATTGAGAACATCAATTTATTTTTATTGGGTTTTTCGGATTTTGATAAAGAAGGAAAAAGTAAAATTTCCAAAAATGGGGGGTTGCCGATTGGCAAGCCCCTTGTCCTACCTATTGGCAGTAAAATCCAGTCCCATCAATTCAAAGCTTTGATTAGTGCCTTCTTCAGCTTCTTTTACCTTGTGGGGTAGGATTACCTCCGATTTCTTCAGGGGTTATGTCTTTTGTGAGGGTTCTCAAGTATAGAAAGGGGTAAGGGTGGAGTGTTTTCATCACACCTTCACTTGTCTACTTGTTTCTTAGTTTTGCAATATGGCTCTCCCTGGTAGCATTGAGTTTGCTAACTACCTCGAAGCCTTGGAAGCGATGCGCTCTTATAATGTCGACTATGATGATTTTAACATGCGTCGAGTCTCTTTGTGGCACAATCGGTCCATTAAGTGGAACATGCTGATGGCGGAGGTACAATATTGGTACCCCGAAGACCATGTATTCCGCTTTGGGTTGGATGAAGTTTGTCCTACCTACGAGGAATTTTCTACCATGCTGGGGAATAATCCTAGTGTTGCTGCGGCT
Source organism: Sambucus nigra (assembly GCA_949130495.1). Classification (NCBI taxonomy): domain Eukaryota; kingdom Viridiplantae; phylum Streptophyta; class Magnoliopsida; order Dipsacales; family Adoxaceae; genus Sambucus; species Sambucus nigra. Next base: position 118,218,406 of record OX422218.1, on the reverse strand, counting down.
TTACCCAAATTTTCCTGTTCTCCCAGGGATTTTATGGCCGGGCTTCTTCGTATTTTGCCTTCGGTGACTAGATCACTGGTTGCTGGAGGAATGATCTCCTTCCCGGTGGTGTTGCAGTCCGTGCATTTGTGAGAAGTAGGTGACGCTGGCTATGCTGGAGCCGTTGCTCTGGGCCTGGTTTCAAAATTGCTGCTGGTGATTGGGGAACTATTGGTGGATCCACAACTTGCATCCATTACTTCATGGATGTCATACCGTCTTAATCCTGCAACAGTGATACTGGAGGAGACCCTGAATGGTCTGGATGCCTGGCAAGAAAGTCATTCTGACGTTCTACGGGGTAGCCCCGTGATGCTGTTCATGTGGTTGTCTGAAAGACTCCGCCTGGTGACTCTTCCAGAGTATCCTTTGTCAGTTGTACCCAACTTCTTTTCACGTCATTTCTTAAGCGCTGGCATGGATATTGAGAGCTGGAAGAATTAGCTTATGGAGCATGGGGCTAGAAATTTGTACTGGTCAGTGCCTTGGTGGGGACAGTTGCTGCCTGTTCTGGATCTAGGAGAATACCCGTATGTGGGTTGGTTGGTCTCAGCCAAACCTCTTTTTATTTCCCTTGGCATCTTCTGCGCCAATTTGGCTGGGCACAGGTCATGCCACCTCGGACACTAAATTTCTTTCCGACAGAGGATTTAACCAAGCTTTTGTGCCTGCGACTTGGCTCTTTATGGGAGAGTCGGCATCCGTCGACCCATCCCTCTCAGTCTGTTGGGAGAGTTTGGCATATCTCTGGGGATTATATGAAGTGGTTGTTGAGGAGAGTAGTTAGCAAGATGTTGGCAGTGGAGACTGGACAAAAGTGGCTTATCTATTTTAACACCATGGAAGGAGGTGTTGTGTTTTTTTTCCAAGCTGGTTCGAGCTTATCGGTCCATGGAGTGTCTGCGACACTCTATTCAGGCAGGGGAAACTTGGGGACCCCAGGATGCAGATGATTATGATAGAGCAGGATCCTCTGGTAGCTGTGGATAGGACTCTTGGAGAGTTTATTATGTAATGGGGGATAAATGTGGGAATTTTATTTGGCTTTTTTAGGAGGGATGGGGGAAGGGAGTTATCCGTTCCTTTTCTTATGTAATATGTACCGTAGTTTCTTATTAGTGAAATAAACAAGTTTTTGACCATCTAGCTGTGCCTTTCGATGAATTTCATGTTATTTGAATTATCTATACCGATCGCTAAGGCATACATAATCCTTTTGTTCAAATATATGTTAGAATGAACTGTCGTTCTCGGAGGTAAGAGAAGAATAGTATTTTATAAAAAAGAAAGGGTCGTGCTCATGTAAGGTGTATGAGCTGCCTACGTACCTCTGGGGTTTTGAAATTTTATACTTTGTTTGAAAATGGTTATTTGTAGAGGACCAGGCCCACGTAGTTCTGGGTAAGGGGAAATGAAGAGATTTTTTTAGAATAGAAGGGAGACGAGAAGAGTCGTAGCGCATTGAGATTTCGAACTAGGGGTAGAACTTCTTGAAACAGTCCAGGTTGACTGGACGAGCCATCTCTTCCCCATCGAACTTGGTAAGCATGGCGGCAACGCCGAATAAGATCTTCTTGACAATGTAGGGGCCGCTCCAATTGGGCTTGAATTTCCCTCTAGGGTCCTAGATGGGTTCTACGATTTCTTTGAGGGCTAGGTCCCCTTCTCGAACACCGCGGTCCTTGACTCTCTTGTTGAATGAATGCGCTATTCGGCGATGGTACCCTTGTATGTGGTATAGTTCTTTTAATCTCCTTTCGTCTAGGAGGGTCAGCTCGTCAAGACGGCTTTGGCACCAGTCTTCTTCGCTGACCTTGCTTTCAAGAATGATGTACAACGAGGGTATTTCTAGCTCCACGTGTAGGACTGATTCCATACCGTAAACCGAGGTAGCCCCAATAGACGTTTGAATTAAGGTTCGATAGCCCCAGAGGATCCGATCAGCCCAATTTCGATACCTTTTGGTCATCTTGTTGATGATGGCTTTGAGGTTCTTATTGGTGGCTTCAACTGCACCATTGGTCTGAGGTCGGTAGGGAGAAGATTTGTGTATCTGAATCCCATACCCGTTGATCGCCTCTGTGACTTTTGCCTCGAAATGCAACCCGTTATCTGATACTATCTCGTGCGGGACCCCATACCGGTAGATGATGTTTTTCTTGACGAATTTGGCCACTTTTTTAGCGTTCAGCATTGCGTATGAATCCTCGTCGACCCATTTGGTGAAGTAATCAATGACAACTAGGATGAACTTATGCCCATTGGAAGCCTTTGGTGTAACCTCCCTATGATGTCGATGCCCCAGGTGGAGAACGGCCAGGGAGAGGTCATGTTGTATAATTCACGTGGAGGCAAATGCTGAAGGTTAGATAATTGTTAGCATTTGAGGCATCTCCGTACATAGGCGGTGCAATCCTGGGTCATGGTGGTCCAGTAGTAACCTTATCGGATGATCTTTTTGGTAATCATGTGACCGTTCATGTGGGGTCCGCATTCCCTACTGTGGATCTTTTGCATTATCTTTTCAATGTCATCCCTTGCGATGCAGTGTAGATAAGTTCCATCGAAGTTCCTTTTGAGTAGTGCTTTATGACAGATGATGTAGTGGGCGGCGAGCCTTCAAAGGGTTACTCGATCTTTCTTGTTGGAACCCTCGGGATACCTACAATGCTTGAGTAGGTGCTAGATATCATAGTATCAATAATTGGCTAGCTCGGGATCTTCAGTAGTGACGAGCTCAATGTGGTAATAGTGGGTTGGTTTGTCTAGATTTTGAACTAAGAAAGGGGTCATAGTTATTCCTTCGAGCATGTCGACCATGGAGGCCAAGGTAGCGAGAGCATCGGGTAGGTTATTCTTTTTTTGAGGTAGGTAATGGAAGGTGATATCTTGGAATTGGGAGGCTAGTTTTTCTAAGAGGGCATGGAAGGGTTGGAGTTTATCATCCTTGACTCTCCACTTTCTGAGCAGTTAACCGATGATGAGGGTGAAATCCCCGTAGAAATCTAGGCATTGAATACCTTTTTTGAGAGCAACTTTGAGGCCTACTGTGCATGCCTCGTATTAAGTCATGTTGTTGGTGCAAGGAAAATCCAACTTGATGGCGATGGGAGTGTGGGAGTCATCTGGGGCGATCAGAAGTATCCCAATCCCATATCCCTTCTTATTGGCAGTGCCATTAAAGAATATTTACCATCAAAGGTTGTCTTGATCAGTGCAAAGGATGTTTTTATCTGGGAATTTGGAGATCTAGACATCATCTTCTTCTACGGGGTAATCAGTAAGGTAGTCAGAGATGTCTCTTCCTTTCATGGCATTCTGCGTGACGTACACAATATCGAACTAGGCTAGGAGCATCAACCATTGGGCCATTCATCTAGATAAGGCGGGTTTCTCAAGCAGTTATTTGATGGGGTCCATTCGAGATACAAGTTTGATAGGGAAGGTGAGCATGTAGTGCCGTAACTTTTGGGTGACCCAGACAAGTGCGACACATGCCTTATGCAAAGTAGTGTAGTTAACCTCGTACTCGGCCAATTTGTGATTGGTATAATAAATGGCTCTTTCTTTACGGGAATATTCAAGGTTTTGGGCTAGCAAAGCCCCAGCTGCAGTATCGGTTATGGTTAGGTATAGGAGCAAGGGGAGACCAGGCTGTAGTGGCATGAGTAGTGAGGGTTGGGTCAGATATTGTTTGATTCGGTCAAAGGCTTCTTGGCATGCCTCATTCTAAACTTTAGTTGAATCCTTTTGAAGGAGTTTGAAGATAGGTTCACGGATGGAGGTTAACTGGCTGATGAACTGGCTGATGTATTGTAATTTCCCGAGGAAACCTTAAACTTCTTTCTCTGTTAAGGGAGGTGGCATCTCAAGTATGGCTTTCAGCTTGATGGGATCTGCTTCTATCCCCTTCTCACTGACCATGGATCCCAAGAGTTTTCCCTTTATAATGCCGAAGACGCGTTTCTGCGGATTGAGTCTCATCTGATACTGTCACAGTCGTTTGAAGAACGGGAACATGACCCTCTCTAGTTTTGGATTTGATAATCATATCATTCACATAGACCTCAACTTTTTTGTGAATCAGATCGTGTAGGATGGTTGTGGCAGCCCTCTAGTAGGTAGCCCCAGCGTTCTTGAGACCAAATGGCATGACAGTGTAGCAAAAGGTTCCTCATGGGCTGATGAATGTGATTTTTTCTTAGTGGTCTGGGTGCATTTTGATTTGGTTGTATCTGGCAAACCCATCGACAAATGACTTGAGCATGACTGGCTATGTTGTCCACGATCATGTCGATATTGGGTAGTGGATAATCATCATTTGGAGAGGCTTTGTTCAAATCTCGATAGTCTACACACACCCAAACTTTTCCTCCTGATTTTGACACGGGCACTATGTTGGCTAGCCACGTGGGATATTCGATCAACGAATGAAGCCTACTTTTAATTATTTGACCACCTCTTCTTTGACCTTGAGCGACCATTCGGTGCAAAAGCTTTCTCAACTTTTTTTTGACTGACTTATAATATGGGAGAGTGGGAATCTCGTGCTGAGCTATTTTAGGATCAATGGCAGGCATATCGTCATAGGACCATGCGAAGACATCCATGAATTCCTTTAGCAATTCTTTGAGTTGTGCACGCTCATGCTCGTTAAGGGTAGCCCCTATCCTAATTTAGCGCAGTTGGCTACTGAAACCGAGGTTAATAAGAACAGTATCTTCTTCATTAACTTGAACGCGGTTATGTTGTTTATTATTAACCTTATTTAGATTTGTTAAGAATTGTTCATTTGCAAAATCATCATCATCAAAAGTTTGATTAGAATCCAAACAGTTAATGTAAGGCACAACAAGATACTCAAAATCTTCGTTTATTTCATTGATGGAAAAAATAGCATTAAGAACCTCATCAAAGGAGGACTTGATTACATTTGAACAAGGATAGACAATAGAAGAAGAAATGGGGTAAAAATTAGGATTAGGGGAGGTTTTAACAGGTAGAACTGGCGCAGCATGCCAGTTGAGGAGAGGTGTATCAACAGCTTTAATCAGTTGGGACGGATCCGGTGATGTAGTGTCTGAGTGAACCATGCAGAGTGTTAGCCCCAGTGTCTGTAAGTTGAAGGAATATTAAGAGTCACTTTCCTCAATCTCTTCAGTATCTTTGATGAACGGTTGTACATGGTGTTAGGAATTTTCAGCCCATGGGTAGCTATCTTGGAAAAAGATATCCATTCCAGGCTTCATCTTCTTGTCTGTATGGTCATACCATGGTTTCTCCAAGCCACAAAAGGGGAAGTCTTCGCCCTCTTTGATGAATCGTCCATTCAAGGAATCACCTGGGATAGTCTGGACGCAGTCTAATCCTCTCTTTGGTCGAGACTGGCGAATCATTCTGAGCTCTTGTTTTGACGGTTGATACCCCAAACCACAAGGAGGGAAAGCCTTCTTTAGTTCAATGGGCTCAAGTATCCCTTACTGTCTTTGCCCTAGACCCAGTCCGGGCATGAAGTGCATGTTTCTGAACATCTGAATCACATTGGCGTTGACATGAGGGTCGTATTCTAGACAAACCCTTTCTTTGAAGTTGTCCCCTACCGGGAGTAAGAGTGGTTCAACTCGAAATCCTGATAGGAGCATATTAGTTGACCCATGCTATATCTCAAGGATTGGACTGCTGGTACTTGCACCATAGGCATTGTTGTCGTCGCCCTAGATGGTAATGACCCGTCTATCGATGAAGAACTTTAATTTCTGATGCAGTGAGGAAGACACGCCCTTGGTACTGTGGAGCCAAGGTCGTCCTAGAAATAGGTTGAAATAGGCTGGGATGTCAATAACTTGGAATTCGATGACAGGGTTTATAGGGCCAACCCCTATTACAAGCTTTATGGATCCCATCACCTCCTGACGGGAATTATCATAGGCATGCACAACAATAGAGGTTGGAGCGAGGTCGCTTTCTTTCAGGCCTAAACATTTGAAGGTTCTCAGTGGGCAGACATTCAAGGCGGATCCATTATCGACAAGAGAGAGTGGTACAACCTTCCCCATAACTTCAACGGAGATATTGAGTGCATGATTGTGGTTTGGCCCAATCTTGGGGATTTCTTCTTCGAAAAAGGATAGCATTTGGGTAGAGGTCAAGGATTCGACCAAATTTACCGCTTCTTCTGGTGTGGTAAAAGGAGGAACTGTGGGTCCAGTGAGCAACTTGATCAAAGCATTTATGTCTAGCTGAGAAGACATGAAAAGCCCCCATAGAGTGATGTTATCTTGAGTTTTCTTTAGTTGATTGAGGATCTTTCTCTCCTCGAGGGTCATTTCTGGCTTAGGAAGGTTTTCAACGCCCTTCCCTTTGTCATTGGCTGGTAGTGAGTTTGGGATCTGGTAATGTCTCCATGATCTGGTTATGTGATTTAATGAAGAAGGGAAAAACATGAATCCCATTTTCTCGTCAATCTCGGGTTATTTTGCCACCTTGTTTATTTCTTTGAGGAGTCCTTCAAATGATATCATTCCACACATGTCGACTACCAGGCCAGTTTTCTCGAAAGCTTGTTCTTCATTCGAATCTCTGAATTCTTCCCCCTGTTCGGTGGCAACAATTATGTCTTTCTATGTAAAGTCGATGCATTCCACAACTTCAACGACTTCTTCATACAGGTCATCCCGTTCTTTGGGGATGTGTAAGGGTGAAGGGACCAGGCTCCCCTGTATCTTCATAGTATCAAGTAACTCGATCATACTGAAAATGTTATTGGTTTGTCAGAATAATTCTGCCATAATCTGGACAACATCATCCAGACTGACTTCATCAGTCGGTACTACCCAACTATCTGACTCTCGGGCCCATTATCATGCTTCCAAGAACAATGTACTAAACCTTTAGCAATCAATGATCATCTGTGAGGGAAATTTTATCCTGAACTCTAGGAGTTGGTTTCACACGTCTGATAATTCCATATTTCCATTTTTAGAATGGGCACGGATGACGATGCATGCTCTGGTAAGGAGTGACAGTGCCTGATCAGCTAGGCTAGTAGGGTGTAGGAGGAAATATGGGCAAATTTGGAGAGGTTTAGGAGAGTATATGGGTGTGATTTGAGTTGAGGGATTGAATGCTGGGTTTTCTTCTAGAAAGATGGCATTGACATGATTTGGAAGTGGGTTGTGAGTAATGTTTGGCTTAGGATTGGCTGTGGGGCGATGGTACCCCGATAAATTAGACCTTAGATTATGTTTCAGAAGTGAAAGCATTGGTCGGTGGTATGGCCAGCAATTTGGTGAAAAGCGCAATGGGCATCTGCCTTGAAGTTTCTTGGGAGTGGATTTGACAATGGACGAGGATCCAAGGGTTTGATAAGGTTTCGGCTTAAGAGGGATTGATAAAATTTGGAGATGGAAGCATGGAGCTCAGTGTATTCCTTTCGAACTGGGACAGGACAGCTTTCTGGTGCCCACGATGTGGTTGGTTGAGAGATGTTGTTGAAGGTTAAGACTGCAGCATTGGTAGGTTTGTCATATTTTCTGGGGGTGAACTGTTCGGACACTTTCTTTGGTTCGATATCTATTTTAGCAAGACCTTACTCGATTTCTACTCCTGTTTCTCCGAGATCTCGGAAATGGGGATAGTATTGTCCTCCCATCATTACTCGGACATGGAGTAAGAAGCTCTTCTTCACTATGCTGACTTGTTCTTCCTCGGAAGGTCGATTGGTCATAGTTGTTGCTTTTTCCCTCCATCGGGCTATGAAGTTACTGACCGATGTAATACCCCGTATTTTTATGCTATATTAATTTGGGGATTTATTAAATTTAATGTGAGTTAATTATTTAATAAAAATCCGGAAATTAATTATGTTATAATTATTAACGTGACGAGAGTTAGTAATTATGGGAAATTTGTTGAATATTACTAATGAGCAAAGTAATATGTAATATTGGTTATATTGAATGTCACGAGTGAATAAAATGACAATTGTAGAAATTTAAGTCGGGACGCGCCTGTGTCGTGTCGGGACTAAATGTGAATTAATAAAAGTGAATATTTTATAAGACGTTCGTATGGTCATTTTGAGTGCGCCAACGCGTTCGGAAGGGTCGAGATAGTCAGAAAAGTGTACCCGGGGGTTTAGTTTGGGTCTCGGGGCGTTTTTAGGCCTAATTGGTACCCTGGGAGGGCGTTTTGGACATTTCACCTTTTTGGGTAATTATACCCACGAAAATTCAAAGAGTTATATCAGATACCTGGATTGTCATCTAGGGTTAGAAACTCTAAACACAAGTGACGGCCAGAGGAGAGGGAAAAAGAAAGCTTCCAAGGCAATACAAGGCCCCAAAAGTCATCCGTTTGCACCGCAACCACCACCAACGCGTAGATCGCACAACGGGCTACACAACCACACCAAAAACATCTGCAAATCAGAACGTCGAAAATCCCAGGCAAGTGTTTATCTTGCTATTTTCGTTGGTGCAATTTCCATATTAGTTTAGGAATGATTAGGGATGAAATATATGGAAGAAAACCTAATTTGTGATAGGAATTTGCATGTAGTAAAGACTTAAACCTTATTCTTGAAGCCTCTTGTGATGTAGACAGATAACCTATGAAATTCTGGTGTAAATAAGAAGGAAATTCTGGGATAAAACAGATTAGAAACATGAGTTAGAGATCTTTAGGGTTCTTGAGTTTTAAATGAATTATGGCATGATTAATCCATGTTTAGTGATATAAATTGACATGTTTTACGTTGAAAATACCTGATATGATGATATAAGGTTAGTAGTATCAATTTTGGGGCGATTGGGATTAGAAAATATGGAATTGGTGTAAGTTTGGAGATGAAACCCGTAACTGCAATTCTGCAGATTTCGCAGACCTGCTTGATCGATCGATCGATCCTAGAGCTTCGATCGATCGAAGGTTCGATCGATCGAGCCCCAAACCTCGATCGATCTACCCCTCCTGGCAGACTCCTATTTCCCTTATTAAATGATTTAAATTCAATTTATTATGAGAAAATTCTTGGGCATCCTTAATGAAATGTTTTGGGAGATAGGGAAGACCAGTAGGTCATGTGAATAGATTTTGGGACCCTCGGTGTCGGGCAAGGATTGTGTTTTGGGATAACTACATAAGGGCCGGTAAATATATGATTTAAAGAGAGAGAGACACGTAAGAGAGTTACTTTGGGACAAATGTGTGTACCTACTGAATTTTATACTTAGGAGGATAGAATCCATGAGCATTATGTAGTAAGTGGATAGGTTTCTCAAATTAAAGTAAGATGTGAATGGTTACACGTGATAACTATATAATGAGAAATAAATGCAAATGACGTAATTATGGGAATTGAGAATTTACCCATTATTGATATGGTAATATGAGTATAGTTATATGATTGTGTATTCATATACTATCTATGTGTGAAAATCATTCCCACGCTACTTGCTATCCCTGAGGTTTTTGCGCTGGGACAGTCTTATCTCGATAGGACCTTTATGTGGGATATTGACTTGTACCCTAGAAGATAGACATCCTTGGTACAAGATATCGGAATGATAGTTCAGATGGTCCTAAGAGATGCGGGTATGTGCTTTCCTCTTAGAGACTTGGAATCTATGCTTCGCCTCATTTTGTTTGTGTATAGGTATCCTTGGTACAGGCTATCGCAGTGATAGTTCAGACTGTCCTAAGGGACTTGGAACCTATAGTTTGTGTATGTGTTAATACAATTCGAGAGTGATTCCGAATTTGTATTCCCCTTAATGTGAGTGATATGGGGTTTGGATAGTAGAGTATGCCCGCACCTATGTGGGGTGCTATTTTGATATATATATTTTCGAGTAGTTAATATATATATATGAAATTCTGAAATCTGGAACTGCCTACTGTGTTTTGATATGTAGGACATGGTTGATGACTCAAATTGTAAATATTTGTTTTGAGAAAGTATAATATGAAATTGGAAAACTTTATTGATTAATAAAGTCAAAATGAGAACTTTGGTTACTAATTGAAATATTCTTTTCAAACAATTGAATCGTGAAATTTGGAATCTTACGAGTAATATAAGATAAGTTAAATCATTGGTAAGATTAGTGCGATAAATGATAAGACAACCCATTGGGGAGGTTAGTGCGATAGGTGTGCACATTAGAAGAGAGGTGAGAATTTCTCAAGAGAGTGTCGCACTAATATGTTGTTGCATTGGCCTGTATTAATTTAAATACTTGCTAAACGTATTTTAAATCAAACACACTTTCGGGCTCTGACCCATTTTTCTCTCTCTCTCTCTCTCTCTTGTATATATATGTATGTATTACAGGTGCCCAGCCACAGGGGCGTCTTGCTTAGGATCTCTTGGAAGGAACGCGCTGCAGCTTAGGTGGGAGTTGCAGGTGTTTTGATTAGACGACTTCGTTCATTCGGATCCACTCTTAGTACTTTCATTTAGTTAGGCATGTGTAGCTCTTTCCATTATTCCGTTGTTATTGGACATTTGTATTTAAGTTATTTCCAGTGTTGTTACTATGGGATTTATTCAGTTTGGATGTGTGACTTTAGATTTCGTATGTTGACATTCGATTGACGAATATATTAAATTAATTGGACTGTGTTGCAGAAATTTAATGTGGGGTGATTCTTACTTATTGAATGTTGTTAATAAAATAATTGATTTTCTTTAAATAAAAGTTGGAAAGTATGTATGAAAAAAGGTATTGACACTTAGCTTAATTATTTAGTGTGTTAAATTGGAAAATTTATTTTTATCGACAGTGATGCTGAGAATGAACCAACTGTTTACCTTGATTTAATTTAATAAAGGAGTGATCGCCCGGTATTTAATTAGGCGGGGTGTCACAGGTGGTATCAGAGCATCAGGTTCTAGTGTCCTTAGGATCTGTACGACTTATTATGCTTTCAGCGTTGCTTTGTTTGTTATAGAGCCCTATGTTTAGGATTGTCGATTCCTTGACGAGATTTCGTTCTCCTGCTATAATGTGTATACATTAGTGTATTCTAATTTCGTTCGGATGTGTGCGTATACCGAGCGATGACAGATGTCAGAAGAAGACCGTTAAGCGTACATTAGGAGGCAGGGCTCAGTTGAGATGATGAAATATATCCGAGGATGATGACCGTAGTCGAGGTCACCTCCATTATGGCGCGAGAAGCCACGACTAGAAAGGCGACTAAGGTGCAGCAATGATTTTTTTTCAAATGCTGTTATAGTCAAATGAGGTGCGAGGGTAAACTTACCCAACGTATTACAAAAATGTGTTGAGACTGTCAGTGGGAAATCTTAGAAACGCAAAAATTGTATATGTTTACTAATGGAGGTAAAGTATCCAAAGGCTTAAATATAGGACGGAGTGTGACAAACTGAAAGAGAAAATTTAGAGAAAATTTTCTTGGCTTTCGGGAAGAAATTATAATGGTTGGAGTCAACCACCTATTTTAGAAGTGGAATGCTATGCCTATGGGAGAACCTTAGGTACAGTGTTGACCGTATGCTCCTTCCTCAACTGTTCAGGATGAGAAGCAAAGGTGGTTCTGAACTCATTGAGAGAGGTCATCTCAGGGGTCCATTCGTGAATATGAATCTTAACCGTTAGCGAATTTTGTATCGGAAGATGTAGATACAAGTGGGGGAAACGACTCCAAGTGGAAGACCAACTCGTAATAATAGTTGATAAAACTCGAGGGGGAAATTCTGATGGACAAACGATTCAGAGGTTGACATTGTCATATTTTGTCAGAATAGATGATAACGCTTCCTTGTGGGGGAAGTTAAAGAAATCGAAGAATTTAGTCGAGAATGAGACTGAATACAACGTTGGTGGTATAGCACCACAAAAGGATGTGGATACACATCAGGAAAACCATTTAAATGCTTCAGATAGTTAAATTCTTACCAAGTGATTGTAAATTCAGTAAGTACTATTATAGATAGTAACATGATCTTTATGGCCTAAAAAGCTATGGAACAACCGGGATGGCTAACAGGAATCGAGTCTACTAATGTCCGAGAGAAGGACAATCCTAACCTGGTTAGTAGGACAGGTGATAGGTGAATTAAGTGTTGGGGTATTTCTGTGCGGAGTGAAATCTTTCGCGATAATATGTTCCAAAGTGAGAAAAATGGACAAGAATACGGTGCCTAGTAAAGGGCGACAATTAAAAATAACTTTGTTTTGGTTTGAGCAGACGTGTTAAGTTCGAAAACCATTTGCGCAGTCAAGACGATTGCCAGGATGGAAGTATAGGTTGTATCCTTAGAGGATGCGGCATGTTCATGTGACACGAGCGAGTCACCATATTTTGTTCATTGCTAGATTAGCATGTGAGACGAGTTTAATGCATATAATTATAAATGTTACCATTATGTGAATATTTTTCCCTAGTGTAGCGGGATTTTTTTTTCTTTAGTGCTATCCGCGGAGGATGGATGAGTATATTAACAAGTTTTGTACCTTATTGAGGTTACTCGTTGTAGTGATGCGATACACGAGTATGATATTATCTTTGTTAAAATGTTATAGAAATGGGTAGTATGATAGTGGGCATTTATTGCAAGGCTATCGGAGTAGTTGCATTGGTGCAACATGTTTTATGTTTGTTTTGGCGAGGCTTTACCTGTAAGAAGGTTGGACTCGCACCTATATTATCTATCCAAGAGACTTCGGAGGAGATAGTGGGCTCGAGATATTCGATGCCAAAGTATGTATAGACTTTGTCAGTATAATTCCATATGTATCGGGATTTACCGTTGAGCGATAATATTTGACTCAGTATTATGTTTAGCACTCCGGACTTAGTGATAAGAAGAGTGCATTGTTATATTTATCCTTTAGAGATGTGGGAGTTAATAGTTATACCCCTATTATTAGGGAAGGGAATTTCGAGAATTCCGATCATATGTATCCGAGGTTTATAGAATGTAATTACCATCAACCAATACGGTACGATAGTGAAATTGGTGAAACTCTCTTTGTTAAGCATAATTACGGGAGAAATTGTAACTTTTCTGTCAAGGGACGGATTAAAGGGGTATATACTATGGACGGAGGAAGTAACGAATTTCGATAACCGACAATGCTAGGTAGTAGTGTATCGGGGAGGTTACTTGTTTGGATTTCGCTTTGCGAGACATCCCACGCATGAAACTTAGCTTAAGGTTGGAAATAGGGAGACGTTTGGACACTATTCCATGAGTTCGGTACCCTGATCGAAATGGGATCAAGTAATTATGTATGTAAGTTGGGAGTTGAATTTTCTTTTAAGGTCATTGGAGCCGGATTTTTGTGGTAGGAAAGCATTGAAAGTTATCCCCACGAGTTGAGGGGTGGAACTATGATAAGGAGAATTTAAGAATTTTGATTTCTAGGGTGATTGAGAGTACCCAAATGTCATAACCGCGTACAGAACGTAAGGTAAATAAAGAGTTGGAATGGTTTTTAACATGGATTATCTGGAAAGAACTTTATATTATACAAAAGAGATGACCTGTAATTACTTTGATGAATAGAACGATAGTGATTTATTTTGGTTGTTGTACCTATTTGGGAAAATTGTTGTACTTATCTGAGGAAGGTTGAGGATTATTTTTCCTCTTTTACTGTCATGGAATTTGAATGCCCTATTCCTTCGATTCCGTTGAATTTAGTTGGTCCTACAGATGAGTAGCACGCCTTTCGCTCTCCCAGGGCGGTCGGAGTGTTGCAAAAATGTGGGCATCATTGTTGGCTACAGTTAAAATAGTCCTAGTCGAAGGGACGTGGTAATAACGTGTGAAATATATGTTTGTGGGACTAGTATAACGAAGTGGAAGTGATAGAGTGGATTAAACGTCACATGAGGGGCCATAATCCATACATAAGTGTGCAATTAGAATAGCACGCCCTAACTTGATTGGAAGGCTGTGGGAAGCCATTCAAGAATTGGTATTCCTTGAACAGAGTAGAATTTAATTGTTATGAAGCACACCCGGAGCGGAATTGTTATTCGTCAAGTGTGAGAACGACTTACGCATACAAAGAGTAATGATGTTAGTATAGTATAAGAGTTCCAGAAGTGCGCTTCGTGGAGAGAAGAGCACGGGCCGGAACTTTCGGCATACTCCAAGGAAGGAAGGGGAGTATTACGTATCACTTAATGGGAGACATTTCAAGGAAATAATCTATATTTAGCGAGACGTAGTGAGTAGTCTCTACATGCACTGCCCATAGGTAAGGTTTGGTTGAAAGAGGAGAATCAATCAAAGAATTTTGTGTTTATCGAAAATTCCTGAAATTGGAAGAGGTTGGTAAAGTCGGTAAAGTTCTTGGATGAGTTGCCATCCTCAAAACAAGATCAAGGGTTTATCCCGAACATGTGAATTAAGTCGCCGAGAAGGAAGTGATTGATATTCCTTTGGGCTGGCTTACAATATTAACTAGTATGCCCCAGACTTCCTTTGAAAGGAAGGATCGCGCCAGTGCATGGTCCGGCGCAGTATAAATTTCTAAATCAGGATGAGATTGGTGAATCCCACCTTTGAAATGGGATTTCAGGAACCATCGGGGATGAGATTTCGTTTCGAGTAGGATGTATCACCCTTAGCCAAAGAATGGGCGCACGGTGATTAAAGATTTGTGGAGACACGTGAAGGAAATTTTGGAATCTTGATACGATGATTTCAAGAATGCTATGTAGAAGCACTAGTACCTGTTTGTCGAGTACAAGGTACTTATTAAGGTTTTGTTATGGAAGAACCTCGACTATTCTCCTTCCGTATGTTTATAGGAGAGTAGGTAATCAAAATTTTTGGATCGGTTGAGAGAACATCCGATAAATGTGGTAGAATTCCACGACTGTTTTAGGCAGTCAGGAGTGGTCAAATGTTCGTAGGATCTTCTCATAATGGGATTTTTGTGTATGAACAAATACGAGTAGTTTGTCATGTAATGAGGTGCGGCCTGTTAATGATAGTGAGATAAGGAAATTATAACGTATAGGCGTGACCTATGCGAATGTTGTCGGGTGGGAGCACAATGTGAAGTGTCTCCAATGAGAATGTAAAACAATGTTGCTGTGAGGAAAAACTATAATGATTGAGCGCCGTACTATGTAGATAGTTGCGTACTGACGAGAGATATCCAGATTTGTTCCTACCAGGTATACCTTGTTTTCCGAATTTCGGGACGAAATTCCGTTATTAGGGGGGAAGTATGTAATACCCCGTATTTTTATGCTATATTAATTTGGGGATTTATTAAGTTTAATGTGAGTTAATTATTTAATAAAAATCCGAAAATTAATTATGTTATAATTATTAACGTGACGAGAGTTAGTAATTATGGGAAATTTGTTGAATATTACTAATGAGCAAAGTAATATGTAATATTGGTTATATTGAATGTCACGAGTGAATAAAATGACAATTGTGGAAATTTAAGTCGGGATGCGCCTATGTCGTGTCGGGACTAAATGTGAATTAATAAAAGTGAATATTTTATAAGTCGTTCGTATGGTCGTTTTGAGTGCGCCAACGCGTCCGGAAGGGTCGAGATAGTCAGAAAAGTGTACCCGGGGGTTTAGTTTGGGTCTGGGGGCATTTTTAGGCCTAATTGGTACCTCGAGAGGGCGTTTTGGACATTTCACCTTTTTGGGTAATTAAACCCACGAAAATTCAAAGAGTTATATCAGATACCTGGATTGTCATCTAGGGTTATAAACTCTAAACACAAGTGACGGCCATAGGAGAGGGAAGAAGAAAGCTTCCAAGGCAATCCAAGGCCCCAAAAGTCATCCGTTTGCATCGCAACCACCACCAACGCGTAGATCGCGCAACGGGCTACGCAACCACACCAAAAACATCTGCAAATCAGAACGTCAAAAATCCCAGGCAAGTGTTTATCTTGCTATTTTCGTTGGTGTAATTTCCATATTAGTTTAGGAATGATTAGGGATGAAATATATGGAAGAAAACCCAATTTTTGATAGGAATTTGCATGTAGTAAAGACTTAAACCTTATTCTGGAAGCCTCTTGTGATGTAGACAGATAACCCACGAAATTCTGGTGTAAATAAGAAGGAAATTCTGGGATAAAATAGATTAGAAACATGAGTTAGAGATCTTTAGGGTTCTTGAGTTTTAAATGAATTATGGCATGATTAATCCATGTTTAGTGATATAAATTGACATGTTTTACGTTGAAAATACCTGATATGATGATATAAGGTTAGTAGTATCAATTCTGGGGCGATTGGGATTAGAAAATATGGAATTGGTGTAAGTTTGGAGATGAAACCCGTAACTGCAATTCTGCAGATTTCGCAGACCTGCTTGATCGATCGATCGAGCCTAGAGCTTCGATCGAGCCCCAAACCTCGATCGATCGACCCCTCCTGGCAGACTCCTATTTCCCTTATTAAATGAGTTAAATTCAATTTATTGTGAGAAAATTCTTGGGCATCCTTAATGAAATGTTTTGGGAGATAGGGAAGACTAGTAGGACATGTGAATAGATTTTGGGACCCTCGATGTCGGGCAAGGATTGTGTTTTGGGATAACTACATAAGGGCCGATAAATTTATGATTTAAAGAGAGAGAGACACGTAAGAGAGTTACTTTGGGACAAATGTGTATACCTACTGAATTTTATACTTGGGAGGATAGAATCCATGAGCATTATGTAATAAGTGGATAGGTTCCTCAAATTAAAGTAAGATGTGAATGGTTATACGTGATAACTATATAATGAGTAATAAATGCAAATGACGTAATTATGGGAATTGAGAATTTACCCATTATTGATATGGTAATATGAGTATAGTTATATGATTGTGTATGCATATACTATCTATGTGTGAAAATCATGCCCACGCTACTTTTCTATCCCTGAGGTTTCCGCACTGGGACAGTCTTATCTCGATGGGATCTTTATGGGGGATATTGACTTGTACCCTAGAAGATAGATATCCTTGGTACAGGCTATCAGAATGATAGTTCAGACGGTCCTAAGAGATGCGGGTATGTGCTTTCCTCTTAGATACTTGGAATCTATGCGTCGCCTCATTTTGTTTGTGTATAGGTATCCTTGGTACAGGCTATCGCAGTGATAGTTCAGACGGTCCTAAGGGACTTGGAACCTATAGTTTGTGTATGTGTTAATACAATTCGAGAGTGATTCCGAATTTGTATTCCCCTTAATGTGAGTGATATGGGGTTTGGATAGTAGAGTATGCCCGCACCATAGTTATTATGTGGGGTGCTGTTTTGATATATATATTTTCGAGTAGTCAATATATATATATGAAATTCTGAAATCTGGAACTGCCTACTGTGTTTTGATATGTAGGACATGGTTGATGACCCAAATTGTAAATACTTGTTTTGAGAAAGTATAATATGAAATTGGAAAACTTTATTGATTAATAAAGTCAAAATGAGAACTTTGGTTACTAATTGAAATATTCTTTTCAAACAATTGAATCGTGAAATTTGGAATCTTATGAGTAATATAAGATAAGTTAAATCATTGGTAAGATTAGTGAGATAAATGATAAGACAACCCGTTGGGGAGGTTAGTGAGATAGGTGTGCACATTAGAAGAGAGGTGAGAATTTCTTAAGAGAGTGTCGCACTAATATGTTGTTGCATTGGCCTGTATTAATTTAAATACTTGCTAAACGTATTTTAAATCAAACACACTTTTGGGATCTGACCCGTTTTCTCTCTCTCTCTCTCTCTCTTGTATATATATGTATGTATTACAGGTGCCCAGCCACAGGGGCGTCTTGCTTAGGATCTCTTGGAAGGAACGCGCTGCAGCTTAGGTGGGAGTTGCAGGTCTCTTGATTAGACGACTTCGTTCATTCGGATCCACTCTTAGTACTTTTATTTAGTTGGGAATTTGTAGCTCTTTCCATTTTCCGTTGTTATTGGACATTTGTATTTCAGTTATTTCCAGTGTTGTTACCATGGGATTTATTCAGTTTGGATGTGTGACTTTAGATTTCGTATGTTCACATTCGATTGACGAATGTATTAAATTAATTGGACTATGTTGCAGAAATTTAATGTGGGGTGATTCTTACTTATTGAATGTTGTTAATAAAATAATTGATTTTCTTTAAATAAAAGTTGGAAAGTATGTATGAAAAATGGTTTTGACACTTAGCTTAATTATTTAGGGTGTTAAATTGGAAAATTTATTTTTATCGACAGTGATGCTGAGAATGAACCAACTGTTTACCTTGATTTAATTTAATAAAGGAGTGATCGCCCGGTATTTAAGTAGGCGGGGTGTCACAACCGATTCACCAGAGTTCTATTTGAGAATATCTAAATCACGGCGGGTGACCTCAACCTCTTCATTGTATTTGTACTGTGACATGAATTCTCGGGCTACATCCTCCCAGCTAAGAATTCTGGACTCTTCGAAAGACAAAAACCATCGGAGGGCGTTATCCTTCAAAGTTTGCTAAAATAATTGGGCCATCAATTCTTCAAAAGCCCCTAGTGGAGTTTAGGAACATTGATAACTTGGGAGATGAACAATCGGGGGTCCATATCCTCTGAATTTCTTGATATTCGGCATCTTGAACTTCTCGAGTAACCTCGCTTTAGGATAAGGAGACATGTGGGTGTAGTCCATGTAATTTCTTGAGATTCTGACTTGGTCAAACTTCTTGGTGAGCATTTTGAGGTCTTCTTTGACTTTGTTTAGCTTTTCTTCCTTCGGATCAATGATTATAGGCAAGTTAGCCCCATGCTGGGCAAGATTCATCATAGGAAGTTGGGCAGGTGATGACCCATTAACAGGAGGGGCACGTAGAGCGTGCTGATACTCTTTGGGAACCCAGATGGGCTCAGGTGGATCTATAGCATAAGGGAATAGGGCCTCAGGTTCTTAAGGAATAGGAACCTGGTTTCGTTGCATTTCTCAAACCTTAGTTTGGAGGTTGTCAATCTTGGACACAAGCTGAGCTAGGACTGCCGTTAGATCCGGCTGCACAACGGGTACTTGATCTGTGTTCTTTATGGAAATCGAATGGATTTAGGACTCCAAAGGAGTAATAGGGGAACAGAAGGAACTCCAGGGTGACTTGATAGAGGACCGAAGCCAATAAGGAGCCAAGCCAAGGGCTTGCGATCGACCTGAGAAGGCGTAAAATGGGATTTATTTTTGAGAAAAAAAAGGATGAATATATTTTTGACATTTTTTTTTTAGATTGAAAGACAAAATATTTTTGGATTTTTGATAAATAGAGGAGAAATGTTTTTGGATTTTTGATAAGGAAAGGAAAAAATGTTTTTGGATTTTTGATAAACAAAGAGAATTTTCTTTTTGGAGACGGTCTCAGCATGATTATTATAATTATTATGTTTTCACTTGTATTAATTATCCTAAATGCAAAATGAAATGCCGGACGGGACCCGAGCCTAGAAAAATTGGGTTTGTAATATATGTAAAGCTATGGCTTGAGTTGTGACCAGGATCACTAGCAGGGTCCCATTTTTAAAAATGTGCAAAAATTCGAGCGACAGGCCAACCCAGAATTTCGGCAGAGTTTTGGGTAAAAAACGGCAATCTAACACGTGTGTCCTCGGCTTGACACCTATTTGCGGGTATGCAGTTTGTTGGGTGAATCGGAAAGGGTTCCCCCCTTTGGTGTGACTTCCACGATATACATCTTTCTCTTGCGGGAAATCGCTATGTGTGGACAAGCCATTTGATATACGTGAGTGTACGTGAATTGCCTCACTATATAACTCGTGGGGACGGTACATGTGAGAGAGAATTAGATATACTCGGCATACCTGAATGAGTTCCCTTCGATATACCTCCCGTCATGACTTCGGTCAAGCGTTACGATGCGGGGGGAACCATTTGATATACG
This sequence comes from Sambucus nigra, assembly GCA_949130495.1. NCBI lineage: Eukaryota > Viridiplantae > Streptophyta > Magnoliopsida > Dipsacales > Adoxaceae > Sambucus > Sambucus nigra. The sequence continues at coordinate 118,198,471 of OX422218.1, read as the reverse complement.
TCGAAGGTACTTGGCCAATGGAAGGTGAGAGTCATATCGCTTAGGATAACTGCGCCCTGCCAGACCAGCGCCCATCACGAAGCGACCCTCCAGTTACTGGGTAAAAATTTGGTCAATAACAATGCTCTTTGGTGATGTCATGTGAATCATGTATGATTCTCTTATTAGTATCTTATGAGAATGTATTTTTCGATTATGCCAAACAGGGAGCAAAGTACAAGTACCAATGGTTCACCAAGTATGGATGGATGATGCATGCAACAAGTGGATATATGTGACCCTAGGTGCACGTGGTGCGAAGTGTACATGGAGAATTTTCTACAAGTGTTTGAATAGAGCATAAGTATGGGAGATACATGGAAAAGGGGAACATGCAAAAATGGGGAAAATATGAACAAGTATAACATCCATGTAAATAGAGTCTAGCCCTCAAAAGAATGTCCCCAGCAGAGTCGCCACTGTGGCTATCCCCCGATCCTCGCGGTAGGCGGGCGCATGAGGGAGGATCCTAGGTACCGTACGTCCCTTTCGGGAGCTCTTCAGCCGACGTCATTTGGGTGAGGTGAAAAATGTAGAGAGATAGAGTCGCCAGTCTATTTACTCAAAATAGACAAAAGAAAGGGAGCCATCCCGAAGGACAGCATCCAAAGACATACTAATGCATACGAAACCAAAAATGATTCGAAAAGGGTCCGAAGGCTAAGTTACAAAATGGGAAGGTGTTAGGCACCCATTCCGTCCTTTCGGTCTCTCATGGGTTTTTTGTTATTTTCCTTTATTTTCCCCGTGATATGTGTGCACTTGTATATATAGCGGAGATAGGAATCATCGACTTGCACCATGGAAGAGGTAAAGCGAGTCATTCGTAGGAAGGTATAAAAATATTAGAAAATAGGATTTACGCGATTATCCTTATGTTGACCATTATGATGGAACGATAACGCATGTGGAATAATACTCCATTAAGAACAAATATCTGTATATATATAATATAAGAGAGTGGAGTTTGGAGAAAATAGAAAATGAGAGAAAAAGTAAAAATAGGACTCGAGTCTCGGGTTTTACCCCGATATGCCTACGTAGTCTATAGAGGCATCAAAGTCCACATAGTTTGCATTAAAAACGAGGGTTGGGTTTATCCCATAAATCCAACTGAGGGATTCTCTTATTTGTGTGTGTGTGTGTGTAAAAAAAGTATTTTAGTTGTGAGAAAAGTGTAAGAAAAGTATGAGAATTCCTGTTTGGAATTTATGATCAAATCCTCTTTTTTTTGTTTTTTTATTTATATGAAAATAAGAGATGTGCAATAATACTAAAATAAAAAGTATATTAGGATGTGTGAGATGAGATGATGAAAGTACTAAGTAATAAAACAAGTTATTGCGAATTTATGAGAATTTAAGGAGAGAGTTGAGAAAATTGGACCTTCTTGAAGATCTTGAGCTTGATCTTGAATGTTGGAGAGCAGCCCTTAGACTTAGAGGATGATGGAGGGTAGTGAATTCACCAAGTTTGATGAAAAGGATGATGAAAAGTGAAGGTTGGAAAGGGATTTGGATGTGGAAATTGCGCTGACTTCGAGATAGGTTTTCTGGATTTTTTGAGAATGATATCTATCAGATCTAGGCTCCTCTTGCAAGTGAGGTCAGGCCTCCTTTTTATAGGCCCATAGAATTGACGATCGGCAGGTGCGTTTAGGCACAGGCACACTGCCAATACGCAGGGTCTGGGACCTGCCGTTTGGCAGTGTCTTTCAGGCCTTTTCTAAAAATTTGTCGCAGAATGAAAATCGTTGATTAGAATTGCACATGGGGTGGACCATTGGAAAGGTAATTTAAGAGACCTTCGAAAGTCCTTTGGACCGCTCCCGGGTTCGGGAGTTGACTTGAGGTCAAATATGGCTTGGAAGCATTCTTCGGTCCATTGGATGGGGAATCTTCGGACGCAAACGGATCGTTCGTCCACATGGTAAGTTTGAATCGCATACGGGGATGATCATTGGAATGTTTAGGATATGTACTTCGATATTCTAAAGAGTTTGATCCGGTTCATGGAGTTGACTTTGGTCAACCGAGCCCTGGAAGCATTTGGTGACCTTTCGGAGTAAAACAAATCATTCGTCCGTACCGTAAGTCAGAGTCGCGCACGGGATGGACCGTTGGAAAGGGGTTTCTGTGCCCTTCAAAGAGTCATTCAGTTTCGATCGAGTTGAAGATTTAACTAGGTCAAATAGAGCTCGGGAGCGCCTGATGGTTTTCTGATTGAGTTTCGGGGGAAAATGGGTTGTTCGTCCGCATGGTAAGTCGGAATCGCACACGGGAAAGACCGTTGGAAAGGGGTTTCAGTGCCCTTCAAAGATTCATTCAGTCTCGGTCGAGTTGAGGACTTTGACTTTTGGTCAAACGGAGTCTGGGAGTGCCCTATGGCTTTTAGGTCAGTAGTCGGGGTATGACCTGGGTTTGTAGTGATAAAGGGAGGTGCTAGGGACCTAAGGAGAGTTTAGGGGGTAACAAAATGGGGTATCTACAGGTATGTATATGCCTTTTTTATGAGATTAATATAGTGATTTTAATGTTGATGAATCGTTATGAAATGAGAAAATGGAGTTTCATTTACAAAGTGTACTATTTAGTTTGTTAAACTAAGTTTTAAGGTTAAAAGTGTAAATATGTGAAAGTGTAATCTTCTTGCCAACTTTGGGTGAAAATTTAAATAATGAAAGTGTAGAAGAATAAGTGCGAATAAAATGACTAAGTATGGGTCTTTATGGAAAAAGTCATAATTAAAGTGTGGAACACTATGTTTGAAATGCAAAGCGTCAAATGTGTAAATGTTGACTAAAATGTCTTTTTAGTGTCAAAACTCATAAATAAAGTGTAGACTTTAATATGTGAAAAGTATGATTTTATATATTAATGGGAGTAATGTGCAAAAATGTGATTTTCGACAAAGTTAGAAGTTGAAAAAAGTGTCACCGTGACTAAAATGCCTACGTGTTAAGTTTGAATCCTAGAAAGTTTTTTTTTTAAAATAACACTTGAATAAGGAGTGAGGTTACGTATTTTGCTGAAAATTGGGTAAATTGACAATTTACTTAATGTGTAACATTTTTAGGAAACAAAAATGTTAAAGAGTGTTTTGACACGTATGTAAAAAGAATGAAATAAGTCCTTAAATGGAAATAATTTTCAGTGAAAAAATCAACGCTTTCGTGAAAAAGAACTTTAATGGAATATAATTTTTTTTTCCTAAATGAATAATGGGAAAATGGACGGTTAAGTCCGAGGCTTTGTCTTCGACCTGAAAAAGGAAGTTTAATGTGAACATTATGAAAATGTTGAACACATTGGTAAGATAATGATATTGGATGATGTCGGGTTAAATAATTAAGTAGGGCTATATTGTCCCTAGGGTGAAAAACCCAAAAGCAACTGTAGTTTACTTGGCACTCGTTGCCGGGCTGTGAAGTTCTTTTAAATCGGGGGTGTACGTGTGTTGTGAAGGGTGTGTGTGTCGGCAGAATTCCTAAAGAAAATTCTAAGTTATGAATTGAATATTCATGAAAGAGGCATAAATGAATGGTATTGATTCATTGATTTATTAATGCAAGAATAATGCATTAAAAGTTTAATGATCATTTGGTAACATGCGATGGTTAAATAAGATGAATTAAAGATGCTTAAGATTCCTAATGAGGTTTGAATCAAAAATAAACACAAGCGTGTGTTATATAAGGCTTCTAAAGGAAAATGAGTATTTTTCTAATCACGGTGTGTGCGTGCATTGAATGGAGGTCCTTTAATATTGTAAAGTAACTCTGGCATGAGTTAATAAATATTGAGTAATAAACGTTTGAAAGTAAATGAAAGATCTTTTCCAAAAATTTCTAATTATTAATCGTGTGTGTTAATTTAACGGCATGCTAGTTTTTAAGCATAATGATACAAAATGATTTTTTTGTAAAGATAAAGAGAATAAACGGGTTGAATGACGTTTTTAGAATAAAACAGTTTAATACATTGGAATATGTATTTGCAAAGGTATATATGTAGATTCATACGTACTTTCACATTCATGTAGTGTAGTAGCGTGTGAGTATTATTTTTTATCGTTCATTTTTATACTGCATTTGTATAGTTCACACTAAGCATTCAGACCACTCCCTCCTTTTGTTATGGCAGGTTGCATGAAATTTCGTATTTTGAGTGCCTTATACATGTAAGCATTTACTTTCATTTACGTTAGTGGCTCTGTTGACTTGTCCTTGGGGAACTTCCCTTGGTTCATATCACGTAGTGATTGTAAATTGAACTCGCATGCTAATAAGTGTAATGTTAAATACTAATAAAATTGGATTAGAAACATTATTTAGGGTGTTTCGTTACACTTCACAATTAACACATTGTTAGGATTTGGGTTGATCCTTTATCAACCCTTAAATTTGGGTCGGGCGTTATAACTTGGTATCAGAGATTTAGGTTCAATGTTCCTTTCGGGTGTGATGTGGTGAGATTGGTAGTGGGTCTTTCGACGTCGATGTTGGTTTGGGCCCTGATATGACAAATATAACACCTTGGTCGCGGAACCCTTCCTACATATGACAAAAGTTATAGGTCACATCGGTCTATCTCGCCAGCATACATCACAGGGTACTGCACACCTTATGACAGGCCGCACCACCTCTTACAAGACGCAACCTTTACACAGGCATGACCACTTGATAGCTGTCCATCTTCTAGATGGATTCCCTACTTGTAAGACTCATCCATATATCACGTGACTTACGCGCGCGCCACACCTTTATACCTCCTATAAATAGAGGCACACACCTCATTATTGGAAGAGGAAAAATAGAGAATTCATAGGCGAAGCCCTGCCTAACTCTACTCTCTCTCTCTCTCTCTCTAGAACACGGAACTTGGGGTCTGACCCCCTGCCGCAGCCGTGCCTATTACCCCTCAAGTCACATCTAGGGCTCCTGCTTAGCCATTATCATGTATTGTCTCCCCTTCATTCTATTGTACGCCTCTAATGGCACTGTAAATTTGTACAACAACATATGTATAATGTGAATTGAGGACCAAAGTGGACGTTGGCATATTTTAGAGGCTGAACCACTCTATATCTTGTCTTCTATCTCTATTTATTTGCTATATTTGCTCATTACATATTTTACACTTGATTTGATGGTACGAGAACGACTAGTGGACGATTTCTCGTATCATCAATCTGACGTCGTCTGTGGAAAATGAGATATTCAAATCTTGTTTCTCTATGTTTTGAGTTCTTAAACACCTTATTTTATTCATGGGATCCTTTGAATCATCATCTCATGAGTAAATTTTGGTTATTGAGCTCTGTTTTATATTCACACCCTTAAATGGGTATTTTTTATATTCAGATATGTTATGGTCTCTCTTTTGTGACCTTAGATCTATTTTACATACCCCTGTGATGTCGTTTCATCTAGATAATGCTAAAAAGCATGGGTTTTAGCCCCAAAAAGGTGAATGGTTAAGGAAGGATTGTATTTACTCCCATTTTTGTTGTTCTCAACCTATGATCTAGGGTTTATCATTGAAACTATGCAATTTTGTGCACTGTGAGGCTATCCTATCATTAACAGACCTTAAAAGGTATACTCTCCACGTGTTGGGAGAGAAAAGCTCAGTCTGGTCTTAAAATTTTGGGATTGCTCCCTTTGTTGCCTAGGAGGGGATACGACCGGGCAGTTCAAGTGCCTTTATGGCCGCGGCCTCTACTAGCGTGGCTTCATTACAGAAGCTTCAATACATCATGGAATAGACTCAGATAGTCTCTAGCTCAACCTTGGTGAATATCATACAAAGGCCACGACAGTGCACCTATTTGCCTTACTGGCCGCGGCCTTAACAGTAATACCATGCAGCAGTGCAAATGCTGCATCCCAACTTTCTACTTGATTAATTTAATATTTCTATGATTACTCACTTCTGCTAGTTTTATCTCAAATTATATATTTTGTAAATACTAATAAAGCAGAAAATGGAAGGAGAATCCAATCAGAGAATAGAAGTTAAAGATGAGATTATGCAGGTGTACAATCACCTCAACCATCTCTACGACAGCCATGCCTCACTCCAAACATAGATCAACTATTTGACTCGGAAGGTCCTCATACTAGAGGCCGCGACCTCTCCCAATCTGGGTGCGGCACCTAGGATCACTACTTCTGCAGCTCTAGAAGTTCCATTCGAGGAAGTGTCCCATCTAAAAGCACTGGACCCAGAAGGCAAGGGCGCGACTAGGGCCCTACAGAGGAGAATATAGAAGGCAGATAGGAGGTCTGAGGCCTATACTCCGTTGGCCTTACCGATTGAAGACATCTTTGAGTTCATCAAAGAGGAAAAGCTATTGAGGCGGCCAGAAAAGCTGAGGGTCCACCCCACAAAAGGAACAAAGCTACTTGGTGCAGATTTCATCAGGACCATGACCATGACACTGAGCAATGCTATGCTTTGAAGGATGAAATTACAAGGCTGATTGGGTAAGGAATGCTGCAGAGGTTCCTTAGAGATGCTTAGGAGATGCATCCTAGCCTGATGGCCCATACTTCCATTATCTTTATGATTTAGTTTATATCTCCTTCTGTTTATGTTCATAACAAACATTATCTCTTATTTCATTCTGACCTTTTATGTCCATGCTTATTAGAATTAATGAATATAATACTTTAATTTCTCTATTCCATTAAATGATACCTTATAAAAGACTCATTGTCTTAAATCGATTCTATACGTAGATATCGGATTATATCGAGAATAACTATATTCAAATAGGCTCATAACGCCCGCAATGATGCTTGGTTTTATGAAGTCGAATGATAACTAAAAATATTAAAAGCGACTATTGAGAGCGTCTATCTGAATTGGTCTGCAACAATCACTTATAAAGACTATATCCCAGCATATGATAACTACATTCTTAGAAACAGTTATCAGAAAGCATTATTATCCATAAGGGCTTCGAGTGTCGATTATAAACTTTCGGTATGGGTCATCACTCACAAGGGCTTACAATGCCCATTTTTAGCTTACGATATGCATCATTAGCCCGGGGAGATTACTCCCTCGCAAAACATCATTAATTTGGTGGATAGAGACTAAACATCATTAACTTGGTGATCTCATATTAGCTCGGGGAAGCTTCATAATACCTAGCTCGGGAAGGCCTGCAAATAACCCATAGGGGCCGAAGACTTACTTGCCTACGGATAATCCTATATTTGAAGGGGCCGAAGACTTAATTATCTACAGATGATCCTATTATAGCCTTGGAAGGCTTTATATATATATATCCACATAATCTTGGGGAAGCTTTATAATACCTAGCCCGGGGGGCCTGTAATAACCCGATCGAAGTAACCAAAGGAAATTCGAAGCGACTAAAGGAAAGCCATGAAAGGCAATCAAAGCGACTAAAGGAGGTTGTGTTGTTATGATTACAAATCATGCCAAAGATACAGAAGGATGGACTCAATTTCTTAAAATGGCTAAAAAGATGCCGTAGCCTTATTAGTATGGCTGCAGCCATTAAGTAGATTCATTTAGAAGATGCGACAGATAAGGACAGGCAGGATTATTAACCTGTCGTAGCCCTGTTCAAGAAAAGAAATTTTTTGATGAGGATCCAGTTATGAAGCTACAAACAAAGGGCACTCTTAAAAGATGCCGCAACCCATTTAAAAAAAGGGACTGCGGCCGCAGCCTATGTAAAGAAACCAACTACACTACAGTGACACAGCCTTAATCTATTAGTACAAGTTCATTTAATCAAAATAGCAATAGCATAGTAAAGTTAGAAGCAAAGAATATTGCCAAAGATCAGTTAAGAGTACAGGCTGCAACCTTGTCGATTCTTGATATCCCATAGTTATTGGACGATTATAAAGTATGGTCGTAGCCTCATTCAAATACCTCCATTAAAATATGTTTCTGCGTCCTATGACCCATACATTATTGTTGAAGTGCATGTTTTAAAAAAGTAACTATATGGTTCAAGCAATCAAAGATGTACAAAGAAAGCATTTATTCAAGTGTTGAAGCAATCAAAGAAGAGGAATAAAAGCAGAGACGAGAGCAATGTGGAAAGGCATATAGATAAAGATGCCGCAGTCTTAATTAAGGAGTAAAAATATATATAAAGTGACGCAGCCCATACATGTAATGAGTTCAAGAAAATTATAACGTACGCAACCCTCTAGTGACAGTTAAAAAATCAAAAGTTAAATGTTACAGCTTTCATGAGGCTGCATCATCATTGACATCTCTTTCATCACCCTCCGCAACTGTCTCAGTCTTATCTTCGGTTGTAGCCTCTTCAGCAATTTTCCTTGCCCTTTCCTCTGCTTTAACCCTAATCTCAGATACACACTTATGGTTCTCAGCATCACCCAACTTCCAGGACATAATTTGGTCCTTGGACTCTGGGAAGTTTTTGATGACTCTATGCCTCAGCTCTTAAAAGCCGCAGAGGTATGATTTATTATTGATTAGAAAGAAGTCCTTTGACTTCTTAAAGTTCTCCACAGCAAGGTTCGCGGCCTGGCTTAAGGTTGTGGCATGACTCTCTTCTCTCAGTCTGCTGGCCTCAGAATATTGACTCTCAAGACTTTTGATCGCCGCGGCATGATCAACAACCATCTTCTTCATTTGGTGTAGCCGTAGTGAGTTTATTTTGAGTAGTAGCGGTTCATTCTGCAGCCTCAAGAGCTTGAGCCTTGGCAATTGACATAGCCTCTGCAGCCTGAGAGAAGTTCTGGTCAGCCTCATTTTTAGCCTTAGTGGTAGCCTCCAAATCTTGCTTAGCCACCTCAAGTGCCACAGGAGAGGAATCCTTGCCCGCTTGAAAGGAGGATGACCTGACTGCGTCCAGGTCATTTTGGTGGGAAGTCTTTGCAACCCTATAGATTTTATAAAGCCCATCGTACTTCATCCTCTAGGACACTACAACGTACGCGACCCAAAAGATAAAAGTCATTGCTCATTAACTTTTGGCAAAAACATTGGAATAAATAGAAAGTGGTAAAGAAATTACCCTCAGCAGGCTGTGGAGAGCACACTCTTCCAAGTCTTCGTGGTCCTCCTCAACAATACGGTCATGGTCCACATTCTCTGGAACCTTCCTCATTCTACGAAAAACTCTCGCAGTTGCATCCCAGGAGGAATTGGGATTTACTTCCCTAAGCTGAGGGCGCAGATGGCCATCGGGCCCAACTCTTGGCCTGACTTGTGGAGGTGGCAGGTTGGCATTTATAGCCATAATAGTGCGCGAAGGAGGAGAATTGGCGAAAAAAATAGGTGAAGTCTCGCGTCCACCAATGTCCTCATTCTCAGAGGGAAGTAAGCCTGCATATGTTCACCGATGTCGTCATCGACTTGATCTCATTGTGACGCAGCGGTACTGTCCACAAACATCTCTTGCGCCGCATTCCTCCCAAGTGTGGTATTTGTCACATCTGCCTCTTCTATGGTAGTAGGCTCAACATTGTTTGAGTCCGCGGCAAGTGCCCTCTTTCTCTTCCTTCTTCCTTTATTAGTAGTATTATTGAGAGCAGTTGCGTCCTGATCTATATCTGCTAATCGAGCTTTCAAAAGCTCCCTATCTATCTCCTCACCTGAAGAAAAAATAAAGTAAAAATTCTAAGTACTTATGACTTGAAGACGAATGCTACGGAATACTAAAGAAACGTGATCGTTACCTTTCGCAACCATCTTTGTTGGTTGAGACTTTCTAGGGAAGTAGCCTGCCTCAAATATGGAGATAGAAGTCACTAAGGTGCTGAATTTTTTCTCTTTATCCTTGATGGACGCAACCCTTCTCACTCTTCTCCCCTGCCGCTCACTGAGCTGTAAATTATCAAGAGCTGCATAAGAGGATCATGTTAGTGTAATACAATAAAAGGAACCGTGTGAATTGCAAAATGGGACGCGACATGTTATCAAGGATGCAGCCCTGTGTTCCTTGTTTGGATGGACGTCCCCATTACCGCGGCATCCTATGTGATTTTTCTCTCACAATCTCCTCTGGATGAACCTCCCACCCTTCTGCAGAAATATAAAAATACTTCCCTTTCTAATTTTTGACACTGGTGGGCCTCCCAGAGTAGAGGTTTTCATCCTTGCTGCGGACAGTAAGATAGTAACACCACGCGAATTTCACGGAGTTCTCCCTCAGCATGTAAAAATTGAAGAACTCTGCGGGAGTTATGTCCCTGTTGAAATTTTGTTTCCATAATACTATTGAGGCAAGAATTTCCCTCCAGCCATTAGGATCTAGCTAGTTTGGGGTTAACTTCATCGCGTGGAAAATTTTCCTAACAGGAATCGGGATGGGTAGTTGCAGCCCATACACAAATGCGTGAAGGGGGAAGTAGACTACACCATCAGCAATAATGGAGCAAGGTCTTTGGTCCGCAGCGAGGGCAGTGCAGACCACATTATCGGGGAACTCAAATGCTTTAGCCACTTGGTTTACCCACTCCTGAGTCATAATGCCACAGATATTTAAAGCTGCAGGAGTGCCCTCGGATCTGCTGGATGGACTAGCAAGTGAGTCCCTAGCCTCAGAAGGCCCAGTGGCCGCAACATCAATACCCGTTCGGTTGTTACTAGAGTTGGCTTCCTGTTCCATTGGAGTGGTCTCAAAATCCTTCCTACAAGCAGAGTCTGCGGAGTCAGAGTCTATAACGAGATAGTTTGGGAAATCTTTGAGCTGACAAGGCCCCAATGCCTTTAAAGGGCGCACAAAAGAAAGTTCGGGGGAGGGGGAAGACTCCAAGATGTTTGTTCCAAAAGTCCTTGATAAATTCGTCATGATCCCAACTCATATGGCTACAGCAAGACCTGAAAGGCAGAAAGGGTTCGCGGTTAGGTGCCGCAACCAGTATGATTAGACGGGCCTCTTGAAGGCCGTAGTAGGAACAATGAAATAGCATGTTTGAGAAAATTAATATAAGTCTTAGAAAGTTTACTTAACTACACGTGTTGGGCTCTGGAATCCTAAGAATTCAACTTTTGTCGCGGTATATTACCTAAGAAATTTTTAATATTCTTGCGCGCTTCGAGCTATATATTTTGGGAAAGACTCTTATATGCCGCGTCCTATTGAAATTTTGGTTTTCCCCCATCATGTTTGCCACAGCTAGTTGATTCAAGTGTTAGAAACTGTGGTTCAACAGAAAAGTAGGGATGCACTAAGTTACTACAGGCCGCGGGCTATACTGCGTTCCGTAGCATTATGTCTATTACCTGCCGCATCAACGTTTTCTATGCTACAGAACAATATATAAAGGCATTGATTCAAGAAAGCCCTAAATTACTAAAGGGATTTCAATAATCCATGTCGCGACAACTCACTCAAATAGTACTGGGCTTACTGACGTGGCCATGTATACGAATATCCTTTTGTTGACAATAATTTAGTTTAAAGATAAAAAAATCCCGGATTCTACGGTTTCACTCAAGAACAATAAGAACAACGAAAAATTGAGGGTTTATTTCTTCACTCAACAAATTGGCAACAATTACAGTTATCTATCATTCAGATGTTCATTACCTCTCCTACTGTGAAGATGGAATTCAAGGTTCAATAGAAGTTATATTCAACAATCAAACAAATGAGAATTTATTTTCGAACGAGTTTAAATCTTAGAAATTAACAGATATGCGAGTTTAATTAGTCAGGTGGAATTTGTCTTAAGGAAATATGAAGCCAATACACAAATGGGGTATAAAATGAGAGAGACGGTTGGAAGATTGCCTGGAAATGAAGAAATCACCAAGATATTAGCCTCAAACCACTGTCAAACTGCTTAAAACCACCACCAGCTGCCTTGAAAAGTCACCGGAAAAAGCAAGAGGACGAGCTCACAGAGTTCAACTTTCAATTTTCTCTCAATGTTTTTGGAAACATAATAAAGACCACGACTGGAAAAATTTATATAAAACGGCACGGGAAGACGAAGCGTCGCCTTGGAAATACCACGGCACCTAGATCCTACTCAACCGCAACCCCAATCGTTATCTCTTGATACTACGGCTTGGGGGCTTATTGATATGATAAATATAACACCTCGATCGCGGAACCCTTCCTACATACGACAGAAGTTATAGGCCACGACACTTTATCTCTCCAGCATACATCAAAGGGTGTCGCACACCTTATGACAGGCCGTACCCCCTCTTACAGGCCGCAACCTTTACACAGACATGGCCACTTGACAACTATCCATCTTCTAGAAGGATTCCCTACTTGTCAGACTCATCCATATGTCATGTGACTTATGCGAGAACCACACCTTTATACCTCCTATAAATAGAGGCACTCACCTCATTATTAGAAGAGGAAACATAGAGAATTCATAGGCGAAGCCTTGGCCTTCAGGTTGGATTAGTGGCGGATTCAATTCGTATCATGGATAGTGATGTCAAGGGCCTTATCATGATGTGAAACTCTTATGAGATGGTAAAAGACTAAGTTAGTATCCTTTCATGTTCCGCAATATCCCGGATGTAGGTGCCAGTGTAGACGAATAATGGAAACACCGTGATTTTTACATTAGATGTATTGTGTGAAAACTTTGATGATGAGAGTAGCCTTAGTGGTAATAGCAATGTCGAGTAGTGTTCATTGAAACCTAGCTGTAAAGGTTGTGTATTTCATCTATAGAGATTAGGTGACTGAGTGATATTTATAAATATCGATTATGTGGTAAGAACATATTTGGTCCCTTGTTTGAGTCCTTGGTGTTAATGTATCTTGATTATAATTTGGATTTAGATAATTATGATGATTTGAGGTAACCTAGGAGTGAGCCTAAAAGAATATGGTGATTTGGTGTTAAGAACTACCATTGTGATGTTCCAGGATACAACCTCTTGCGTAATCATTTGGGTGAGCCTACTCTTAGTCAATACCCGACATCCCGTGTCCTACCAAAACTTTGGTGGTATGGAATTATAGTTTTAGAAATGATAATGTGGTGTTGAGTAATAAGATCCCTTGTGGCATCCGTGCTGTGGGCTTTGGTGTTTATAGGCAATGCCCAACATCTTGTTCCTACCAAGATATACAGTTATGTTAACTTGTAGATTAAGCACATAGTATGATGTTTACTTATTGAGGAAACTTAGTTATCGTGGTTGAACACTCATTAAGAATTCGTATTAGCAACATGGGTATGCATGTGAATTTGTATTGAAGATTCCTTGGAGACGTATGCTAAGGTTTACTTAGTGAGATGTTAATACGAGTGGTAAACATTCACCTGTAATAGTAAACCTAAGATTGTGTACCGTGTGTTACAATGACAATAGTGTCTCTCCTTAAAAATTTGAGATTCCTTATGATGTCGAGGAAATAGTCTTATGGTTGGCGTAACACGTAGTGACTAGAATTGATGCCTTGAGGTTACGAGTTGGTGGATGTGATCAGTTGTCATGCATGGTAGGATTCTGCCATGATGACTGTTACACTGGGACGTGTATGTTCATTTAGGGGAATGATTGAATTAGTGTCTTTTCCATGAAATTTTAGGAAACATCAATGTTGTAATTAGCTTTAAGTGATGATAGTAAATAATTGACGATTGTAGTATGGTTAGGTCGTATTGATCCATATTAGTGTTTTGAGTGTGTTCCATGGATTTTGTTTATGCGTCGGTGTGGGAATATGACCTTTCAGGATAATATAAAAAATAGGTTAATACGTGTTAGGTTTTACACTTGGAAAATTTTGAACATGATGACATTCATTTTGATTTTAGAGATAGCACTCGGGGTGGACTGTTAGGCTTTATTATATCACCTACATGGGCTACTTGTGTGGCTGGTATGACTCTAGTTATGAGAATCATTACGTATTAGTCATGGATAATGCTTGAAAAAAATAGAGGTGTCATTGTAACTAGTCCAATAGTTATGATTTGGGATCACATAGGATGGTGCTAAGGATTGTAATGATGGTATGTACGGTAAAATTATGTGAGTGTTATGTTTCACTAGATAAGAAATATCTAGAGGTTGGAAAGTTAGCAATTGAATGTGGAGATTTGATTATGTAGGTCGATGACTAACATTAAGAAATGAGGAATGCAACTTCGCTTTAATATGAAGGATAAAAAGTAACCTTAATCTTAAGGAGGGAAGCCTACGTTCTATCTTCCCAGGTCATTGTCTTTGAAAATGGGTAGTCATGATTAGTGATACAATCCAGGGCGCGTGCCATGGCTAGGAATTTTGCGCACGTGTAGGTCAGTGAAATTTTAGGATTCAAGTGTACATTATGATTCTTAGTTTGCATGGCATGGTTCGTTGCCCGAATTCAATTATTTCATTCTGGCGTGGCAGTCACCTGATCCATCACATCTTATTATGTCTTCCTTGATCATGGTAATGGGAAGTTGTTTCAGTTATGGGTCTGTATTCAGGTGTAATGTTGCGTAAGCTCAGTAGATATGCGAGATAGGCCGAGTTGAGGCTGATGCGTCACAGTACATGAGTACCCTTTTCTTTTAAATCACCTTTATTTTACACTGGTTGGTGTGAAAGCATGGTCTCGCGATTTTTTGCATGTAGTTTGCATGTGTACTTGATAGCTTTAGGTTAACACACTCTCTAGATAACCGGTATAGGTGGTTACAACCTATATCATGGATTTGGGGTCACGACTTTAAGATATGAATATTAGAACTTGATGGAACATCAAATGCTAGTTCTTCAATCCGTATGGAATTTGTAGACTGAGAATGTAGCCTCTCATGGTTATTTGGGTTAATGTCTGGTTTCATAGGAGGTATCAATCGGATGGACCATTGTGATTAAAATGGATGTCTCAAAATTATTAATGTGAATGGTTATTGATGTTGAGGATGTATCTTCCTAGGATATGCAAGATCCAAATCATTTGACGATACGTAGTTTGTAAATCCCGATGTTCGGAGTAATTCATGATAAAAAGTTCTTTAGGGCATTAGCATGGTATTTTCCCACTATCAGTTACTTTGAGATATTGTTTAGATGGACATGTTAGGCATGCTTGGGAGTTAGCAATAATACCTTAGGATTTATCGTGGTTGTATCAAATTAATGGTATGAAATATTTGGGTTAAACTATAGTGTTAAAGACATCTAAGATTGGAATCAAATTATTGGATGAATGATTTATGAGCTTGATGATTGTAAATTTCGAGGATGAAATTCCTTAAGGAGGGAAGAATGTAATAGCCCACCCTAGAAATTAGGTATTTAACATTATTTTAGGTGTTTTATCCAAAGTGTAACACCTCAAGTAATATATAAGGTGGCATATTACGCAGATAGTTTAAACGAGAAAAATTGCATGATGCATGTGTCTCCTGAATACGTATTTAATCTCTAATAGTATCATCTAGGATGTACCTTAAGTTTGAAGGAAAAATATCAAAGAACGAATGTGACACGGACAAGGTTAATACGATGCGACATTTAAATGGTACGAAAAGAAAAGTATCGCAATATGGATTAAACAAAAAATCTTTACCTTACCTGGATCTCATGAATCTAATATTGAATTTATATTATTATTTTAAATACTTAGGTTAAGTTTCTTGCGATTCGGACAAGCAACGAGTGCTACGCGATACTGTGAAAGTCCAGTTTTGTGCGAATTGTTTAGGACAGTTGATAAGTGAAAAAAATATTCTGAGCATATATTTAGATTCATAAAAATATAAGGAATATTAACATGCGAAGAAAAATCGAAAAAAAATATTTTGTATGGAGGTCTTGATTCTTGCGCTCCTTATATACGACAATCCGAGAGGCCAAACGACTATTGAAAATATGAATTTTTAGCTAAAAAAAATGCAAGAAATGTGATTCTTGAGTTAAAAGTTTCAAAAAACAAAATTGGTCAGGAGAGAGAAAGTGATGCAACTGGCAATTTTCCAAGTCCAAATTTTGGTTTGTGGCTTTTGTGTCTAAACTCTTGGGTGGAATCTCATCTTTATTCAGATGCTTTGTCTTGATAAGAGTCTGGAGAAGTCAAGGTCTTGTCCTTGGGGTCTTAGAGTGTTAGTCTTCCTTATTTGTTCTTTAAGAGAGAGAGGATGAAGAGAACTTTGGAGCAAAAAAAAAATGTTGCATATTCTCCATCAGATTTCCCTTTCTTTTTCCATAGCCAAAAGCTTACTACACTGCTCCAAATTCGTAGCTACCCTTGAGCCACCCAAAACTACCATGAAACCACCATTTTATAGCATATAAACACCTTATTTAACCATGTGTAACCATAGGAAGGACGCTGAGTTTTTAAAGTTGTGTTGTCAATTTTATAAAATACTGCAAGTGCACGGACTATTATAGAATAGCGAGTGTAAGTACGGGTCGAACCCACGAGAATTTATTAATTTTAATTATTAAAAGAATTGCAACTGTCCAACTAGATCAAATGGGGTAGAGAATAATTATAAACTACACTAAATAAAAGCAACTACGATAAATGAAAGTAACACAAGAGATTTGTAAACAATTAGGATTCGAGGTCCATTTATCACGTAACTAATATTGCACACTAATTTAATGTTCCCATTACCTTTTTATAACTCAAATTAAATAGACTCTCGTCGTGTTTAATTAAAAAAATATGACGGTTATGATCAAAATATTTTTAACGTCTCTAATAGACGGCTAAAATCCCTAATCCCTTAGAAAATACAAGTTTTAAAATTCGCAAATGTATTTAAGCATGGACTATCAAAACAATCAAAGTGCAAGCATAATCCATCAAAAATTACTATTGTTAAATCTCAAAACTTGATTTGACAAAACAATCTTGAAGGTTCTAAAACACACTCCCGTGTCGCTTTAAAATGAATAACGAATATTTAATAACAATTAAAACAAGTAGAGAATAAACAACGATAAAATTAACGTGACAATATTAGCTAACTATGATAAACTTCACCCTACTCCTAATATAAGAATCAAGATACCATAATGAAAGAGAAATTGCAAGAATGAGTAGAGATCTTTATTAATAAACCAAACTTACAAATAGTTCTGTCACAATAATCTTCAATCCTCTAAAAAAATTGATAAAAAATTGGCGCTCAAATTGATTACAATCACTCAAAGTTTCTCCCCAAAATCCTCAACGAAATTCCTCTCTAATTGTCTTCGAAATTATTAGCCCAAGGGTCCTTTTTATAGGACAAGTGGTGAGGTATTTGAGTTGTGGCGGGACTGTTTCTGATTGGTCGAATGGTGTTTGTAGCTATCTCTCCACCTCTTTAATCTTTAAATCGTGATAAGGGACGAAATTTCCTCACACTCGAAAACTCTTATCTTTTCTTGCTGAACACACATGCCGAGTTTCGTCCAAATTGGAGAATAAAAATTTCCGATTTTTTTACGATTTAGAGTGTAAAAACAGTTATTTTTCAAACGACCGTAAAAATCATCTTTTTCACGCCTTTTTTAATTGATCATCAATTTGCACCAAATTCCATCACTACCTCCAAAAATTTCACTAGGCAAATTTTTTCACAAATTAGCACAAGAATATTATAAAATTATCGAAGTGCCCATTTTTTACTTAGAAATGACATTTTGAATCCAAATTCAATCATTCTTGCATTTTTTTCTCTTTTTAATAAAATAGTCCTAGGGACTAATTCAATAACATAAAGCGGGACTAACAAGGTATAAATTTGGGTATAAAATATACAAAATAATTCACTCATCAAGATGTTATTGTTGGAGGTTGGTTGAGGTTTATAGAAGCTTAAAGATGGATTTTTGAAGAAGAGGAAGAATAAGAAGAAGGATTAGTTCATGGAGATTGAAGTTTTATGTGGGAGATTGAAGAGTGGGCTATTGTGACTCCCTTTAGAGCCACCTCTGGAGGTGGGGGAGTAACCCACCTTCTTTACCACTATTTGAAGACATTTTGTGGTGGGGAATGCTTATCTCTTACAAAGTTAAGTTAATGATGATTGTTGAAACTAGACTATATCTAATTAATTGATCACAGATAAATACATAAATTAGAGAGAAACAAAGGATTTTAAAGTGGTTATGCTAAATGGAAAATCATACGTCCACTATTTTGTATTGTATTATGTTTGCCTTGTTGTCCCCCCTCTCTCCCCTTTTGGATGTAGGGATTACAAGGTATTTATACCCCCCTATGGGTGTATAAGCGTTGGAATATTATAGGATGGAATGCCTTTATAAAATAGGCATATACATCAGTACAATGTTCATAATGTATACAACTGTTGGCGCTATGCTGACCATGTTGGTCGGTCTTCCTACTGTTGATCGGGCTTCTTAATACGTCGGTTGGTAATCCTGGGCTTGGTCGAGGAATTAATAGTTGCTGACTTAGACTGATGCCATGCTGGATAACACATGTTGATTTCTGATTAGTTCACGTAACATGGCAATTTTTTACATCAACAAAATCCCCCAATGTTTCATACTTGAGGTTTTTACAAGAGTGTGGAACATTTAGATCTTAAAGTTGCAGGCGACAATTCTGAAGGTTAGTCGACTACCGACTTACCATACTTGTAAACTTATTGGTTTAGCTGGTGGCACTTGACGTGGATGGCGTATTTATAGTTTTCCAGTGTTTTTAACGAATGATTTATGGGCAAAAGTGTCTTTTCGGGCTTAGCCGCCAACAGTTCAATCAACACTCCCTTTAATCATTACCTTCACCGGTTTTTGAGGTAATATATTAAAGGCATGAAAAATCATGATTGTCCTCTACCTTTAACTTTCTGAGTTTCTGCTGTTATGTTCTTGAGCTTTCTGTGCGACCGTTTCTTCTATTCTTCAGTTCTTGCTGAATCCTTAAATCCTTATAAGAATCCTCTTTATTTTCTTTTTCTTCATCTTTGAACATGGTTTACTCTGTATCTTCTCAAGAGGAATTTAAGAATTAGTGGAATATTTGATCGTGGGTGGATTTGGAACTTCCCAATCCCCCTACAGGCCTTTTTATTTTCCCGAGGGCCATTGGCTCCCTTATATTTTTATTATTGAGTGTGGGTTTACTTTTCCCCTAAACCCACTTTACCTTGAGTTTTGCCAGTATTTTGATGTGGTTCCTGCTACAATAGACCCCACTACTTAGAGAGTAGTTAATGGGGTTCATAAGTTAAATCAACTTCATGGGACCCATATAGGAATTTGAGAGATCATGTTTGGATATAAGTGGGTCACAAGTGACAACACTTAATATTTAAAGACTAGGGCTGTAAATAGAGCTCTAGTAGTTAGCCTCCTGGACTCCAACATAGACTACTTTGGTCATGGAGTAATTTCCAAAAATTAGCAGCATGTACCCGTGACAGGGAACGTAGTATATTAGGGGCCCATATGCCCTAAATATGGCCAGGGGATAGGTTGAAATACTATTATATATCTTTACTTAATAATTTCATTGGTTACATCACTAACACATTTGTCTTCTCTTGATTGCAGCTGATCGAAAGAGGAAGTGTCCCAAGGAGGGTGATATCAACCTCATAGAATTGAAATTTATTTGCGGCATTCATAAAAAGATAGGAGAGGAGCATGTTAGATTTGACTTATACCTGTTGGAGTACAGAAACACCATAACTTCTTGTGTTGCTCACCCAACCATTGATTCTTACTCCACAATAATTGATCTTGATCAAGACCATATATCTACCTCATCTTCCACTACATCTGGTAGTGGTGAACTTAATGATGTACCATCCTCTTACCTTGATTCAAACTTGCCCCTTACCTCTTCCACGAGGAAGAGGAAATTCCCCAATATCTTGGGTGATATTGCTTCTCCTAGTTCCACTAAGAAGGTTGCTGATGGATCCATAAATAAAGAAGAGACCAAAAAAATCCCCCAACTAAGAAAAATGATGAAGCCCATCTCAAGGGGCTGAAAAAAGGGCTTCCTTCCAGGATGGCTGAAGGTTCTTCTACTAGCATCGACCAACGAGTGTTGGTCGATTCTGGCTCACTAGTGGCCATTGGCCTTGTCTTAGTCAAATAATTAATAAAGTTTGGTACACTGCCAGACCACGAGGGTGCTGCTTCTATAATGCCCCGATCAAGAATTTCTGAAAGGGATGCCCAAAGCCTTGCTCTGGTAAATATTATATTTTCTTCTTCTTTTCATTCATCTCTTTGCCAACTCTTGTACTAACTTTCTCTAATTTCATTTTGCAGTTCTTGGGAGACTTCAAAAATATGCTGGAGAAGGGTGATGTTCTGTGTTCTTCTTCAAATGAAGTTAAAGAGGCATTTAAAGAGTTGAAGAAGTATGTGCTTGACTCCCAACAAACATTAGATAATGAGCAAAATAAATGAGAGACTAGAATAAAGACTACAGAGGATGATGTTATAGCTGCTCGGGAGAAGGTTGCCGAGCTAGAGAAAACGTTAGATGCTGAGAAGGCTAAAAGGTTGAGGGACAAGGAATATGATTTTAACAGGGGTTGGGATGAGGCGATTGGAGATGCTTCTTCCCAAATTGAATTTGCCAAGAAGAAATGCTTCAAGGATGGCTGGTCGGCAGCCCTTGTAGAGGTTGGCACTTCCTAAGACTCTGAGTTTTTTCTCAGGCATGATCATGGGTCTCCTCATAACATGGATGAGGAGATTGAGGATGGAGGGTCAGATGAATCTACCCTTATTTTGGATTTTTCCGACCAACTCCAGGCAGCTGGCTCTTTAATTTCTCCTTCTGGTGACTAATCTACTCTGCCTGCTCCTGCTTCCAATCCTACTGGGTCTACTTTTAAGAAGGTGTATATTTTCATGTCGAGTAACTTTTGTTCTTTTCTTTTTATATGTACTTTTCCTTTTTATTCCATGTACTTATAATCGACATTTTATCAATGAAAAGTAACAGTACTTTACATTTGCCTTCCTCTTCTGTTATTGATTGGAACTTTTTCTTGCTTCTTTATAGTTTATGGATAAATTGGATCAATTTTCTTCAACTGACTATGAGATTATTCAAATATGCAATGCTCTCTTCAAGGATGGTCACTTAACTTTGACCAAAATTATCTAAGTTTATCGAAGAGGATGCCTCAGATCAAGCTAAAGAAGCCTACCTTTATTTGAAGTTTCTGCTTGATCGAGCAGTGGCTAACAATGTGCCTTTGAGGAGCTGCAAGCAGATCACAAGGAGATTACGACTCTTTTACATGTCAATTATGAACATAAGCATATAGCTCTAAGTGAAGGTTGGGGTTTTGAGCAGAAGCTGGAAAAATAAGCTTCTTATTTCAAGAGGTAAGAATTTTTACTTAATCGTGAAGTGGAAAAAGCTAGAGCAATTGTCAAGTTGCTGGAAAAAGAGAACAATAGTTTGATGGATGAGTTTAACTCATTGAAGGCTTCTTCTACTACCGCTATTGCTGCGGATGATGGGGTTTATTTATTGGAGATTGAAAATGCCAGATTGAGGGAAGAAGTGGAGACACTAAAGAAAACTAAGTGTGCTTCCTCTTCCCGAGCAAAAACTGAACCTGGCCAAGCTACTATAGATGAGGCTATGACGTAGTGGAATCTTGCTAATCAAGATGCTCAGTTGAAGGCATAAAACTTGGATATTACTGAGATGTCCCAGAAGCTTCAAACTTAATCCTAACAACTTGCTACCCATTCTACCTAATTACAAGACAAAGATGGAGTGTTGGAAAAATTACACCATCAGGTTGAGAGGCTAACCTTCCAATTCCATAAATAACCCAGGGACATCTGGATGGAAAGATACAATGGAACTCTGAGTTATTTTGATGAACAGTTTAAGCAAGTTCAAAATGAAGGTTATAAATAGGGCTGGACCAATTGCTTAACAGTGCTGAAGGTGGAGCAGAACAGTCCTCTTTAGAACTGGTACGATCCTGGTTTGTTGGACTGTGAAGATCCTCCTTTCAAATTAGATGTTGATTGGATTCCTTCCAACACAATTCCCCATTGCCTGATTTCAAAGTATTTAGGGGATTGTGGCCTTCATGACGAGCTAGAGATTGTTCATCCTCCTCACCTGTTAGATCGCCCAAGTAATATCAATAAAATAATGCTCCAGGACTTCAATTTTATCAATTCTCCTTACACTTTGGATGATCCTCCAGCAGGCATGTAACTAGTTTCTAGTTCTTCTAAGGCTGAGGGAAAACATCCCTTAGAATCAGTTTCATTCCTGTAATTCAGTTATGAGAAAAATCATGTAATGGATATTCAAATGAATGAAATATATTTGACCAACTTATCTCATTAATCTCTGAATGTGAATGTTTTCTTGATATGAATGCATAACTTCTTCTTTTTCATTAGTTCTATCGACAAACTTAAGCTCTTGCTTAAGTTTAGCATCAATTACCAATTAATACATGGGTTCTACTAGTAAACTTAGATTAAAATCCAAGTTTGGCACTAATTACTCATGTGTCTTCTTAAATTCCACTAATGCACCTAAATTTTTAGGTTTTCTGCATTAGTTACCAATGGTGTGACCAGGTGTATGTGGAATATGTCACTACATTATTTTTTAGGAATCTTTATAATGTTCTTCATTCACTTAGTTGGACAAAGATCTTGTTTTACCCTTATCTTCAGTGGCTAAGTATTTTGAGGACTTAGAATCATCCTTTACTTGGATTTTTGTCTGTTGCCGATCAGGTTTTTCTTATTCCGAGCAACGTTCGAACATCAGGAATCAATTATTTGGTAGCTATTGCGAAGGACCTGTTCTAGGCGCCGATCAACGGTATGGCTATTATTCGAGCTACTTGTGAAGTTTTTTCGAGCAACTTTTAAATGTCGCTAATCAAGTATATAGGATATCATAGTGCATATCATTAGTACTCCAAAACAAAAATCAAAATAAAAATGGAAGGAATTGCCACTTTATTGATATGAAAATTGATAATAAGTACAATTGATGATACTTTCTAAGATGCTCGACATGCCATAGATTCTTGAATTCTTCACATTCTAAAGTCTCAATTCTGTAGGTTCCAGGTCGAACAATTACTAAAATACAACATGGCTTATGCCAATTGGCGTCAAGTCTGTTGTTCCTCTAGATGAACTTTTGGAGAACATAATATCCTTCCTTTAGGTTGGTTAGCTTCATCCTTTTGTTATAACAATGGGTAGTTCGTTGCTGGTAAGTTGAGTTTTTCAAAGTAACATCTTTGCATACTTCTTCCATCATGTCCAAATCGGGTCTTCACATTAAATCATTTATAGGAGAGTTGAAATTTAACACTCTATGGGATGGAAGACCCAATTCAGCAGAATGCCAGTATATAGGGAGATTCTCCAGTAGCAGTCCTTGGAGTTATTCGGTATGCCCACAGAACAAAGGGTAACTGAGTGATTCAGTTTCCCTTGGCATCATCATGTCTTCTTTTCAATCCATTGAACAGAGTTCTATTTGTAACTTCAGTTTGCACATTGCTTTGAGGATGACCTGGAGTGGAGTGTAGCTTTTGAATATTGGACTAAGCATAATAGGTAGCAAATTCTTTATTGTCAAACTGTGTGCCATGGTCGGTAATAAAGGCATAGGGCAAACCATATCTGCAAATGATATTCTTATAAATGAATTGGTATACCTTCTCATACGACATGTCTATCAAGGGTTCTACTTCAACCCATTTTTAAAGTAATCCACAATAACAACCAAGTACTTAGATATTCCTCGGGTGGTTGGTAGTGGACTGACCACGTCTAGACCCCACATTGTAAATGGCCAAGGTGAAGTGATTGGGGTTAGGGTAGCTCGTGGAGTCTTGCGAATGCTTGAATACCTTTGGTATTTATCATATTTTTAGCAAAGGCTACACAATCTTCTCATATATTTAGACAATAGTATCCCTATGTACTAATCCGTTGCAGTAGTGTTCGTCCTGCCACATAAGCTCCACAAGATCCTTTATGCACTTCCTGGAGTAGGTATGGAACCTCTGATGGATGAAGACATCATTGCATGTTAACTGTCAATCCTCTCCTGTATAACACTCCTTTATCTAGCATATATCTAACAACTTTATATTTCAACCTTTTGGCTTCAATCATGTCCGATGGCAGAGTTCCTTCTTCAATGTAAGTTCTGATGGGATCCATCCAATATAGTCCCATGTCTACTGCAATAAAATTGATCATCAAGTCTTCATCTATACTCCTATTTGCTAGAAGCTCGATAGGAATAGTTTTTTGAAACTCAATTTTGGTTGTTAAAGCTAGCCAAGTAAGTGCATCTGCTCGGGCATTGCCAGTCTTAGAATTCTGTTCATTTGAACTGCTGGAAATATTGATATTACTTTCAATGCTTTGGATAAATAACTGATCATCAATTCTATTTTAGCTCCATACAAGATTAATATATGATTCACCACCAGCTGTAAATAACTGTATGCCACAACTTGCTCGACATTCAATGATTGGGCTAAACTAGAGCCCACAATGAGAGATTCATATTCTTCTTTGTTATTTGTGGTCTGGAATTGGAATCGCAAAGCAAATTCAATATTTATGCCATCTGGAGTGTTCATTATTATACCTTCTCCACTACCGGTTGCATAAGATGACCCATCAACGTATAGATTCCATATTGAGAGATTACTGTCAAATGCTTGGTCTGTCAAGCTCCCATAATGGAATATTTTTCCCTTTGCTCCCTTATATTTTTTGGTCATCTCATGTTCTCTAGAAGATGAAACTTGTAGGTCGACGAATATTTCTTCTGAGTCTCCCTATGATGAAGGTTGCTGGGGGGCTTGATCGCCAATAGCCCCTTTCGAACCATCTTTTCTTGAGTCTTGTTCTTCTTGCCTATATTGTTGCTCGGGAACCTCGAGGTAAGTGAAATATGCAATAAAATCTACTAGAACTTGTCCTTTAAAAGAATACCTTTGTTCATAAATAATATCATATTCCCCCAATTCTATTTCCCAATACATTAATTTTCCAGAGACATATCAGTATACACCACAATTGTGTGGGCTTGAAAATAGGGCTTCATCTATCTAGACACCTCAATCAGTTCTAATGCCAACTTTTCCAGGCGTGGGTATTTGATTTCTGCTTCTCAAAAATCTTTACTGATGTAATAGACTGGTTTCTGAACTCCATTCTCTTCTCGGATGAAGGCAAAACTTACAGCTGATTCAGATACAACTAGCTATAAATATAATCTTTCTCCCCAAATTGGTCGAGAAAGAAGAGGGAATGATCCCATGTACTTTTTTAACTCCAGAAAAACATGTTCTCACTCGTCGTTCCATTTCAAACTCTTTCTCAATACTTTAAAGAATGGTAGGCACCTGCTAGTAGCTCGGGACAAAAATCTATTCAAAGCTGCTACACGCCCAATTAGCCTTTGTACATCCTTTTTATAGGTAGGGGACTTCATTTAAATTAACGTCTTGATTTTGTCTGGGTTTTTTTCAATTCCCCTTTGGTTTACTATATACCCGAGGAACATTCCTTCCTGTACTCCAAACACGCACTTGGTTGGGTTCAATCTCATATGGTGCTATTCTAGTTGGTCAAAAGTGTGATTGGGATCGTCAATATGATTGGGCACTTTCTTACTCTTTGTCAGCATATCATCCACATAGACTTCCATATTTTTACCTATTTTCTCCTCAAAGACTTTATTCACCAATCTCTGATAAGTGGCACCTGCATTTTTCAAACCAAATGGCATCATATTATAACAGTAAGTTCCTTTGGGAGTAATGAAATAAGTTATTTCCATTTATTCAAGCTTCATCTTGATCTGGTTATAACCAGAGTATGCATCCATGAAACCGAGAAGTTCATGTCCTAAAGTAGCGTCAACAAGCTAATCAATTTGTGGCAAAGGAAAATGATCCTTTATGTATGCTTTGTTCAATTCTATGAAGTCTATGCACATTCTCCACTAATTCTTCTTCTTCTTTACCATAAGTACATTACCCAACCAATCTGGATACTTCACTTCATTAATAAAATAATTTTTTTGAAGCTTTTCAACTTCCTCCTATATTTCTTGGTTCTTCTCGGGGTTGAACACTCTTCGCCTATACATTGCATGCTTGGCCTCTTTGTTAACATTGAGTTCATGACAACAAAATTTAGGTTCAATCACTGGCATATCTTTGTGGCTCCGTACAAGCATATGCTTTATCTGTCTAAGGAAATTCAGTAGTTCCTCTATAAGAATAGGATCCAACGTTGTTCCTACCCGAGTGGTGCGTCTTGGCTTGCTATCGTCTAACACAATGCTTTGTGTTGGTTCAACTATCTGGCCCTTCAACAATTCTATTTCCTCCCTTGGATATAAAGTTTCAACCTCAGATTTTTCATCAAGTTCAGAGATATTTACTTAGTAAGTGGTGGGTTTTCTCTTTGTTTTTTCCAAATTTTCATGTTCGATAAATGAGTAATAGCACTCTCGAGCTACTTTATGGTTGCCATTTACAGCGCCTACTAAAAAATTAGTCGATAAATTCAAACATTGATGGACTGTAGATTGTATGGCTTCAAACTTCTTTAACCCTACTCTTCCCATAATCATGTTATAGGCCGGATGAACATTTTTGTCCATTATAAAGAAATATGTCTTCTCTGTTCGACTAGCTGGCCATGTGCCGATCAACACCTCCATCTTAATTATCCCTAAAGGGAATACTTTTTCACAATAAAAACCTATTAATGGTTTGTGGTAGGGCTTCAATTGGCTGAGCTTAAAATCCAAACTTTCAAAGCAAGGATAAAACATAATATCTGCCAAGCTTCCATTATCAACTAGTACTCTGGAAATACTGATATCCTTCTTTCTGACTTTGATTACTATGGGATCATCATGGGGGTACAATACTCCTGAGAGGTCATTTTTAGAGAATTTAATCACCAGCTTATCTCTGTTGACCTTCCTCGACCGATATTCTTTGGCTAAATTAATCCTCTCTATATAGGAATAATCTTACCTCTCATTGAGGTAAGATTTTTGTTCTGCAATATGGTCACCTCTTTCTGCGTCCCCATTTATGATCATTTCACAATCAAAAGAACCAAAAATAAGCATGAATACCCCACGTTATGGTTGCCTGGGTTTCTTGGGTAGGTGAGGATCGTCCTCATGATCATCTTCACGAGTCTTTTTTCTCATCTCTAGGCTTGCAAGGAGATTTTGACCTTCGATGAGCTCCTTCGTTATTCTGCTAATCAATAAACTGGTTCGGTTTCCCTCTTCGGATGAGAGTTTTAATTTCGTTCTGAAGAGTGATGAAACTATCTATCATGTGACCATTGTCTCTATGAAATTCACAGTATTTGGATTTATCCCTTTTGATAGGGGAGATCCTCAACTTATCAAGCCAACATATGTCTTTGTTATGTTTGATTTCCTCTAAGACATGGTGAATACCCATTATTAATGGAGTGTAATTATTGTACTTTCTAATTCGATCAATAATCCCTTTCTGCTTTAATTCCTTATGCTCCTTGGAATCTTTGTGATCCTTTTTATCTGATTTCCCTTTTATTTTTACCTTTGAGCTCCATTTGGCTGCCATTGCCTCCTCAGCATTCATGATCTTGGTTGCCTTAGCCATTAATTCTGTCACTGTCTTTGGGGGATCTTTAGAAAGCATATAGTATAGTTTCTCGGGGAGTAACCCACTCATAAGAGCTGTTATAGCAATCTTCTCCTCGTAATCCACAATCTTGAGTAATGTAATCTTTGATACTTTATCCCACCTTTTTCCTGACACTGAGCAAATGAGCAACTCATTTTACTAGTTTAGCTCCAAAGTAGAAGTTACCAATAAATAGCTCGGCAAGCTGATGAAAACTAGAATTTCCCTCGAGGAAGACGGTTATACCAAATCTGAGCAGGTCCTGTAATTGTCCCTAAGAAAGCCCTGCATCTTATCTCGTCGGGGATGGCATAAATGTAAGCTGCTACTTGATACTGCTCTATATGAAGGATGGGATCTATTTTCCCATCATATTTAGGAGTTACTACAGGATCTTTAAACTTTGAAGGTGTGGGAAAATCCACAATAGCTTGTATGAAAGGAGATCCTTTCACAAAGCTTCTTTGCAAAGGGTTCTTGGCTTTAGACATTTCTCCCAATCTATCCTCCAATCGCTGGATGGAACCCTTCCATGCATTATTACTAGCGTTAGATCTATGTATTGTAGCTTTTTCACTCCGATTAACTATTTGCGATGAACTTTCTCCCTGCGATTGTTGCTCAATTCGAACAGTTTGTTGGGCATCTGGTTTGGACTTGGTTGAGCCTTCCTTATGATCAGTTGGTCATTGATTATTTATCGATAATGCTCTGGGAACATTTCTGTTCCCCCCTAGGTCCCAAACAGTCAAAAGGAGATGCCCGACTTAGCTTCTCTAAGCCAATCAATCTTTCAATAGTAAAATATTGATCATCATAGGGATTCGATGTTCTGAGAGAAGAACTTGCTTCTAGGAGATATGAGGTATCTCTAGTAGTCCTATATTGGCTATGTCTATTTTTTCTTGGAGGTGGTGGTGGCATATTTCCACAAGCAGATAAAAAAGGTGGCCTGAATTGCAGGGTTTGCGCTAACTGCCTCGTGGTAGCTTGCATAGCCTCTTGTCCTCTGGCAAGACTAGCCAGGATTCCAGTCAAATCATTGGGCGTTGGTGGAGCAGAAGAAATAGGCGAGATTCCATAATTCATGGCATTTGATTCAGGTAAATCAATCACGTTGAATAAGTGAATGAGTGAAAACGTTTAGAACACGTTCCCACAGATGACGCCAATCTGTTGATGCAAAAAAGTAGACTATATCTAATTAATTGGTCACAGATAAAAATATAAATTCAACAGACACAAAGGATTTTAAAATGGTTCGGCTAAAGGGAAAATCCTACGTCCACTATTGTGTATTGTCTTATGTTTACGTTGTTGCCCCCCTCTCTCCTTTTTTGGATGTAGGGATTACAATGTATTTATAACTCCCTAAGGGTGTATAAGCATTGGAATATTAAAGGATAGAATGCCTTTATAATATAGGCATTTACATCAGTACAATGTTCATAATGTATACAACTGTTAGCGCTTTAATGACCATAATGGTCGGTCTTCCTGCTGTTGGTCGGGCTTTTTAATACGTTGGTTGGAATTCCTGGACTTGGTCGGGGAATTACTCCTTGCTGACTTGGACTGATGCCACCCTGGAGAACACTTGTTCATTTCTGATTGGTCCACGTAACATGACAATTTTTTACATCAATAAATATTAGTATGAGTACTTTGCATCTTGTTGATATTAGGTGTGTGTAAATAGCCATCCATGATTAAAGATTTAATACTATATGATTTCAAGATATAGTTTAGAAGAAAATGGGATTTTCTATCTTTG
This sequence comes from Sambucus nigra, assembly GCA_949130495.1. NCBI lineage: Eukaryota > Viridiplantae > Streptophyta > Magnoliopsida > Dipsacales > Adoxaceae > Sambucus > Sambucus nigra. Next base: position 118,169,039 of record OX422218.1, on the reverse strand, counting down.
AAATGGATCTTGTAGTAAACATATGTTTAGCTTGATAGTTTTTACTTATTTAGAGCTTAAAGTATGTTGATTAAGGTTTAAATGTACCAATAGACTTATTCGTATCTTTCTTACTGTTTTCTATGAAATGGGCACTTAAAATGAAGGATTGAATGGATTTTAAAAATAGATAATTTTCAGCCCACCATACACAAACATTTTACGAAATAAAATGTTTTAAACACATGTTCTAAGGTGAATAAATGATTTCTTTGATGTGAAGAGCACTTGGTATGTATATGCCATTTTTAATGAGATTAATATTGTGATTTAAATGTTGATGAATCACTATGAAATGAGAAAATGGAGTTTCATTTACAAAGTATACTATTTAGTTTGTTAAACTAAATTTTGGGGTTAAAAGTGGATATGTGAAAGTGTAGTCTTTTTGCAAACTTTGGGTGAAAATGTAAATAATAAAAGTGTAGAAGACTAAGCGTGAATAAAATGACTAAGTATGGGTCTTTATGCCAAAAGTTAGAATTAAAGTGTGTAACACTAATTTTGAAATGTAAAGTGTCAAATGTGTAAATGTTGATTAAAATGGGTTTTAGTGTTAAAACTCATAAATAAAGTGTGTTGACATTAATAAGTGAAAAGTATGATTTTATATATTAATGGGAGTAATGTGCAAAAATGGGATTTTTGACAAAGTTAGAAGTTGAAAAAGTGTCATAGTGACTAAAATGCCTACGGGTGAAATTTAAAGCTTAAAAATGGTGTTTTTTTTTTTTTGTAAATAACACTTGAATAAGGAGTGAAGTTACATATTTTGATGTAAATTGGGTAAATTGGAAATTTACATAAAGTGTAAAATTTTCAAGAAACAAAAATGTTAAAGAATTTTTTTGACACGTATGTATAAATAATGAAATAAGTCCTTAAACGGAAATTATTTTCGATGGAAAAATCAACGCGTGCATGAAAAAGGACTTTAATGGAATATAATTATTTTTCCTAAATGAATAATGGAAAAATGGATGGTTAAGTCCAAGGCTTTGGCTTCGGCCCGTAAAGGGAAAATTAATGTCAACATTATGAAAATGTTGAACACATTGGTAAGATAACGATATTGAATGATGTCGGGTTAAATAATTAAGTAGGGCTATGTTGTCTTTAGGGTGAAAAATCCAAAAGCAACTGCAATTTACTTGGCGTTCGGTGCCGGGTGGTGAAATTTCGTGAAACCATGGGTGTACGTGTGTTGTAACGTGTGTGTGTGTTGGAGGAATCCCTAAAGAAAATGTTAAGTTAATAATTTAATATTAATGAAAGTGGCATAAATGAATGGTATTGATTCATTGATTTATTAATGCAAGAATAACACATTAAAAGTTTATTGTTCATGTGGTAACATGCGATGGTTAAATAAGATGACTTAATGATGCTTAAGCTTCCTAATGAGGTTTGAATCATAATAAACACAAGCGTGTGTTATATGAGGCTTTCAAAGGAAAATGAGTATTTTTTTAAACACGGTGTGTGCGTGTGCATTGAATAGAAGTCCTATAATATGGTAAAGCAACTATGGCATGAGTTAATAAACGTTGAATAATTAACGTTTGAAAGTAAATGAAAGATATTTCCCAAAAATTGCTAATTCTTTAACCGCGTGTGTTAATTGGAAAGAATGCTAGTTTTTAAGCATTATGATACAAAATGATTTTTTTGTAAAGATAAGGAGAACAAACGGGTTAAATGACGTATTTGGAATAAAACGGTTTAATATATTGGGATATATATTTTCAAAGGTATATATGTAGATACATACGTACTTTCACATGCATGTAGTGTAGAATGTGAGTATTCTTTTCTGCCGTTTGTTTTTATACTGCATTTGAATAGTTCCCACTGAGCATTCAGCTCACTCCCTCCTTTTGTTACGGTAGATTGCATGCAATTTCATATTTTGAGCGTGTTATACAGGTAAGTATTTACTTGCATTTATGTTAGTAGCTTTGCTTACTTGGCCTTGGGGCACTTCCCTTGATTCATATCACGTAGTGATTATAAATTAAACTAGCATGCTAATAAGTGTGTTGTTAAATATTAATGAAACTAGATTAGAAATATTATTTAGGGTGTTTCATTGCACTTCATGATTAACACGTGGTTCTGATCGGGTTGATCCTTTATCAACTCTTAAATCCTGGTCGGGGCATTACAAGTCCAGCATTCGTGCACAAAGGACATTAGAATACACAAACACTCTATTCGAGACCTAGTTAAGGAGAAGGTAATGTCCTTGAGCTTTGTGAGAACCGATCGTCAGTTAGCCAATATATTAATAAACCTTTAGATGCACTTCGATTTGAGGATCTTAGGAAATCTTTGGGTATTTGTACTGTTGATTGAGATTGGATATGTTATCTAGTATATGATGATTTTCAAGATTATTTGCATTTATTCTTATTGCTAGATTGTACCACCATTGTATTATAATTGAATTTATATTTATCTTTTTTGATATATTTTTTGAAAAATTCCAAAAAGGTTTTGTTTTTCTGAAATTTTTTTGAAAAATACAAAAAGATTTTTTATTTTTAAGAAAAAATGAAAAACCCAAGAGGATTTTATTTTGATAAAAATTTAGAAAAAATCCAAAAAGAGTTTTTTATTTATCTTGCACCTTATGTGGATGAACATTTAAGATATTCGATTCACACATTCATTCCATATTCACGTGACTATTTTTTAGTGTTTCGAAATGTGACATCATTTCAGTTATGTGCTTATAATGTGTGGAGTCACTAAGATTTGATTTGATGACAACTTTCTATGTATTTGACTCCTTGTCTCCTTTAATGCATGTGAGCACGAGATTATATGAGTATTTCACTTACATGTTATCATAGTGTTTTAATTTCAATTTTTCTTTAAAGATGAACCAAATGTGAAAAATGAGATAATAAAAAGGTATGCATGTAAGAAACATTTCCTGAATTTAAAAAAATATTTTTCTAGTAAAATTATTATATATTAAGCAATGAAATCGAGCTGCAAAAGACAAAGTCTTTGCGTGAAAAGACACCATTTGTAATGAAAAGAGCCTAAAAAGATTAAAGGCACATAAAAATAGAAGTTCCAGGTCATTTTCTTGAACATTGATGCTTCGCTATAAATAAGCATTAATTTCTTCAAAATAATTGAGAGTATAATTGTTATATGTGAGATTTTGAGAGAGTTAAGTCGAAGATCACTAGATTTGCACATACGATACAAATCTAAAAAAAATATTACATAGTTTTGGGCAACATTAGTGTGAAAATCACTTACGGTCTTGATTTGTTGATTAGGTTAAGTCAATTTCACATGAATTCACCATTTTAGACTTTGAGATATTTCGTTAGCGGTCTCTCAATCCTTCGTACATTTGTATTGTGTTTATCTACGTTGATTAACCTATGGAATATGTTCACACCCCTACTTTCCGTTTCCATGATTTGGGTATTTTTGTGTTTCTCCATGGTGTGTTGTATTTGTAAAATTTGATACTTAAAAGTTTTGAAAATTGTCAAAAATAGTTTGTGGAGCCTTTGACATTATCATTACATGTTTGTCATTCCTATATTTTTGTGATGATATCCTCTTCATCTCAGTGATGTTCTCTATATGTCATGATTAGTTTCTACTCCTTTTTCTATTTCGGACAAAAAAGGGGAGAAAAAAAATTAAGGCGGAGTTTGATTCTTAAGATTCACGTGATTTTATTGGTATATTTCAAACTCTATGCATCACAGTTATTGTTCTTGTTTCATGTGTGTAGGTTCCCTTAGGCAGTAATTAGAAGATTAGAAGATCAAGGGCATATCAAGAAGAGAAGAACATGAAGAATATGGATACTGAAGACAATATGTCTGCATACCAATCTATTTTGTAGTGTTTGGAAGGGTATTAGGATATTTTGTTATCTTAAGGGATTTTTAATGTTATTCGTCTTTCAGTTTTATTTTTGTACCGGAATACCCAAAGGGGAGTATTTGTAAGAGAAAATATTCTGTCATGGCTCATAGCTTAATCTTACATGTATGTTTGGTGTATCCCATTATAATTCGATTAGAGCCACCAAAAAAATCGAATCTCCAACATTTCCAAATTTAAGATGATCTCCACATTATGAAGGTATAAATAATTTAGGAGTTCAAATTTATTTTCATTAATATTGGGAGATGTATTTTTATAAAAATCGAGGCGAATTTTTAAGTTTTATTTTTTTCAAAGTTCACTGACCTTGTTCAAAAAAGAAGGCATTTTCGTTCGAACGAGATGTCAAAGTCATTCGAAGCATCGTTTGATATCTATCTCTAACTTGCATGGCGTACTATTTTGCATTGTTTGAAGCTCATTTTATGCTTGTTCAAATGCGATGGCACAATTGTTCGAACGAACCTGCTTTCATTCCAATAAGATGCTATTATCATTCTAAAGATCCTTGTTTTTGTTCGAACGAGTAACGCCGCCTCAAAATTTAATACGTCATATAAATACTTGTTTTGTAGAGTTTTTAGTAAAGACTTTTGTTAAAACGATTTTTGCATACCTGTTGCAAAAGTCCCCATTACTTTTGGACCTAAAAACTTTTTGATTCACAAAATTGTTATTCCCAATATAATTGTGAATCTATTGGAAACCGTACATAGTTTTATACTTGATATAACCTTTTGGAGAGATCATATTCACTGCTGACCTTGTGAACCTTGGACGGGATCACTACTGAAGGAAGACAAAGGCTGATCGGTGGATATCGATGGTGGATAGCCGTATGTGGACTGCTCTGGAGCTGAGTAGTTTTCTTTAGAGGGTTTTGTAAGTATGTTTTCTTGTGAAATTGTCTAAAGTGCTGAAATAAGGTTTTGCCCTTTTTAAGAATTTCTCCTCATATTTGTTTGTACTTGCATGCGTAGTTAATATAGTGTGTTTGGAACGATCATCACATGAAAACCTAAATTAATCAAAGAATAAAATTTGGTAATAATTTTGATTTGTGTTTGGTGAAAATTTAATGATATAAATCATTCAATTAAGATCACAAGATCACTCTCAGTCTAAAACCTATAAATGGGGGTCGCCTTAGGCAGTTTCCCCACTTCATCCTATTGCTCTCTTCTTTCCCCTCATTTTTCTCTCCCTATGTTTCAAATTTATGGTTCACTTGTTAGTTTTTTCATAGTCTCTTCATTAGTTTTTTGTATTATAGACCCTTCGGAACCTCTTATGGAAAATGATGAAGAGATTGAGTCCCTAGACCTGAATTAGGCTGATGAGCGGGTTTTGGGTGGTGATGTGGGATCGAAGATGCATGTAGGTCCAGTGGATGCAGAGAATTGTCCAGAATCGTTTGTCTTAGAGCCCGTGGGGCACTATAGTGTGTTCCCGCGGGCAAACAATTAGGATTGGGTAGCATGGAAGGGGGTGCCCCGGGAACCTAGGGAACGGGTGATGTTTGAACCCCCTTTTCCAGTAGATGAAGAGAGTATGAAGATGCTCATACGGCAGTACGGGTGCCACATGGCCTTGGGGTGTGTCCCGCAGATGCCCACATGTAAGTTTATTAGCTTTATCTCTTTATGTTTTAACGTGTACTCTTTAAACTTAAAATTATGGGATTTATCTTAATTATAGAATGCATTAATTCTTTGTAATGAGACTTTTATATTCTTGGGACTAAAATATGATAACTGGATATTTGTCGCTTTCCTAGAAAGAAAATAAAATAAGAAATAGGTACAATAAAGGATGATGGAGGATTGATATAATGATGTGGGGAATAAGGAAGTAACCTAAAACTGAAAAATAGAAAGCGTATGAGGAGAGGGGAATAGAACTAGTCCTACAATGCATAAGAAAAATAATAACAACAAAAATAATAATAAAAACATGATGATTATAATAATAATAATAATAATAATAATAATAATAATAATAATAATAAGAGATATAATAAGAATTAATAATAATAATAAATAATTGGAAGGTAAAAATAGTGATAATAAAAAAATTAACGTAAAGATAAAAATAAAAACCTCATAAGTAGCGAAGATATAGCTTATGTTGAGGAATTAAATCGTAATGAGGGTATGACAATGACGGATTAGACTCATGTGTAAGGTGTTTAACCACACATAGTAATAATAATATATGGGGGTTTCTGGTCACCTCACGACTGGCTAACCTTCCTAATTAGCAAGAACCGAGGATAGGTAGCTTTAGTGTGAATAAATGTAACCCAAATTCCGCGAAGGAGAAAGCTCCAAGGGGTTTATGGTCACCTCACGACTAATTAACCTACTTGATTATCAAAAACTGAGGTAGGTAGATTAAGTTTGAAAATATAGTAACCCAAACTTTAGGAGGGAGAAATCTCCGGGGGGTTTCTGGGACCCTAACGACTGGTTAACTTTCCTAGTTAGCAGGAATCGAGGGTAGCTAGATTAAGTGTGAACATACGGTAACCCAAACTCTGGGAGGGAGAAATATCTGGGGGGTTTTGGTCACCTCATGACTGGATAACCTCCCTGGTTAGAGGGAACCAAGAGTAGGTAACTTAAGTGCGAATATACGGTGACCCAAACTCCGAGAGGGAGAAATATCCAAGGAGTTTATGTTCACCTCATGACTGCTCAACCTTCCTAGTTAGTAGGAATATAGGGTACGTATCTTAAGTGTGAATACATTGTAACCCAAATGCCAGGGTAGAGAAAGCTCTGGGAGGTTCTGGCCACCTCATGACTGGTTAACCTTCCTAGTTAGTAGGAACCAAGGGTATGTATTTTAAGTGTGAATACATTATAACCTAAACTTTGGGAGAGATAAAGCTCCAAGGGGTTCTAGTCACCTCACGACTGGTTAACTTACCTAGTTAGCAGGAACCTAGGGTAGGTAGATTAAGTGTGAACATACAGTAACCCAAACTTTGGGAAGAAAAAAGCTCCAAGGGGTTTTTGGTCACTACATGATTGGTTATTCTTCCTGGTTAGTGGGAACCGAGGGTAGGTAGATTAAGTGTGAACGTACAGTAACCCAAACTCTGGGAGGGAAAAATCTCTGGGTGTTTCTATTAACTTCATGACTAGTTAACCTTGTTGGTTAGAGATAACTGAGGGTAGATAGCTCAATTGTGGATATACAGTGACCCAAACTTTGAGAGGGAGAAAGATCGGAGGGTTTCTAATCACCTCATGACTAGTTAAACATCCTGATTAGTAGGAACTAAGGGGAGGTAGATTAAATGCGAATACACAATGACCCAAACTCTAGAAGGGAGAAAACTTTGAGGGGTTTACAGTCACATCCCGATTAGTTAACCTTCCTAGTTGGTGGGAACCAAGGGTAAGTAGTTTATGTGTGAATACACGATTACCCAAACTCCAGGATGGAGAAAGATCAGAGGGGATTTTGGTCACCTAAAGATCGATTAACCAGCCTGGTTAGCAAGAATATGGGGTAGGTAGCTTAAGTGTGAATACATGGCAACCTAAACTCCAATATATAAAGTTCTTTTTAGTATTATATATATGCTTTTTATTTCCTTTTCTTTCTAGTATGTTGGTTTTCATGCTCGACTCCAGGGTTCTATAACACGGCTGGATAGAGTTTAGGAGAGCCCCCTTTTCTTCATGCCTTTATTTATGCCATTGGGTTTGTCCTGTTATAGGACTGTCTCTTCAATGTGCACTTTAGGAGGAGTCCGGTGATTATGGTTGCTTTGGGAAAGTGTTAGTGGAATACTATTAGCATTTTTCACTTGTCGATGGGGGAGATGACCATGAATCCATGGACTTTTTTGTGGGACTCCTATTTGTCAAAGTCTCCTTGGTGGTGGATTGTACTCTGACTATTATAGGCGGGTGGATATGTGCATCCCTGGGGATTCAATAGGTCCTAATCAAGGTGATTTCCTAGAGGTAATCACTTTCACTACTTATCTAGAGCAAGTGGGGCACCCATGGCTTAATGTAGTGGCAGCTAGACGGTATGCCAGAGCTTTGTTATTGTTTATTATTGGGGGGATTTTGGCTTCAAGTGGTGCAGGTGGGATCCATTTATGGTGGTTGTTGTTTCTGAGGGACTTTGACTATATTTCGAGATATGCACGGGGGAGAATGGGGCTATAAGAGATGTAGTGGTCTATGTCCATGCCCCTCTTTTTGAGATATTGTACTGATAGTTTAATGTGTTTTGTGTATTTATGGGAGGTATGTGTTATTTTAGTTTCGTTCCTTTAATTTGTTTTAGTTAGATATTTCTTTCTCGTATTACTTATATATTATCTTATTTATATGTCGCGCATATGTGGTTTTTTGCCTATGTGGCTACGTATTCTGAGAGTCCTTGGATTAGGTTGCCGATCGATGGTGTTTTTCCTCTTATTTACACACTGGAGAATTTAAGGATGGGATCATCCATGTCGTTGGGAGAATCAAGGGAGTTTACGAATGGGATGACCATGGATATTCTAAATAGTTTAGTGCACTTTTATGTTTTATTTACTTTTAGTACTTACATTATTCTCATGATTCACTTGGTTTCTTGGTGTTTTTCTTCCCTTAGGGTACCTGGGAGTTTACCCTCCACATGTTAGGGGCGATGGTTGTGGCATGGGAGTTATCAAAACAAAGGTTACTTATGGTGGAGCCCTATAGGGCCCTCTTTTATCTGGGCAAGAGGTTTACTTGCCAACACATGTGGGATAATCCCGTTAGGGTGCCGTTTCCTCCCCTTAAAATATGAGGAACATTAAGGGGTTGACTGGGGAGAACTTACAGATGCTTTTGGATCGGGTCCATGTCGTTGGTCTAATTAGGGAAGATCTTGACTATAAGGGTTTTCTAGGTAAGAGGGTGATGACAATGCTTTTCCTATGATTCGGGAGGTTCTTTTGGAACGAGCTTAGGTTATCCTAGTGGAGGAGGGTCCTGAGGAGATGGATGAAGAGAAAATAGCCCTAGAGAGTGAGTCAAGGGTGGAAGATGGGGATCAAGCGATTCATGTGGGTGGGAAGGAGGCAGAGGTTTTTCTTAATGGTGAAGCATTGTCTTAAGAGGTGGCCTCCGAGGGGTAGAACATGGGTAGTGATGAGGTGCCTATGTGTGATAAAGCGGGTGGTGATAGGTATAGGAGGGATTATGGGGGTTTGATGGGATCTTTCTCAAAGGTTTCATCGGACTCACTTATGTGGATATGGATGATGGAGATGGGCCTGCAGTTAGGCGTAGAGGTAAAGCGCCCATCGAGGCATGCTCTAGGGAGTTTAGGGAACCAATATTTCTTACAGTTCTTGGACATTAAGGGGTTGGGATGGAAGTTGAGATCTAGGATAGGTGAGGATTTCAACAATCCCTTTACCATGGAACTAGATGATATGGTTGTTTAACGTTGGCAGATGCATGCTAAGGATCGAATGGGTACAAAGGAGATGGATGAGGGTGTGACCCAGGGTTGACCCCAATAGAAAGAGTCTGCGTAGCTTGCATTGACACCCTAGGGGAGGATTCTATATAGCGAGCTCAGGAGGTAGGTGTTGCTCCGGGGGATGCACCTATTAGGAAAGTGGACATCCCCGTCTTCCTTTATGATGTGGAGAATTTTTAGAGCGGTGCCTCTATTATATATCCCTTTTCTGCATCTACCATCCATTCAGATTGATTGTCTCCTGGATTTTAGGAGACTTTGGGAGTGGAAAGGGTACGTCTCTTCCTTTTTTTATGTTTTACATTCTTCTACTATCTTTTCTTCCTTCCCTATTTTTATATGTATTGATTACTTACTTACTTTGGTGTTTTTCAAGAAGCGGAAGTTTTGGCATCCAACTTACAGAGGATGATGATTATTTGGTCCACAATATACCAGGAGTTGGCCTATTCCATTCAGTTTTATAGTCCCACCATGGCTTATGAGGACCGAATAACATCTAGGCTGGCGTCTCCCTCTTGATGTCACTCCCATTCCCATACACCTCCATGTCTTGAGGTGGTTTCAGATTCCTGCACCGAGTTGGTGAACCATCTGGCGGCTGCTTGTATGCCCCTTCCCCTATCTCAACCCAGTCCCAAGCATCCATAGGATCTTAATGTAGTAGGTGGTGGTGATTTTAAGCGGGACAAGAAGGCTCAGTATGAGAAGGTGTTGGTTTTATTTTCTAGGTGGAGGGCTTATCTCCACTGATTCGTACCTTTGATTCTCTTTTATTTTATTCTTTCATTGATGCTTGAATATTATTAATTATTTATTAGAGATTTGACATTTTGGGTAGTGACAGTTGAAATTCTTTATTTTTATGACATTATTCTGACTTCACTTATGCATATGCTTTTATACTATAGATCATTTTATGGGTGTTTACTTATATCAGGTTTAAATGTTTCTCTAATTTACGGGATAGGTACTGCAGGATATGTGTATGAACATAGTGAGCATGATCTCCTTTTTATTAATATGATGGTGGCATACATATACCTTTTTACATAATAAAATAACAAAGAGGGGTATATAAGCATATGGAAACAAGTTACCCATTTTTTATACATTTTATTTTGGACAGAGACAACTTTATTCGCTTGGCATTAACCCAACTATCTAAACTGACGTCGGAGTGCGAAGGAATAAGTTACCCTTTCTTTGCTTGTTAACTGGCAAGAGCCTTTTGATGTAACTTTGGAATTGGAGTGTCATTATTTATCCCAAATAAGGTTCCATTTTGAGGGGAGTTCTAATGAGTTTATTTATTGATGATCTTTTGGGATGCGGGGTGTTTGGAGGGGGTATTGTTTGATGTTTATTTCTTTTGATTGTTACTTTCATGGTATCAAAGTTTATATGTTATTTCTTAAAAAAGTATGACTGGATGGAGTCCCAAAATGCCTTAGAGCATTATTTTATAATTTGACGTTTCAGTTTATTTGGAGGCCATCGACTCTTTGGGAATGAGGGCATAATTATCATAAATAAGGTTTTCTCAAAAGGTTTTTTGGTGTTTATTTAGATCGGGACCAAAGTGATATCTCAGATTGCCTATATATCTTTGATTTAAAGACAACAATGTGTCTGTATTTGAATGTATGTGATATAAATATATCGAAGAATTAGATCCACGTAGTTCTCTTGAATTGAAAATTCTAGGGGCTAAAAGTGTATTAATTGACTTTAAGTGAGAGGTTGGTGGATCAGGTGGGATTTTTTTATGTAGGTCTAGGAATTCCTATGGCCTGGCATAGTCTTTCCTTCCTATTACAACCGGTTATTTTCATGTTAAATTGAATTTTCCTTTTCACCATAGATAGGTTTAAGGAAAACATTTCTTCAATTATTCTAAATTCAAGAGTTTGGAAAATGGGACGCTATTGAGATCAATTAAGGTAGCCTCCCCACTGGAGTTTATTTTAGTGATGAGATAAGTTCCTCCCCAGGTAGGTGAAAACTTTCCTCTAGGATTCTGGTTAGGTTTGAGATTCTCTTTTAGGATTAGGTCGCCCTCTTATATGTTTTGCTTTTTGACCCTCTTATTGAATGCTTGAGCAATACGTTGATGGTATCCCTCATAAGAGACATTTAGCCTCCCTCCATGACGTAAAGCAACGACTAAGGGGTATCTACTTTTGAGTTTCTCTCTATAGTATGGTAGCCCCAGAGGGCATATGGGCATTTACGTGACTAGTCATTATAAATCTCTGTCATCTTTTTTATGACATTTTTGATATATTTACTAGTGACTTTGACCTCTCCATTTGTTTGAGGTCTATGAGGAAGACTTGTGCAGAGTAATATCATATTCGTGTAGTAGGTTTGAGACCTCTTTCTCTAAGCGAGACCCATTGTCTGATACTAATTCATGATGTAAGAATTGACTTCGGCTCATTTGGTGAAATATTCGATGGAGCCTATGATGAATATGTTCTTAGTAGAGGACATAAAAGTAATCTTCCTAATGATGCCTATCCCTCGGGTGCAAAAAGTATAGGGTGAGGTCATGAAGTAAATCTTTCGGGGAGGTAAACGTTGTCGCCTGGCATACAGTTGACATCTAAGGCACCTCTTGATGTAATCCATGTAATCCCTTTGCATAGTGGTCCTATAGTACGATTGTTTGATTATTTTTCTGGAGAGGGAATGCCCACTCATATAAGGGCTACATTCTTCACTATGAACATTATCCATGATCTCGAGAATCTTGTCTTCTATGAAGCATCATAAATGTATTATGTTGAACTCTCTTTTGTAGAGTTGGAGCCTATAGATGATAAATTGTGTTGTCAATTATTTTAAGGTAAGTGGGCCATTTGGGGAAGCATCGGGTGGGTAGTGGTTCTTATTGAGCAAGTTTCATATGTCGTAGTATCATATCGTGGGTCTCAAAGAAGTAATAAAGGGTGATTAAGTTGTCCAAGGTAAACATGATTTCAATAGATCCTTTCTTCATTTCTATCATGGAGTCCAAGGTTACAAGTGCATCTGTGAAATTATTTTTAGCCCTTGGGAGGAAGTTTAATTCGAGACTCTCTAATTGCGAATATACTTCTTCCAAGTAGGCATGATAAGGTTGCAACATATCATCCCAAATTATCCACTTTCCTAATATCTAGGTGATGACTAGGCTTGAGTCTCACGTTATTCAATTCGAGACCTATGATGCAAGCCTCGTATTCAGTAATGTTGTTGGTGCACTCTTATATGAGTAATCATGAGTAAGGGGATACAAGAAGAATCTCAGTGTTGAATCACCTTTTGTTGGAGGCCCCGTGAAAGTAGATTTCCCAAGTTTATTAATCGTTTAAGGTTAAGAGATCCTCATCGAGGAATTATGCCTCTCTCCCTCTTCCTCGTTTGATAAGGTATGTCATACAAGAAGGTCAAATATGGCTCACCCTTTGGTGTATTTATGTGTGACGTGTGTGATTTCAAACTCGAACAACATTAAAAACCATTTAGCCATCTATCTAGAGAGAGTGGGTTTCTTAAATAGCTATTTCAGGGGATCCATTGTGGAGATGAGTCGTATGCTAAAGGATATAATGTAATGACAGATCTTGGGAGTGATCCATACGATGGATACACAAGCCTTTTCCAAGGTGGTGTATTGAAGCTTATAGGATACTAGATTTTACTGACATAGTAAATGGTGCATTCCTTTTGGGAACTCTCTACATATTGGGCCAATATGGCTCCGACAGTTGTGCCAGTTATGATCATGTAGAATAGGAAAGGTTGTCCTAGTTGGGGAGGTACTAACACCGGTGGGTGAATTAGGTACTCGTGTATTTTCTTGAATGCTTCTTGGCACTGCGCATTCCATTTTTCAGGCCAGTCCTTCTAAAGTATTTATAATATGGGTTCACAAATGGTTGTAATTTGGTTGATGAATTGTCCTATGAATTTTAATTGACCGAGGAACCCTATGATCGCTTTTTCCATTCTGGGAGGTGACATTTCTCGTATGGCTTTAACCTTAGTGGGGCATACCTCAATTCCATATTTTTTGATAATGAAACTGAGTACGTTCCCCTTAGTGACTCCAAAGATACATTTTTGGGGATTTAGCCACAATTTAAAAAGGCGTAACCTTTAAAAGATTTTTTAGACTGTCGGAATGTTTCCTTCGTGATCCTTGGATATGATAATTATGTCGTCCATGTATACCTAAATTTCCTTATGTATGAGGTCATGTAGGATATATGTGACTGCTTATTGATAAGTCACACTGGAATTCTTTAGATCGGAGGGCATAACGATGTAATAATATGCCCTAAGGGGTAATTAACCTGATTTTCTCTTGGTGATTGGGGTGTATCTTAATCTGGTTATAACCGATGAACCCATCAATGAAGTACTTGAGTGCGTTGATAGTCATAATATCTACTAATAAGTCGATATGTGGCAGAGGGAAATCGTCCTTTGTACATGATCAATTCAGATTCATGTAGTATACGCACACTTGGAATTTGTCATTAGTTTTAGGTATTAGTACGGTGTTGGCTAGCCACATAGGATATTCTACTACTCGAATGAAACTGACACTGATTTGTATCTCCAATTCCTCATAATTTTCATACCATTCAAGTATTAGCCTATGAAATATTTGTTTTATGAGTTTCGTATTCGGGAAAGTGGGTATCTCATGCGTAACGATAATTGGGTCGATGTCGGGCATGTCGGCGTAAGACCAAGAAAACATATCTACGAAGCTGGTGAGTATATCTGTGAGCTCATTTTTTTTGTTATCATTTAGGGATGACCCTATTTGTAACTATTTAGGGTTTGGGGGTGCCCAAGTTTATGGTTATTATGTCATCCTCATTGGGAGACATGCGTTTATTTTAACTTTGATCAATTTTTTATAAGTGTTTTATGTATATTATATCCATATAGTCATCATTATTATGTGTGAATACTAATCCATCGTTGGATGCATAATCATCACATTTAACACATGTAGGAAAATACTAGAAAAAACTATTTATAATGCCATCAAAGGATATCATTGATAATATTGTAAAATTTTTCTTTATAGAGGGATACATCAGGAGATGGGATGAGGGGGGACTCTTTTGATATAACTCTAGTTATTAAATACTGAGGTTCCCACGATGTTGGTGATTAGGTGTGCCGAATTCTTTTCGGGGACCTTTAGAGTTATCTCCAGGGGCTCTACGACCTTGGAGCAGACTGCAAGTTGGGTAGTCAGTGTTATTTGAGATGGAATTGTGACACCCCGCCTAATTAAATACCAGGCGATCACTGCTTTATTAAATTAAAATCAAGGTGAACAGTTGGATCATTCTTAGCATCACCGTCGTGAAAATAATTTTTCCAATTTAAACACCCTAAATAATTAAGCTAAGTGTCAAAACCATTTTAGACATTACTTTCCAAATTTTATTTATAAAAACCAACATTTAAAACTTTACAAAATTCGTAATTTAAAGAATCACACAACAATTAACTTGGAACATATAATCCAAATAATCTAAACATTCAACAACTAGATTCCAACATTTAAACTTAAAGGAAAACATCCTGACAACAATAAATCCCAAAGTGAAAATACTAGGAATAAATGGATCACAATGTCAAATAAAACAACTGAATAATGGAAATAAACAAGTCACAATATCCCATAGACAACTGAATAATGGAAAAAGGAGACACATGCCCAACTAAATAAATGGAACTAGGAGTGGAATCAACAATTGAAGTCGTCTAAGTAAGAGGCCTGCAACTCCCACCTAAGCTGCAGCGCGTTCCTTCCAAAGGATCCTATGCAAGACACCCCTGTGGCTGGGCACCTGTAATATATATATATATATATATATATATATATATATATATATATACAAGAGAGAAAATAAAATGGAAACGGGTCAGAGCCTGATTGTAAAAATGATTTAAAATTTGTTTAGCAAGTATTTAAAATGTTTACTGGCCAATGCAACAACATATTAGTGCGACACTCCCTTGAGAAATTCTCACCTCTCTGCTAATGTGCACGCCTATCGCACTAACCTTCCCAACGATATAACTTATCTTATCTTAGGTCGCTCGCAAGATTTAATACTGATAAATTCAATTGTTTAAGAGGTTAATTTCTTTTAACACCAAAGTTCTCATTTAAACCTTATTTACTCATAAAGTTTCTAAGTATCATATCATACTTTTCAAACACATGTTCCCCAATCGAAAATAATAATTCATTTTCTTACTTACCATAAACAAACTAGGTAGTTCCCAAATTTCCATAATTAAATATATATATTAAATACTCATATAATATATATATTTTAATGACACCCCACATAGTAATTATGGTGCGGGCATACTCTGCTATCCAATCCCCGTCTCACTCGTACTAAGGGAAATACAAGTTCGGAATCACTCTCGAACTGTATTAACACATACACAAATAATATTGAGGCGAAACATAGATTCCAAGTCTCTGAGAGGTCAGTACATACCCTCACTTCTCTTAGGACCGTCTCACCATCGATCAGATAGCCTGTACGAAGAATATTTATCTTCTAGGGTACGAGTCAATATCCCCCCATAAAGGCACATCGAGATAAGATTGTACCAGCGCAGTAACCTCAGGGATAGCAAGTAGCGCGGGCATGATTTTCACACGTATATAGTATATGCATAAACACAGTCATATAAATATACTACTATTACCATATCTCTTTAGGTACCTTTCATCACCCATAATTATAACATTTATCCTTATTTCTCAATCTTTAGTTATCACGTATAACGGTTCGTCTCTTACTTTGATTGAGGGATTAATCCAACTTACTACGTAACACTCATGGACTCTATCCTCCCAAGTATAGAATTCAGTAGGTAGTCATCTATTTTTCCAACGTAACTATCTTACGTGTCTCTCCCTTTAATACACAACCCTATCGTCCCTTATGTGTAAACATCCCAAAATGTAAATCTCGTCTTAGATTAAAGGTCTCATAATTATTAGTAAGTCCTACTGGTCTCCTTTACCTTCCAAAATATTTAAATAAGGATGTCCAAAGATTTTTACGCATTTAATTTGAATTCAACTATTTAAAAGGGGAAATATGAGTCTGTCATGAGGGGTCGATCGATCGATGGCAGGAGCTCGATCGATCGATGTGTCAATCGATCGACACCCCTAGTTCGATCGATCGATCAAACAGGTATGGCGAATTCTGCAGATTAACAGTTACGGGTTCTATCATCCAACATCAATCAAATTCATATTTTTACCCAAAAATTCATACTACAAACATTATAAACCCAAACTAACAATCTTCTACATAAAGCATGTGAATTTTCATCAATAACCATGGATTAAAAGGGACAAAATTCATATTAACCTCATGAACCCTAGAAATTTCTTTAACTTTGTTCTAACCAGTCTTTTCCAGAATTTCTACTCCTAATACATCATAAATCCGTGGTTCAACCTCTACATACGAAGGGGATTTCCAGATTATCATTCATATCATTACTACATGAAATTTTCCTATCTCCAACATGGGTTTTTTTCTATGAAACTCATCCTAAACATCCCTAGACTAACATGAGTGATGCATTAACGAAATTAAGCAAGATAAATACTTGCCTGGTAATTTCAGAGTTCTGATATGTGGACGAATTTGGTGTGGTTGCGTTCCCCGTCGCGCGATCTACGCGTTGGTGGTGGTGGCGGTGCAACCGGATGAAATTTTGCCCTAGAACACCTTGGAAAGCTCTCTCCTTCCCACTCCTATGTCCGTCACTTATCTTTGGTTGTGTTAACCCTATAAGACTGTAATACCCCGTATTTTTTGGCGATATTTATTTTTGGGATTAATTAATTAAATGAGAATTAATTGGGAATTAATCCGGATAAAATACTAGCGAGATGTGAGTTGGTATTTGACTATATTGAGTATATATGATGATATATGAATATTGAATTATCAAATTTGTCGTGGGATTGATATACGACAATTTGGACATTTTATTGGGACGCGTGAGACAGTCGCGTCAGGATATAATTATGTTAATTGGAAAAGTAAATTTAAATTATATTAACCGTATGGTCGTTTTGAGCGCGCCAATGCGTCCGGAAGGGTCGAGATAGTCAGGAAACACTAGCCGGGGGTTTAATTTGGGTCCCGGGGTATTTTTAGGCCATACCGGCATCTTATAAAGGTAGTTTGGTAATATTGTATTTTTGGGATTTAATAATGACGAAAATTAGGATTTATAATCTGATTTGGATAACTAACCACTAAACCCACTACCAACCATATTGACCCATAAGACTACGGGGAGTTTTAAAACTGGTTTTCTAAGTCTCCTAAACAAACCCTAGCCACCCTAGCCACCTTTGGAGAAGAAGGCTTGTAGAGAGAGAGAGAGAAGGAATTCTGCAGAAAAAGCTTCATCAAACCAACACCAAATTCAGAGACACTAGAGGCAAGTGATTTAATTCTATTTAATTCAGAGAATGTTTCTTCCATGTTAGATAAATTGAAAGATTTACATTTGTTATTGGAAGGTAAATAAAAACCCATTTTCATTGGACTTGGGACTTGAATTTTGTGGAAAAATTGCATGTAGAATAGTATGGAGATGTTTATTCTGACGTTAAAATATGTTGGATGTAACAAAAACGGATCCAGAATGGACTTATTGAGGATTTAAAATTCTAGGGTTTATGTTCTTGAAAATTTGGGTGAAAGGGTAGAGATTTGATGAATTAATGATGTTTAGGATGTATTAATTCCTTAAAAGATGTTAGTATATGACCTTAGTATGTTTTAGGATTATTGGAGACCTTAAACATTGTTGGGATGAATTTTGGTTGAGATTTGAGGTGTAGAAATTGATGGAAAAACGAGATAGGATTTCTGGGCTTGAATCTGGTCACTCGTTAGAAGACCTACCCAGGTCGTTCGAACGAGCTCGTTCGAACGAGCTTCTAACGAGTTGACAGTTTGGGGTTCTAACGAGAGGGATGTTCGTTCGATAATCTCGTTCGAACGAGATCTCGTTAGATAGCCCAGTTCGTTCGAACGAAATCTTGTTCGAACATCCTCGTTCGAACGAGACTTCTAATGAGCTGGCAGTTTAGGCCTCTTTGGCCTGTTTTGATTTTGGGAATCTCGTAAACTTGTTCGAGGATAGAGATAACATTCCTTTGATGGTGTATTAGTATGCTTGGGACATTTGGGATATAATGAGGAGTAAATTATATAAGTGTGGATCAAATCAAATAGACATTTGAGTCGAGACGTGAGTGCCTACTACGATGTGAGAATAGATTATGACGCGTATAAATATGGACCGGGATTATATAAGTTGTATATATATTAAGTTGGTACGAGAATGCGATAAGTACTACAATTAAACTACGGTGATTACTAAGATGTGTGCTTACTTAGTACTGGTATATGATTTGTATGTATGACATACCTACCATACTTGCTATCACGGGAGGTTTGCGTTCGCTTAGGGCCCTCTAATCCTTGTGTTGCCCGAATTTAGACTGGTTACCTCGATGAACATAGGTCAGAGAAGGACTTATTGGGATGTTAATAAGTCTGCTGATCGTGGGAGCGCAGGTATGTGCGTGACCCATGTGATGTGACTGTGTTCGCCTCCATTATTTGTGATGTTGTTATCTGTGAGCTATTCCTGAGAGATTCGGAATATGTGATCCTTATGTACGTGATGTACCGGGATGGATAGCAGAGTATGTGTGCACCGCAACTTAGTCTCGGGGTGCTTATATTGTATATTTATGTTGTGGAAAATATACACTTAATAAACTGGGAACCTTCATATGGTATTGTGTGTATAACTATGGAATAACATAAAAGGAATAATCTATAATGAGTTGTATTACTTTTACGTGAGAACCTGAATTTACGTTAAGCCCCTAATTAATTGCGAACGTTATAATGTTAATGGGAATCAAGTAATAAGGGTAGAACCTATGACAGTCTAGCTAGATATGATGTTACTTAGCTAGTGGGTTGTGTCATTTTAGACGGGTACTTACGTTAGGAGTGCACAGTTAGACGAGAGGTGAGAATTTCATGTGAGTGCACGTCCTAACATGTACTTTGCATTTAATATTTTAAATGTTTTTAAAGCACTTACAGGTTTTTAAAATATCTCCACATTCGGGCTCTGACCCGTTTGCTTTCAAATCTATTTTTTGTAAAACCATTTTAGGTGCCCAGCCACAAGGACACCATGCATAGAATACTCATTCAGATGACGAGCTGTAGCTGTTTGTGGAAGTTACAGGGATTTGCTTTTAGACGCTTCTATCATTTGGATTCCATGTTTAGTATTCCTCAGTTTTAGGGCATGTTGCCCAGTTCCATTAGAGTTACATTTCCATTTCAGTTTTTCAGACTTTGGCATGTATTGATTCGGTATTCAGTGTTTAGTTATTCATTTCAGCTGTGGAGTTTGTTGTGTGGAGTTTTCCTCCGGATTTATTTATATCATGTGATAGTTATTCTACTATTTCGTTATGGTGAATGGTGATATTATTCTTGCTTTAAATCTTTCACTGCATGTTAATCAGGATTTAATTAAAATTTGGCAACTTACTTTTTAAATACTAGGTGGTTAGTAATAATAAAATATTTTCGACAGTGATGCTATTAGCTGAGCCAACTTGGCATTTTGAATTAATTTAATAAAGGAGTAGCTACCCGGTATTTAATTAGTCGGGGTGTCACAGGTGGTATCAGAGCATCAGGTTCTAGTGTCCTTTAGAATCTGTACGGCTATTATGTTTCCGCTAAGTTTTCTTTGATATAGAGCCCTATATTTTAGGACTGTTGTACTCTTTTTGTGTATGCTTCGTTCTTCAGCTATTTTAAGTTTATAAACTGTGAACTTATAAACTTTATTCGTATTTCAGATGCCTCCACGACGTGCACGACGAGTTCCCAGGGATGCAACGCCCGAACCCCAGCCCGCTCCAGTTCAGGGCATGATGAACGCCGCTGAGGTTGCAGCCATTGTAGCCCAAGCGGTAAATGTCGCAATTGCAGTAGTCCAGCAGGCACCACCTCAGGCGCCGGTTGCCGCGCCAGTACAGGCAAATGCATTCCCGTTTGCTTGGGAACGTGTACGTGACGCTTTTCAGAAAGCGCATCCGCCAGAGTTTGCAGGTAGCTCAGATGTGGTAGTCTCGAGTCAGTGGAGGAAGGATATGCAGAGGCACTTGAGGATGTATGAGTGCACAGACGCTCAGAAGCAGGTGCTATCTACTTTCAAGCTAGTTGGATCTGCACTCCAGTGGTGGGAGTCTATTACCACCGTGGAGGAAAGGGATAGTCTTACTATTTAGGACTTTTGGGTGCGGTTCGACCGCAAGTATTTTCCGTCAGCTGTTCACACGGAAATGAGGAGGAAACTGATGAATCTGAAGCAAGAGGGTAAGACCGTGGCCGAGTATGAAGCCGAGTTCACGAATCTATTGAATATCGTTCCGGATGAGATACCGACATAAAAGAAGAAGATTGAGAAATTCACCGACGGGTTGACATGGAGGATCCGTCAGCATCTGTTAGGGAACCTTTCATTGGCCACTTATTCTGATGTGGTTAACGCTTCTTTGTTACACTGCCAAGATCACCGCTTTCATATGGCTGAGGGCAAGAGATCGGGAGAGTCTAGCCATCAGGGCAGGACTGGAGGACATGGTGCCGGTAGGGCACAATCTTTTCAGGGGCAGAGACAGAGTGAGTAGGGTTCCCAGCAGGGGGATCAGAAGAGATTCAGATCAGGGAATTACAGGCACGGACAAGGAGGTTTCTGTCAGGTCCATCAGGGTCCAAACGGCCATTAGGGCCAATAGGGGCAGAATGGGCAGCAGTTTCAGCAGGGCCAGCAGGGCCAAGGGAGGAACGGTAACGGCCACCAAGGCCGGGGACCGCAGGGGCAGAGAGGAGGGAACTTCCCATGGAAGTGTTTTGTTTGTGGCAAGACTGGCCATAAACGACAGGATTGTCCTGATAGGGGCAGGGCCCCATAGCAGCAGCAACAGGGTGCTCGCCAGGAGCCGTAGAGACCTATGTTTCCCACCGCTCTCCCCGCACCGCCACAGATGGAAGCATTGCCACCCATTCCAGCAGTCCCAGCTCAGCAGGGGCTGCTACAGTATGGACGTGTCTATAACGTCCACCAGGCAGCAGTTTCGCAGGCACCGCCGGCGATTGAGGGTACGTTTTCTATCCATGGCACTATGGGTCGGGTATTATTTGATACGGTGGCTACACATTGTTTTATAGCTACACATTTCGCGAAATCCTTAAGATTGTTAGCTACGGCAGAGAGCATAGTGATGTGTGTCGACTCACCATTGGGGAGTGGGTCACTTATATTCTTTATATGCCGGGGAGTGGGGGTAGAGATTGGTAGTCTGGTATTACCTGCAGATATGTTGGTATTAGATATGCATATTCACGACGTGATTATCGGTATGGATTGGCTCGCTGATTATAGAGCCATGATTGATTGCTTCGGTGGGAGCATTATTTTTGCCATTCCGGGGCAAGAGATGTTTGTAGTGGCGATGCTTCGCCCAGAGGGAGGCTCGACCGCTCATTTGTATTACCTAGAGGAGGATACCTCTAAGGAGGTTGTGATTCCTTTAGATTCGATCCCAGTCGTCAGGGAGTATTCGGATGTGTTTCAGGAGATACCAGGCCTACCCCCAAGCCGAGAGATAGACTTTGTTATAGACCTATTACCAGATACGATACCTATAGCACGCGCACCGTACCGTATGGATCCGGCAGAGATGCGAGAGCTACGAGATCAGATAGAGCAGCTGTTAGGTCAGGGCTTTATTCGCAGGAGTACCTCACCTTGGGGCGCTCTAGTTTTGTTTGTGAAGAAGAGGGACGGTTCACTGAGATTGTGTGTGGACTACCGAGAGTTGAATAAGGTCACGATACGGAATAAGTATCCGTTGCCTCGAATCGATGACTTATTCGACAAGTTGAGAGGAGCTTCTTTCTTCTCAAAGATTGATTTGAGATCGGGATACCATCAGTTGCGTATCAGGGAGGAGGATGTCTCGAAGACTGCGTTCTTGTCGAGATAAGGTTCTTACGAGTTTCGGGTTATGCCTTTTGGTTTGACCAACGCTCCAGCAGTGTTTATGGACTTGATGAAAAGAGTGTTCAGGGATTTTCTAGATCAGTTTGTCATTGTCTTCATCGATGATATTCTGGTTTACTCCCAGACAGAGGAGGAGCACGCCGAGCATTTGAGGCAAGTTTTGCTGACACTTCGTCAGAACGAGTTGTATGCAAAATATGAGAAGTGCGGGTTTTGGCTGAAGGAGGTCCAGTTTTTGGGACATATTATTTCCTATCGGGGAATATCTGTTGATCCGGGGAAAGTATCCGCGGTGAGGGAGTGGGGACAACCCATGACACCGACTGAGATTCGTAGTTTCTTGGACCTAGTAGGATACTACAGGAGGTTCATTCGGGGATTTTCGAAAATAGCGGATCCTTTGACACATCTGACTTGTAAGGGTGTGCCATTCATCTGGAGTGATGCCTGTCAGTTGGCATTTGATGAGTTAAAGGACAAATTGACCTCAGCACCTATGTTAGCATTGCCGAGACCGGGAGTTGAGTATTTGGTGTACACCGATGCGTCTTTGCAAGGACTTGGAGGTGTATTACAGCAGGAGAGACTGGCCATAGCTTATGCTTCCCGTAAGCTTAAGCCTCACGAGAAGAATTACCCCACTCATGATTTGGAGTTGGCGGCAGTGGTATTTGCCCTACGGATTTGGAGGCACTATCTTTTGGGGGAGAAGTTCCAATTGTTCACGGACCACAAGTCCCTACAATACCTGTTCACGCAGAAGGAGTTGAATATGCGGCAGCATAGGTGGCTTGAGTTTGTGAAAGACTACCTGTTCGATATCCAGTATCACCCAGGTAAGGCTAACGTGGTAGCAGACGCATTGAGCCGTAGGCCAGCAGATGAGGTGGCAGGGGTGTGGAAGGCAAAGTGGAAGGAGTTGGGACACCAGGATGCAGTGGCCCGATCTTTCATGTCTGTGATGACCGTTACACCGCAGATTGTCACGAAAGTAGTACGGGCACAGGCTAATGACTCGTTCTGTCAAGAGAAGATAGTTCGATTACTAGCAGAGGGAGCCGAGTCCTATACCGTCAGCTCAGACGGGGGATTACGCTTCAATGGGAGATTGGTGGTTCCGGAAGGGGAGAAATTGCGACACGAGGTGATGGCAGAGTCGCACGGCTCACGATTCGCGGGATGTAGAGGGGACAAAATGTACCAAGACATGAGACGCCAGTATTGGTGGAGCGGAATGAAGAGAGATATTGCTGAGTTTGTTTCGAAATGCACCACTTGCCAGCTAGTAAAAGTGGATCATCAAAGACCGACAGGACTTCTACAGCCGTTGGAGGTCCCGGTGTGGATGTTGGAGAGCATATCCATGGATTTTATCACGGGGTTGCCTACGTCGCAGAGGGTCACGACTCCATTTGGGTAATTGTGGACAAATTATCCAAAGTCGCTCACTTTCTACCCGTAAGGACTGACTACACTACGGGACAGTATGCCCAGCTCTTCATTTCAGAGATTGTGAGACTTCACGGTGTGCCCCTAAATATCGTGTCTGACAGAGACAAGATATTTGTTTCGCGGTTTTGGGAGAGTTTCCAGGAGGCCATGGGCACGGAATTGCGGTTGAGTACGGCTTATCATTCGCAGACCGATGGGCAGACCGAGCGCACAAATCAGATGTTGGAGGACATGTTACGCATGTGCATTATTGACTTTGGAGGTGGATGGGAACAATACCTTCCACTGGTAGAGTTTGCTTATAATAACTCCTACCAGTTCACTATTGGCATGGCTCCGTTTGAGGCGTTGTACGGTAGGCCTTGTCGTTCCCCAGCATGTTGGTTAGAGGTGGGGGACAACAAACTACTTGGGCCGGAAGTGATTCAGGACACTTCGGCAAGGATTGAGTTGATTCAGAGTCGCATTCGGGTAGCTCAAGACCGGCAGAAGAGTTATGCTGATGCGAAGAGGTTTTTCAGGGAGGCCCAAGTGGGGGACCAAGTTCTGCTCAGAGTATCTCCTATGAAGGGGATTATGCATTTCGGGAAGAAGGGGAAGTTGGCACCGAGGTATGTGGGACCGTTTTCTATTATTGAGCGGATTGGACCAGTTGCGTATAGACTCGGGTTACCGGATCATTTACACCGGATTCACGATGTGTTTCATATTTCCTCGCTAAGGAAATATCTCAGAGACGATTTGGCGCATTCTCACATCGCTTTGGAGGAGATTAATCTACAGCCTGATAGCTCCTACGAGGAGGGGTCGATTGCTATTTTGGACCTAAGTGAGAGGAAACTGCGGTCAAAGATAGTTCCGTTAGTGCGTGTTCAGTGGCGACATCACAATGTCGAGGAGTCCACATGGGAGCGCGAGGATGAGATGCGCGAACGTTATCCAGAGTTGTTTTTAGCAGGTACTTTCTAATTCCGAATTTCGGGACGAAATTCTGTTATTAGGGGTGGAGTATGTAATACCCCGTATTTTTTGGCGATATTTATTTTTGGGATTAATTAATTAAATGAGAATTAATTGGGAATTAATCCTGATAAAATACTAGCGAGATGTGAGTTGGTATTTGACTATATTGAGTATATATGATGATATATGAATATTGAATTATCAAATTTGTCGTGGGATTGATATACGGCAATTTGGACATTTTATTGGGACGCGTGAGACAGTCGCGTCAGGATATAATTATGTTAATTGTAAAAGTGAATTTAAATTCTATTAACCGTATGGTCGTTTTGAGCGCGCCAACGCGTCCGGAAGGGTCGAGATAGTCAGGAAACACTAGCCGGGGGTTTAATTTGGGTTCCGGGGTATTTTTAGGCCATACCGGCATCTTATAAGGGTAGTTTGGTAATATTGTATTTTTGGGATTTAATAATGACGAAAATTAGGATTTATAATCTGATTTGGGTAACTAACCACTAAACCCACTACCAACCATATTGACCCATAAGACTACGGGGAGTTTTAAAATTGGTTTTCTAAGTCTCCTAAACAAACCCTAGCCACCCTAGCCACCTTTGGAGAAGAAGGCTTGTAGAGAGAGAGAGAGAAGGAATTCTGAAGAAAAAGCTTCATCAAACCAACACCAAATTCAGAGACACTAGAGGCAAGTGATTTAATTCTATTTAATTCAGAGAATGTTTCTTCCATGTTAGATAAATTGAAAGATTTACATTTGTTCTTGGAAGGTAAATAAAAACCCATTTTCATTGGACTTAGGACTTGAATTTTGT
This sequence comes from Sambucus nigra, assembly GCA_949130495.1. Lineage (NCBI taxonomy): Eukaryota > Viridiplantae > Streptophyta > Magnoliopsida > Dipsacales > Adoxaceae > Sambucus > Sambucus nigra. The sequence continues at coordinate 118,143,153 of OX422218.1, read as the reverse complement.
GGACAAATTGCATGTAGAATAGTATGGAAATGTTTATTCTGATGTTAAAATATGTTGGATGTAACAAAAACGGATCTAGAATGGACTTATTAAGGATTTAAAATTCTAGGGTTTATGTTCTTGAAAATTTGGGGGAAAGGGTAGAGATTTGATGAATTAATGATGTTTAGGATGTATTAATTCCTTAAAAGATGTTAGTATATGACCTTAGTATGTTTTAGGATGATTGGAGACCTTAAAACATTGTTGGGACGAATTTTGGTTGAGATTTGAGGTGTAGAAATTGATGGAAAAACGAGATTGGATTTCTGGGCTTGAATCTGGTCACTCGTTAGAAGACCTACCCAGGTCGTTCGAACGAGCTCGTTCGAACGAGCTTCTAACGAGTTGACAGTTTGGGGTTCTAACGAGAGGGATGTTCGTTCGATAATCTCGTTCGAACGAGATCTCGTTAGATAGCCCAGTTCGTTCGAACGAAATCTTGTTCGAACATCCTCGTTCGAACGAGACTTCTAACGAGCTGGCAGTTTAGGCCTCTTTGGCCTGTTTTGATTTTGGGAGTCTCGTAAACTTGTTCGAGGATAGAGATAACATTCCTTTGATGGTGTATTAGTATGCTTGGGACATTTGGGATATAATGAGGAGTAAATTATATAAGTGTGGATCAAATCAAATAGACATTTGAGTCGAGACGTGAGTGCCTACTACGACGTGAGAATAAATTATGGCGCGTATAAATATGGACCGGGATTATATAAGTTGTATATATATTAAGTTGGTACGAGAATGCGATAAGTACTACAATTAAACTACGGTGATTACTAAGATGTGTGCTTACTTAGTATTGGTATATGATTTGTATGTATGACATACCTACCATACTTGCTATCACGGGAGGTTTGCGTTCGCTTAGGGCCCTCTAATCCTTGTGTTGCCCGGATTTAGACTGGTTACCTCGATGAACATAGGTCAGAGAAGGACTTATTGGGATGTTAATAAGTCTGCTGATCGTGGGAGCGCAGGTATGTGCGTGACCCATGTGATGTGACTGTGTTCGCCTCCATTATTTGTGATGTTGTTATCTGTGAGCTATTCCTGAGAGATTCGGAATATGTGATCCTTATGTACGTGATGTACCGGGATGGATAGCAGAGTATGTGTGCACCGCAACTTAGTCTCGGGGTGCTTATATTGTATATTTATGTTGTGGAAAATATACACTTAATAAACTGGGAACTTTCATATGGTATTGTGTGTATAACTATGGAATAACATAAAAGGAATAATCTATAATGAGTGGTATTACTTTTACGTGAGAACCTGAATTTACGTTAAGCCCCTACTTAATTGCGAACGTTATAATGTTAATGGGAATCGAGTAATAAGGGTAGAACCTATGACAGTCTAGCTAGATATGATGTTACTTAGCTAGTGGGTTGTGTCATTTTATACGGGTACTTACATTAGGAGTGCACAGTTAGACGAGAGGTGAGAATTTCATGTGAGTGCACGTCCTAACATGTACTTTGCATTTAATGTTTTAAATGTTTTTAAAGCACTTGCAGGTTTTTAAAATATCTCCACATTCGGGCTCTGACCCGTTTGCTTTCAAATCTATTTTTTGTAAAACCATTTTAGGTGCCCAGCCACAAGGACACCATGCATAGGATACTCATTCAGATGACGAGCTGTAGCTGTTTGTGGAAGTTACAGGGATTTGCTTTTAGACGCTTCTATCATTTGGATTCCATGTTCGGTATTCCTCAGTTTTAGGGCATGTTGCCCAGTTCCATTAGAGTTACATTTCCATTTCAGTTTTTCAGACTTTGGCATGTATTGATTCGGTATTCAGTTTTTAGTTATTCATTTCAGTTGTGGAGTTTGTTGTGAGGAGTTTTCCTCTGGATTTATTTATATCATGTGATAGTTATTCTACTATTTCGTTATGGTGAATGGTGATATTATTCTTGCTTTAAATCTTTCACTGCATGTTAATTAGGATTTAATTAAAATTTGGCAACTTACTTTTTAAATACTAGGTGGTTAGTAATAATAAAATATTTTCGACAGTGATGCTATTAGCTGAGCCAACTTGGCATTTTGAATTAATTTAATAAAGGAGTAGCTACCCGGTATTTAATTAGTCGGGGTGTCACAAAGACAACCTTAGACATCTGATATAATCCTTGAAAATTCGTGGGTTTAATTGCCCAAAATTACAAAATGTCCTCCCAGGGCGCTAAATAAGCCTAAAAACGCCCCGAGACCCAGACTAAAATCCGGGTACACTTTTCTGACTATCTCGACCCTTCCGGACATTTTGGCGCACTCAAAATGACCATACAAGCAACTTATAATTTATTCCCTTTTATTAATCAATATTTAGTCCCGACGCGACACGATCGTGCCCCGACTCAAATTTCCAAAATTGTCATTTTATTCACTTTTGACATCTAATAGAACCAATATTATATATTACTTTACTCATTAGTAATATGTAACAAGTTTCCCATAATTACTAACTCACATCACGTTAATAATTATAAAGTAATTAATTTTTGGATTTATATTAAATTAATAACTCACATTAAATTTAATAAATCCCCAAATTTGTAAAGCATAAAAAATACGGGGTATTACATACTTCCCCCCTAATAACTGAATTTCGTCCCGAAATTTGGAAAATAAGGCATACCTGGTAAGAATAAATCTGGATATCTCTCGCGCATATCTGCCTCGCGCTCCCAAGGGATTCCTCCACATTATGATGCTCCCACTGGACCTGTACAAGTGGAACTACCTTCGACCTCAATCTCCTCTCGCTATGGTCTAGGATAGCCACCGGTCTCTCCTCGTAAGAGCTATCAGGATGTAAGTCTATCTCCTCTATCACGATGTGGGTGTGAGCCATGTCATCCCGAAGATATCGTACCAACGACGAGATGTGGAATACACCGTGAATGCGATGTAAATGCTCTGGCAGTCCCAATCTGTATGCTACCGGCCCAATCCTCTCGATAATGGGAAATGGTCCCACGTACCTCGGGGCCAATTTCCCTTTCTTCCCTAACCTCATCACTCCTTTCATAGGAGACACACGTAGTAACACTTGGTCCCCCACATTAAACTCCCCAAAGAACCGTTTTGCATCGGCGTAGCTTTTATGCCTATCCTGGGCTACCCGAATGCGACTCCTGATCATCTCAATTCTAGCGGAGGTTTCCTGAATCACCTCTGGTCCAAGTAACTTGTTATCCCCCACCTCTAGCCAAGAAGTTGGGGAACGACAAGGTTTTCCATACAAATCCTCGAATGGAGCCATGCCAATCGTGAACTGATTAGAGTTATTATAAGCGAACTCTATCAGTGTGAAGACGCGGAGTTGGATCCCCGGGTTTGAAATAATAATCTCAAATTAAAATAGTAATTTCCTTTTTTTTTTTAAACAAATGCGGAAGCGTTAAATACAAGTGATGGTTCCACAAAACAAAACAAGGCCGGGTTTTAATATCTTAAGAAACAAATTAAAACAATAATTCAAGTCCTAGAATTTGCCTAAGTCATCATTAACAATTATTCAAAGTTAGGCGAAACCATATTAATGCAAGTGACTTGAATAAACCAAATTTTACCCAATATTCAATTTAAGTCCCAAATTAAATGAGTGTGATAATTAAACCAAATTTTATCTTGAAATTATCCTAAGCATGCGTTCTAAATTTTGTGCAAGATAGAATTAAACAATGTCACACTACACCGCGATATACGAGGAAAAACCCACTAACGGGAAAAAACCTCGGGACGGCCCTAGCCTCAAATCCACTAAAAATGGTATTACAAAATACAAGACAAAAGACTTACTTCCTAAACTCGAACCCTCTCAAGCCGTGATGCTCCTTCTTGTACCAACCTCCAATTAGCGGATAACCAACGGAGCTCCACCGTGGTCTCGGAATACACCGATAGGACTTTAAACGGTCACCGTCACCCGAACATGGAGCCTTTCTCCAAACGGGTAGAATCTCAACAAAGGTCTTCTTTGTGATGGGGTGTAGAAGCAAACCCGAAACGTCTCTTGAATTCGGTAGAGAAAAACCGGTGCCAAAAACTCCAAGTAAAGATATGTATATATGGAACTTGGATAAACAACTATTGGGTGTAAACTAGAGTGTGTATGAATTTTTCTTTAGAAATTGACACTCCAAACATGAACATTTTCCCTAAAAAGATTAGCTCTCAAACTCTCTCTAAGAGATGGATATGAAATGGAAAAGTTAGGAAAAGTTAGCTTGGAAAATGTGTTTCCCGCACATAATAAAGTATGTAAAAGTTGGTTAAAAACCAAGTAGGGAAAGTGGGAGAAAACTGCAAAAAACTGCTCAAAACTGTTCCCGCCCTGGCGTTCTCGTTCGAACGACTTTGACTGTCGTTCGAACGAGGCTTCTAACTAGCGACCAGCCTGGGCTCGTTAGAACCTCGTTAGATATCTCGTTAGAACGAGAAAGTCGTTCGAACGACTTATCTAACGACTGACCAGTTTGGTTAGAAAGGCAGTCTCGTTCGAACGAAGTTTGGTTCGAACGAAAAATCTCGTTCGAACGAAACTTCGAACGAGTTTCAGAAATTTTGTTAAATTCTATTTTGGCCCAGAAACATTTATATATAGATATTAATATAAAGTCCTTTTGAAATAATTTCTGAAATAAACAAGGTTGTATTAAACCTAATCGAAATAAACAAGGTTGTATTAAACCTAATCACCCAAATAAACAAAGTTCCAAGTTCCTATATAAATATAATTACATTCATACCTTGGGAGCATGGAACCTTAGTTGATAACGTAGAAACGAGGCACATAAACCGGCATTTTGATGAAGCTTTAAATTCTTTGCCGCTACGTCTTCAACATATACTTCATAGGTCTTGAATATTACAATTAAATAAAATCCTATGAAAAAATGTTTTTGTCCGGAATTGAGCCAAAACTATATATATGGACTCAATTGGAAATTTGTGTCCTTACAAATCTCCCCCTTTGGCTATTCCGGGACAAAAACCAAACAAAAATCCTAAAGGGCCGTCAAGCTCACTAGACTCAAAACATAACCCGCCCAATCTTGACTCAACCCAAGGATTAAACTCTTTGCCATAGAAAGATGCCGCTATAGAATAATTCTTGCACACTTAAGCAAACTCATCAAATGCATAGGGAATATCAAAATATTAAATGCAATTTTTAATTAATTACTCCCCCTAAATTAATTCTCCCTTTAAACACATGACCTACTTAGAAAGACGTCTCCCCCTAAGATAAATTTCCCCCAAACGAAGATACGATAATAATAGGATTAGATACCATTTCTCCCCCTATCATCATTCTCCCCCTTTTTGTTCAGGAATAGGCAAAGGATAAAGAACTAAGAAACAACAAGTGAAAGCTTAAAGTGATAAGACATGAAAGCATATGGGCAATTAAAAACAAGGCAAAGACAAACAAATATCATATATATATATATATACTAGAAATATATCAATGGACCACTTGCATATATATATAGATATAAACACACACATGACACAAAATACAATAAGTTTGCACACTCGTATGGCAAAAATGTGTCATATGGAAACGGAAGTGTAGGGGTGTGAACAAGCAACAATTAAATTTAGACCCAAACACTTAAAAAAACGTTCACGGAGTTCTCATTTGATTGCAAACTTCATCACAGTTAAATATAACCTCATGTGACAATATAAATATTGAACTCAATGAACAAACATACACAATGCATACAAGCCTAGCATGATGGTGATTCTACAAACCAAATAGAGTCATGACATTAAAGACAACTAGGATAAACGGACATTGTGCAAACCGTTGATATACCATCCAATTCTCCCTCAATAAGCATATATATTCTTTTGTTTTTGAATGAATATATCAAACAAACATAGGCCTTGGCAATTGCTTTCTTTGAATGCCAAATATTTTGTTTTTAGGCCTTTGGATCACGTATTTCTTTTAGATCCAATCAACGGTGGCTTACAATCGCAAAGGATTTAATTTATCCTTTCGGAGCCCTTCCCCGTGCATATATTTATTTATCATGTTTTTCATTTTTCGCACAAATCTCACATGCAACGGATTTTGACATGCACTAGTCCTCCTAGGTCATAGATATGTAGATGACTAGATTGGTAGGAGAACACCTCAAAAAGCTCAAATATAACATGTGACATTGAGATTTCAAAAAAGCTCGTGCATGTGTGAAAAGAGGCATATAGAAATAGAATCCATTTGAACAATACAACATCCAACTACTCCATAAAAATGGTAAAGAACATTTTAAGGATTGAAAATCTAAACCAAAAGTTCTAGCCACGTGGGAGCGTAAATGATGGGATTCAAACACAAGTATATGCCACATGAAGTGTGTCAAACTAAAATACACACAAAACAAAATCTTTTTGAGTTTTTAACATTTTTTAATCAAAAATAAAGATATATACTCAAAAGACTAAACAAAAATCATTTGTAGTTTTCATTAAGCATAAATGAAATAAATAAAACACAAATGATAAACAAAAATCTTTTTATATTTTGCAGTTAAATCAAACACAAAAGATAATACAAAAAGATAAGCAAGTCATAATTTCTAGCATGTGATATGAAGTAAGGCAATGACTAGAAAATGACTAAACAAGCATACTTTTAGCATATGAATATAGCATGAAGTACACACGCTAAAGTATGCAAACACTAACACAATTATCCTTTAGATTTAGCAAGGGAGGAGTCATGTGTAAGTAAATGAGAATCAAAATCCATATTTTGTAAGGCAACCAAGTCGGATTTCCTAACCCAAATTAATGAAGAATTACTATCTTGGGGTGTAGAAACATTAGCTATCGTGGTTACTTTACTATGGGATTTTCTAGGAATTCGTTTAAGATCTAAACAAAATTTCCTAAGATGACCTTGTCGACCACAATGGGTACAAGTAAGAGCATGTCGAAAAGATTTATCTAAGGAGTGATCATTAAATGCATTCCTAGAAGATTCTCCTAAAACATTGGTTTTGACTTTAGGGTTAAAATCATTACAAGAATTGAAGCCTAAACCAAAAGTGTCATTTTTAATTTGGATTGTTCCTAACATTTTATCAAGTTTTTCCGAACGACATTCCAAATCAAATTTGACATTACTAGAATCTTTTAATTTATTTTCCAATTCAACAATGTTAGATTCTAGTAAAGAATTACGCTCTTCAAAAGCAAGAAGCTCCTTTTTCAAGGATTCCATTAAACCCCTAAGGCTATCTCTCTCGCCTTCTACATATTCAAGCTTCTCTTGAAGAGTCCTCACATGTGTCCTAAGGTCTTCTATTAAGGCACTTTCATCAATGACCTTGACACTCTCTCTTAAACTCGCTTCTAACTTCAAATTAACTCTTTTCAATTTAATAGATTCTTTATATAATTCATGAAAAGCATTTTGAAGTTCACTCATATCAACCTCATCTTCATTTTCACTCTCTTCTTCTTTTTCAAAAATAAGAGAATCATGTACAATGACCTTGGAAGTGGCATGTGCTATAATTTCATTATCCGATGAGTTCTCATTATCACTCACATGTGCCATAAAAGCCACAAAATTTTTCTTAGTGGGGGATTCGGGCTTCTCTTCCTTATCACTATCACTAAGGGTCGCATTATATGAAATGGGTCGTTTACCCTCTTTCCTTAGTTTAGTGGGGCACTCAAAAGCCCTATGGCCATAACCTTCACAACCAAAACATTTATTAGACTCGTCCCTATCAATATTTTCATTACTAGGTTTAGGGATCTTATCGGCTTTAGAAATCTTCTCTTTTTTATCATGTTTAGAAGATTCAAATTTCTTAAAATCATTTTTAACTTTATCTTTGTTAAATTTAATAAATTTTCTAAATTTACGAGCAAACAAAGCCATATCTTCCGAGTCACTATCACTATCGCTCTCTACTACTTGTTTAACCTCTTTGCGGGCTTTTAAAGCAACGCCCTTTTCGATTTTCTTTTCATTTTTAGAGGGAAACATATCCAGTTCATAGGTTTGTAAATCACCTACAAGCTCTTCTAGTTTCGTAGAGGCTAAAGTGGGTAAAGAATTTAAAACGGTCACCTTTGGAATAAATCTATCGGGTAGGGACCTTAAAATTTTCTTTACTACACGGTCGTCAGGTATTTTCTCTCCCAAGTTAAAGGATGAATTAACAATATCTGAAAGTCTAGCATAAAATTTATCAAAAGTTTCTTTTTCATCCATTTTGATAGTTTCAAATTGAGTGGTGAGGTTTTGAAGTTTAGAAGCTTTAACGACACTAGTTCCTTCATGAGTTATTTGTAAAATATCCCAAGCTTCTTTAGCGGTTTCACACGTCATAATACGTCGGAATTCATCCGGTGCGACAGCGCTAAATAAGGCATTTAAACCACGGGAATTAAAGTTGGCAAGTTTAAACTCATTTTCAGTCCATCTATCGACGGGTTTTAAAACACGTTCATTTTCAATAAGATGAGTTGGTGGGGAATACCCGTTAATAACAGACATCCAAACTCTCTCGTCGATAGATTTTAGTGCCGATCTCATTCACGCTTTCCAATACGCGTAGTTAGAACCATCAAAAATAGGAAATTTTGAAAATGGGGAAAAATCCATTTTAGCCAAAAATTAAGGATCTTTAACGAAATAATTTATCGTTTTTGGCTCTGATATTAATTTGAAGACGCGGAGTTGGATCCCCGGGTTTGAAATAATAATCTCAAATTAAAATAGTAATTTCCTTTTTTTTTAAACAAATGCGGAAGCGTTAAATACAAGTGATGGTTCCACAAAACAAAACAAGGCCGGGTTTTAATATCTTAAGAAACAAATTAAAACAATAATTCAAGTCCTAGAATTTGCCTAATTCATCATTAACAATTATTCAAAGTTAGGCGAAACCATATTAATGCAAGTGACTTGAATAAACCAAATTTTACCCAATATTCAATTTAAGTCCCAAATTAAATGAGTGTGATAATTAAACCAAATTTTATCTTGAAATTATCCTAAGCATGCGTTCTAAATTTTGTGCAAGATAGAATTAAACAATGTCACACTACACCGCGATATACGAGGAAAAACCCACTAACGGGAAAAAACCTCGGGACGACCCTAGCCTCAAATCCACTAAAAATGGTATTACAAAATACAAGACAAAATACTTACTTCCTAAACTCGAACCCTCTCAAGCCGTGATGCTCCTTCTTGTACCAACCTCCAATTAGCGGATAACCAACGGAGCTCCACCGTGGTCTCGGAATACACCGATAGGACTTTAAACGGTCACCGTCACCCGAACATGGAGCCTTTCTCCAAACGGGTAGAATCTCAACAAAGGTCTTCTTTGTTATGGGGTGTAGAAGCAAACCCGAAACGTCTCTTGAATTCGGTAGAGAAAAACCGGTGCCAAAAACTCCAAGTAAAGATATGTATATATGGAACTTGGATAAACAACTATTGGGTGTAAACTAGAGTGTGTATGAATTTTTCTTTAGAAATTGACACTCCAAACATGAACATTTTCCCTAAAAAGATTAGCTCTCAAACTCTCTCTAAGAGATGGATATGAAATGGAAAAGTTAGGAAAAGTTAGCTTGGAAAATGTGTTTCCCGCACATAATAAAGTATGTAAAAGTTGGTTAAAAACCAAGTGGGGAAAGTGGGAGAAAACTGCAAAAAACTGCTCAAAACTGTTCCCGCCCTGGCGTTCTCGTTCGAACGACTTTGACTGTCGTTCGAACGAGGCTTCTAACGAGCGACCAGCCTGGGCTCGTTAGAACCTCGTTAGATATCTCGTTAGAACGAGAAAGTCGTTCGAACGACTTATCTAACGACTGACCAGTTTGGTTAGAAAGGCAGTCTCGTTCGAACGAAGTTTGGTTCGAACGAAAAATCTCGTTCGAACGAAACTTCGAACGAGTTTCAGAAATTTTGTTAAATTCTATTTTGGCCCAGAAACATTTATATATAGATATTAATATAAAGTCCTTTTGAAATAATTTCTGAAATAAACAAGGTTGTATTAAACCTAATCGAAATAAACAAGGTTGTATTAAACCTAATCACCCAAATAAACAAAGTTCCAAGTTCCTATATAAATATAATTACATTCATACCTTGGGAGCATGGAACCTTAGTTGATAACGTAGAAACGAGGCACATAAACCGGCATTTTGATGAAGCTTTAAATTCTTTTCCGCTACGTCTTCAACATATACTTCATAGGTCTTGAATATTACAATTAAATAAAATCCTATGAAAAAATGTTTTTGTCCGGAATTGAGCCAAAACTATATATATGGACTCAATTGGAAATTTGTGTCCTTACACAGTGGAAGATGTGGCTCCCGACCTCCTCCAAAATCAAGGACACACATGCGTATCATATCCTCCAACATATGATTTGTACGCTCTATTTTACCATCTGTCTGTGGGTGATAAGATGAACTCAACCTCAACTCTGTACCCATAGCCTCCTGAAAGCCCTCCCAGAAACGTGACACGGATATCTTGTCTCTATCTGACACAATATTCAGGGGCACCCCATGTAATCTGATAATCTCAGCAATGAATAACTGAGCATACTCACTCGTGGTATAGTCTGTCTGCACTGGAAGAAAATGAGCCACCTTGGTTAAACGGTCTACAATCACCCAGATAGAGTCGTGGCCCCGCTGTGATGTAGGCAACCCTGTAATAAAATCCATGGAAATACTCTCCCACTTCCACGCGGGTATTTCCAATGGATGAAGCAACCATGATAGTCTATGATGGTCCACCTTTACCATCTGGAAGGTAGAACACCTGGACACGGACTCAGCAATGTCCTTTTTTATCCCACTCCACCAGTATTGCCGTCTCATATCCTGGTACATCTTATCTCCTTCGGGATGTATCATAAATCGGGACCCGTAAGACTGGGTCATCACTGCATGACGTAATTCTTCTCCTTCTGGGACCACCAATCTCCCATTAAACCTCAAACCCCCATCAGAACTAACAAAATAGGACTCAGCACCCTCAGCTAAAAGTCTTACAATCTGCTCCTGGCAAAACGGGTCTGGGGTCTGTGCCTGTATCACCCTCGTAATAATCTCGGGTGTCACTGTCATGATAGATACGAAAGAACGGGCTACTGCATCCTGGTGACCCAACTCTTTCCACTTTGCTTTCCAGATGTCCGCTACATCGTCTACCGGTCTACGGCTCAACGCATCACCAACTACGTTGGCCTTCCCCAGATGGTATTATATGTCGAACTGATAGTCCTTCATAAACTCTAACCATCTGCGCTGATGCATATTCAACTCTCGCTGAGTGAATGGGTACTGCAATGACTTGTGGTCTGTGAACAAGCGGAATTTCTCCCCCAATAAATAGTGCCTCCATATCTTCAATGCAAAAGCGACCGCTGCTAACTCCAGGTCGTGGGTGGGGTAATTCTTCTCATGCGGCTTAAGCTTGCGGGAGGCAAAATCTATAGCCTTCTCCTCCTGCTGAAGTACTCCCCCAAGTCCCCGTAAAGAGGCATCAGTGTAAACCAGGTACTCCACACCCGTCTTAGGTAAAGCAAGGACCGGTGCTGAATTAAGCTTGTCTTTCAGCTCGTCGAAATCCAATTGACAAGCATCATCCCAAACATATGGTACCCCTTTACGAGTCAGGTTCGTCAATGGACCCGCTATTATGGAGAATCCCCGAATGAATCTCCTGTAGTATCCGGATAACCCTAAGAAACTACCCACATCCATCGGGGTCGGGGGCTGTCCCCAATCCCTCACCACTGACACTTTACTCAGGTCAACTGCTATCCCCTGTTCAGAAACAACATGTCCCAAGAACTATACTTCTCATAACCAGAACCCGCATTTCTTGTATTTAGCATACAGCTGATGCTCTCGCAGAGTCTGAAGAACCTGCCTCAAGTGCTCGGCATGCTCTTCCTCGGAGTGTGAATATATCAGAATGTCATCTATGAAAATAATGACGAACTGATCCAAGAACTCTCTGAAAACTCGGTTCATCAAGTCCATGAATACGTCTGGAGCATTTGTGAGTCCAAAGGGCATCACTCTGAACTCATAGGACCCGTATCTCGTCAAGAAAGAAGTCTTTGAAACATCCTGCTCCCTAATACGTAGCTTATGGTACCCCGACCTCAGATCTATCTTCGAAAATAAAATTGCTCCCCTCAGCTGGTCGAATAGATCATCGATTCAAGGTAACGAATACTTGTTCCATATCGTGACCTTGTTCAACTCCCGGTAGTCCACACATAGCCTCAGTGAACCATCTCTCTTCTTCACAAACAAAATTGGAGCGCCCCAAGGTGAGGTACTCCTTCGAATGAAGCCCTGACCTAACAACTGCTCTATCTGATCTCGTAAATCTCGCATCTCTGCTGGAGCCATACGGTATGGAACGCGTGCTATAGGTCGAGTATCCGGTAATAAATCTATGACAAAGTCTATCTCACAACTGGGGGGTAGGCCTGGTATCTCCTGAAATACATCGGAATACTCACGAACAAGTGGGATCGAGTTTAAGGGAATCACAACCTCCTTAGAGGTATCCTCATCTATGTAATATAAATGAGCGATCGAGCCTCCCTCTGGGCGAGGCATCGCCACTACAAACATCTCTTGCCCCGGAATGGCAAAAATAATACTCCCACTGAAGCAATCGATCATGGCTCTGTAAGCTGCGACCCAATCCATACCAATGATAACATCGTGCTGATGCATATCTAAGACTAACATGTCCGCTGGTAATACCAAGCTACCAATATCTACCCACACACCCCGACATATAAAGAAAATGAGTGATCCACTCCCCAGTGGTGAGTCTACAAACGTCACAGTGCTCTCTACTGTGGCTAATAACCCTAAGGCCTTCACAAAGTGAGTAGCTATAAAACAGTGCGTCGCCCCAGTATCAAATAAGACCTGACCCATAGTACCATGAATAGGAAACATACCCTCAATCGCGGGTGGTGCATGTGGAGCTGCTGCCGGTGGACGTTATAGACACGTCCATACTGTAACGGCCCCTGCTGCACTAGAGCTGCTGGAATGGCCGGTAGGGCTGGTACCTGAGTTGGTGCTGGGAGGGCAGCTGGAAAAAGTGTCCTCTGTGGCTCATTACGGACACCTTGCTGCTGTGGAGCCCTCTCTCCCTCTGGACAATCCTGACGCCTATGGCCATTCTTGCCGCACCTGAAACATCGGCCTTTGAAATTTCCTCCCCTCTGACCCTGTTGACCACGACCCTATTAGCCATTACCACCCCGCCACTGGCCCTGTTGGCCCTAATGAAATCGTGGTTGGCCCTATTGGCCCTGCTACTGACCCTGTTACTGACGGTGTTGGCCTTGCTGGCCCTGCAGATTAGGCTGGCCCTGCCTATAACCACCAAATCCATGCCTGGAATCACCTGATCGGAAGCGCTTGGTAGGGTCCCCCTGATGGTAACTCTGCTCATGTTGACGAGTCTGTCCCTAGGATGTCGGTGCTCCACCAACGCCACTACCCCCTGTCCTGCCCTGCTGGCCGGACTCTTCTGCTCGCTTGCTTCCCTGCAGATGGAAGCGATGATCCTGGCAATGTAGTAAAGCAGCATTGAGTACATCTGTGAAGGTACTCAAAGACAGATTCCCTATAAGGTGCTGACGGATCCTCCAGGATAACCCGTCCACAAACAAAAGTATTTTCTTACCCTCAGTAGGTGCCTCATCTGGCACTATGGTGAGAAGTCTTGTGAACTCCTCTTCATACTCGGCAACGGTAGAATTCTCCTGCTTCAAGTTCAGTAACTTTCGCCTCATCTCAGTCTGAACGGCAGGTGGAAAATATTTGCGGTCAAACTGCTCCCAGAATGAATGAATCGGGATAGTATCCCTCTCCTCCAAGGTGGTGGTGGACTCCCACCACTGCAAAGTGGCCCCCACCAGCTTAAAGGAAGCCAACAACTATTTCTGCACGTCTGTGCACTCATATATACGCAGATGCCTCTGGATATCTCTCTTCCATTGGCTGACGATGATGATATCTCAACTACCTGAGAACTCAGGGGGATGCGCCTTCTGAAAGGCATCCCTAACCCGCTCCCATGTAGATGGAAGCTGTTCAGGTACTGGCGCCAATGCCTGAATCTGGGGTGGAGCCTGCTGTACCACCACTAGCGCGGCATTCACCGCCTGAGAAATAATAGCGGCTACCTCGTTAGCATTCATCGTACCCTGAGCCGGAGCTGTTGGTTGCTCGGCTTGGGCACGCCTATCCTTTGGTGCACGTCTCGGAGGCATCTGAAACGTGAAGAAATTTATTAGTCTACAGTTATTATCAAATCTTAAATAGCTGAAGACGTAAACGTAAAAGCAAGAATACAACAATCCTAAAATAGGGCTCTATAGCAAAAATGTTAAGCTGAAAGCGAAATAATCCGTAGAGATCCTAAGGACACTAGAACCTGATGCTCTGATACCACCTGTGACACCCCGCCTAATTAAATACCGGGCGATCACTCCTTTATTAAATTAAAATGAAGGTGAACAGTTGGATAATTCTTAGCATCACTGTCGTGAAAATAATTTTTCCAATTTAAACACCCTAAATAATTAATCTAAGTGTCAAAACCATTTTAGACATTACTTTCCAAATTTTATTTATAAAAACCAACATTTAAAACTTCACAAAATTCGTATTTTGAAGAATCACACAACAATTAACCTGGGACATATAATCCAAATAATCTAAACATTCAACAACTAGATTCCAACATTTAAACTTAAAGGAAAACATCCTGACAACAATAAATCCCAAAGTGAAAATACTGGGAATAAATGGATCACAATGTCAAATAAAACAACTGAATAATGGAAATAAACAAGTCATAATATACCATAGACAATTGAATAATGGAAAAGGGCGACACATGCCCAACTAAATAAATGGAACTAGGAGTGGAATCAACAATTGAAGTCGTCTAAGCAAGAGGTGTGCAACTCCCACCTAAGCTGCAGCGCGTTCCTTCCAAAGGATCCTATGCAAGACGCCCCTATGGCTGGGCACCTGTAATATATACATATATATACAAGAGAGAAAAGAAAATGGAAACGGGTCAGAGCCCGATTGTAAAAACGATTTAAAATTTGTTTAGCAAGTATTTAACATGTTTACTGGCCAATGCAACAACATATTAGGGCGACACTCCCTTGAGAAATTCTCACCTCTCTGCTAATGTGCACGCCTATCGCACTAACCTTCCCAACGGTATAACTTACCTTATCTTAGGTCGCTCGTAAGATTTAATACTGATAAATTCAATTGTTTATGAGGTTAATTTCTTTTAACAACAAAGTTCTCATTTAAACCTTATTTACTCATAAAGTTTCTAAGTATCATATTATACTTTTCAAACACATGTTCCCCAATCGAAAATAATAATTCATTTTCTTACTTACCATAAACACAGTAGGTAGTTCCCAAATTTCCATAATTAAATATATATATTAAATACTCATATAATATATATATATCAACGGCACCCCACATAATAATTATGGTGCGGGTATACTCTTCTATCCAATCCCCGTCTCACTCATACTAAGGGAAATACATGTTCGGAATGACTCTCGAACTGCATTATCACATACACAAACAATATTGAGGCGAAGCATAGATTCCAAGTCTCTAAGAGGTCAGTACATACCCTCACATCTCTTAGGACCGTCTGACCATCAATCAGATAGCCTGTACCAAGGATATCTATCTTCTAGGGTACGAGTCAATATCCCCCATAAAGGCACATCGAGATAAGACTATCCCAGCGCGGTAACCTCAGGGATAGCAAGTAGCGCTGGCATGATTTTCACACGTATATAGTATATGCATAAACACAGTCATATAAATATACTATTATTACCATATGTCTTTAGGTACCTTTCATCACCCATAATTATAACATTTATCCTTATTTCTCAATCTTTAGTTATCACGTATAACGGTTCGTCTCTTACTTTAACTGAGGGATTAATCCAACTTACTACGTAACACTCATGGACTCTGTCCTCCCAAGTGTAGAATTCAGTAGGTACTCATCTATTTTTCCAACGTAACTATCTTACGCGTCTCTCCCTTTAATATACAACCCCATCGTCCCTTATGTGTAAACATCCCAAAATGTAAATCTCGTCTTAGATTAAAGGTCTCATAATTATTAATAAGTCCTACTGGTCTCCTTTACCTTCCAAAATATTTTAATAAGGATGTCCAAAGATTTTTACTCATTTAATTTGAATTCAACTATTTAAAAGGGGAAATATGAGTCTGCCAGGAGGGGTTGATCGATCGATGGCAGGAGCTCGATCGATCGATTTGTTGATCTATCGACACCCCTGGTTCGATCGATCGATAAAACAGGTATGGCGAATTCTGCAGATTAACTGTTACGGGTTATATCATTCAACATCAACCAAATTCATATTTTTAACACCCAAACTCCCAGAAATTCGTACTACCTACATTATAAAAGCAAACTGACAATCTTCTACATAAAGCATGTGAATTTTCATCAATAACCATGGATTAAAAGGGCGAAAACTCATATTAACCTCATGAACCCTAGAAATTTCTTTAACTTTGTTCTAATCCGTCTTTTTCCAGAATTTCTACTCCTAATACATCATAAATCCGTTGTTTAACCTCTACATACGAAGGGGATTTCCAGATTATCATTCATATCATTACTACATGCAATTTTCCTATCTCCAACATGGGTTTTCTTCTATGAAACTCATCCTAAACTTCCCTAGACTAACATGAGTGATGCATTAACGAAATTAAGCAAGATAAATACTTGCCTGGTAATTTCAAAGTTCTGATATGTGGACGAATTTGGTGTGGTTGCATTCCCCGTCGCGCGATCTACGCGTTGGTGGTGGTGGCGGTGCAACCGGATGAGTTTTTGCCCTAGAACACCTTGGCAAGCTCTCTCCTTCCCTCTCCTATGGACGTCACTTGTCTTTGGTTGTGTTAACCCTAGAAGACAACCTTAGACTTCTGATATAACCCTTGAAAATTCGTGGGTTTAATTGCCCAAAATTACAAAATGTCCTCCCAGGGCGCTAAATAAGCATAAAAACGCCCCGAGACCCAGACTAAAACTATGGGTACACTTTTCTGACTATCTCGACCCTTCCGGAAACTTTGGCGCACTCAAAATGACCATACGAGCAACTTATAATTTATTCACTTTTATTAATCAATATTTAGTCCCGACGCGACACGATCGCGTCCCGACTCAAATTTCCAAAATTGTCATTTTATTCACTTTTGACATCTAATAGAACCAATATTATATATTACTCTACTCATTAGTAATATTCAACAAGTTTCCTATAATTACTAACTCACATCACATTAATAATTATAAAGTAATTAATTTCCGAATTTATATTAAATTAATAACTCACATTAAATTTAATAAATCCCCAAATTTATAAAGCATAAAAAATACGGGGTATTACAAGAATGTTTTCCCCTCAGAGTTTGTAGCGAGATCCTCCGTTGGTCCTACCACGGGGTCAGTGTACGGGAGTTCTTTATCTAGAGTTTTGCAGCAAGAGATGGTGGTTTTCCTCATTCCACTAATAGTTACACGAGGGTTGATAGGTCTCATCCTGAGGCATGATCGAAGGTTGTATCTTAGATGGTGGGGTTTTTGAGTCTTGTATCCAAAGGTAGATATTGATTTCGGGAATGGTGACTAATCATCCTTTCTCAGTTATGATATGTGTCAACGAAGAATATGTATCAATCGTGGAAGCATTCTACAGGGCTTAAGTAAGAGAACCTCATAATAGCTACAAGGGAAAATTCATTAATAAATAGCGCGAACAACCCCCATTCAATATCTGCCTTGGGTATTCTTCTATCCTCCTCAGTAACCCATGACACATTAATATCATTTTAGATAACCTTATGGATCATCCCGTAATCCACGCACAATCCTTCTTCATAAAAGATCTCTATCTCTGGTTATAAGGATTTCTTTGCTTTATCCCACGATAGTTCAGGAAGTCCATGATAGGGGAAGCCCTCTCCTTGGAGACGAAATTTAACATTCCACCCTTGATTGGGTCTTTAGGACTTGGGGTTGGAGTTGTGATTTTGGGAGTATGCCCGAGATTAGTATTTCCCAGGTGTTCAATGGTAATGACGGCTTTGCGGGTTCTTTGTTGATTCCTTCCGATTTTGAACCTTGGCATGAACCCCATATTTTAGATGATTCGATTGACTACACTATGAATAATTATCTCCTCTTATATCGTGTGAACAAGTGGTACGATATGGATTCGCTAAGGCGGATGTCTCTACTATCGTGGTGAGTATCCAGGAGGGGAATGGTTCTAGTGTTGGCAACTACTCTTGAGCTTCCATCCCTTTAAATCGTGATTACCTTCGTATCTAATGGGAATTTGACTTTCATATGAAGTGATGAGGGTAATTCACCCATGGGGTGTATCCACACCCTCTCGAGAAAGAGGTAGATGTTAATTGGGACGTCGACCACTTGAAACTCAACATCACACTTTATAGGCCCCATTATGAGAGTAGGGATGATGAACCTTAGGACTTCTCTGAGAGTATTACCATAGGACCTGATGGTCGTATAAGATGGTATCAAGTTCGAGTTAATGTATCCAAGACCAATGGTAGTGCAGAGGGAATGCACATTAATGGTAGACCCATTATCTATCATCACTAATCGAAAAATTTATCCACATGTCTCAATGGTAATGTGTTGGTTAAACCGGTGATTATGACATGTCCTCATCATAGAATTTGATGTGTTATTGCATAGTGATGGAATCGATTGAGGATAACAATTCTATCATAGTCAGGTCTTTAGGCACAAAAGCTTGAGACAACAGATGATTAAGGGCAACTCGGTGTTCTCCGCAGTAGCTAGTAACTCCCATATGGTGATATTAGTTGATATCCTGGATTTTATTATTTTACTAAGGAGGAGATGTGATAGCACCTTCAGGGGGTCTTTCTCATTACTAGATGGGTTTGGATGGGTGGAGTTTTAACCCAACTTAGTAAGGAAGTAGGCCTCTTTGTCTAGTGAGAGTACGAGTTTTGCCCGATATTTCTATTCAACTTTTTTTTATATATAGTAGAAGGTCAATCGAGGATATGGGGCTAGAGGCAGGCATCATTGTCTTTGGGGCCATCACCTCAGTCCAATCTAGGGTAGGGCTAGTTTTGGACTTTTAGGATCATTCGTCTTCATTTTAGAGGTAGTTTGGGACATGGATTCATTTATCCATTGTATAGCTATGCAAGAGATCTAGGTAGAGTGGATCTAGTTTGTTTCTCTGGTTTGACATATTAGGTGATGATTTCGCAGACCTGGATGAACCCGACAAGATTTCATTATCGAAGGCTATTTCTTGGTGCTCTTTCTTTTCAATGGAGGTTTCATGTTTACCTGGTTTCATCTTTTTCATGATGTGGCCTTGAAAAATATATCCCTGTATCCTGGTCCCTAGGGAGATATCTCCTTTATAAATCTGTCATAGGTCAGTGAAGGTAATACATATTGTAGGTTGTCAAACTTTTCACGTGCAAGGTCATGGGGAACAAGGTTAACTAGTTCCATATCGATCGTATATAAGTACCTTCGGGAGGGGGGACTTCTTGCAAGGATGGCCTTAGTGAGTCATTTTATCTTGATGTTCTATTATGCCAACTATGTGGGTTTTATCATGGTAAGTATTCCCATAGTTTCAACCTACATCTATGTAATGGTAAGTCTAGGGAGACAACATGAGCACGAAGAGGTCGAATGCTAGATATAGAACGAGTAAGTCAAGATCATTATATGGATTGCCGAGATCTTTTCTTGGTTGACTGACTTCGGGAGGATTATGATCGACCTCTATAGTACCGCAAATGGTGTCCAATATTTCCATGGGTAAGTCATCCCATCCAACGGATTCGATACTTTAGTATATGTTGACATTGGGGTCCCTGAGATACCCCTTGTTGTTGAAGAACTAGAGGGGTGGTCCATATTATAAGAAACTTGACTGTTAATTTTTTTTACAGTGTAGCCTTTCTTTTTTATACAACAGGTCCTGTATTCATGCTATTCAAGTCGGTCAAGATCTTTTTCTATAGCTCTGTGCCTGATACCAAACTTATGTAATCTCGAATGCTAGGTGTTTCGAATATACTCCATGAAATTGATAAAAGTAGGGGCAACGAAATTGATATTTCCATGTAATAAAATCGTTGGACGTAAATTGTCAGTATATTTTACTCATTTGTATTGGGGCTAGATAATGGGGTGTCTGAATCATGGCTTTTTCTGTTCAATTACAGACAAACGTAGAAGTATCATTATTTCCAGAAGAGTTGGGTGAGATTGTGTTTGAAGTGGTAGGAGAGTGGGTTCCATTATTGATTCTTGAATATGTGAGAGAGTATAAGTGTGCTTTATAGGTTGATCATCCCCCTCCATAGGATTAGATTGTCATTATGATGACGATATGCTCGGTTTCTTGGAGGTATTCATCATATATCTCCTCCCACTCGACCGAGTGATATGTTTCTTCCAAGGATGGAGTAAGGTTTCTTAGATATTTTGAGTGCATGAATTGTGTGACCATTAAAAATTCCGGGCTGCAGTGGTTAGTTCGTAGGAAGTGTATGTCTATGATGAAAAATGCCATACGATAAATGGTAGGCTCAGTTTCAGCGATGATTTTTAGGGCGGATGATAGTGCGACCAAAGGGGTTGCTACTTAGATGTGTGAGTGTTTCCTCATCCTTAATTTGTGACGAATAAGGATAATCAAGGTGGATGGGTCGGTGTTTGAGATGGGAGTGGATGATAAGGCGTCGGTCCTTAATTGGGACGATATGGTAGGGGTTGTTAGTAATATTGAGTTTCGGAGGCATGAGGATCTAGACATCAATGTTGTATTGGATGGTAAATCGAAGGTCCTAAAAATTATCTGTAATGTGATAGGGTCCTTGATGGAACTCGTAATGTCATTCGGACACCCAGTTCTTGTTAGGGAAGTCAGAGTCTGTTCTATAATTTGGAGTCTTTGATCAACCATCCAACTTCAATTCAGTGAAGACCCGACTAAAGGGGGCCTGGAGATCAATGAGGTGACTTTTTTGAGTCTGTAACTATTTGAGAGGGGGCACGACTTGATAGTTTCTTAGTGAGGATTCTGATTGAAAGGGTGTAGTGGTGGCTACCACAACATGGAAAGTGTTGATAATCGGACATACTTTCGATTGAGGATTGACCATAAGACTAGTGATGTGAGATGCAAAATCTCGTCGAGAATTCTTATGGGTGAAGAACTTATTTGTAACTCGGTGAGGTTACTTTATCGATTTATTAGCTTTGGAGGTGAGACGTCCTTGATTTTCCACCCTATATGGTTGAGGGGTTTGAAATTTAGGATGCAGGTGAGATAGGGTTCATATTGTACCTCTTTTTATATATTCATGGTAACGATATCTACTTGATCATTATTCAAGGGGAGATTGACCATCTAACTAACTTTCTCTCTCTAGCAAGTGATGAAAGTTCCAATTTAATCTCCTTCTTATTGATTCAACTTTCTAAATCTTTACATGTGATGCACAATTCTTAATTGTATTTGTAATGTATAACGAAATCAGGCATACATCGTTAATATTGTGGTAGTCCTGTCATCTTTTTTTCCCATATACTAGGTAAGAGCTACTCCGAAAAAAGTGAAGGAGAACACCATCTCCAGTAGTTCGAGGCTTACATCCCACACATACATTTGAAGATAGTATTTGGATAAATGGGTGAATGAGGAGTTGAGTCTTTTATGTTATTTGAATACGGGCATGTTGAAAGGCTCTTGTAACTGAGATTTGGGATAGAGATCCATATTTTTTATGTTTGTAAGCTTGTCCGTAGTTTGCATCTTGCTAATGGCTTTTTGGAAGAGACATAGTTCAGATTGAACTTGTGTTATCTCCTTGTTTAAGGTGGGGGAATAATCTCGTGAACTTGTGGAGGAGCTATAAATTCTTCTCATGAGGGGTCTTAAAAGACGGTGTTTAGGTACTCGGGGTAATGATGGCAGGATTCAAAGTATCCATGCGGTCAAAAATCTACTTTAAAGTGAGGGGCGCCAATATTATCATGGGGAGTCGATGCTGGAACTGCTGCGGTTGGATCCTAAGGATTATCTAGTACTGTCTTAATAGCCTCTGTAGGTGGTGTACTCGTGTTGGGGATTAGAGGAGGGAGTGCATTATCCCCTATTCTAGTTGTAATGTTGGCTTCATGCAGGAAGACTTGGGCTTGGCTTAGCGCCTTAATTTTTGACTTCATGATATTTTAAGAGGCGCTGATGTTCTCATGCTGTCTCAAAACATGGTCGATTATGGATGGAGCTTGATCCTCTTCAATAGACATGGATCTTAATATGGTACAGACTTGACATTTATGGGTGGGGAGCTCGCTAATAAAAACTAGATGGCCACATAGAGCGCGATATCAGGTTTCCAGGGTAAGAACTTACTGTGAATTCTGTGCTAATAACGATTGCGGAAAACGTCAGGGCTCTTTCGTTCAGGATTTCGTTGATAAAAGGACAATACATAGGGGGAGTATAAATATGTATGACTATTTATGTTGAAATTCTTTTTATATGCATTTAACCTTATAAGGATGGTATTTTGTTTTTTTATATATTTTTATTCGTAATATCTTAAAAAAGGAAAAATTAAACAGAGTCCTGTTGGATTTGGGTGAACAATGTTGAGCTCCCATTTTTCGTATGAGGAGCGAGAAAGTAACAGACTGTGGTATATTATTTCTTCAAAATAAAATATGGTAAGGGGAATACAATGTAAGGGTATTCTATTTTGGCTATGACTTGCAGATTCATACTGTTTTATCTTCCATATAAAAGGGGAAGACATTTGTCTTGGAATCTGAGGGGTTTTGGACCATCCTCCGGCCGTCTGATAAATTTTGAAAAATAATTGTCAAAGTTAATGGCCCATAAGTATCTATTCTTTTTCTGCAATATGATATCTACCTATAATTTTTTCTCAATATTTAAAAGTCAATGTGACTCAATGATTTGTTGATCGCTTTCAGTGCCATGAATTACGATATATCGGGTTGCTTGGACTGAGCAACCTCTAAGGTACTTGTTAAACCACTTTACCCCAGTACTAAATAGATGTGAAGGCCTATTTTATATACCCCAATACTAAACAAACTTCAAATGTTTTTAGTCACCAAGAATTTGGGATTGAGAGAGAAGTTGCCCGATATACCAAACGGGTGGGTAAAACAAGTGAGAATATTCATCGGGCCACTCTGTCAGTTTGATGATTTTGGCCTTGAGAGCATAGGTTTTAAACAATATGACACTACACCATATACGGCTAATGGTAACGGTTTTGACCCGTTACCAACACTATGGGTCACGGTCATAACCCGTTGGGGTCACAGTAAGCACTCGAGACCAATAGGGGAAAAATGGGGTCATGGTCCATATCCGTGATGACAGTCCTGCAGGAGGTCACGATCTGGACCCGTGACCCACATGGGAGAACATGGATCATGGTTACTACCCATGACCACTGACCCACAAGTGGTCAAGGTTGGTCACGATCCACAACTGTGACCCCTAATTTAATTTATTTTAAAAACAAATTGGTTACGACCCAATATCGTAACCCAACATTTCTTTTGGGGCACAGTTGTGGACTATGATCAATAATTAGTTTAAATTTTAAAAAAATATATATTATCACGATTTTGGATCGTGACCACAAATTTGTTTAATTTAAAAAATATATATATTTATGATCACGATTTTTGACCGTGACCGAATAAAAAAAATTAGAAATTAAATTAATTTTTTTGCATCCCAAAAAAATATGTACAATTTTCAAACCTTTTTACATTTCTAGAAATAAATATTTCACCAATATGTAATAAAAGTTAACTAATGCGTGCTTTCATGAATATGTAATAATACAACACAAGTTAACTAATACATGTTTGCATGAATATGTGATAAAATACAACACATGCTTACGAGAATATGTAGAACACAACAAAATATAACCCATGTTTGCGTGAATATATACAACAAAAATAAAAATACAATGAATGCTTGCGTGAATATGTTCCAAATGTTTCTTCCCCATTGAGGCCTACAAACAAAACTTCAAAATGTCCCAAGTGGTAAGTAACAAAGGACTTGAATCCCAAAAATAATTTTGGAATGCCTACTTAGCAAAAAATGGCATTAAAGCCCATGTAGTTTGTAAGATGAACAAGGTTGGGGACTACCCATAATTTGAATCTAGGGTGTCTTTTTTGATTTATGAAAATTATGTCAAATGCGTTGAAAGTGTAGAAAATTATTAGAACACTCTAAATTGAGAATTGCAGTATAACTACCCTTTTTTATTTCTTATTTACGAAGAGATATGTTAGTGAATAATTCTGAGAACACTCTACATTGGGATACTTTGCATTTTCTCTCTTCAACGACAAGTTTTTAAGCCTAAGTCTAACTATTTGAAAGTTTTGATCATGTTCTCTAATCGGGTATCCCGTGACTACGTGGTCAGTTATACCTATCTCGTTCGACGTGTTCATGCCTCTTACAGCCTAAGCCTTTCAATTGCATGTTTTCAAGTATAAGACTAACTATTTGTAAGTTTTGGTCATATTCTCTAATCGAAAATCCTATGACTATGCGGTCAATTACTACGTGTTACGTTGGTCTCGTGTGAGGTGTTCGTGCATCTTGTGGGGCCGTTTAGGGGTTGTTTTTTTATTTTTTCCTTTTAACGACATGCTTTCAAGAATAATTCTAACTATTTGCAAGTTTTAATCATTTCTTTAACCCGGAGTCCCGTGGCCACGCAGTCAGTTGCTACATGTTACGTTGGTCTCGTGTGAGGTGTTCGTGCCTCTTGTAGGGCCATTTGGAGGTTTCTTTGCATTTTCTACCTACTACGGCATGTTTTCAAGCCTAAGTCTAACTATTTTTAAGTTCTAGTAATGTTCTCTAATCAGGAGTCCCATGACTACACGATCAGTTTTTACAGGTTTCGTTGGTCCCGTACGAGGTGCTCGTGCCTCTTGCGGGGCTATTTGGGGGATGTTTTGCATTTAATCCCTTCAACGGCATGTTTTCAGTAGTTATTATAACTATTTGAAAGTTTTGGTCATGTTCTCTAATTGGGAGGCTCGTGACTACGCGATCAGTTAGTACGTGTTTTGTTAGTCCTATATGAGGTGTTCGTTCAACGGCATATTTTCAAGAGTAATTCTAACTATTTGAAAGTTTTGGTCATGTTCTTTAATTGGTAGTCTCGTGACTACGAGATCAGTTAGTACGTGTTATGTTAGTCCTATATGAGGTGTTTGTGCCTCTTATAGGGCTGCTTTGTGTTTTCTCCCTTCAACGAAATGTTTTCAATTTGAAGTTTTCAAGTTGGATCCTTTCATTTGAAGTCTTCAAGTTGAACAACATGTTTAAGAGTATAGTTTTTCTCACTAGTAGTCAAAGTGAAAGGAGCTGGGGGATAGAAATTCTTCCCTGCTACTGTTGGAGGAAACATTGGATGATCTTGATGACTGGAAAAAGAATCAGTCTACCTTCTTGATAGGTAGAATAGTGATGTTATATATGTGGATGACACATACGTTTCATCTTGTTACACTTATAGAGTATCCTCTGACTAATATCCATTTATTTATTCGTTCTCATACGGATTTTGGTATATCTGTGGATGACTGGACTGACTCGCTTAGAAAATGGAGCCAGTTGCCTCTGTTGGTTTGTGCCCATGTGGGGAAAACTATAGCATATCTTGTAATTGGATGACTGCCGTTATTCTCAGCTAATGGGATTTTGTCAAACCTTCTTTATAATTCTTGGTGACTATTGTGTCAAGTGGGCTAAGAGAAGATTATCCCTTTATGCATAAGGAACTTTTATCTTGTGGATAACTTGACTAAATCCTTGAGGATATCTCTGGGCGATTTATGGTAGTATCGCGGGTCATCTCGTCATTCGCCCCGATCTGTTGGGGAAGCTATGGTGGTTTAAGGAGATTACTTGGGATGGTTATGGAAGGATTTAGTTGTGAGGGTTTTCACTGAGGAAATTAGGTAAAGGTGGATCATGATAGCGAAAGTTTATTAGGAACTTTCGAAAGATAACAACAGTTATGTCAATGTAATGGGAGAACAAAATGGCATTTTTTACAAGAGAAAGGATTTTACCCAAAATCACTTTATGGGTTGCCTACGTACCTCTGTGGGGATAATTTTTTTTTATAATTTTCGAACGATATTTAAAGAGTATAAGGACTTATGTAGTCATTACAAAGAGAGAGAAAAAAAGTTTTTTATAAAAGAATTGCTTGATGTGATAAATGGATCAAGGGTAAAATTTCTTGAGTCGGTCTAAATTTACTGGTCCAACTATCACTTTTTCATCGAGTTTTCTAAGCATAACAACAACACCTAATAAAATTTTCTACATAAGGTATGGACACTCAAATTAGGTTTTAATTTCCGTATTTGTTACCAAATAGGTTCGATGATTAATTTAAGAGGAAGGTCTCCCCCTTGCACACCCCAAGATTCGGCTTCCTTATTGAATGATTTTATGATGCGGCGGTGGTTCCCTTATATGTGGTACAATGCCTTCAATATCACCTCATCCAAGAGTAAGAGTTCATCATAAGGGTGTTGTTTCTAATGAATTTCCACTTCTTGAGTTTAAAGAATAACCCATGGGGAAGGTATTTAAAGTTCAATAGGAAGGACCACTTCTATGTCGTAGACTAAGGAGTTGTGTGTTATGATGGATGTGCGAGGTACTTAGAGTATGTAAAGGATCCAGTTATTCCAGTTCCTAAAACTTTAGGCCATCTTGTTAACTATGTATTTAGGGCTTTCATTTGAAGCTTCAACTTCCCCATTGGTTTGTGGTCGGTAAGGATAGAACACGAGCCTCTAAATTTCTTACTCTTTAACCACCTCTCTGACTTCAACTTTGAATTAGAGCCCATTATCTGATATAAATGCTTGAAGGACCTCGTAGCATTATATGATATTTTTTTAATGAACTTGGCCAGTTTCTTCGTATTCATTACTATGTATAATTCAACTTCAACCCATTTTACGAAATAATCAATGGCAACTAGGATGAATTTGTGCCCATTGGAAGCTTTTGGAATGACCTTCCCAACAATGTTAATGACCCAAGCTGAGAAGGACTAGGGACAATCCATGTTGTAAAATTCACGGAGAGGTAAGTACGAGAGACTGGAGAATTATTGGCACTTGAGGCATCTCCTTATGTAGGCAACCCATTATTGGACCATCGTAGTCCAACAATATCCTTGTTAATAAACCTTCTTAGTAAGCATAAGGTCCTTCATAAGGAGTCCACATTCCCTAAAATGGATATTATGCATTATTTCTTCAGTTTTAGCCTCTGCCGTGCAATGAAAATAGGAGCCATCAAAGTTTTTCTTCAATAGTGTCATATCACATATGATTTTCTAAGATTCGAGTTTGCAAAGGGTCATGCGATCTTTCTTATTAGATCCTTATAAGTATCTACCATGCTTAAGGATGAACCAAATGTCATAATACCATAACGAAATTTGTCTTAAGCTTCTTCTGTGGTGAGTACGGTATGGTAGTGGTGAGTTAGCATGGATTGCTTTTGTATTTGCAAGCGTGTAAACACACACACACACCCCACTTAAACACCTTATCTTACACACACACTAAAACCCTATCACACGCACCCAATAAACACACACACACACACACACACACACTATAACACATGCAATAAACACGCACATGCACAAAAAATAAGGGGGTAAAGAGGTACCTTTGTTGGTGGTTGGAGATGGTCGTAAATGGAGTCTGGAGAGAGAGAGAGATTTGATTTTTTAAGAAAGGAAGAAAGTTAATCGGGGTTCTATTATGTTTTATACCCAAAATGGGGTCACGGTCCAAAATCATGACCCGACATGTAACTAATTAATGACTTAAATATGATCGCTGTTCTTCACCGTGATCCCATACGTGACCAATTGGAAACTCGAGACATGGTCACAGTTCTACACCATGACCCATGTATTGTGACCTTTTGAAATGAATTTTGGAGGTTAATGTTTATTAATATCATCACATGTAGGTCACGGTTAAAGACTCTGACAACCTTTCTGACCAAAACTAAGGGAATTTTATCACCATAATGGGTCAAGGGGAGTCACGGGTTTAGATCCTAACCCATTGGTCACGGCTCCTGACCGTGACCCTTAATACTAGTCACTGTGTATGCTCATGGGTGGGTCATGGTTATTGATCGTGACCACCAGTGTGACAAAATGAAAGGGAAACTTGGAACCATAACGTGTCACAGTGGAGTTACAACTTTGGACTGTGACACCTATTGATCGTAACCAACCCCTAAATGAGGACACCCACCACCCTTGTCACTTATTTGGTTACGGTAAATAGTTAGGGGTAATAGTTTTAGACCATGACTCGCTCTTCACGGTCTAAAATCGTGACCCAATTATTATGACCATTTTCAGTTAATGGTAGAGTGTGAAGATAAAGACTATGCAGTGTGTTATGAAAAATAGGTAATATTTATTTTTACATACTTTGATGTTTGTTTTATCGCGAGGTCCTTTGTGCGTGCCTATATGTTTGGGAAAATGTACAATGATGTACATGGGGATTTTAAGGGAGTCTAATACTCAGGTCGTTAAACGGTTCTAAAATTTGCATAAAGTAGTCATGAGGGGGAGCGATATTTATTATATTATAATGGAAGCATAAGGAAAGTTCGGTTCTCTTGATGTAATAGGCAATAGAGTCTCCACTATGGTGTTATGGGCCCCGAATGGGACTTAGGGAGAGAGGGATTCTTGCTTCATTTGATCCCTGAGGGGACATGAGGGTTCTTGTCTTTCGATCTGTTGTTTCTCACTGACGTTGGGTTATTGGTTTGATTGGATTTTACAAGATTGCATTTTTGGACATGGGGTCATTCAAATGACAACGTATGTCATTCGAATGACGTAGCATCTCCTTCTAATGACAGCATACGTCGTTCAAAACGACAGAGGCGACGGATGGACTAGAGAGTCCTAATCAGATTTTACCTCTTAAACCCTTTAAATACTAAACTGATATGGGTCTGGGACTTTGAAAAACACTTTTCTCCCAAATTTTCTCCAATAAGGTTCTCAAAACATATTTCCTCTCATCTTCAACCCCTAGCCCCTACTTTTAACAAGTTTTGAAGATTCAATTGGTGTTTTCTCAAGAGGAGTTCAACTGTTTACTCAGATTTTTATCAAATTAATCACATGCATGAATACTCTATTCCTTTTCTTTAGTATTATGCATTTTAAGTGTTTCCTAAACCTTAATCTCATATTTTTCTTAAAATCAATTAGAAATCTAATTAGAGAAAGTGTACACTTAAAACTTGGGGTTATTTTTATGAAATATTTTTATATGAATAATATTCATAATGCTTGGGTACATAGGATTTATGAGTGAATTTTTGGTTTTGTTAGTGTGGGTTACATGTTGAAAAACCCTAGTTTTGGAATAAATGGAATTGAGGTGTATAACTCATGTAATTTGTTTTGAGATAATGAAATTAGAATTTTGATGTATTAATGATGAAATCTTGGTTTATTTTAATTTAAAATAATTAAATGGGATTAATTGGGTGTTTATGATGATGTGTTAATTAAATTAAGATTACATTAAATTAGACTATCATACATAGTTTCACATGTTGATTTATTTATGTGTGATTATGTAATTTGTTGGTATTATTAAATTTCCATTGTAACGACGGGTTGGTTGGTATCTTATGCTCTCCCTATATTTTAAGATGCCTTCTAGGTATGTGACTAGTGGGTAGGCGTTTTGATGATCTACGCCTTCTAAATATGGGACTAGTGAGGGTAGATTATTACGACTTCATTATGTCGGGGGTGGGATGATTTTAAATACTTTATTGTTGTTAGGCTAGCCTAGACATGAGACTAGGTCGAGGTTTATGTTACAAATTCATCCTATACATAGGGTAGGACGTTTTGATAACTTGGGGACCCCTAGGTATGAGACTAAGGAGTATTTTTAGGATCTCACATCGATTGAAAGGGTGGGGTAATTTATAAATTGTGAAATTGAGAAATTAAAAATTAATGCCTAAGATATAAACGGGTATTAAAATTGGTGGCGACATAATGTGTGAGGGACCGACAGTTTAATCAGGTCAGCTTGGATGATTTATGTCGTGTCATGTGTGGAACCTTGTCATATTGTGGGGAATCGACAGTTTAAACGGGTTCGGATGGCTATTGACAAGGGGAAGTTTTACACTTTGGTGGAAATTACCACCCAGGGAAGGAGGATCGCCATAATAATAAGTGAGAACATTAATTAATTGTCTTAAATTAACATCGTGGGACATGGGAATTTAAAAATCATATTGGTGTGTGCTTTTGAAATGGGGATCCTTGCGGGTAGTTAGTGATTTACATTAATCACATTTAACAATCTCGTTTAATTTAAAATATTCTATTGTGATATTTATTGCGTATACTTCTACTTTCTGGATTCAAGGATCCTATTTGAGGGTAGTAGTGTGTATTCATGCTCGGGTCTCTAACCTCGTTTGTTGACTAACTTTTTCGGGATAAGTTTTGGACAAGCTGCATAGGATTATCATAGATTATCGTTTGGAGGTGCAACTGGAGTTCATTCATTTTATTGGTTTATTTAGTTAGACTTTATTTTTGAGTCGTATTTTATTATGAGACTTCATTTGAGTTTTATTGGGCCATTCGGTTCCAAAGTTGTTCAGAGGATTTCAGTTGGATTATTCACTTGCTTTATTATTCAGACTTTATTTAATCATTATTATAGATTGAATTTAATTGGAGTTTTACCATGTGATGGATCTTTTATAGCTCAGTTTTTTATGTTCATTTGGGATTCATTTAATTATTTATCACATGGACTAATTTATCTGTCTCATATCTGTCTCACGCTAAGAATAATATTTATTTAGTTCACGCCCGACGTAGTCCGGCAGCAGTGGCTAGCCACCCCATATGTCGAATTGCGCGGTATGTGACAAATGGTGTCAGAGCATGGTCTTAGGTTTCATAGGTTATGAGTCCGTTTTAGCTTCCGCATTGTTTATCTTTGATTCCTTTTGATGATTTTTACTCTTAGTTATTTTGAGTCTGATGTTACTTTGTTCCTATATTTTTAGATGGCGAACACAAGGAGAACTAGGAGTAGGAGAGATGAGTTTGTTTCTAGTCCCGCGGATCAGGAAAGGCAGCGGTAGATTGTTTTAGAGGCCGAGGAGTTATCGGCTATAATTTATGAGGCCACAACAACTGGTATGGTGATGGGTAGGCAGAGATGGTTGACTTTGCAGGGTAAGGAGCAGGCTACACCCGCTTCGTCCTGGGATAGGGAGGACCAACTTCCTCAAAGGCAATCCTCCCATCTTTGGAGGGGGATCTGACCCAATGGTTACTCACCAATTGAGGAGGGATATGGAGAGGCACTTAAGGACGGTGGACTGCAAAGATGTGCAGAAAAAACTGCTAGCAACATTTAAGCTGTCAGGGAATGCTTTGCAGTAGTGGGAGAGTGCTACCATATCATAGGAGAGAGATCGGTTGAGTTATGCAGAATTTCAGATAAGTACAATAATAAGTATTTCCCATATGCTATTAGGTGTGCAAACAAGAGAGAATTTATAGACTAGGATCAAGGATTGAAGTCGATTATCGAGTATGAGCAGGAATTCATCAATTTATCTATTTTTGTACCTGAAGAGGCGGATACTGAGAGGAAGAAGATGGAGTGTTTCATTAAGGGATTGCCTTGGTCGATTAGGCAGATGGTGTTGGGGAACTCGACGTACACTAGCTATGCTCAGGTGGTGGATGTCGCAATGTTGTTATTGCAAGAGAAGGCTAATTATCAAAAGAAGTTGGGAAATAGACAAGAGTCTAATGGACAAGGAAATGAGAGTAAGGGTCGCAATGATCAAGCATGGAAGAGGTAGAGGACCAATCTAGAACTACAAGGTCAAGTGGAGGAGCGAGTAACTTTTAGGCATTTCGAACCTTTTAAGGGGGAATGCTTCGTCTGTGGGAAGATAGGGCATAAGGCGTCTACGAGTTTCAAGAAAGAAGACCAATAAGGATAAGCAGTACAGGACCAATTGGGTCAATTCATGCAAGGGCAAGGAGTTTAGGGATAGCTAGGAATAAGGCCTCCAGTCTTAGCAGCAGCTAGTGTTCAGGGGGCATTAGCAGCGTCAGGTGCTCAAGGGGCGCCAGCAGCACCATCAAAACCTACAACATCAGTTGCGCAGGAGGTGGTCACAGCACTAACCAGTACCGATTATGAGAGGTGCTATGTACCTCAGTGTCAGGAAAAGCAGGATATATTGCATGGCTAGAGGAGTGTCGGTACGTAATCACTATTTTCTAGATAATAAAATGTATAGGTGTATATATATTTTATTTTGAAATAGTGAGTTTTCGTGCGGGTGAGATTGGGTATATGGGCACCAGATTATGACACCCTATGGGTAGGCATATGTGAGGCTTATTTTGTTTTACCCGTTTGCATTTTTCGTTGAATTCCGAGGGCAAAATTCCTTTTCTAGTGGGGGAGTATGTAACACACCGTGTTTTAATTAATTGACTTTAATTAATTTGGAGAAAAATAAATCTTGGAGTTAATAGCTTTTAAGAATTTAACTTGGTTTTATTAGTAAATTTTTCAATTGGGGATTAAATTGGGTCTTTTATAAAAAGGTTATAAGGATTTTTATCATTTAACTAGCAGGTGAATTTTTAAGAATATTTATCAGATTAAAAAGTTGAATTTTACAAGATTGTATTTTTGGATGTGGTGTCGTTCAAACGACAACGTATGTCGTTCGAATGACATAGCATCTCGTTCGAACGATTGCATACGTCGTTCTAACGACAGAGGCGGCGGATGGATTAGAGAGTCCTAATCAGATTTTACCTCTTAAACCCTTTAAATACTAAAATGATATGGTCTGGGACTTTGAAAAACACTTTTCTCCCAAATTTTCTCCAGTAAGGTTCACAAAACATATTTCCTCTCATCTTCACCCCCTAGCCCCCACTTTTAACAAGTTTTGAAGATTCAATTAGTGTTTTCTCAAGAGGAGTTCAACCGTCTACTCAGATTTTTATCAAATTAATCACAAGCATCAATAC
Source organism: Sambucus nigra (assembly GCA_949130495.1). NCBI lineage: Eukaryota > Viridiplantae > Streptophyta > Magnoliopsida > Dipsacales > Adoxaceae > Sambucus > Sambucus nigra. The sequence continues at coordinate 118,109,673 of OX422218.1, read as the reverse complement.
TCTATTCCTTTCCTTTAGTATTATGCATTTGAAGTGTTGCCTAAACCTTAATCTCATGTTTTTCTTAAAATAAATTAGCAATCTAATTAGAGAAAGTGGACACTTAAAACTTGGGGTTATTTTTATGAACTCTTTTTATATGAATAATATTCATCACCCTTGGGTACGTAGGATTTATGAGTGAATTTTAGGTTTTGTTGGTGTGGATTGTATGTTGAAAAACCTAGTTTTGGAATAAATGGATTTGGGGATGTATAACTCATGTAATTTGTGTCGAGATAATGAAATTGGAATTTTGATGTATTAATGATGAAATCTTGGTGTATTTTAATTTAAAATAATTAAATGGGATTAATTGGGTGTTTATGATGATGTGTTAATTAAATTAAGATTGAATTAAATCGGACTATCATACGTAGTTTTACATGTTGATTTATTTATGTGCGATTATGTAATTTGTTGGTATTATTAAATTACCATTGTGATGACGGGTTGTTGGGTATTTTATGCTCTCCCTATATTTTAGGGGTCCTTCTAGGTATGGGAGTAGTGGGTAGGACTTTTGATGATTTACGCCTTCTAGGTATAGGACTAGTGAGGATAGATTATTACGACTTCATTATGTCGGGGGTGGGCTGATTTTTGATACTTTATCGTTGTTACGCTAGCCAAGGCATGGGACTAGGTCGAGGTTTATGTTAGAAATTCATCCTATACATAGAGTAGGACGTTTTGATAACTTGGTGACCCTTAGGTATGGGACTAAAGGGTATTTTGAGGATCTCACATCGATTAAAAGGGTTGGGTAATTTATAAATTGTGAAATTGAGAACTCATGCATAAGATATAAACGGGTATTAAAATTGGTGGCGACATAATGTGTCAAGGACCGATAGTTTAACCGTGTCAGCTTGGAGAATTTATGTCGTGTCGTGTGTGGAGACTTGTCATATTGCGGGAAATCGTCAATTTAAACGGATTCGGCTGGCTATTGACAAGGGGAAGTGTGACACTTTGGTGGAAATTACCACCCGGGGGCGGGAGGACCTCCATAATAAAAAGTGAGAACATTAATTAATTGGGTTAAATTAACATCATGTGACTTGGGAGTTTAAAAATCATATTGGTGTGTGCATTTGAAATGGGGATCCCTGCGGGTAGTTAGTGATTTACATTTATCGCATTTAATAATCTCGTTTAATTAAAATATTCTATTATGATATTTATTGCGTATACTACTACTGTCTGGATTCAAGGATCCTATTTAAGGGGAGTAGTGTGTATTCATGCTCAGGGATCTGACCTCGTGCATTGACTAACTTTTTCGGGATAAGTTTTGGAGAAGCTGCATAGGATTATCGGAGATTATCGTTTGGAGGTGCAACTGGAGTTCATTCATTTTATTGGTTTATTTCGTTAGACTTTCTTTTTCAATCGTATTTAATTATGAGACTTCATTTGAGTTTTATTGGGCCATTCGGTTCCAAAGTTGTTTAGAGGATTTCAGTTGGATTATTCAATCGATTTATTATTCAGATTTTATTTAATCATTATTGGTGATTGAATTTAATTGGAATTTTACCATGTGATGGATCTTTTATCGCTTAGTTGTTTATGATCATTTGGGATTCATTCAATTATTTATCTCATGGACTGATTTATCTATATCTCATATCTGTCTCATGCTTAGAATTGTATTTATTTAGTTCACGCCCGGTATAGTCTGGTGGCGGCGGCTGGCCACCCCGTCTATCGGATTGCGCGGGGTGTGACAAAAATAACTTGTTTCACCATTATTAACCCTTTATTCATACAATCCACATTACTATTTTTATTAAAAATCACCCCTTTCAACACACGCAAATGTCGTGTTAGAAAATACTTATTTTTTGTTGTGAAAACCTTTCATGAATACACACTTGTATTAATTATGGTTTAAACATCTTTATGTTTCTTAACTACCCATTTAGTCAATACGCATTACGGTTATTTTAATTGAATGGACATTAATCAATTATCACACTTCTTATCCACTTTATCCTTTATGAGAACATTTATTAATTCATTCAAGTTAGATTGTCTTTTCACATATTCATCACACAACCCATTTCTTGACGTTTTCCACTTTTCATTATCATTTTCTCGGAATCTTCCAATCTCCGCATACTTTAACAGGATCCACACCGCCAACTATGCTACTATATGCTCTCGCCAGTGATTTCGGGTCTTTCAACCTAGGGCTTAGGGCCCTCCTTAATTATTCTGATGTCATATTAGTCCACATTAATGTGTTTTAGTATTTTTAAAATGTCCACATTATTTCACTTTTCCCTTATTGGCTGAATCCAAAACTCGGGGTTTCACCCCCAACTTTAGAGTTTAAAATCAACATTTTCTTGTCCTTTTTACTCTAGTATTGGTTTTGTCCTAAAATATATGTTCATTTAGGGCTATTCTGTGTAATATACCTTTCTAATATTTTTATTTCATAAAATATTCCACTTTATGAAAAATTACAATTTCACCCATTTATTTCCAAACTTGTCTTTTTCCTCCATTTTCACAACTGTTATTCCCCCAAACACAATTAAATTACCTACACTAACTTCTTAAGTGTTTCTAACTCATTAACACTTTGGAGTAACATTCTTCTCAAGTTGGAAACATATTTTTTTCACCACCTTCTTTTTCTAAGAAACCATTGAATATTTAAAGATTACTTTATAAGAAAAACACCATTTTCCTTCATTAACACATGTAATCTTAAAATCATACACTTATCACCTTTTCATAATTTTTTTTACAAACTTGAAAGACTAAAATCTCCTATTTCTTTATTTAATATTTAAACCTAATAAAACTTCAATTAAACTTGTTTATATGTTGAAACTCAAAATACTACAAGTTTATATGCATGAGAAGATTGATTTTAAGTCCAAAAATCCTATCAAATGGGTTTAATATGTGATTAACTACAGAAATTTCATAAAGTTTGCACAAACATACTTTTCAAGGAAGAAGACATTTTTATTTCTTCAAAACTTAAATAAATGTTCATTTATATTAAAATCCCGATTTTTCACAAGAAAACTTTGAAACATCATAAAATATTCCCAACAAATTGAGCATCCTTTTAACATTTTTATTCCATAAAAATGTTTAAACACCTAGTTTTCTTAAAATATATCATTTTGCTCAAAACAATTAAAACTATTTTGTAAACCCATTGTCACAAATATTAAGAAATATCATTCTTGAATAATACTTGCATCAAACTCTTAAAATTTATATGTAAGACCAAATACAAATAACATAGAGTCTTAAACTTAAGAGTAGAGTTTTCCCACCTCAAATGGAGATCCAAAAATGATTGTATGAAGAAGAAAGTCATGGAAACCCCCACCTTCGAAGGTGGTCTCAAGGAGATTGCCTAGCTCCACAAAACTTGACTCCATAAAAGATTAGAGAAAACCCCCTTCAAACTCCATTAATATTTCATATTCATCTTCAAGAACCCCCAACAACACCTCTAAAATTAATATCTTTGTTCAACCATGGAGGAAATGGGTGTATTGGGCTTAAATATGGTGAAATACTTCTAAAATTGTGTGGCATAAGGTATATACATGGTGGTGTTGGGTTATTTGTGATGATGGGAGAGGGGAAGCTCCCAAGAGCTAGAGAGAACAAGAACAGTCTTAAAATGGTGGGGGTAGGACCTCTCCACCTGTCTCATTTTTAAACTCTGATAAACCCACCTAAACCCCAACACAACTGTATAAAAACTCACCACGACACTAAAATTCTGATTTTGGGTCATCTAATCTCACTAGGAGTCGATACATCATTGATCTAACGGTCCAAAATGTGACAACACATAGGGGATTCTTGATATAAATTTGCTGAATAGGTCGTTTGAACGAGAATGGAACCTCGTTCGAACTCCCATCGAATGACTTTCTAACGAGGTTGGAACCTTATGGACATGAGGGTCGTTGGATCATCGTTATATGTTCACTTATAACGAACTGAGCTTTTCATTCGAACCACCAATAACCTTGTTCTAATGAAATGAGAATCTCATTCAAATAACTTGTAAGTTCATTCGATCTAGATAGATTCCTTAAATCTCCAGTTTCACCTAAAAACTTTCAAAAATTACCATCAAGTCCACAAGAGTAAATCAAATATATAATGAAAACCCATACTAATTATTCAATTCTCAAGGTTTCATATTATTAAAATTTTCACGAGAAATTTGTCGCCAAAATTATCGATCCATCAATCCCTCAGATTTCAAAGGTTTATCAATCCTTGTTCTAAGTCATAGAAATCCTCCATACTAAATCATCGAAGTCTTCAATGGCTAAGATGACATCATATGCTCTCCCACATGGATTGTCACCAAAATTTCAACATGAAACATGCTCTAACTCTCACTATCATGCTAAACATCAAAGTCACATAACATTCTCGAGTCTCCACTCACTTGACGATCACGTTCAATCAAGTACTAAGGCTACCATGATAATACCAAAAGCATATCAGCATCCCTACTTAGAAACCCTCTTTAGTAATTGATCCTCACCTAATAGCAATACAATGTATGACTAACACCCAATCCTATTCATCACTAAGAGTCATCTCTAATCTTAAGACCACACGCTATGAGTTTCCTCAAATCATCAGGTCATCATAACCACATAATCTCGTTAAGTTCGATGCTAAACTCATATCGCAAGTCACTCAGTTTGTGGGGTGACACACCCACCAAGTCACAATTCGATCTCCCAAATAAAACCCTCCACAAGATCGTTTTATGAACCTAGGATCACACTAGGTGTCTAACTTTGGAACACATGCCTGAGTATTATGAAAATCCACCCACAGTGGAAAAATAACACTATGCGCTAAGTTTCATCGAGTTCAGTACTATACAATGTCCTCAAGTAATCATCCCGTTTTTCATACCCAGAGCCACTGACTGTTGTACCAACCAATCTAAAGGTTGCTAATTCTAAGGCAAATGGACACTGTAGGCAAATTGCGTGGCCGAAACATGTCCACCCGCACACATAACTTTTTGTAATAGCAAGGATGCCTCAGATAAAGCTGCACCCAGTTATCGAGCTGCATTGGCCATGCCAGGCCCACCCGCACTTTACTGGGACAAACCGCATCGTACCATGAAATGGTATAAATTTGAGCTACCACAGTTGTGGGAATACCAATCCTCAATTACCAAAATTAAAGGAGAATAAGAATCGAAAATAATGAACAACCGTCATGGAAAAATCCCATTCTCATGCAAAGGACTATGATTTATGAAAGGCCAACCTACGTCACATGCTTTGAAGTTTACGACTCCTCTCAGACATTCTCACTAGGTATGGACCTGATCAAGCATAAATTCTTCAGAATTTATCTCCTTAATTTAGTGATTTTAATATCTCGAACAATGTAATTGAGCCATTTTTATGCCATATCACTCCATTGTCTATTCCTAACAACTTTCCCTAGGTTTTGTATAAGTTGGATGAAGTTTTCAGGAATGGAATGCAAGAAAGAATCCAAAAGAAAAGAAAGGATACAAGCAAGAAATGTCTAAGGACAAAAGTGTAATTCCATTCAGAATTCGAAAGTGACACCAAAAGGGAAGTTGAAGAGAATGAGTTCACAAGAGCATAGGAAGAAACGGCATCCAAATCGGAGGTCTAGATAAGAAGATATGGCCAGTCAAAGCTGTAAGGAAAAAGTCAAAGAAGAAGAAATTCGGACCGATCCGGGTAGGATCCGGACCGATCCGATTTGCCCAAGGCCAGTGTACCCCGGATGGATGGCAAACCGATGGAAGAAAAATTCGAACCGATCCGGACACTATCGGATCGATCCGGAAGAAAATAAAAGAACCGATCCGATGGATATCGGACCGATCCGATAAAGACCCGGACCGATCCGGGAATGCGAAATCCTGAAATTAATTTCTCATTTATTGTGCAGATTTGATGAGTGCGTAGCTGTGAACCTTGTTCCACAAGCACAATTGGAAACCGACTTTGGAGGATTTGTGCTATAAAATGCCAAGTTCTACATCAGTTCAAGGAGGCTAGAGAGAGGCTAGAGAGAGGCTAGAGAGAGGCTAGGGTTAGGAATTTTAGAGAGAGTTTTTAGAACAGCTTTGTAGGTTAAATTTCCATTTCCTTCAAGATTTGCATGAACCCTAGTTTGTAGTCTGAATCTCAATTCCGTTTTTGTGCTGAATTCAAGTAATATCATTCTATTCTCTTTTGCTTTAATTTCTGCAAATTTCTTACAATGTTCTGCAGTCTCATAATTTCATTTTTGTTCTTCAATAAAATCATGAGTAGCTAATTTCTTAAGGGTTGGGGTACATGAACTCAATCCACGGCAAATTATGTGTATGGAAAATTAGAAAATAAATGAAAATATTGGTTGAATCGTGAATGAAAATTATAGATGCATTGTCATATCTTTTAATCTCTCTTACCCTAGGTACTTGGGATGTTTAAGAATGTTTTGTATGTATAATTTATCGTTCACCGCCTTATATTGATCTTTGATTTCATATGATGCGGGCTTGACCCTCATATATGTAATGCTTAGTGATGATAAGGACTGGATTTAATCAAGAATTTTGATTTATAATTCTAATATTCTAAAGGATAATTTGTTAAGGATTGAGGGATTGTACCCTACCCTAATTTTCTCTAAATTGTTAAAACCTAGTTTTGCTGTTAATTTCCAATCGTTCTTCATAAGTAAGTTTTAGAAATTTTCCCAAAAATCAATCATCTTTTCATTTCTTTTAAGAAATCATTTCACGGTTTGGTAATTTTCCTTGTTATTATTTGGCAATTTTGATCCCTGTGGAGACGATCCCGACTTACCGGGTTATTACTTGAGCGACAAGGCTTGCACTTGAGCCTAGATAAATACGCACTTTTGAGACAAATATTAAGTCGCGTCAAGTTTTTGGCGCCGTTGCCGGGGATCTAAAATTGTTAAATTTTCAAGAAAGTTATTGTTATCTACAAGTGATTTCATAAAAAAAAAAAAAAATTTCTCTTGTGATTTTATATGCAGGATTCATCTCCCACCCAAATTCACGAAAATCCTATTGCCGAAGCCGGATCTGAAAATTCTGAGTCTTTGCCTTTTTGGGTTCCACCTCCTTCCCCTAATAATTCCATCACAAGTCGTTCGTTGAGTCAAACATTGAGTGAGAATTCTGAACCTTTCGGTAGCAATATGTCGGATCATGGTAGTGTCGGTGTTGGTGCTGGAGAGGATGATGTACCATATCAGCCCATGAAAGATCTTTTATTTCTGGAGAGAACTGCTAACCCTGGTTGCATTTTATTCCCATATAATGCCGGTCAGTTCCACTTTCGGAATGGAATGATCCAAATTCTTCCTACATTTCATGGGATGGATTCGGAAAAACCATATCTCCATATTAGAGAGTTTGAAGATACGTGTGAGACATTTGGAGACCAAACTTGTCCACAAGAAGTAATCCGGTTAAAGCTCTTTCCTTTTTCCTTAAAGGATAAAGCGAAAACTTGGTTATGGACCCTGCCCCCAAATTCTGTTTTATCATGGAGAGATATGCAAAACAAGTTTATCTCAAAATTTTTTCCACAACACAAAACCAATTCTGTTAAAGCTCAAATTCAAGCTTTTCGTCAAAATGAGAATGAGGCTTTTGATAAGTGTTGGGAGAGATATCAGGAGTTAGTCAATGCGTGCCCCCATCATGGTTTTGAAACTCATCATCTGATTTCATTTTTCCATCAAGGCCTTACTGTAGCGTCTAAACAACTTGTTCAAACCATGTGTGAGAGACCTTTTTGGGAGTTAAGTACAAGCGATGCTGAGGCTCATTTGAAATATGTGGAGGAAACTACCCAAGCATGGGATACTTCTGATCCAAATAGTCAAAATAGAAATCGACAAGTGTCTAACTTGCCTGCTGCGTCTGGTATTTATCACGTGGATAAGGACACTTTGTTGGATCTAAAACTTGACCAAATGGAGAAGAATTTTAGAGATATGCTAGATATGCGATTGAGAGATGTGTCTGGACCTGTAAAAACCGAGATGGAGAAGGTATGTGCCATTTGTAATGCAGGCCATTCTACCGAAGGATGTCCTACCATACCTGCATACAAGGCCATGTACACTGAACAGGTTGATGCGATAGGAGGTTTTCGAGGGAATTATAATGCTCAGCAAGGGAATGCATATAATCAATCGTGGAGGAATCCCGGGTACAATTATGGACAACCCCAAGGTGGGATGGTTCCTAACCCACAGATGACTCTACCACAACCCCCTCAATTTCAGCAAGTGGCAAACCCTATGCAAGTACCACCTCCTGGTCCTTATGTACCTCCACCTAGGAGATTTCATGAGGATAATTTCACTCAATTCATCCAAGCCCAAAAAGAAAGAGATGCCAAATTTGAGCGAATGTTCGCTGAAATGCATACTAACATCTCTAGGTTGCAGTCTGCGGTGAATACTCAAGAGAAGGGTAAACTTCCAGCCCAAGGCCAAAGACCACCTCTTCAAGGTCAAACCACGGTTTGCTCCACATCATCAGAATTACAAGAACAATGTCAAGCTGTTACTACTCTTCGTAGTGGCCGCGTAGTTGATCTAGCACCTAAATTGCCAAAGGTGAATGATGATGGAGTCAATCCCGAGATTGTGAATGAATCTGAAATTTCCGGGGCTGAAGAACCTTCCTTAGAAAAGGAATTGAAAGATGCGGAAGTTGAGTCTGATATTAAAGTCAAGTTGCCTACTGCTGCTCCATTTCCTCAACGCTTAGAGTCACCTCAGAAAGGTGCTTCGCGTATCGAGGTGATGGATGTGTTGAAGCAAGTAAAATTGAACTTGCCGTTCCTTGATGCTATTCAACAAATTCCAGCATATGCGAAGGTTATTAAAGATCTTTTGACTGTCAAGAGACGTCTTAAGGTGAAGAAAAATGTTTTCTTGGCACAAAATGTGAGCTCAGTTCTTCTCAATGATCTTCCACCAAAATTCAAAGATCCAGGTTCACCTACCATTTCGTGTATCATTGGAGAAATGAGAGTGGAAAGAGCATTGCTTGATTTAGGTGCGAGTGTAAACATCCTCCCATACTCCATCTATAAGAAGCTTGATTTAGGTGATTTAAAACCTACCCGAATCACTCTACAGTTAGCGGATAGAACAGTCAAAGTGCCTCGCGGGATTGTAGAAGACGTGATAGTTCAAGTGGATACATTCTACTTTCCCGTTGATTTTGTTATTTGGGACACCGAGCCTGTTCCCCATTCGATAAATCATGTTCCAATTATATTGGGCCGACCGTTCTTAGCTACCGCTAATGCTTTGATCAATACACGGAATGGCCGAATGCAACTCACTTTTGGAAACATGACTCTCGAGAAAAATATTTTCAATGTCGCTAAACAAATGGGTGATGAGGATGAGATTCTTGAAGTGGATCTTATTGATGAAGTGGTGGATGAAAATATTGAGAAAATCATAGGAGGAGATGCTTTGAAAGTATGCTTAGGGCAAAGTGATGCTCAAATGAGTGATTATACTAAGTTTGAAAGAGAGGTGGAAGAGTTGAAAATGTGGTTACAAGAGGAAGAAAGTTTTGAAAGTTTAAGAGCGGTTGACTGGATTTCTAGGTATGAAGAATTGCCTCCGAGGGAGACACCCATGGTCCCCTCTGAACATAGATTTCCTAGTCTTGAGTTGAAGAAGCTACCTTCCCATGTCAAATATGCCTTTTTAGGTGAGAATGATACATTTCCTGTTGTTGTGTCTTCCCATCTAGAAAAAGGGCAAGAAGGTATGTTGTTAAATGTGTTGAGAAAGCATAGAAGTGCTTTTGGTTGGACCATAGCAGATTTAAAGCGTATAAGTCCTTTGATTTGTACCCATAAAATCCATCTCGAGGAAGAAGTGAAGCCATCTCGTGAGATGCAAAGGCGGTTAAATCCAACAATGAAAGATGTTGTAAGAGCGGAAATAATCAAATTGCTAGATGCTGGAATTATATATCCCATTTCGGATAGTAAATGGGTGAGCCCAATTCAGGTCGTTCCAAAGAAATCAGGGATGACTGTGGTTGAAAATGCTAAGGGAGAGTTAATACCTCAACGCACCACCACCGGGTGGCGTGTTTGCATTGACTACCGAAAGCTCAATGCCGGAACTCGAAAGGATCATTTTCCTTTACCATTTATCGATCAAGTTATTGAACGAGTAGCGGGCAATCCTTATTATTGTTTTCTAGATGGGTATTCCAGTTATAATCAGATTGAGGTGGATGTTCTTGATCAAGAAAAGACGACTTTTACATGTCCATTTGGTACGTTTGCCTATAAACGTATGCCATTTGGGTTATGTAATGCGCCGGCTACTTTTCAGAGGTGCATGTTAAGTCTCTTTAGCGACATGCTTGAAAAAGGTCTTGAGGTGTTCATGGACGATTTCAGCGTTTTCGGTTCATCTTTTGAACATTGTTTAGCTAATCTTGAGAGAGTTCTATTCCGATGTGTGGAAAAAGACTTAGTCCTCAATTGGGAAAAATGCCATTTCATGGTTACCGAGGGTGTAGTCTTGGGCCACATAGTCTCATCTAGGGGAATTGAAGTTGATCGAGCAAAAATTGAAGTAATAGCTGAGCTACCCCCGCCAAAATCACTTAAAGATGTGAGGTCCTTTCTAGGCCATGCTGGATTTTATAGGAGGTTTATCAAAGACTTTAGCGCCATCGCTAGACCTTTGAGTAATCTTCTCATGAAAGACACTCCATTTGAGTGGAGTAAAGCATGTCAAGAAGCATTTGATAAACTCAAAAGCATGCTTATTTCTGCACCTATCATGCAAGCTCCGGATTGGTCGCTTCCCTTTGAGCTTATGTGTGATGCAAGTGATTTCGCGATTGGGGCTGTTCTTGGACAGAGGAAAGACAAGAAAGCTCATGTTATTTACTATGCTAGCCGAACATTATCTGGCCCTCAGCTTAATTATTCTACTACAGAGAAAGAGTTGCTAGCAGTTGTTTTTGCTCTCGACAAATTTCGCTCTTACGTCGTTGGGTCGCCTATCCTTTGCTTCACTGACCATTCGGCATTGAAGTATCTCTTAAGCAAGAAAGATGCCAAACCTCGTTTAATCAGGTGGATCCTACTCCTACAAGAGTTTAATCTCTCCATTCAAGATAAGAAAGGAGTAGAAAACGTCGTTGCTGACCATTTGTCACGACTCTCGTCCGACGTACCTATTGATCCCATTCCCATAGACGAGTATTTTCCGGATGAGAATCTATTTGCTACCTCTTCTCTCCCTTGGTTTGCGGATATTGTCAATTACCTTGTCACCGGAGTTGTTCCCTCTAGTTGGAATCCGCAAGAGAGAAGGAGGTTTATTACTTGGTCACGCATGTTCTTTTATGATGATCCATACTTATTTAAGTATTGTGCTGACCAAATTATCCGGAGATGTGTACCCGATGAGGAAATCCAAGGGGTGATTCGATTCTGTCATTCGGAAGCATGTGGCGGTCATTTTTCTAAAAATAAAACTGCTGCGAAAATCCTTCAAAGTGGTCTTTATTGGCCCACAATCTTCCGGGATGTGAATGATTTTTGTAAGACTTGCGATAGATGCCAAAGAATGGGAGCCATTACTCGCCGTGATATGATGCCAATGTCCCCTATTTTAGTTTTGGAGTTGTTTGATTGTTGGGGAATTGACTTCATGGGGCCCTTTCCCCCTTCTTTTGGTTTTCTATACATTCTTGTCGCTGTAGATTATGTCTCAAAATGGGTAGAGGCTATAGCTACACGGACGAATGACAGTAAGGTGGTGATCAAATTTATTCAAGAAAATATACTTTCTCGCTTCGGTATGCCTAAGGCCATAATTAGTGATAATGGAAGTCATTTTTGCAATAGGCCGATGGATAAACTAATGCGGAAGTATGGAATTGTTCATAAGGTTAGCACACCTTATCACCCCCAATCGAATGGCCAAACCGAGCTTGCAAATAGGGAGATCAAGCATATCTTGGAGAAGACAGTTGATCCTAACAGGAAAGATTGGTCTCTTAGGTTGACTGATGCTCTTTGGGCTTATAGAACCGCATACAAGAATCCCCTTGGGATGTCCCCATTTCGTTTTGTGTATGGCAAACCTTGTCATCTTCCGGTTGAAATTGAACACAAAGCGTATTGGGCTATCAAAAGGGTGAACTTTAAAATGGATCAAGCCGGTGAAACACGTAAACTTCAGTTGAATGAGTTGGAAGAAATGCGCAATGATGCGTATGAAAGTGCCAAAATTTCCAAGGACCGAATGAAACGAGCTCATGACGGAATCATTCGTAAGAAAGAGTTTCATTTGGGACAGAAGGTACTTCTCTACAACTCGAGGTTGCACCTGTTTCCCGGTAAATTGCGGTCTCGATGGTCTGGTCCATACATTGTGAAAGAAGTGTTTCCCCATGGAGCCGTTGAGCTAATGGATGAGAAAGGGGGAACCACTTTTAAAGTTAATGGACATCGTCTCAAGCCTTATTTGGAAGCCATGGTTAAGGAAGCCGACACAATCTGGCTGTCGGACCCCATTTATGGGGATTGATTGAAAGAAGAGAGTGAGGTCGTCGCACCCCCGACATGTATGGGGTGATTGTTGTACATTTGAGTCGTAGGATGTAGAAGTTATAGGTTAGAGTCCGTTCTGAGGGTTGAGAATCCGAATGGTGCGGGTTGTTCGTTATCAATGGTTTGCGAGGTTGAAAAATCATTATTGAGTGGAGTATGAGTTTTTAGGAAGAGAGAAGAAGAATTCTGGGATCCTGAAACCGGATCGGTCCGGTAAAATAAAAGAACCGATCCGGTCATCCGGATCGGTCCGGGGTAAAAAAGGAACCGATCCGGTGAGGCGGATCGGTCCGTCCCAAAACCGGATCGGTCCGATATTCTGCAGGTTGATAATCCCAAGAGACACACCTCTTCATTTCCACCTCCTCAATCCCCACCCATTCACTTCACCCAATCCAACCCCTCCTTCAAAATTTCGTCCATTCCATTTCCCACCCATTCATCCCCCCATTCCCCACCCTCCTTCCTATAAATACATACCTTCCCCTACCCATTTCTTCACACCTCCACCTATCTTCTCTCTTATATCTCCATAGCTATCTCCTCCTCCATACCTCATGGCTGCTCCCCAGAAGTACACTTCCATTGAAGTTCTCCCCAACGGCAATGGGGAGTATCGTTCCCGCCAAGAGGCAAATTGGTGCCGAAAATTTTTCAGCCCTGCGCGCAAAATCCATATCGAGCGCCAAGTATTATGGGATCAAATGCCCAATTCGGTCACTGCACTTTTCCAGTCAAGGGGCTGGTGCCGGTTCTTTAATGAGCCATATGAGGCCGTGTGGGAGAATGAAGTTCGTCAATTTTACGGCTATCTTGTCCGTACGGCCGAATTTGAATCCCAAGCCTTTGTGGATTCCATACCTATCCCGTTCTCGCTTGACCTCGTGGTGCGCAAACTCGAATCATATGGTGTGCTCACTCCCGATCAGTATGACTATCCGAGGCCCCTCTTCCCCCCTACTATTATAATCCATATGATCCATCTGCTCCGAGTACTACCCATCCCCCACCCGCCCCTTAGGATACCCTTCCCTTATTAGGATTTTTATCCCTATGTTATAGTTTTGCTTATACAGTTATTTCCACAGTTTGTTTGTAATCTACAATTTTAATATGATATTGGCATGTTTTATTTATCGCACTCTTTATGTTGTCTTCTTTTTATCTCTTATCTGTTTGATTGAGGACAATGCAAATCATTGTGTTAGGGGGGATGACAGGTGCGTACTCATAAAACTTCGCTAATATTCATATATTTATTTAAAAAAAAAAAAAAAAAAAAAAAAAAAAAATTGAAAAAAAAAAAAAAAAAAATTTTGAAAAAAAAATCCAAAAATATTTTTCTTCAAAATAAATAAAAATTGGAATTTAAAATTTTCAAAAATGTCACCTTTATTCTATTTATAGTCTCAAATTGTAAAATTCATAATGCACCAAGCCAAAATTGACCGAAGATGGAAATTGAAAGAAAATTGACGACTTTACGAATAAGTGTGGAGATTGATCAAACCCGGTGAGATTTCGAGCCTTTCAATTTTTTATGAGTTTTTAAATCAATCCGAGTTTATGATTAACTCAAAGTTCTTTTCAGCGTTTTAATAAGTCGTTGATGATCTCAATCCTTTATTTTGATCGGTTATGGGAAATGTGTGAAATGTTGTCTCGAAATTCGTGCTAAATATATCTCTGAACTTAATTAATCTCGAGATGCATATGGTAATGTGATTAGCAATTTGGACAATGAAGTAGGCCCTCGTTTGTTACCCAAAAATATTAGCTATAAAAAGTTGTGAAAAATAAAATTATCCTTTTGCAACCCAATTTGAGCCTAATAAAAAATTTATCCTTTCGTTTGATAACCCGAAAAACCCAAATAGCCCGGAATTGTGAAAATTGAATATTCATCAAGTCCAAATTGTGCAACAAAAAGGGGCAAAGAAAAAAAAATAGATATGCTCAACAAAAATAGCAAGAAAAAAAAAAAAAAAAAAAAAAAAGAAAAAAAAAGAGAAAGATAAAAATGAGCAAATGCCCGAAAAAGCACAAATGGACGTCATAAGGACATTTTCCAATTTCGAACATTCCGTTTATTCCCATTTTTACCCTTTACACCTTTTACCCCAAAAAGTCCTAACCGAGTCCAAATTGCAAAAATTAATTACTGCGTGGAGAGCTAAGACATGGAAAGATAATATGAGAGATTAAAATGGTGTGAATTAGAGGTGATGTTCCCATTTCCTAATAACCGTAATCCAATGATGAGATCTTTTCACCATAAATTTCCTTATTTTCAATTTTGTATGCATGAATTTGTGTCCATTATATTTACTCTTTATATCATGCATACCGAGAGAAAATAGCCACAATCCGAGTGATTCGTTTGTGAGTGCATCCGTAAGAATTTGAATCAAAACGAATTTTTGGAAAGTAACGTAATGCTCAATCGGTGGAAATTTGAGGTTGAATTTTTGGCTTTGCACACACACACGATGGTTTGAGACAGTTGAATATGAATTTATGGTGATTATTTTTAGAAAAGTTTAAATTGTACAATTTTTAAGTATTTTGATATTTATTTGAGTCAATAAAGAATTTTGTGGGTAAATTCACTGCAAACCCTCACGAGACAAAACTCGTCCTACTAGGGTAACCTAGGGGTTTAAAGGCTTGTTGCATACGCTAAATGCAATCGCATGCCTGCGAAAGTGGAATAATATTTCAATAAAGAAGTTTTCAAATGATGAATGTTGGTTAAATTCAAATACATTGCCCGGGACGTGCAAAGTCCTAAGTTAGGGGGATTCCAGCCTCACACCTTGGCTCGAGTCATAAATCATGACGAATCGTATCACAAACTATTCATCCTCACAAGATGAAAGCCACATACAAACTTATTATTCTTTGGGAAGTCTCTTCCTTAAGAATACGGTTTGCTCCTTACATATTCGATTAATGCGAGCCAACCCATTCGACGAATGCCAACGCCCTTATCAACACCGACCTTGTCCATCTTACCAGTGATGATGTTAGCAACCTACTACACTTAGGTCACTGCATGGATTATCATATCATGATCGTAACGCCAAGTCTATTTAGGCCGACCCCGTTTAAGGGAAATATAGGAGGGTAGTGAGATTGGGGTCTACGAATAGCTGGAAAGGGTGAGACGTGACCCACTCAAATGGACACTGCCTACAAGGTTCTCAAGAACTTCTGGAGCAGCTTCTGATGAGACCTTCTCCTTTTGGTAAAAATGGATCTCAAGCTAGAACTCCCTCCATGCAAGAAGATGAACTTTCACAAAAATAAAAGTAATTTTCTCAAGAGAAGCTCCTGAGAATGATGGCTGTCAGTGGGGAGTGAAAGAACAAGGCACTTACCGCTAGAGAGAGAGCAGGGAGAGAATACTAGGAAGTTTGGTGTGATTTCTGCAGAGTAACAGTGCTATTCAATTTTTCTCTTTTTTATGACCTTGCCCAGGGGTTCTATTTATACTTGGGCACTAGGGATGGGATGGCACTTTTGGCGCCAAAACTTAGAGGATTGGTGAGGGGAAAAGTCTGCAGCGTACTATTTATCCCTACTTGTAGGCAGGTCTGCCTGTCCCCTCTTGCAGGTGCCACTTGGTGACAATAAAAATCAAAAAGCAAATATGTCTGGTAATGGAGACAAAATATCTGATTTGCTAAATATCTTTTGAAATGGTAACTTTTGGTACAAACTTTGTAAACTTGAGGGGGGACTCGAGGACCACCTCCTCTAAAATATTTGTAAGCTTGAGGGGGGTCTTGAGGGCCCCTTCTAAAATATTTTTTTCTTGAGAGGGGACTAGAGGACCCTCTCCTCTAAAATCATTTTATGAAGAGTTCTTTTCTTGTGAGCAACCAATCCTTTGGCTTCTCACTTCACTTGTGACTAAGTGTGAGGTGTGTGAAGTCTTGAGTGACTGTTGGGTCTTCCTACTAGTATTCTCTCAATCCTATAGTGCTAAGTGGTTGTGGTTGAGGTTGATCAATATACCTTGTCCCTCAATCGCCAAGCCAAAACTCTCAAGAGATCCCAACTGGCCTACTTGAGCCCTGCTTGCTCAACTAGGCAACCTGTATAAGAAAATAAGTGTTAGTACTTTTGTTCTTTTTTCATGATGAGGGGTTGCTTATGGTAGACACCCCATCATCCTAACTTGGTTTTCTGGGAACTGAGGGGGGAAGGACCTTGTGGGTCCCTTCTCCCATGTAAGTTATTGCTATTGAGGAACCCTAGTGGGGGTTCCTTCTCAAACATCATTTTTTCTGTTGAGGAAGCCTTGGGGGTTCCTTCTAAAAGGTCATTTTTGCGGGGACCCTTTCAGAATCCCTCTCAACTTAAACTTCGGCAGGGACCCTTGCAGTGGCCCATCTCGACTTTAGTTTCTGCAGTGACCCTAGCAGTGGCCCTTCTCAACTTGAACTTCTGCAGTTGCCCTTGCGGGAGACTTCTCAAATGTCATTTCTGTACTGACCCTTGAGGTGTCCCTTCTTAACTTGTACTTCTGTAGTGGCCCTTATCGGGAACTTCTAAAATGTCATTTTTGTAGTGACCCTTGTGGAGCACTTCTCGAATGTCGTTTTTACAGTGACCCGTGCGGTGACCCTTCTCAACTTGGACCTCTGCAGTGGGTCTTACGGGGCACTTCTCGAATGTCATTTCTGCAGTGACCCTCGCAGTGGCCATTTTCAACTTGAACTTCTACAGTGACCCTTGCGGGACACTTATCGAATATCATTTCTGCAGTGACCCTTGCGGTGGCCCTTCTCAACTTGGACTTCTGTAGTGCCCCTTACGGGGCACTTCTCGAATGTCATTTCTGCAGTGACCCTCGCAGTGGCCCTTCTCAACTTGAACTTCTGCAGTGGCCCTTGCGGGGCACTTCTCAGATGTCATTTCTGTAGTGACACTTGCGGTGGGCCTTCTCAACTTGGACTTCTGCAGTGGCCCTTACGGGGCACTTCTCGAATGTCATTTCTACAGTGACCCTTGCAGTGGCCCTTCTCAACTTGGACTTCTGCAGTGGCCCTTGCGGGGTCCTTCTCGAATGTCATTTCTGCAGTGACCCTCATGGTGGCCCTTCTCAACTTGAACTTCTATAGTGAGCCTTGCGGGGCACTTTTTGAATGTCATTTCTGCAGTGGCCCTTGCGGGGCACTTCTCGAATGTCATTTCTACAGTGACCCTTGCGGGGCACATCTCGGATGTCATTTTTGCAGTGACCCTCACAGTGGCCCTTCTCAACTTGAACTTCTGTAGTGACCCATGAAATAGCTCTTCCTGGCTTGAGGCCTTTGTTGGGAACTTCTCGAATGTCATTTCTGCAGTGACCCTTGTGATAGCCCTTCTCAACTTGGACTTTTGTAATGGCCCTTATGGGGCACTTCTTGAATGTCATTTCTGCAGTGACCCTCACAATGGCCCTTCTCAACTTGAACTTCTGCAGTGACTCTTGTGGGGCACTTCTTAAATGTTATTTCTGCCTTGACCCTTGCGGTGGCCCTTCTCAACTTGGACTTCTATAGTGGCCCTTGCGGGGCTCTTCTCGAATGTCATTTATGCAGTGACCCTCGCGGTGACCATTCTTAACTTGAATTTATGTACTGTCCCTTGCGGGACACTTGTCGAATGTCATTTCTGCAGTGAGCCTTACAGTGGCCCTTCTCAACTTGGACTTCTGTAGTGGCCCTTGCGAGGAACTTCTCAGATGTCATTTCTCTAGTGACCTTGCGGTGGCCCTTCTCAACTTAGACTTCTGCAGTGGACCTTGCAGATCACTTCTCGAATGTCATTTCTACAGTGACCCTTGCAGTGGCCCTTCTCAACTTGGACTTTTGCAGTGGCCCTTGCGAGGCATTTCTCGAATGTCATTTCTGTAGTGACCCTCGTGGTGGCCCTTCTCAACTTGAACTTCTATAGTGACCCTTGTGGGTCACTTCTCGAATGTCATTTCTACAGTGGCCCTTGCGGGGCACTTCTCGAATGTCATTTCTACAGTGACCCTTGCGGGGCACATCTCGGATGTCATTTTTGTAGTGACCCTCGCGGTGGCCCTTCTCAACTTGAACTTCTGCAGTGACCCAGGCAGTATCTCTTCCAGGCTTGAGTTCTGTAGTGGCCCTTACGGGGCACTTCTAGAATGCCATTTCTGTAGTGACCCTTATGGTGGCCCTTCTCAACTTGGACTTCTGTAGTGGCCCTTGCGGGGCACTTCTCGATTGTCATTTCTGCAGTGACCCTCATGGTGACCCTTCTCAACTTAAACTTCTGCAGTGTCCCTTGCGGGCATTTTTCAAATGTCATTTCTGCAGTGACCCTTGCGATGGTCCTTCTCAACTTGGACTTCTGCATTGGCCCTTACGGGGCACTTCTCGAATGTCATTTTTGCAGTGACCCTCGCGGTGGCCCTTCTCAACTTGATCTTCTGCAGTGACCCAGGCTGTAGCCCTTCCGGGCTTGAGTTTCTATAGTGGCCCTTGTGGGGCACTTCTCGTATGTCATTTCTGCAGTGACCCTTGCGGGGCACTTCTCTAATGTCATTTCTACGGTGGAGGTACCCTGGTGATTCCCACAACCTCATATGTTTTGTAAGCTGAAGGGGTTGGAGTCTTTGATGGACCCTCACCCACAAATATAGTGGTGAAGATTGAAACACCCTTCTATAATTACAACATAAAATGGCACATAATATAATTTACATGTTTTTTATATTCACTGCAGTTACCATTCTCGCATTATGTTCTATTAGATGGATTTTAGTGAATAGGTCTGCCAAAAGGGGACAAAATTTTCTGATTTTGATGGAATGACTGATCGGTCTATTAAAGTCCCAATCGATCAAATCTCTTTTTTTATATATTAGAATTGTATTGGTCGTGGAATCTCACATCTTTAGTATCCTTTCTTTTATAATCTTAAACACTATAGTCTTCTTATAGATTCATACCTTAAATGGAGGATCCAAACTTTGATTATTAGACCACTTTGAATTATCATATAGATAATTTTATCCACATCTTTGATGACTGGTCTCTATTGGGACGAGACTGTTATGATTTGGTTCCTCTACTGTCTTAGAGGACGATATCGATTGACTGGGCTTTTTTGCAAGCACTTTCTCATTTTTGGTTCCTTGATGATTTTAATTCATGTTCTTTACGGTAGAGTCAAGGAGATTATCATGATGGGTACTTAATTACAAAGTTGCATGTGACCAAGTTAGTTGTCATTAATCCCTTTCGCACTTCTGATTAGACATGTTAATAATTTGCGAGTGTCTATGTGAGCCAGTGTGAGGTGCTAATGTTTCCACCCTGAATGATATGAGAGGTCTGTCGAGATGTTGATAGGGCTTAGTGTTTCCCATTGAATTAGAAACATGAATTGTGTAAAGTCAATCGTGAAGATTAGGTGACTAGAGTGTCATGCCTAAGCAGTATTAATTCATGATTAGGATACATTAAGTTTCGAGATGTGGTACTTTGGGATAGATAGTAATGATGATGTAATTAGTAAAATTCGATCCTGGGGTAGTATCTTGTTGGTTGTTGTTGATTGAAAGGTGTACTTAGCAAGGTATGATGAGAGTTATGGGAAAATTACGGTATATATGCTATGTATGAAATAATGATGGTTAAGGAGACTCAAGAGTGATCTCAAAATAGTCTTCCATGTCAGGGTTTCGGAGATATGATGCAATTTTAAGGAATATGATCCTTAATGATGTAAATTTAGAGGCTTATAAGTTGAATACGATGCCCCATATTCTGTCAAAATCATTATTAGTGTGAGGCTTTGCTTTGGTACGTGGCTTATGGTCACAGCCGTTTGGAAGGGAGATAAGATTATTATCTAAGTATCATTGCCCCTTTTAGCGGAGTAAGCAATGGATAGATGCAAGGAAATTCTAGTGTGAGTATGGTTTGAGGGTGTCTTAGAGTCTTCATGGGACTAGTTGTTTGTAACATCATCGGGAATAGAAATCGACTTGTAGTGACATGTTAATGTGTTCACTGGTTATAGTGCACCTCATGTAGAGACACGTAGACTAGTATCTTTATGATTACCCAGTAATCACGGTGTGGGTATTGAGAAGCTTGTAGAGCATAACTACGATAATAAATTCATGGATGGTGAAATCTTGTCGAGTTTTGGGGACTTTTACGTGGAGTAAGTTGGGTGTCCATAGGAAACCAGTTAAGTTTGGTATTATGAAGTGCTAGTGTTCTAGTGATGATTGTATTAAGAGTCAGGTGATGATCTCGGGATACTGGTCAAACTCAAAGGAGTTGAATCGTGTAGTCCTTGGTGAATTCATCCAATTTGATGTAAGTAGGTGATGTAACCTTCTAAGGATAATTGAAGATTAGTACCGTAGTTAGAAATAATGCTATTGTCATAAGATGGCTAATGTAGGAAGCATTGTGCTTGATTCTGATGTGTACTAGGAATGCAATTGGGACTTAGATTGATGATGTCATAATAAAGACTTGAAAAATGGCGCCCCAAGGGGATATCAAAGCATTATTAAAATGTTTGCATGTGTCGACAGCATAAGCTAGGATAGTCTTGGCAAGGTAAGGACTAGTTATTGGCACATCTTGCGAAGCCAGTATGTAGCCCTGTGTGGTACCTACTACCCTTAAAAGGACAATGGAGACTGGTGTGGTCGTCACGTAAGTTACAGTTTAGGTAGAACCCAAAGATAAGCTTAGTAATAGACCTTCTACAGTGACCCAGGTAGTAGCCATTGGCCTTTGCGACCAAAAGTCTCAACTTGAACTTCTACAGTGACCCTGGCAGTAGCCCTTCCGAGCTTGAGTTTCTGCAGTGGCCTTTACGGGGCACTTCTCGAATGTCATTTCTGCAGTGACCCTTACGGGGCACTTCTCGAATGTCATTTCTGTAGTGGAGGGACCCAGGGACCCTGGGGATTCCCTGAACCTCATATTTTTTGTAAGTTGAAGGGGTGGGGGTCTTTGAGGGACCCTCACCCACAAATATAGTGGTGAAGCTTGAAACACCCTTCAACAATAACCCCTCGTGCAAAGTCTTTTGTGTTGGGTAGACCAAAAGTCTTTGTACGCCATAAATTTATTTCTTTTAATTTTATTTTGGGGGACCCTAGGGCTCCTTCATCATTACCCTTAGGGTCATTAAATGTTCTGTCACTTCATCCTAAATTTTGTAGATGAGGCCACTTATGGTGAACCTCCTTATCTGGGTATTAACTTGGGCGGAGGGGTTACTCGCAGTGAGCCCCTCGTCGTTGGCCTTTTTTGTGGCATTCTATCACAGGTAGAGGGGTTCCTCAAAGTGAGACCCTCGCCCTTGGCCTTCTTCCGTGGCCTTCTATCTTGGGTAGAGGGGTTACTCACGGTGATTGATGATGCTAAGAATTAGCACCACCAGGTGAGGTGTTTCCAAGCTCAATATAAGTATAACAATGGTAGCACAATTATATAAAGAGATAGGAGAAGGAGGTAAGGATATGAGGAATGAACACCGGCATATAAGTGGTTCAGCCAATCCGGCCTACGTCCACAGTGGGTGTGTGAGTAATATCACTGACTGAAGACACTAATGGCCATGGATACAATTCTCTCCATCTCTCTCTCTCTACTGTATATATATATTTAGACAGAGTTTTGGCTAGGGTTGGATAACTGGATCCCTTTGCAAGGTAGGGGATGATCCCTATATATAGTGCCTAGGGGGCGCACTGTACCCCTTGCATGCAATGAGCATGTGTGTGGTATCCTCACCAATCTGGGAATGCCATCTGTCACTGTCACATGTAAGCAATGATGATGAAATATTCTACCCCATGTGGAGAATAATCTTGTTACAACTGACTTGTGCCCAGGTGTCCTTATCCAAATGTCAACAGATACTCGGCAGTCATGTTGGTGAATGACCTCGGCCTGGGAGAGGCCGAGCTGTAAAGGCTTGGTCCGTTCAATCTGAGTAATATCATGAGGAGTCTCGGCCTGATCTCAACCGAGACATTATGCTAGGTCGGCCCTAGCCTAGGTTGGGCATATACATTTTGATTAATGCTTCTCGTCACCTCGGCCAAGGCCGATGCAGGATTAGTTCCATGAAGATTAGGGCTCCTTGTCACCTCGGCCAACTATTAGCCGAGGTTGCTATTCCTAGACGTAGGGTCCATGGAAGTGAAAGAGGTAGTGTCGGCCTGGGCCGAGGTAGGTCTGGCCGAGGGATGATATCGTGGGCCCGTGCCCCTCAGGGTCGATCAATGTCTCGGCCATCATCTTGGCCGAGGTAGGTATCTCTGGGCCGAGCTTATACTTGGGCATATCAATCAACCCCTAGCCCTTAGTCACATGCGAGAGCAAGTGGCTAGGGGATTGCTTCACCTCCGAGGCCTGTTCGTCCCAAGGTTAACACCTGCGTAACACCTGTCCCAGGCTAAGGCTTGCCCACCTGTCTTGCGTGCGATGTCAACTGTCCCTTGGGTTTCCCAAGGCAATGATGGGCCTTGGGAAGTGTGCCCAAGTATTTAAGGGGTTAACCCTTTCTTCTTCTTTCTTCTTTCTCTTTTCTTTCTCGCGCACGCGACTTCTTGCAATTTCTTTCTCTAAAGCATTTTCAACCCAGCGCCCTTTCTGCAAAAGGTTTCTCATAGATTTCTTGTTGAATCTCTTCATTTCGTCCATCCACTCATCTTCAGGTACCTCTCCCCTTCCATTTCCTTTATTTTTAGCATTTGGTTTGAATTTTTCGGCGAGGTTTTTGGGTTTTCCGGTGGTTCATTTGAGTTTTCCGGTGAGCTTCATCAATTCAGGTGACCTGTGTTTACTTCAAATTTCTTAGTTTTATCTTCAAACCCCTTTACTTTACAAGTCCATCGTGTTTTTAGCTTTAGGAGTTTTTCTTAAGTTTAGGGTCATTCCAAGTCTTGGGTCGTCCTCTGATGCTCAGACCCATGTACAAGCTTCTTGAGGACTTCCCTTATCTTAGAGAGAAGACCTTAGAGAAAATTAGGCAAATAGAGAGAGCTCAGGAAGAAGCTCGTAGGTCACAGGAATTTCCTATCAGACCCCTCTTTCCCCCACCTCTTAAGGTTGTATACCCTGATCCTCCTGAGAATTTTTATCAGACAGACGTCTCTGCTAACCGATTGCCGATGTCTGAGTCTGAGTCTTCTACCTCAGACCCCATGTCTGTGGACTCTTTCTAAGAAGCCATGGACTTCACACCTCGGACTGGTCAGGACCATGACCAGGCCGAGGTCTCTAGTCGCGTCTCGTCCCAAAATGGCACAAGTAGCTCAAGCTCTTCTTCAGAGGTTGAACTTGTTGAGCCAAGTGTGGCTATGCCTCCCATTCTAGATGCTATCCCTCTGTCGGCCGTTACCGGGGCTGAGTTTGCTCAGAGGTTCCCTGGTCACACGTCCACGTCTGCTCCAGCCGACGTTGAGGTTGATGACGATGATGATGATGGTGAAAGTGAAGTTGATACCTCTGAGGTGGATGAGTATGAGAGCACAGTCACTGAGGTGGATCTTTTGCACTTCAGATACTTATACTCCATCAGTCCCTCAATCAAATTGAGGAGACCTCTGAGGGAAGAGAGGGACTACCACGACCGAGATGGAGAGATCTGCTTGTATGAGCAGATGTTTAAGTTAGGGTTTCGTCTACCCATTCACCCTGTCATTAGGTCCATTATTTCCTTCATCAACTTGGCCCCCTCACAGCTCTCTCCCAATGCTTGGAGAGTTATTATAGGGGACATCGTCTTGTGGAGGGCAGTCCACCACTCTGACCTCCCGGTTCAGGCCTTTGCTGGTTGTTACGTCCCTACCTCGGACAAAAATCATCCGAGCTACTGTCACTTCGTAGCTCGGAGGCCTGAGAAGAAGATGCTCCTGGTCACTCAGACCTCAAACCACAATTGGAAACCCCGGTATTTTTTTGCTTCAGGGCCATGGGAATTTGGCTCATCTGTTCCCTCTTCCATCTTTGAGCCGAGGGTACCCCTCAGATGGGGTAAGGTCACCATGTCTGCTAGGGCCGATCCTGGCCTAAGTCTTCAGAACGGCAAAAAGGTGAAGGCCCTGTAAGACCAAGGGGAACATGGTCTGTTCGTAAAGTTCGAACATCTGCTGACCCCTCACTATCTCTCGGGGACGAGCCTAGGTGGAAGCCCCCTTGTTGACTTTGGTAAGGATTTTTCTTTTTGTTTCAAGTCTAACCTCTGATCATTCATGCTTGATTTCTGACTCTTATCTTTTCACTTTTGCAGAGAGACCTCCAGGTGTCCCGGACGAGTTGTGGGAGATGGCAACGCCGAGTTTAGCTAGACTTGCAAAGAGGACTGGTTTGAATGCTCCTCCTCCAGCTCCTTCAACATCTAAGTCCAAGAAGAGGGCCTCTGAGGTCCCGACCTCTGAGGATCAGAGGCCGACCTCCAGGCAAAGGAAGACTTCAGACGCTGCGATCCCTATCACAGCCGACACCTTGTCGGCTCGTCTGGACCAGCTAAAACTTTCCGATAGCGTGGTCGGCCACAGCCGACAGGCCATGGACGCCCTTGCCAACATGATGACTGAGGCTGACAAGCGTTTTTACAGGGCCATGGACACTTCCATGCTTGTTGAGTTCGGCCTCCACAGGGTCTCCCAGGTATGACTTGTTCCTTTTGTCCATAATTTTTCAAGTGCAACGTCTGATGTTACCCCCATCTAACCTCTTCATTATCTGCACAGGGTGCCACTGCCATGTACCAACTATCTAACTGGGCCATGAGGAAGCTGCCTCTCATTCAGAAGGGGAAGGAGGCTGAGAAGGTTGAGAGCACGTTGAAGGCCGAGGTTGACCGTCTGAAGTCAGAGTTACAGAATGCCGAGACCAAGGCCCAGAACTCTGAAAATAAGGCCCAGGGCCTGGAAAAAATATCTCTGCACTCGTCCAAAGCCACGCCAAGGCCCTGCAGGATAAGGACGATGACCTGCAGAGGAAGGTCAGTGCTGCTATAAAGGCCTCCGACTTTGTGGGCCTCGGCTTCGCCGACCCTCAGTTTCCCCAGGCCCTGCAAGAGATAGAAGACAAGGTTGCTGCCCCTGGTCAGACTGCTACTTTGGAAGGGACTGATCTCGGAGGAACTGACCCTGCTGATGATGTGGCTGAGGTGACCAATGCTGAACAGGTCAACCCAGCCGAGACTTCGAATGTTCCTCTTTCAGATGTTTAACTTGGCCTTGTATTTTGTATTTTTTGACTTGTAATTCTGAACTTGTAATTTATCAGACATCTGAGTGTTATGTAATATCTTCTTTTATTGAATGCCAATTTCTTCCTTTATCTTGAGCTCTGAATGTATTTGAATGCTATATGATCTCTGAAGTCATTACTTAATATGATGTGGTCATCACCATCACCAAATTAATGATGTTAAGGGTCTGAGGTAATCTAACCCAGGTGTCTGAGCTCAGACCTCGTCACCACCGAGTGATGTTATGAGGGTCTGAGGTCATTACCTAAGAGGTTGGCCTCATAATAAATATCACCAAATTAATGATGTTAAGGGTCTGAGGTAATCTAACCCAGGTGTCTGAGCTCAGACCTCGTCATCACCGAGTGATGTTATAAGGGTCTGAGGTCATTACCTAAGAGGTTAACCTCATAATAAATATCAACAAATTAATGATGTTAAGGGTCTGAGGTAATCTAACCCAGGTGTCTGAGCTCAGACCTCGTCACCACCGAGTGATGTTATGAGGGTCTGAGGTCATTACCTAAGAGGTTAGCCTTATAATAAATATCACCAAATTAATGATGTTAAGGGTCTGAGGTAATCTAACCCAGGTGTCTGAGCTCAGACCTCGTCACCACCGAGTGATGTTATGAGGGTCTGAGGTCATTACCTAAGAGGTTAGCCTCATAATAAATATCACCAAATTAATGATGTTAAGGGTCTGAGGTCATCTAACCCAGGTGTCTGAGCTCAGACCTCGTCACCACCGAGTGATGTTCTGAGGGTCTGAGGTCATTACCTAAGAGGTTAGCCTCATAATAAATATCACCAAATTAATGATGTTAAGGGTCTGAGGTAATCTAACCCAGGTGTCTGAGCTCAGACCTCGTCACCACCGAGTGATGTTCTGGGGGTCTGAGGTCATTACCTAAGAGGTTAGCCTCATAATAAATATCACCAAATTAATGATGTTAAGGGTCTGAGGTAATCTAACCCAGGTGTCTGAGCTCAGACCTCGTCACCACCGAGTGATGTTCTGAGGGTCTGAGGTCATTACCTAAGAGGTTAGCCTCATAATAAATATCACCAAATTAATGATGTTAAGGGTCTGAGGTAATCTAACCCAGGTGTCTGAGCTCAGACCTCGTCACCACCGAGTGATGTTCTGAGTGTCTGAGGTCATTACCTAAGAGGTTAGCCTCATAATAAATTTCTGGTTTAAAGAGAAAAACCAGAACTTGACATGGAAACTGATCTTTATTAATAACCTCTTCTTGATAAGATGGTACAATTACAAATTACAAATCCTATGCAACATCATATGAAATATCTCTTCAGGTGATCAGCATTCCACGGGTTGGTGAAAGGTTCTCCCTCTAGGTTCTCTAGCCTATACGTGCCAGGCACAACCTCTTCCGTTACTTTATATGGGCCATGCCAGTTCGGGTGTAGCTTGTTTGTCTTCTGTAGGGTCTTCTTAAGCACTAGGTCTCCCACCGCAATGGGTCTCGACTTCACCCTTAGATTGTAGAATCTTGCTGCCCTCTGCTGATAGGATGCTTTTCTGACCTCTACGTCTTCCCTTCTTTCTTTGATGAGATCCAGGTCTAGCCTTCTCTTCTCCTCATTGCTGTCGGGGTCGTAGGTCTGAATCCGATGAGTTGGCAGTCCTACCTCCGTTGGTATGACTGCCTCTGAGCCATGTGCCAGCATGAATGGGGTTTCTCCTGTGGGTGTCCTTGCCGTAGTTCTGTAAGCCCATAGCACGGCGTAGACCTCTTCTATCCATCTCCCCTTAGCGTCTTCTAACCTCTTCTTGATTCCATCCAAGATGGTTCTGTTCGTGACCTCGGTCTGGCCATTTGCTTGAGGTCGACCAGGAGATGAGAAGAACTGTCTAATCCCCACACTTTGGCAATACTTCTCCAAGGAGGCATTCTTGAACTGGGTCCCGTTGTCCGAGATGAGCGTGTTTGGGAGGCCATATCTATATATGATGTTCTTCCAGATAAATTGTAAGGTCTTCTGTTCTGTAATGGTTATCATCGGCTCTGCCTCTACCCATTTTGAAAAGTAGTTAATGGCAACTATCAAGAATCTATAGTTGTTGACTGCTCTTGGCAAAGGTCCTAACAAGTCAATTCCCCATACCGCAAATGGCCATGGAGAAGAGATCGACGTCATAGGCTGATGAGGTTGGTGAGGGATGGTGGTGAACCTTTGACATTTGTCGCACCTCTTCACATAATCTGCGGCGTCCTTAGACAGGGTAGGCCACCAGTATCCCTGAGTGATGATCCTCTTGGCTAAGGTTCTTCCCCCAATGTGGCTAGAGCAAGAACCCTCATGAACCTCCCTTAAGACCCGGGGCACTTCCGCAGGGTGCACACATCTGAGGAGAGGCAGTAGAAACCCCTTTTTGTACAAGACGTCTCCTACCAATGAGAACTTTGCAGCCCTGTATCTCAACTTTCTTCTTTCCATCCTGGACTCAGGTAGCTCCCCCTCTTTTAGGTATCTGACAAGCGGGTCAATCCATGAGTCTCCCAGGTTTACATTGTGACAAGGGTTACATACCTCATCCTCCTCAATACTTGCCTTTCCTAAGACTTCAATTGGGATGGTTCTTCCCAAGTCTGTCTTCATTGCCGAGGCCAGTCTTGCCAACGCATCGGCGTGGTTGTTGCTCAGCCGAGGTACTCTCTTCAGCTTTGCTTCTTCAAAATACTCTAGCAACCCTCTTACCTTCTTCAGGTATTTGGCCATCCTTTCATCTTTGGCCTCGTATGCCCCCAGCACTTGATTGACAACCAATCTTGAGTCGCTATGAAGCAGGAGTCGCTTTACCCGAAGAGTGGTTGCCAATAAGAGACCTGCTATCATGGCCTCATACTCAGACTCGTTGTTGGAGGCCTGGAAGTTGAATCTCAAGGCGTACTCAATGTTGGCGCCATCTAGCACCGAGAGTACTAGCCCCGTGCCGCTTCTACCATCACAAGAAGAGCCATCAACGAAGAGGCTCCATACGTCTGCACCTGACGAGAAGACCCCCTATCTCATAACCCTCTTTTCGAAGAGGTACCGATCCTCTTCATTTTCTTCTACTCTTCTCCGAGTTTTGCCTGGGGTAACCTCTTCTCGGCCTCGGAAGACGTACGGGGTAGTCTCTGCCGAATCTTGGAAGACACTTCGGTTCGTCTCTTTGCCGCCATCCAAGCCCTTCTCTGTCTCGGCCTCTTCCCAAGTGAATTCTGCGACAAAGTCTGCCAGGGCCTGCCCCTTGATGGCTGTCATGGGCTGGTAGGTAAGATCATACTCCCGTAGCTCGATGGCCCAGGTCATCAGTCTTCCGGACTTCTCAGGCTTGTGCAGAAACTGTCGTAGTGGTGAGTCGGTGAGGACTATCATGGAGTGAGCTTGAAAGTAAGGCTTCATATTCCTAGAGGTGTGTATCAGGGCATAAGCCAACTTCTCCATGCGGGGATAGTTTTGTTCAGACCCCTGAAGGGACTTACTATTGAAGTACACAGGTCTCTGAATCCCATCCTCTTCCCGTATGATGGCCGCGCTAATGGCTGACTCGGAGACTGCTAAGTACACAAACAACCTCTCCCCTGCGACGGGCCGGGACAGCAGCAAGGGAGACCCCAAGTAGGACTTCAGTTGATCAAAGGCTTTTTCACACTCTTCGTCCCACTGGAAGGCCTTTCTCAGAACTTTAAATAACTGAAGACACTTGTCCGTGGCTCTGGAAACAAACCTATTCAGGGCCGCCACCCTTCCAGTGAGTCTCTGAACATCCTTGATACTCCTAGGAGTCTTCATGTCGAGTAATGCCTTAATTTTCTCCAGGTTTTCTTCAATCCCCCTCTGATTAACGATGAACCCCAGGAACTTCCAGGCTCCTACCCCGAAGACACATTTTGCCGGGTTGAGCTTCATTCTGTAGGATTCCATGACATCAAAGGTCTTCTCAAGGTCCGCTACGTGAGTACATGCTATTAGGCTCTTCGTTAGCATATCGTCCACATACACCTCCATGGTCTTACCTATTTGCTCCTCGAACATCTTATTGACAAGACGTTGATACGTTGCCCCGGCATTTTTCAGACCAAAGGGCATCACCTTGTTACAGTACGTCCCCTTGTCAGTAATGAAGGCTATCTTCTCAGAGTCTTCGGTATCCATGAAGATTTGGTTATAGCCTGAATAAGCATCCATGAAACTCATAAGTTCATGCCCTGCCATTGCATCCACCATCTGGTCTATCCTGGGTAAGGGATAGTTGTCCTTCAGGCAAGACCTATTCAGGTCTGTGAAATCTACACACATCCGCCACTTTCCATTGGCCTTAGGCACGATGACTGCATTTGAGAGCCACTCTGGATAAGTAACCTCTCTTATGAACTCGGCCTCTTTCAACTTCTTCACCTCTTCCCGGATGACATCATACTTCTCTCTGGAGTAGATCCTTCGCCTCTGTTTAATAGGCCTAGCATCTCCGTCCACGTTGAGCTTGTGGGTCATGATCTCAGGGTCGATGCCAGGCATGTCTGCATGACTCCACGCGAAGACACTCTGCCTCCTCCTAAGGAAGTCTATCAGCTCTTCCTTGATCCCTTGCTCTAGGGTTTTGCCGACCTGGACGGTTTTTTCCGTCTCGTCCTCATTGAGGACGATGGATTCTACCTCTTCCGCGGGCTCTCCCTTCTTCAATTTTGTTTCATCTCTGGGATCAAGAGTGTCAATGCTGTAAGTGGCGGTTTCTCTCTTATGGGCCTCTCGCTCTTTGGCCGAGTTGAAATAACACTCCCGCGCCGTGGTCTGGTCCCCTTGCACTTCCCCTACCCCATAAGGAGTCGAGAATTTTAGCATCTGGTGGATCGTTGACGGCACGGCTTCAAACTCTCTGAGGGACACTCTTCCGATGATGAGGTTGTAGGCCGAGAAGACATTTTTGTCCATAACAAAAAATTTTATCTTCTTGGTCAGCCTCTTAGGCCACTCATCTCCCATCCGCACATCCATTTCATACATGCCCAATGGGTGTACCTTCTCACCACTGAAGACTATCAATGGGTGATGGTAGGGCACCAGCCTTGCCCTGCTAAGACCCAAGCTCTTGAAACAAGGCCAGAACATCACATATGCTGAACTTCCCCCATCTATGAGGATTCTCCCTACATCGCACCCATGCACCCTTGTTGTTATGACTAAACGGTCATCATGGGGGGCTAAGATGCCCTTGAAGTCGAGTCTGGAGAACCCCACTACGAGGGTGTCCATGTCCACCTTCTTCCTCTTCTGCACTGCGTCAGAAGACGTTAGATTCACAACCTCAGGTTTGACCACTGACTTGGCCTCCGCTACATGAGCTTTCCTGTCGGCTACCTCAGATCCACCTCCTGCGAATCCCCCACATATGGTGCTAACACCAAAGGAGATCATCCCTACCCTCTTCACTGGGGTGTTGTCATCCTTAGGTGGGAGATCCGGGTCATCTCCATCATCACCCTCTGAATAATCATGCCTTCTAGTCGGGACATCGCCACGGCACCTGTCATCTCTTCTCTTCCTAGGGTCTTCTCTTCCACCCTTTGGGGCCTTGCCATCCACATACTTTCTTAGCTTCCCGGATTTCATCATCTTTTCAATCTCATCCTTCAGAGCAAAACATCTATCTGTGACATGGCCGTGATCCTGATGGAACTCACACCAGAGGTTTTTATTCCTCTTATGTGGTGGGGCCTTCAATTTCTCTGGCCACCTCAGAGCCCGGTCAGTCTTGATCTCATTAAGGATATTCTCACAGCTCACAGTCAGAGGAGTGTAATGAGCAAACTTGTCATCTGCTGACCTCTTCTTCCCCTCTTTTTTACCCTGGGACCTCCCAGTGCTACCACGGTTCTCCTCCTCATATTTGGCGGCCTTTGCCTCTTCCGCATTCATCACTTTCCCTGCAGTGGACAACAACTCTGCCATATACTTGGGGGGGTCTTCCGCCAGCTTCCACAATAACTTCCCCTTCTGGAGGCCTCCTATCAGGGCAGTCATGGCTATGCTCTCCTCGTAATCCTCTACCTCCAGCTTCTCCTTGTTAAATCTTGCTATATAGTCTCTTAGGCTTTCTCCCTTAGCCTGTTTGACATATAGGAGGTGGGTAGTCTTCTTCTGTGGTCTTACCCCAAAGCAGAAGTTGTGGATGAAGTGCTCCGCTAGGCCTTTGAAGTTCTCGATTGAGTTCTTCGGAAGAGAGGTGAACCAGCTGTGCACTGCCCCTGTCAAGGTTCCTGAGAAGGCCCTGCACTTCATCTCATCGGGTATTGAGTAAATATCTGCCGCCGATTGATACATCTCGATATGGTGCACTGGGTTAGTGCTTCCATCATACTTAGGTGTCACTGTAGGAGGCTTGAACTTAGCTGGGGTTGGGAACCCCACTATCCTAGCTACAAACGGGGAGCCCTCCGAGTAGCCCCTCTGTAATGGGTCCCTGCTCTTTATGAGGTCCCCTATCTTCTCCTCGAGACGTTGGATTGAGTCATTCCATGGTCTTCTCTCTTCAGCTAGGCCGAGGTTATCCCCTGCCACCTCCCTACGATGAACAGAGGGTTCCCCAGCCACGACACGCTGACTATTGACCTCTTCCTGCTCCCTCGCTCTTCTCTCCAAGGGTCGGCCTTGATCTGGCTGAGCCTGCCTATTACCTCTTTGAGAGCCTGCCGCGCTTCTTGACCTCGATAGCCTCTGCCTCAGGTCATTGACCGGGCCCAGCCTCTCGAAGGCCGACCCTCTGCTCAACCTGTTAAAGGCCGATCCTCTCTGCTGGGCCTCATCTCTTCCTCAGCCGACACATCCTTGACTCTCCCTATATAAGTATAACCAAGTGAGGTGTTTCCAAGCTCAATATAAGTATAACAATGGTAGCACAATTATATAAAGAGATAGGAGAAGGAGGTGAGGATATGAGGAATGAACACCGACATATAGGTGGTTCAGCCAATCCGGCCTACGTCCACAGTGGGTGTGTGAGTAATATCACTGACTGAAGACACTAATGGCCATGGATACAATTCTCTCCAGCTCTCTCTCTCTCTCTACTGTATATATATATTTAGACAGAGTTTTGGCTAGGGTTGGATAACTGGATCCCTTTGCAAGGTAGGGGATGATCCCTATATATAGTGCCTAGGGGGCGCACTGTACCCCCCATGCATGCAATGAGCATGTGTGTGGTATCCTCACCAATGTGGGAATGCCATCTGTCACTGTCACATGTAAGCAATGATGATGAAATATTCTCCCCCATGTGGAGAATAATCTTGTTACAACTGATTTGTGCCCAGGTGTCCTTATCCAAATGTCAACAGATACTCGGCAGTCATGTTGGTGAATGACCTTGGCCTGGGAGAGGCCGAGCTGTAAAGGCTTGGTCCGTTCAATCTGAGTAATGTCATGAGGAGTCTCGGCCTGATCTCATCCGAGACATTATGCTAGGTCGGCCCTAGCCGAGGTTGGGCATATACATTCTGATTAATGCTTCTCGTCACCTCGGCCAAGGCCGAGGCAGGATTAGTTCCATGAAGATTAGGGCTCCTTATCACCTCGGCCTACTATTAGCCGAGGTTGCTATTCCCAGACGTAGGGTCCATGGAAGTGAAAGAGGTAGTGTCGGCCTGGGCCGAGGTAGGTCTGGCCGAGGGATGATATCGTGGGCCCCTGCCCCTCAGGGTCGATCAATGTCTCGGCCATCATCTTGGACGAGGTAGGTATCTCTGGGCCGAGGTTATACTTGGGCATATCAGTGATCCCCTCTCCCCTGGCCTTCTTCGATGGCCTTCTATCTTGGGCGGAGAGGTCACTCGCGGTGATCCCCTCGCCCTTGGCCTTCTTCTGTGGCCTTTCGTCTTGGGTAGAGGGATTGCTCGCGGTGAGACCCTCGCCCTTAGCTTTCTTCTGTGGCTTTCTTTCTTGGGTAGAGGGATTGCTCGCGGTGAGCCCCTCACACTTGACCTTCTTCCGTGGCCTTCTTTCTTGGGCAGAGGGATTGCTCGTGGTGAGGCTTTCGCCATTGGCCTTCTTCTGTGGCCTTCTTTCTTGGGTAGATGGGTTTTCTTGTGGTGAGACCTTAGCCATTGGCCCACTTATAGTGTCCTTCTATATTGGGCATAGGGGTTTCTCACGGTGAGCCCCTCTCCCTTGGCCTTCTTCTGTGGACTTCTTTCTTAGGCAAAGGGATTGCTTATGGTGAACCCCTCACCGTTGGTCTTGTTCTGTTCCCTTTTTTCTCTGGCAGAGGGATTGCTTGCGGTGAGCTCGTCGCCCTTGGCCTTCTTCTGTGACCTTCTATCTTGGGCCGATGGGTTACTCACCATGGGCCCCTCGCCCTTCGCCTTCTTTTGTGGCCTTCTATCTTAGGCGGAGGGGTTACTCGCGGTGAGCCCCTCTCCCTTAGCCTTCTTCTGTGGCCTTTCATCTTGGGCGGAGGGGTTACTCGCAGTGAGCCCCTCGCCCTTGGACTTCATCTGTGGCCTTTCATATTGGTAGAGGGTTTTCTCGCGGCAAGACCCTCTCCCTTAGCCTTCTATCTTGGGTAGATGGGTTGCTCGCGGTGAGCCCCTCGTCCAGGTATTACACCTCATCATAGGGTCACTCAAGGTGGACCCCCTTGCTCTATATACTTTCTTGTTAACTTGGGAAGTAAAATCCCTTCTAGGTGGGCTTACTCGCCTTCAGACTATTACTTGCGTTGGTCTTATTGGAGGGGCCACTCGAAGTGGACCCCTAGCCCTGAGTTATTTTCTGTAGCATCAAGTTTTGGAATAGGAGCCACTCAAGGTTGATCCCCTCACCCTAGACTATTTTCTGTCAAACTTGTAATCTTGGGCAGGTGGAGCACTCTAAGTGGATCCCCATGCTCTGGGCTATTTCACTATTTGTTCACTTGCTTGGGGACTTCTCAATATTATCCCCCTTGTGCAGAAGTGTCTTGTAGTGTCAGGAGACTTGTGCACGAAATTTCACAATAAATATTTCTTTCTTTGTTCATTGTCTTGAGGACTTCTAACCATTAGACCCCCTTTGAACAGAATACAAGTTAATAGTATGAGCGCTTCGGCGCCCTTAGAGACTGTGGTACTAAGCTATCGTACCTTTTATTTATACTTAGAATTTTCTCAATACTATGAGCGCTCCTATGCCCTTGGAGCATGAGTTGCTAAATGGCCGTACCTTTTATTTATACTTATCATTTGCTCAATACTGTGAGGGCTCTGGTGCCCTTGGAGCCTTAGGTACTAAACTGTAATACCGTATGTTCATACTTGGCAGTTGCTCAAGACTGTTAGGGCTCCGATGCCCTTAGAGCCTTAGGTGTTAAACTATCAAACCTTATGTTCATACTTGGAAGTTGCTCAAGACTATGAGCTCTCCGATGCCCTTGGAGCCTTAGGTGCTAAACTGTCTCGCCTTATATTTATACTTGGCAGTTACTCAAGACTTTGTGTGCTCTGGTTCCCTTGGAGCCTTAGGTGCTAAACTGTCGCACCTTATATTTATACTTGGCAGTTGCTCAAGACTATGAGCGCTCCGATTCCCTTGGAGCCTTAGGTGCTAAACTATCGTGCCTTATATTTATACTTGGCAGTTGCTCAAGACCGTGAGCGCTCCGTTTCCCTTAAAGCCTTAGGTGCTAAACTGTCGCTCCTTATATTTATACTTGGCAGTTACTCAAGACTGTGAGCGCTCCGATGCCCTTGGAGCCTTAGGTGCTAAACTGTCGCGCCTTATATTTATACTTGGCAGTTGCTCAAGATTGTTAGTGCTTCGGTGCCCTTGAAGCCTTAGGTACTAAAATGTAGTACCTAATATTTATACTTAGCAGTTGTTCAATATGATGAGCGCTCCGTTACCCTTGGAGCCTGAAGTACTAAAATGTCGTACCTTATACTTATACTTGGAAGTTGCACGATATGATGAGCGCTCCATTGCCCTTGGAGCCTGGGGTACTAAACTATCATACCTTATACTTATACTTGGCACTTGCTCAAGACTGTGAGCACTCCTGTTCCCTTGGAGCCTTAGGTACAAAACTGTCGTGCTTATATGTATACTTGGCACTCGCTCAATACTATGGGCGCTCCTATGCCCTTGGAGCCTGAAGTACTATGAGTTGCTCTACTTTCTGTGAGAACTTCAAGATTGAACTTCCCCCTTCTAACTGTGGGGAATTTGCATACGAGATGAGCAAGTTAAAATTTGGAAGTTGCCCCTCTAGCTGCGGGGTACTTGCATATAACTGAGCAAGTTAAAATTTGGAAGTTTCCCCTCTAGTTATGGGGTACTTTCATATAACTGAGTAAGTTAAAGAAATTTGAAGTTGCCCCTGTAACTACGGGGTCCTTGCATATAACTGAGCAAGTTAAAATTTGGAAGTTGCCCCTCTAGCTGTGGGGTACTTGCATATAACTAAGCAAGTTAAAATTTTGAAGTTTCCCATCTGACTGCGAGGTACTTACATATAACTGAGTAAGTTAAAATTTTAAAGCTACCCCTATAACTGCGGGGTACGTGCATATGAGCTGAGCATGTTATATAGTTTTTTTACCGCAGCCCTGTGTGACTGTGCGTACTTTTTAGTGCAACCTCGTGTGACTTTGGGGTATTATTTTTTTTAGAGCAACCCCAAGTGATTGTGGGGTATTTTTTTATGCACATTCATTTCTTAGGAAGTAGTTAGGAGATGGGGTTAGTCATTTTCCTTCCCACAAACTTTGAAATTTTTTTCGCATATATCATAAGTAAAGAAATAATTATTTCTTTATACTGAAATTTTCCCTTAGTCTCCAGGGTCCTTGTTCCAAACGTTTCTTAGGAACCTTTTTTGTATTATAGAAATAACAAGTTTAGAGAAGGGGGTAGACCCTATTCTCCCTATTTTCTGCAAAACTGGCCAAGTAAATTTTTCTTGAGAACAGAGGTTAGGACTTGTTCTCTAGGTTATAAATCTGTATGGAATAATATTAAAAAATTGTAGTGATATTTTTTTAATAATTACTAGGAGGGTAACCCCCTACTAGTCTGGTGACAAAAATAACTGTTATGTGTGTAAGTACTTTGTTCAGTATACTTTTCCATTGGGATGGATATTCCTCCAAGTATAATGAGGAAAGACCTTCATGTCATGGACCCTCTTCTAGTCTAGTACAGGTTCTACTATTCTCTTAAGAAAGAGAAAACATTAATTCGGTATACCTTGACACTTGCTCAAGATTGTGAGTGCTCCGGTGCCCTTGGAGCCTTAGGTGCTAAACTAGCGCACCTTATATTTATATTTGGCACTTTCTCAAGACTGTGAGCGCTTTGGTGCCCTTTGAGCCTTAGGTGCTAAAACTTCGCACCTTATATTTATATTTGACACTTGCTTAAGACTGTGAGTGCTCCGGTGCCCTTGCATCCTTAGGTGCTAAGCTGTCTCACCTTATATTTATATTTGACACTTGCTCAAGATTGTGAGCGCTCCACTACCCTTGGAGCCTTAGGTATTAAACTGGCGCACCTTATATTTATATTTGACACTTTCTCAAGACTTTAAGCGCTCCGGTGCCCTTGGAGCCTGAGGTACAAAAACTGTCATACCTTTTATATTAATGGAAATGAAGTTTTATCTTATTTGTGCCTTGATTTTCTTTGTGTTATGTTCATATATGTTTTATTGTTTTGTCAAACCTTTTTATTCTGCGAAGTACCCACTTATGGGCTAGTGATGCTCCCTTTTTCTATGGGAGTACTTTCTTATAACTGAATGTATTTCTGTGGGACTTACTGTTCTATGACTATTCTTTTCCCTCAACAGTTTTTTTTAACATTTGAATCAAACAAAACTTAGAGGGAGGTTGAGTCCACTCTACATTTTTTTAAATTTGATTCATAACTTAGAGGGGGTTGAGTCCCCTCAACATTTTTTTATCAACATTTGAATCAAATCCTGACTTAGAGGGGGGGGGGGGGGGTATTCCCCTCAACATTTTTTTCAAAGTTTTGAGCGAGAGCCTCTCCATTTTTTTCTTTGGATCGAAACTTTTACTACTTTTAGTGCTCAACTACATTTTTATGTTACGTTTTTAACCCTTGCTACTTCTTTTGACTTTTAGAAATAAATTGTGAGAGACACTGGGGTAAGTCTTTCTTGGTTCCTCCCATACTTACATAAAGAAATTTCAAGAAGATATATTTTTTTTGTACTGTTTGGACCCGACTGTTCCTCATCTTGGTTTCCTCACGACTTACTTTTTAAACGCTGTTATTTCTTTTTTACTTTTAGAAATGATTAGTGAGAAGACCTATCTGTTGGGTTCCTCATCTTCTTTAAAAAAAATACACCCCTGTTGGGTTCCTCGCACGCTGAAGAAAACCCTCTCGCCCCTTATCTTCATTTTCTATTACGCTATTGTCTCTTTTTTCTTCAATATAAAATCTCAAGCCCAAGGCGTGTAAGATAAGGGAATCTGCCAGTTTCTTGCTCGCCCCTTTTTTTATTGTAATATCTCTATCACAAGTTTCTGTACAAGACACTAGAAAGATAGATAAGTGGGCAATTGATGGAGCAAACCTCAGACGATTCATTCAACCATTTTAAAAGCGTTCGTTCGAGGGGATTTTGCTGTTACTCTTTTTCTATCATTGTCTACGACATCAACACCTGGAGCCACCGCTGCGACCATCATCGCCTGGGACCCCGATGTTACTTTCTCCTGTGACCCATTTTTTTTATGAATGATGGTGTGAAGGAAACGACGCCTTACTCCACCGACGAGTTTCTTATTGGAGATCTGTTGGAAGTTCTGGATCTTAAAAGTGGGTCCATTTTTGGGGTTGAGGACCTCTAGGGACTCCTCGATGCCATCCATGGCACCAGGAGTTACTCGCCCACGTTGTTAAGTTTGCGGAACATCCCACCATTAGGTGTGATTACTGAGCTAGAGGGGCGTTACTCGCACGCCTCTTTTCAAACCAAGGTTTCTTTAGTCGAGAATTTAGGACTTATGGGTTCCTCGCGATATGTGTTGGTTGAAAAAGGGTTCCTCGCGACCCTTGTTAACCGAGGATGGTTTGAGATCTGTGGATTCCTTGTCGGAAATAAATTTTCATGAGGGTCCCTCATGCACCGCTATTGGTTTTCAATTTGAGGGTTCCTCACCTGTTGGGACTTCA
Organism: Sambucus nigra; assembly: GCA_949130495.1. Taxonomy (NCBI): domain Eukaryota; kingdom Viridiplantae; phylum Streptophyta; class Magnoliopsida; order Dipsacales; family Adoxaceae; genus Sambucus; species Sambucus nigra. The sequence goes on along the minus strand of OX422218.1, from coordinate 118,070,515 downwards.
ACTATGGGACCCATTGCCAAGGGTCCCTCGCTAATAACTACTGTTGCCATGGGTTCTTCGTGTGAAATTTTAAACACGAGCAATTTTCCATTGCCCTTTTATTTTATGTTATTCATCATAATATAAATAAAATAATAAATAATACAATTCGTCCCCTCTAAGACTTTTAATATTTTATAAGAGAATGTGACGTGGCTTTGAAAATTGCCAACATTCATATGGATAAAATCCATAAAATTAATTATAGATATTATGATTACTTTTTTTGAGTGAGCGGTACTAATAAAGAACTATTATGAATGTTCTTCAATTTTATCATTGGGCATCTTAAGAAATTATAACTTGTGTCTTATTTTTTGTACCAACTAAATCATGTGGCATATAAATGAAATGCCTAGTAAAACATAAATCAAGACTTGTGAAATGAGCATATTCAACAAGTAATAAAGCAAGGCTGTTACTTAGCTGATCGAGAATAAGATATGTCTGCACATGGTCCTTGAATCCTCAATTTTTTTTCCATCACCTATATCCTTTGAGTGAGTAGAGTCTCCTCTAAGTTGCCTTTGAGGGTAAATCCTCCGCCTCCACTTTCTTGGCTAGAGGGTTACTCCGCCACCACTTTTTTGTCGGTGCCACCTCAGGTGCCGCTGCTCCCTTTCGGGGATTATCGCTCATGCAACTATTTGTTCTGGCTCTATTTTTAGCGGTGGAGCCACCTCCACTATTTTAGGTGCTGCAGCGGCTGCCCCTCCTGAGGGGGTTGCTGTTGTCAATGGAGCAAATATTGTTGCACTAGTCTTTCCTCCTAGAGGCATGAGTGCTCTAGCTCCTATCATTACGACCTCCTCTTGGGTGGTCTAGTCTCTCTGAACTCCATTTCCAGCAGGAATGTTTTCAAAGACCAGCTGCTTAGAAATAATATAACCTTATTTGTCCATGAAAGTGAGGATACCTCCCCAGCAGAGTCGCCAAATGTAGGAGGGTAGTGAGACTGGGGTCTATGAATAATTGGAAAGGGTGAGGCATGACCCACTCCAATGGACGCTGTCTGTAAGGTTCTCAAGAACTTCTGAAGTAGTTTCTGACGAGACCTTCTCCTTTTGGTAAAAATGGAGCTCATGCTAGAATCCCTCCCCGCAAGAAGATGAACTTCCACAAAAATAATAGTAATTTTCTCAAGAGGAGCTCCTGAAAATGATAGCTGTTAGTGGGGAGTGAAAGAACAAGGCACTTAGCACTAGAGAGAGAGTAGGGAGAGAATACTAGGAAGTCTGGTGTGATTTCTGCAGAGTAATAGTGCTATTCAATTTTTCTCTTTTTTTATGACCTTGCCCAGGGGTCCTATTTATACTTGGGCACTAGGACTGGGTTAGCACTTTTGGCGCCAAAACTTAGAGGGTTGGTAAAGGGCAAAATCAAAAAGCAAATATGTCTTGTAATGGAGACAAAATATCTGATTTGCTAAATATCTTTTGAAACGGTAATTTTTGGTACAAACTTTGTAAACTTGAGGGGGAACTCGAGGACCACCTCCTCTAAAATATTTGTAATCTTGAGGGGGGTCTTGAGGTCCCCTTCTAAAATCATTTTTTCTTGAGAGGGTCCTAGAGGACCCTCTCCTTTAAAATAATTTTATGAAGAGTTCTTTTCTTATGAGCAGCCAGCCCTTTGGCTCCTCACTTCACTTGTGACTAAGTGTGAGGTGTGTGTAGTCTTGAGTGACTTCAGGGTCTTCCTAATAGTATTCTATCAATCCTATAGTGCTAAGTGGTTGAGGTTGCTCAACATACCCTGTCCCTTAGTAGCCAAGCCAAAACTCCCAAGAGATCCCAACTAGTCTACTTGAGCCCTGCTTGCTCCACTAGGCAACCTGTATAAGAAAATAAATGTTAGTACTTTTGTTTTTTTCAAGATGAGGAGTTGCTTATGGTAGACACCCCATCATCCTAACTTGGTTTTCTGGGAACTGAGGGGGGAAGGACCTTGTGGGTCCCTCCTCCCATGTAAGTTATTGCTATTGAGGAACCCTAGTGGGGGTTCCTTCTCAAACATCATTTTTGCTGTTGAGGTACGCTTGAGTATCTTGGTGAAAGTATGATGTTTGGTAAAAGTATTTGTATTTGTATTTTCTACATAGATTGACACGTGTCTTCATATGATTGATCCACGTCAGCTGACTAAATTTGGTACCAACAGAAGCCCCCAATGTTTCACAGTTGAGGTTGAAGAAGAGTGTGGAACATTTTGCTTGAAAGTTGCTCGAATTACTGGTCTTCAGAGATTAGGAAAATTTTCATTGTATATAGTTCCTTTTGAGCGCATAATATTAAACTTCATAAATATTTTGAATTTTTCATGATCACTTCAATATTTGTGCCTTTTTCCTCTTTTAACCGCCGAAAAAGCAAACGTCTTCCCTTATAATCATTGCTTTTCTCTATTCCCTAGGTAAAGTATTTAAGTGCGACATAAATCCTATCGTCTTCTACTTTTCAAATCTGTATTTCTGAATTCTTCATTTTCTTTCAATATTACGCCTTCGTTCTTTCCATCATTCATTGTCAACCGATCTCTCTTTCTTCTGTAAGATTTTCTTCCTTCTTCTTTATTTACTTTATTCACCATGGTTTATCTTGTTTAATCATTGGATAAATTTCAGTCTTATTTTTCAATCCCTTCGTGGGTTATTTGGGAAGAACCTCCTTGTCCTTCTGATTTATTTTCTTTGGCGGAGGGACACTGGTTCCCAACTCTTTTTGTAGCTGAGTGTGGATTTTCTTTCCCGCCAAATCCCTTGTGTTTGGATTTTTGCCAATATTTTGATATTGTACCTGCAAGAGTAGCTCCAAATACATGGAGGGTAGTTAATGGCGTATATAGGTTGAGTCAACTTCATGGAACTCATTTGGGAATTCTAGAAATTATGTATTGTTATAGATGAATTACCAATAACACTAGTTTCTATTTAAAAACTAGGTTTTCGAATAGTGCTTTAGTTGTCAATCTTCCCGATGCCAATAGGGACTATTTTGATCATGGGGTTGTGATGAAAAATTAGCAACACCCCCCATTAAATGGAAATGATGTGTACCAAGGTCCCAGATGTCCACTTTATGGCAATGGGATAGGTTGTTTTTATTTTTGAAATCTTATTTTCTTTGTATTCGATGAAATGCATCACTCACATTAATTTTTTTTATTACAGTTGACAGTAAAAGGAAATCTCCAAGGGAGACTGATATTAATTTAAATGACTTAAAACTTATCTGGAGTTTGCATCAGTCGATCAATGGAGAGCACGTGAGGTCCGCTTCATATTTATTGAGATACATAAGCTCCACTTTATCTTTCATTGCTCGTCCTATAGTGGTTAATCTTGATCAAATACCAACTTCTAAAACCAGTGTGGAAGGATCTTCTTCTGATTTAAGTACTCCTATTACTGATCTGATGAGGAAGAGGAAACCTCCCGTATTTTTTGACAAGTCTGCCTTTGCCGTTGAAGGGAAAAAAAGAACAAATAGGATGCCCCATATGAGGGGATGAAGAAGGTAGATGTACCCTCATCTACTGTTTCTAAGGAAACTGGCAAGAAACCCCCCGTGCCTCTAAAAAAGGCAGCACCTTCGATTGGAATTGTTACCATTTCACAAGGTGATACAACACCTTTAATTGAAAGTGCTGCTCTGAGGAGATTGAAAAGAGGCTCTACTGAGAGACCTATTGACTCTGTTTCTCAACCTTCAAATGTTGAGATTAATGTTCCAGCTTTTATTCCTTCGAGCTCTGCTATGGGCTTGATCAGATCTTGGACTGTCCCAGAATTCCAAGGTATTGAAGATAACTTTTCTCACAAGAGAATTACTACTTTGGATGTGCAACACATTACGTCAATAACTATCGTTAGCCTGAGTCCTTTATCCTCTAGTACTATATTCATATATTGAATTAAACTTCTTTCTTTTTTCAGCTCGTGATGTGTATCAATAGTATTTTGAAGAAAGATGAAGCCATCAGGGCTTCCACTTCCTCGGGTGGAATAGAAGAAGCTTTTGCTGGATTAACTCAATCTTTGAAGGAATCTCGTCAAAACTACGAGGAAGACAAAAATTCATGGGAGAAAAAATTCCAGTCTTTGGAAATAAATCGAGATCAAGCTGTGACTGCCTCCAAAGAGTTGGAGAAGAAATTAAAGGATGCTGAACAACGTAAAGAGGAGCTTGAGGTCAAGCTTAAATCTTCCGAGGAAGATGTCGCCAATCTTTAAGATGCTGAACGACGTAAGAAATAGGTAGAAGAAAAACTGAAATCTGCCGAAGATCTCCTAAGTGAAAAGACTTCCTCGGAGAGAGTAAAAAGGAAAGTTGATGTTAAGAAATCTTTTGGTGCTGGTTAGGACAAGGGTTGGAATAAGGGCATGGATGTTATGTCTTCTCAGATGGAGTGTGCCAGTGTTAAGTATTTTAGGGATGGATGGATAGCAGCTTTGAAGAAATTGAAGGGTGTTGAAAATTCTGAGTTGTTCCAGGAGCATACTCATGGCCCTTCTCCCTCTCTTAGAGAAGAAGAAGAAGATGAAGCTGCATCATATGAGTCTTCTATGATGATAGGATAAAAGGTCCCTATTATTGCTATTATTCAACCCTTCGAGCAAGTCCAACAATCTAGCACATCTGTCAAGCAAGTTCCATTGCTCTTCGAGCAACCAATCCCTTCTTCCAAGCCGTCTGAAGATATTGTAGGAAATAAGGAGAAGGTGTAAAGTTGTTCGGGTCTTTTATTGTGTTGTTTCTTGGATGTAACCCCTGAAATGTATTTTACTTTGTCGTGATGGATAAAACATGAACTTTTGTTATCCGTCTTGAATTTTTCTCTTACTTGCTCTGTTCGCATCATTGTTGATTTTGTTTTTTATTTTCTCTTTGCTAGTTGTGGTCAGGATGGAACTCTTGTCAGCTAATGATACAGAGTTGATGAAGAAATGCAATGATTATTTCAAAGATGGTCATACAGACTTTACTGAGGCCCAAATAATTGACATCCTCAGTTCGTGTTGCTGATGCCAGCCCAGCTAGGGCGTCGGCTCTTGGATTCTCCAATCTCGGTATTCTGATCAACTGAACTACAGAAAAAGTCGAGATAACCTCCATAGATGTTTCATGATACTTGACCATTAGTTCTCCCTTCGCTGCATACAACTCGATAATTTGATTTACGATTAATTATGAATCACTGAATACATTGACCTGCTCCGCCTTCATGGTTTTGGCCAGACTTAGACCCACGATCATAACTTGATATTCAACTTCATTATTGGAAGCCTTAAATTGAAAACGTAGAGCATACTCCATATTAAATTCATCAGGACTATTTAAAACTATTCCTGCTCCACTACCTGTGGCACATGAAGATCCATCCACATATAGACTCCATACAGGTACTTTATTGTCAAACTCTTAGTCAGACAGAGTTCCTCAGTGGAATATTTAAGACTTCCTTTTATCTTCCCCCAACACTTCTCACTGCTCGTTGATTATCTTCTCTTGCTCATCCACTGATGGAAGTTGGTCGGGTGTTATCTTCGATGATCCCGTAACATCCACGGGTTGGTCTGTATTAAACTGCTGCTCTTCGAATGTATCAGAGTGAGTAAACTCTGCGATAAAATCCACTACTGCATGCCCCTTAAGTGACGACCTAGGCTCATAAACTATGTCGTATTCACCAAGTTTTACCTCCCAGTACATCAATCTTTCCGATTTTTCTTGTTTATGCAAAGCTTGTTTTAATGGCATATCAGTATACACTACTATAGTGTGGGCTTGGAAGTATGGCATCATCCTTCTACTTGCTTCGATTAGTGCTAGTGCTAACTTCTCCAGTCTTGGATATCTGATCTCAGCTCCTCGAAATGCCTTGCTGGTGTAATAGACTGGTTTTTGCACTCCGTCCTCCACTCTTATCAATGCTGGTCTAACTGTGTTATATGAAATCGCTAGATACAAGTATAATCTTTCTCCCATCACTGGTCTAGATAACAATGGAGGTGTCCCCAGATATTTCTTTAACTCTTGAAAGGCCTCCTCACATTCATCATTCCACTCAATAGTTTTTTGAAGTGTTTTCAAGAATGGGATGCATCTTTCTGTTGCTCGTGACACAAATCTGTTAAGTGCTGCAACTCGCCCTGTGAGACTTTGCACCTCCTTTTTCCTAACTGGAGATCATAATTCCAGTAGGGCCTTGATCTTTTCAGTGTCCGCCTATGCCTCATTGGTTAACAATGTATCCGAGAAACATGCCTTCTCGTACTCCAAATATGCATTTGGTGGGATTCAACTTCATTTGATATTTCTCTAGTTGATCAAAAGTCTGACCCAGGTCAACTCAATGATCAGCAGCTTTCCTGCTTTTCGTCAGCATACCGTCAACATAAACCTTCATTTTATGACCGATTTTCTCTGCAAACACCTTATTCATTAGCCTCTAGTATGTTTCACATGCATTTTAAGTCCGAAAGGCATAACATTATAGCAATAAGTTCTCCTTGGGGTGATAAAAGAGGTACTTTCCCTGTCCTCAGGTTTCATTTTAATCTGGTTGTAACCTGAGTAAGCATCCATGAAACTTAACAATTCATGCCCCGATGTAGCATCCACTAGCTGATCGATTCGAGGCAAAGGAAAATGATCCTTTGGGCAGGCTTTATTAAGATCCATGAAGTCCACACACATCCTCCACTTATTGTTTGTCTTCCTTACCATCACCACATTTTCTAGCCAATCAGGATACTTGACGTCCTCAATAAAAAATGCTTTCTGTAATTTCTCTACTTCTTCATGTATAGCTTGGTTCTTTTCAGGGCTTAACACTCTTCTTCGCTCCTTCACTGGCTTGACTTCCTTATTAACATTGAGCTCGTGGCACAGGAAACTAGGGTCTATCCCTGGCATGTATTCATTACTCCATGCAAAAGTCTATTTTTTGCACCTTATAAATGCTATCAGTTCCTGTTTTATCGATACATCCAATGACGTACCAATTTGGGTTGTTCATTCTGGGTGTTCATCATCCAAAATGATATTTTTGATGGCTTTCATGACCTGGCCCTTCACGAGCTGAGCCTCGTCTCTAGGGTCTAATGTTTCAATCTCTACATCTTCTATTTCATCCACTTGATATGTAGTAGTCTTCCTCCTGGATTCTTCTAGTTCTTCCTATTCGGTAGATGAATAGTAGCATTCTCGAGCTACTTTTCGGTCGCCTTTCACAACTCCCACTTCGAAATTGGTTGGTAACTTCAAACATTGATGTACTGTAGATGGCACTGCCTCAAACTTCTTCAGACCTACCCTCCTCATGATGATGTTGTAAGCTGATTGGATGTTTTTATCCATTACGAAAAAGCGTACTCTTTCTGTTCGGCAAGCAGGCGATGTACCAACAAGCATATCCAACTTGATCCTCCCAAGTGGAAAAACCTTTTCTCCAGTAAAACCAAGGAGGGGCCTATGATATGGATCCAACTGGGCTAACTTCAGATTCAAACTGTCGAAGCATGAGTAGAACATGATATCTGCAAAGCTACCATTATCCAACAGTACCCATGAAATCACCACCTCATTCATTCTCATCTTGATCACCAAGTGGTCATCATGAGGATATAGTAACCCTACCAGGTCATTATTAGAAAATTCGATAACCAGTTTATCCTTATTCACCTTCCTTGGGTGATCATCTTTAGCCAAGTTTATGCACTGTATGTAAGAGCAAGCTTGGGCCTCATTGAGGTAATCTTTTCTTTTCGTGGTAAGAACTCCACCTCCTACGTCTCCACCTATAAAGACATTACATTCAAATGATCCAAAATGAATTAAAAATACCTCACGCTCAGGTTTCCTTGGCCTTTTGGGGAGATCGAGATCATCTTCTGGATCATCTTTGTGATCTCTCTTCTTGTCATCTTTTGCTCGTCGAGGAGATTTAGATCTCTGCCTTCCTCTGTTGTTGCTTTTTCCACCACTTTGGCGATCAACGTACTTAGTCAATTTTCCTCGCCTGATGAGTGCTTCAATTTTGTTCTGAAGAGCTACGCAACGTTTGGTTATGTGACCATGGTCTATGTGGAATTCGCAATATTTGGACTTGTCCCTTTTGTCAGAATCTGCCTTCATTTTCTCTAGCCAAGTTAGCTCCTCGTTGTTCTTGATCTCCTCCAGAATGTGATTTATATCTACCTTCAAAGGATTATAATTTCCATACTTCCTCATCTGCTCCAGTGTTAGTTTACCTTTTGACTGCTTGTTACCACCATTGTTCTTCTCATCCTTCTTCTTAGTTTTACTGCCCTCAAACTTGGTCTCCTTAGTATTTGTATTCGTCTTCGCAGCCACAGCTTCCTCAGCATTCATGATCTTGACTGCCTTTGCCACCAGTTCTGCCGTGGTCCTAGGTGGATCTTTAGCCAAAGTATAGTATAACTTGTTTGGTAACAGTCCACTCATCGGAGCAGTAATTGTTGTCTTCTCTTCGTAATCAATTACCTCAAGTTTCTCGTTTTTGAAATGAGTAATATAGTTTCTGGTACTTTCTTTTGTCTTCTGTCTAACGCTCAGTAAGTGTGCTACTCTTTTAACTGGTTTCGCTCCAAAATAGAAATTCCCTATGAAAAGCACCGCTAGTTGATGGAAAGTTGCAATATTCCCCCGAGGAAGGTTGTTGTACCATATCTGAGCTGACCCAGTGAGAGTTCCTGAAAATGCCCTGCATCTCATCTCTTCTGGAACCGCATAGATATCGACAACAGCTTGGTATTGCTCTATATGGAGGACATGATCAGTTTTCCATCATATTTAGGTGTCACCATAGGAGCTTTGACTTTTAATGGTGTGGGAAAATACACAATTGTCTGCACTAATGGTGTCCCTTGGACAAATTTTTTTTGTAGGGGATTCTTGGCCTTAGCCATTTCCCCTAGCCTGTATTCCAACCTTTCCATGCATTGTTTCCCACCTCGGGCCTATTTGTCCGAGCAACTGATCGCACTAAGTTTTCTTCTTAGGACCTTTCGCTGCGGACTGTCGAACGTGATTGGGCAGAACCTTCCCTTAGATTGGATGGTCGTTGAGAGTTTCTCGATGCAATCCTAAGAGGTTTTTTATTCCTCCTAGAGCCCAATCGATCAAAATGAGAGACTCTACTCAACCTTCCCAGAGCACTAGTCCGCTCTGGAGTTAGAGTGACATTCCATTGAGAATCTGTAGCTCGTACTGATGAAGTTCTGCCAGGTTGATACGAAGGATCATTAGACCTCTCAGTACGATATAAGTCAGTACGTCTAGATTGAGAGACTTTCGGGATCAGCGTTCGTCTAGTTCTTGAAGATGGCAGGTGGGTATTTCTCTGATCACTTCGATGTCCTGATTGTGCAGGCACTCCATCTCGAACAGTTTGTATTAGTTGACGCATGGTTTCTTGCATGGCTGTTTGCCCTTGGGCTAAATTAGCCATTATGATAGCCAGATTTTGAATATTTGGTGGGGTAGAGGGGTTTGGTGGGACCCCAGTGTTTCGATTACTAGAATCCGGAATCTCGGCCATAGCTGATGAGTTTTTGGTAAGAAACGCTAAGTATAGTCGTTCCCACAGACGACGCCAATCTGTTGATGTAAAAAACTAGATGCAGTCTAATTAATTAATCACAGATAAAAATGAATAAATAAGATAAAGGATTTTTAAAATGGTTCAGCCTTATGGAAATGGCCTACGTCCACTATTGTTGTATTGCTGAGTGTTTGATTGAATCTCGATGATAGGTTGACCAAGAGATCCAAAAAGTCCCCCTCTTATGACGAGGTTACAATGTATTTATAGCCTGGAGGCTGTACATATGAAAAGGTAATAAGATGTCATTTAGTAGACATATACAACTGTACAATAATAATGCCCATTAAATTTGACGCTCACTAAATGCGCAGTTGCCTTTTGGTTTTCTTGGTTAGATGCTCTGCACACTAAGTAGCTCGAACCGCCCGAGTTGCTCGGTACGATTGAGTAGGTCGGACCATCTGAGTTGCTCGGTACGCTTGAGTAGCTCGGTAAAAGTATGCTGTTCATTGAAAGTATTTGTATTTGCTACGAAGATTGACATGTGTCTTCATATGATTGATCCACATCAGCTGACTAAATTTGGTATCAACACACCCCATCATCCGAACTTGGTTTTCTAGGAACTAAGGGGGGGAGGACCTTGTGGGTCCCTCCTCTTGTGTAAGTTTTTGCTGTTGTGGAACCATAGTGGGGGTTCCTTCCTAAACATCATTTTTGCTGTTGAGGAAACCTTGGGGGGTTCCTTCTCAAATCTCATTTCTGCGGGGACATTTGCAGAATCCCTCTCAACTTGGACTTCTGTAGGGACCCCTTACAGTGGACCTTCTCGAATTGAGTTTCTGCAGTGACCCTCATGCTGGCCCTTCTCAACTTGAACTTTTGTAGTGGACCTTACGGGGGACTTCTCAGATGTCATTTCTATACTAACCCTTGCAGTGGCCTTTCTCAACTTGGACTTCTGTAGTGGCCCTTACCGGGTACTTCTCGAATGTCATTTCTGCAGTGACCCTTGTGGGGAACTTCTCGAATGTCATTTCTGTAGTGACCCTTGCAGTGGCCCTTCTCAACTTGGACCTCTGCAGTGGACCTTGCGGGGCACTTCTCGAATGTCATTTCTACAGTGACCCTCGCGATGGACCTTTTCAACTTAAACTTCTACAGTGACCCTTGTGGGGCACTTCTCGAATATCATTTCTGCAGTGACTCTTGCAGTGTCCCTTCTCAACTTGGACTTCTGTAGTGGCCATTACGGGGCACTTCTCTAATGTCATTTTTATATTGACCCTCACGGTGGCCCTTCTCAACTTGAACTTTTGCAGTGTCCCTTGCGGGGTACTTCTCAGATGTCATTTCTGTAGTGACCCTTACGGTGGCCCTTCTCAACTTGGACTTCTAAAGTGGCCCTTGAGGGAAACTTCTCGAATGTCATTTCTACAGTGACCCTTGTGGGGCACTTCTTGAATGTCATTTCTGCAGTGACCCTTGCAGTGGATCTTCTCAACTTGGACTTCTGCAGTGGACCTTGCGGGGCACTTCTCGAATCTCATTTTTGTAGTGACCCTCACGATGGACCTTCTCCACTTGAACTTCTACAGTGACTCTTATGGGGCACTTCTTAAATGTCATTTCTGTAGTGACCCTTGCGGTGGCCCTTCTCAACTTGGACTTCTATAGTGGACCTTGCGGGACACTTCTCGAATGTCATTTCTGTAGTGACCCTCGGAGTGGCCCTTATCAACTTGAACTTCTGCAGTGGCCCTTCCGGGGCACTTCTCGAATGTCATTTCTGCAGTGACCCTTGCGATGTCCCTTCTCAACTTGGACTTCTGTAGTGGCCCTTGTGGGGCACTTCTCGAATGTCATTTCTGCAGTGACCCTAGCGGTGTCCCTTCTCAACTTGAACTTCTGCAGTGACCTAGAAAGTAGCCCTTCCGGGCTTGAGTTTCTTCAGTGGCCCTTGCGGGGCACTTCTCTAATGTCATTTCTACAGTGACCCTTGCGGGGAACTTCTCGAATGTCATTTTTGCGGTGGAGGGACCCAGGGACCCTAGGGATTCCCTCAACCTTATATTTTCTGTAAGCTGAAGGGTTGGGGGTCTTTGAGGGACCCTCACCCAAAAATAAAATCAGTGTATATGTATTCTTAAACCTATGTCATAATTATACTAAAATCACTCGAATAATGAAAAAGTTAAAGCCTCTTTCACAAATAGGCATGCTTTGTACACAATGCTAAGAATAAAGGGAAATCCCCTTTAACCTTTAATTACAAATACAAAATGCAAAAACACAAATATACAAAAAAAAAATGCAAGATGTTGAAATCAATCTCGATTTCTAATAAAGGAAAATTCACCATCATCCTTATCGAAATCTGAATCTGAGACTGCATCCTCTGCCGTTATACCCTCTCTAATCACTGGGACTCTCCAAAGAGGTACAAGAAGGGTAGGTCCCCTATGTATAGGGAAAATTCGTCATGACAACGATACGTTAGCTGATCTAACTATCAAACCACAACAGGGAAAGGATCCCACAACATCCTCTGTCACTAGGCGCCCTTCATCGAGAGTCCTCATCATCCTATGGAGCTAGGCCAGATGGAAGCCCATTTTCTAGGACACACTTCAAAAAAATTGATATTTTTACGACATTTTTTTCGCGGCATAATTGAAAAATGACGAGAATACTTTTTTTAATGGAATTTATTTTTAATGCATATAAATTTATATTAAAATATAATATAAAAATAACATTTTCAATTCAATGTTGAAATAAATGATGAAATTTTAGGGCATATCACAACAAATCGATGCTATTTTTTAGGCAAAAAAGTGCACTTGATTTGGTAGTTTGCTTCTAGCTAAGTGGTGTGGCATGTTTCTTTTCTCTCTATCCTCTTTCCAATTTATCCTCACTCTCTATAGATTTTTATTGGCACTACCGCTTTCCCACCCTTTCTCTCTCTCCTTATTATCTCAAAACTTCTAATCGCTCAAGGATTTGCACTCATGGTGGTAATAACGATCCAAAAGTCGGTGGCTAAGACCGTCTACATTTTTGGGTTGATTTGGTTTACTGAAAGTTACGATGAGGTTTGTCTTTCACACTCTTTTCCCTACCTTTGGATTTTACAAAGCATTGAACAAAAATTTATCGTTCTCTATAATTAGTATTTACTGAATCTGACGAATGCAGGTTAGAGTTATTTAAGTTAACACAAATTTTGCTGATTGTTGAGTTTGATATTATTTTAAAATTTAACTACATTGTCACAAGTTTGTGCATGTTTTTCTTCTTTCTTTATGTATTTTGAATTGTCTTGATCTTGAAGTAAGATTTTTTTGGTTCCAACAAGACTATAGCTTTGGTATTTATGTCGTGAACACATAATTTACCGAACTTGAGAAGGACTATATTTAGTTTATAGTTGGACTTTCTATTTTATGACCACAGTGTTTCAAGTATGAGATTGAGTAAATTAAGAGATTTTTGGTTTTTAGTTTCATAGGAGGTTATTAAGGCTGACACTGAGGCTAAAATGGCTACATGTACATGTTATCAGAATCATTATCTCCATAACAATCGATTTAAGTGTGCAGTGTGTTTTTCATAGGTGTAAATTTTTCCTTACTATATGTTACATAATTTATAGCCATTGTGTGTGAAGTAGTTTGTTTTTTTTCACAATTGCTTATTAATTATGTACAATTGAATGGTAATATAGGCAAATTCTATGTTGTTATTATGTAAACTAGCATGTAACATGTGCAATGCAAGGACGATGTACAATAAAGAAATATAATGGTAATTATAAAAAATAGTACATGTCATATATTCAACATCTTAGCTTAAAGCCATTATAAAAAGTTAAATTTTCCATAAATAAAATTTGTCTATTATTTTTAACTATATTTATTATAAAAAAAAAACTTCAGAACAACTATACATATTTCGTATAAAAAATTATACGTATTGTAAGAGGGTAGTGTGACTTGGGTCTGGTAAAATACTGAATCGGGTGAGGCATGACCCACTCCAATGGACGTTGCCTTTAAGGTTCTTACGAACTTTTGGAGAAGCTTCTAGTAAAACCTTCTCCTTTTGGTAAAAATAAAACTCAAGCTAGAGCTCCCTCCCTGCAAGAAGATGAACTTCACAATAATAATAGTAAATTTTCTCAAGAGAAACTCCTGAGAGTGATGGATATCAGTGGGGAGTGAACAAACAAGCACTCAGCACTTAGAGAGAGAGAGCAGGGAGAGAATACTAGGAGGTTTTCGTTTGATTTTGATAGAGTAACGGTGCTATTGAGTTTTTCTATCTATCGTTTGCCCTTTACCAGGGGTCCTATTTATACTTGGGCACTAGGGTTGATTTGACACTTTTGGGCACCAAAATTGAGAGTGTTGGTGAGGGACAAGGTCTAAAATGTACCATTTGTCCCTACCTGTGTGCAACCGTCTGTGCCCTCTGACAGGTGCCACATGGCGCAAACCAAAGTCAAAAAGAAACTATGTGTGCGCTTGAGGACAAAATATCTGATTTGGTACATATCGTTTAAAGCGGTAACTTATGGTACAAACTTTGTGAAATTGAGAGGGGAGGCCTGAAGGACCACCTCCTCTAAAATCATTTTTGTTTCTCGGGGGGGGGGGGGGGGGGGGGGGGGTCATGAGGACCCCCTTCTCTAGAATCATTTTTATAAGAAAAATTCATTTCTGATGAGAAACCTCTTAGTTGCTCATTCTAGTTATGACTGAGTATGTTGTGTAAGGACTTGAGTGATTCCTAGAATTTTCCTACTAGTATTCTCTCAATATTAAAGTGCTAAGTGATTGCGCTTGCTCAACAAACCTTGTTCCTCAACCGCCAAGACAAAACACCCAAGAGATTCCAACTGGCCCATTTGAGCCCTGCCTGCTCAACTAGGCTACCTGTACAAGAAAGTAAGTGTTAGTACTTTTGTTCTTTGAAAGAATGACTTTTCATGATGAGGGAGTTGCTCCTGGTAGCTACTTCCTCATCCTGGATTGTTTTCTAGCAGTTAAGGGGGAGGACCTTGGGGGTTCTTCACTTGAACATTTTCTGAAAGTTGAGGGGGAGGACCTTGACTTCTCCTCGCCCTAACATTTACTAAAATTTGAGGGGGAGGACCTTGACTGCTCCTCGTCCCAAAATTTTTTGGAATTTGAGGAGGAGGACCTTAACTGCTACTCGCCCCAATATTTTTTGGAAGTTAAGGGGGAGGACCTTGACTGCTCCTCGCCCCAACATTTTTTTGGAATTTAGGGGGGATGACCTTGATTTCTCCTCGCCCCAACATTTTCTGGAACAATATTTTTTGGAAGTCGAGGAGGGGTCTTGAGGGACCCTCACCCAAAAATATAGTGGATACACTTTAAACACCTCTCTACGTTAGTCCCTCATGCAAAGTCTTTTGTGTTGGGAAGACCAAAAGGATTTGTACGCCATAAATTCAATTTTCAATTTTTGTGGAACTTTACAGGTTCCTCAACATTACCCCTAGGGTCATTAAATGCACTCTCCCTTCGTTTTAGGTTTTGGGCTCTCGAGAAGCCACGTGTCGGTATTGGAAGTGTCATCTCATCATCGCGAAAAAAAATCTGATAGCCTTTTGGCATTCCTGTATGTCTTCCCATTTTCATATAAAAGCTCATTTTTGAATAAAAGCTTCTCGTTCTACCAATTCCTCAAAATGTTCATAGTGAGTTGAGATTTCTAGTGAGAGAAAAATCAAAGCCTCCATAATTTTTTCTTTCAAGTTTCTTCAAAATATCATCAATGGCTTCATCATCACCTATTACTTCTTCAAATATTAATGCCACTGTCATTCCCTCATGCTAGGCTCTTTAACCATCTCCGTTTCTATATCCACGGTGGTGGATGCCGGTACCACTATCATAACCACCGCCCCAGGCGGTTCTGTTGCGTCCATTTCTGATGCCCCATTTTGGCTATCGCTGTCGTTATAGGCCCTCTACAATCGATGATTTCTTCATTTGATAAGGCGGTTTCTGAATATGATTTAGTGGAAATGTATGGCAGATTAGGTTTGAGGATGAGGACTTCTAAAGGTCCCTCATCACTTTCTAATGTAGACAAGGATTATCGTCCACTGTTCTAAACTTTGGGGATATCTCATCCATTGCCTTAATTTCGAGAGGTTCCTCGCATCTTGCAAGTTTGGCTAAGGGTTCCTCGATTATGTCATCACCAAGGACGAGTTCCTCGTTTGGTCATTTCATGACTTCGGGTTCCTTACCCTCTGCTTCCATAAATAAAGGTTTCTCGACTGATTTATTCACGACTTTGGGTTCCTCGCATGCTCCTTCAATAATCGAGGGTTTATTGATTGATTTATTCACAGCTTTGGGCTCTTCGTGTGAGGTTTTGTCCACAAGGGGTATCTCATCTACGATTTTGACCTCTAGGGGTTTCTCTTCTTCTATCGCAACCATGAGAGGTTCCTCGAATATCGAGGGTTCCTCACGACCACTATTGGTCGAGGTGGGTTCTCGTTTAAAGCATTTACGGTGACTGGTTCCTCCTTTATCACTTCGGGTTCCACATTTTTTAGGCTGGCTGAAAAGAGTTCCTCGTGAGAGGGTTTGGTGATCATGGGTTCCGCGATCACCAGTTTGATTGAGAGGGGTTCCTCAATGGGAATTATGACGACCTTGGTTCCTCAACTAGCATTCACGTCACTGAGGGTTCCTCGTAGGGGTTTCTGCCAGTGGGGGTTTCCTCGCCAATCACAACTTCTCCCAATGTTGGGGGTTCCTCATTTTAGGCTTCTATCTCGTTGCATTCCTCACTTGAACCAATGGCCATCGTCTGCTCTTCCACCACTTCATTTTCTTCTCAGGCTTGGGAAGATTATATGCGCATTCTCCAGGGGAGAGACTTTGGCGTTTATCACTGCGCACCTTTTTTTGGACCAGGTGATAATTCTATGGCTTTCCTTTATCAATTTGAGGAAAAGTTCGTTGGCAATGCTCTCGAGCAACCCCACATGGGGTTAGGTGAGTCGATGGTGGTGACTTCCCTTACTCCAATATTGAAATTAAAGCAGTAGGGGGTGTTGCCCCGGATAATTGGGTTGTTTGGGTTGATTATATTTTGAGCGTTCCTTCTTATAAGGCCACACTACTAGAAAAATACCTTTTTACGATGGTTTTAAAATTCAATTTCATGATCGTTTTCATTAAACCGTCGTAATAATTACTATTATTTCACAATTATGACCCTTTTTTGCATTTAAACAAATAATTATGACACGCGTATACTTGTTGGGTCATATTAATATGATATTTTATGACCGTATTAACTCAAGTGTCATATAATATATTTATTTGTTATGACACTTTTGAATGAATGGTAATATTAACTCTAATTTATAAAATTAATAATTTTATTAATAAACTTATAAAATTGAAAATTTTGTGCACAGGAAACATCATTTGGTAATTAGAGTACTACACAAATCAAACTATCAGCCACGCTTATCTTCTACGAGAAAAATAGAGTCACAATCCCATAATCTATGCATCTCATTTTTAATCCCACCTCATAATTTTTCAGAATTATGACGCGCGTGTACCCATTGAGTCATATTACTATGATATTTAATAGATGTGGCATTTTAAATGTTATAAAATACATTTATTTTTATGACAATTTGGTTTAAATCGTAATATTAAATAAAATTATAAAAAAATAATATTTGTTGTGAATAAATTTATTCAATTTTTATGATCTTTTTCTGTTAATAAAATTTTGTAAATATTTTTGTGACCCTTTTTGAAAAAATCTCAACCGGCCGTGGGATCCAAAATTTTGAACGAAAATCTCAACAAGCCCAAAATTCTCGACGCGCGCACTTGTACGAGCTATAAAGACGGGAAATCCTTCCACGAGTAAATCATGGAGATTTACAATCATCCCACAACCCCATAGCCTTTTCTTTTTTAAACTCTCTATCATACAAATTAGTGTCATCTCAATGTCTTCGGCAAAAAGCCTCAGATTGATCCCAATAACAGGTTTAAACACCTAAACAATGTTCACAAAACATCAAACCCTAGATACACATTAGAAACAAACCATAACAAACGATTTCAAACGCTATTACATTTAGGAAATTGAGAATAGACACTAATGCCCAGCGTTCTCGAAGTTTATTGTCTCCACCTATACCAGGTTAGAGAATTTGTTTTACCCCTTTAGTTATCTCGAGAATCAATTAAATACACATGTAAGTAGCTCTTGTTGTTGTTGTTGTTGTTGTTGTTGTTGTTGTTGTTGTTGTTGTTGTTGTTAGTGTTGTTACAATTATTTCTTCTTGTTATTTAATAATTTTTAATAAATAAATTTTGAAGGAGAGAAATATTTTAAAAAAAGGATAAAATTGCAAGATAAAATATGAATTCTCAAACATATTATTTTTAGAAACCACTGTACTGGGAGTATATTTTTCTTGCAAGATAAAAGGATAATATTGCAAGATAAAATCCGAACACGTGGCTTTGTTGCTGTTAGTGTTGTTACAACTACGTTTTTCTTGAAATTTAATAATTTTATTGCATTACAATCCCTAACAGAATTTATCATACTATGTGGTTGAGTTATAAGTAGTTTCTGCTCACGGGAGGGCTCGTTGTCGCAACTTGATTGAGGACTCATAGTGGTCGGATTTGTTGTTTCTCAAGTTTATTGATGCAATTTTGAATTCCCATATGCTACTCATATATATATATATATATTTAGCTAACAATTTGCATTTCTATTTCCTACTCGCGAACCGTCACGCGTGATGCCTGCGACTTATAGTTTTGTTGTACAATGCGACACAATTAACTTTATAATATACTAGTGTTTGACTTTTTGCAAAAATAATATACTTCTACCGGATGACATTATATAAGTTAATGATATACATTTAGAATAGTTTGGACCCTTTCGAAGTAGTAAAATTTTCGTACACTTTGTATTTAGAATTTTTTTACAATGCCATTTTTTTAATTTTCAATTTTTTACACTGAAATTGTAAATTACAAAAAGTCTTGCCAAAAAAAGAATTAACATAAAATTTATATGTATATAATTCATCAATGTACGAATAGTGAAGCAAATAAAAAGTAACAAAATAGTCTCTAGACACAAATAAATTTTAGGGAGGAATAGAGTATGACATTAATCATAAAAAAATTCAATTCATACAATTTTATAATTGGACTTGAATGATGATGAGTGTTGTTTCTAAATGTATAATGACGGAATTTTAAAAATAATAATATAAAAGTAAACGTACCCCAAATATCTTGAACACCACTATTTTTTTCTCTCTATCTGTATGGGGCGTGTGGGTGATTCTTTGTTTTATGTTAATTTTTCATCATCTAATTCACAACTTAATTTGCTGCTCATTTTTATTTGTGGAAATCTTCTTTTTATTATTGGAAATTACTTCTATTTGTGGGAAATATTTTTCATTGGCTGAAAATAATTTTTTATATGCTAGAAATAGTTTATATCGGTGGAACTCATTTTTTTATTGCTGGAAATAAAAAAAGCACACACATCCCGATGATGAAATTAATTATTTTTTTGTATGCTGGAAATAATTTATATTAGTTCAAGGTTGTACTGTATGTTTTTTGGTTCATTGCCTCTATAGCGTGCGAGCAGGGATTGTGGTTTGCAAAAACTTTACATTCGAACATCGAGTTACCAAATTGGAATTACAAATTATCATCCTTGACGGATCCGAATCCTGACCAACTCGATCCTGAATGGTCAATTTCTTTAGCAACTACTCAAAGAGTATATAATATTGATGATAATAATGGGGACTGCATTGCTGGTTGAATTAGAGATTATGGATCGGGTAGATCATTTTCAAATGTTGAGGAAATTGATAACTCATTTTCCATGTATGCGAGAATAGATTGTGAGGGGACTGGGGTCGACAATTCGACCAAGATGTAGTTATTTTTGGAATGTGTTTGATTAGTTGTTTGACTTTATTTTAAAGGAATGCACTTTATGTTTTCACTTTTGGCTAAAAAGATCGTTTGGGCCCTGGAATATGGAAATTTCTAGGCTTTCTCAATTAATCATGCTCATAGTTTCGTAGTCTATATATGATAGAAACATGTTTTGTTCAGTGAACAAAAAAACGATTAACATTTAAACAACCATCATTCGATGTTGAGCTTTTACACGTTGTTTATCCCATTTCTTTTATTTAGTGAACTAAAAAACTGTTTGTTAACATTTAAACAAACATAACATTTATATTCCTTACATGGAGCAATTGTTTACATTTCTTTACATCATTGTAAGGTGTGAGTTCACTACCAATGAATTAAAAGTTCATGTAATCCACAAGAAGCTTACAATATGATTTAATCTAAAAATGAAGAATTCCCATACTCCAGCACAAGTCAATTCCTTTTGTAAATATTACTAACTCAATCCAAATGTTAGTTTGATTTCCTAAATAAGGGGAGAAAATTGTTATAAAATCACTTTTGATATCTGATTATTCCCCTGCTCCTTTGAAGCTCCATGCACATTAGTTTAAGAAAACTAGATTGAGTTTTTCTCCAAAATATAAGCATAATGAACAAAGACTTTGCTTGGATTTGTAGCCCAAACATCATCTTAATGAACTCATCTCCTTAAGGAATCCAAGGACTGTATCTCAGTGTTTCTTGACGGGGGATTGAATCAACAAAGAATGGGTATATGTAACTTTCATATCCCGTGTGAGTTATAAGAGCATATGGGAAACCAGACTGTCAACTTCTTAAATGTAAATATAAAATTGATTTTTCAGGCATTTCTTATTTGTTTTTTGGGATATCTTGTTCAAAGATTGGATGCAGTTGCCGTTGTTAAATGTTATATGCAACACTTGTCATCCAACATCTTGAAGTGAATCATGTTTGTTATGATTCAAGGTATTGCTGTGAGGAAATTATTTTAACTACTTACTCTGCATTTTACTTTTCAACTCTCAAAAGAGGCCATTGGCTGAAACATCTGACACTGATCACTTTATTGATGTACTATTTGACCAAGTTTATATATCTAAGGAACTGCCAAGAAATATTCTTATAGCACCAAGGAATATTCTGATACACGAATATGAGATATTAGAATTAAAACGATACAATTTGTAAAAATGTTTCACATGTATTGCAGAGGTTTGTGGAAAATTGCACCCTAATTTCTTCACAAAAGGTGTTCTCGTGGCAAGTAAAAGAACAACACTTAGAAAAGTGCTTGATCTTTTCAAAAAATCTGGGACAAGCCTGGGTGATTCAAATTCTTTGATATTATTGTTCTCGAACTATTAATGGCGATGGGATAAAAGCCATGGGTTGTTCATGGATTCACAGTGATTTGGGGGGGGGGGGGGGGGAGAAATCACAAAATTAAATAATAGATATGGGATGACAAAGACTAACTGAAATTGGATTCATAGTGATTGGCAGCTGAAGGCTTTCAAATTTTACAAGATCTCACCTCCACACCATGGGAATATTTGGTTTGGAAAGATGTAATTTAGTGGAAGGAACAACCTTACTAATGATTTCAAGGTTAAAAGAGAAGGAAGTCGTAAAATATGGATAAAGGTCTGGTACATCAGTTGTATGACTCCTAGCCATACCTGATGTATCCATAGGACACAAAAAATGGCTTCACATGCTATAGTGTTGTCAAATTTATCCTTAGTGCCACTTCCAAAAATGGGCAGAACTAACTTAGTAGTATCATGAAACATATTTTGGTCCACAAGAGGGATTCCCCTTCTGACGCGAGGTGACCTGCATTTTCAAAACCTTTTTTCATATCACTAGAAGTTAGTATATAAGATTCATTATTTAGAGTTTGTTATATAATGGTCGGATATATTTTATTATTTCCTCTCTAGGTTGGACTTATTCCTTTGCTGGAAAATCAGGAGTATTTAATGACTGCATTCTTTTAGTGTCTTCTTGTTGAAATCACTTCAACCCTTAATTTATTTGTTGCAGTAATAGATGGTGACTAAATTAATCTATCCTTCCTTTATTTCTTTGATGCATTAATCCTTTTAATGTTTGTTGAAGATGTTCATCTTTTATGACAATTTCATCTATTCTTTCAGGTTCTAAGGGGGGAATAGTGTGGTTATAGTGGAAGCTCTAGAGCCAATTTCTTGAACGCCGTAGTTGACATTCACGGTAGTTTTTGAACCATTGCTTATTGAGTAATAGTAAAATTTCAAACACTTGTAACTGCTTCATTTTCACTTGGTAGTAATAGTCAAATTATCATTATAAAAGAACAAGATGTTGATACGAACTTGATAAGACCCGAAAACCAAAAAAAAATCAACACGAACACAATTTGTTGCCTCTAGTGAAACCTCTTAAGGATAATGAACAACCTTTGCCTTATAAACAATTATCTATGAACTGAAAGTCTTCATTCTCTTGATTATTCAGTAGTGTGGCTAATTCCTTTTCTAGGCCTAGAAGATTTAAAGTTTGTGTGGTAGAGAAAGAGGGGTGGCGGGGCTTTGAGAACTATTGCAGTTTATATGAGTGGTGAAACCAAATCCTTGTTATTCACAAAAGGAAAAATCATCCTAGTAATCTCACCCTTATTTCTCATTTATCACATTATATTATAGTCCTTTGCAAGAACATATCCTGTCCTCTTCATCGTTTCCAATCTTAACATGTCTTTATGGGTGAGAGAGGTGGCAGGGAACCATGACAAATGACACATATACAAACATGATATCATGACACGAATCCATGAAATTTTCAGTTAATGAGTTGGCCCAAATGGTCTTCAGATAATTAGTTGACCCTTTAAACATGGTACCACCAATGGCTGCTAACCCGATTATACATGACACGAACTAAACACAACTCTTAAAGAATTGGGTATGGGTAGAGATGTTTTACACAAGCCCAATATAACACGACACGAACACTCCTTGTCAGTCCTAGACATGAGGGGTGAAACCAGAAACCCGATCCTTATTATTTACAGAAGTGATCTCCCTGTTCACTAAAATTGGCACTCAAAGCCAAAGTCAACCATTATGAAGAAGAGTAAAGCATCTTAAGGCATATCAACCATAAAATAGTAGAAATTGTTTAAACTAAATTTGAGTTGAGTTATATTATCCCACAAACTGTCCCAGAACTCCTGCTTTACTGCATCTCATAACTGAATCTTTTGCTGAAAGTAAATGAAGATCTCTAAAATATAAAAGAATGACTAGAGGAGCTGTCATACACCACAAAATATTGTGTATGATAAAGAATCTTTTGAAATAAAAATATACACTCCTTCCTCCATCCCAAATTAAGAGTCCATTTTTCCTTTTTACACATAATCAACGAATCAAATTCCACAATACTGGGCACGTTTTGATTCAGACCATTCATTGGATATATACTTAATTTATGCAAAAACATGGATTTGAACTCTTAATTTGGGACGGAGGGTATTATTTGTGTAAAGATGGTATTTGTTTCTTACTTAACATGAGTTTAGGTAGTTACATAGAGCCCCCTATGTGGCTTCACCGCACTGCATGCATACACTTGAACTTAACACATAACTTTCAAGTAAGTTGATGATAAATAAAGGGTTTTAACAAAAGATAGAAACTGAGGATTACCCAACAACAAAAAAAAGAAACTGAGGATTTTCTTTGTTGGTATAATCCAAAAGAATAACAGAGCATTAATCTCGCCAGTAGGCTTGCAATTATCTTCCAATAACTTATCAAATATCTTCAAAGCCAACCCTAATTTACCCCTACTACAAGGACTCACAATCATTAAATTATATATAACCACAACTGGCAAAATTCCTCAATTCCTCAGATTGACTATATAAGATGATTTTTTATTCATCTTTTTCTAATTATGTTCCAATGTTACTAAAACACTTGTGAGTAACACAAACCTTATGAACACAAACTTTGTATTAAATTTTGCATTTGTTGTTATCTTTTGATCCATGATCCGTTACCAACTTATTTGAATTATTCTAAAAATATGCTATCATAGAATTCAAATTTTTTTCCATTTTAATATTCTGCTTATGAATTGCTAGGTGTAAACCTCTTTTTTTTCTCTCTATGTATATATGTGCATTAAGAAAGCATACTTATCCTTGTTAACTCATAAGCATGTTGATACACACACGCACAAGCATATATATATATATATATATATATATATATATATATATATATATATATATATATATATATATATATATATATATATATATGTATGTATGTATGTGTGTGTGTGTATGTATGTATGTATGTATGTATGTGGTATTTGTTTGGCTTAACATATTATGTGTGCGCTTTTAATTTGAAAGATTATTATGAAATTAATTAATGTTAATAGCACGGGAAATTGCAATGTATTCCATATCAAAGATCATTTTGGCATTATAATAGTTGTTTTCCAAAATTTAGACACCTAAACAAAATTAAGATTATAAGTTATGTATCAAAGCATGTAAAAAAATAAAGTTCCCGTGCATTGCGCGGGTTGTATGCTAGTTTAAAGGTAAAGTCCCCTTCAACGGAAACAACTTAGTTATGCTAATATGCTTATTAATAATTACTCTCTCTCTCTCTCTCTCTGTTGAATAATTATTCTAAGATGCTTGTTACTAACCGATATCTCTCTGTTCAATAATTATGTTGAAATATTTTGTTACAATCTTCTAAATGTATTATACACTATGAAAATTCAGGCTTTAGGCTCTTTGTCATTAGAGTAACATGGAAAAAATAGAGGATCACGACATAGATAACATGGAGCCTTTAGAAGACAATTTTAATAACAGAAGAAAACGTAGATGTATTATTGTCTACCATCGAATAACCAAAATGGAAGATGGAAAAAGAGTTCAACTCGATTACAACATATCTGGGCATTCATCTGGTAAAAAATGACTTGATTTTGCGAGTTATAGAGGAGTCATAGTTAAGACGACGATTCCAATACGTTATGGATCTTGGAAGAAAGTGCCTATTCATTTGCAAGAAAATTTATGGACAACTTTGCAAGTAAGTATTTGATTTCTCCTATGTGTCTTAACAAGTCGCTACATGCATATATATAATAAGATACTTATATCTTGTATTCCTTAATTTTATTTTCATTTTAATTCGCAGTCGAAAATTGATGCTTCCACATTGTAATTTTTGAAACCCCTCATTAGTGCTCGGATTAATGTTTGTGTTACCTTTTGGGGGTTTGGTGTTCTCGATAAAGTGATTGCATCCTCATAATTCCCCTCTTCCTAACGTGATAAGCTTTAAGTATACATGTAGTTGTGGTTAGGCCTTTGTATAACTTGAAGTTCAAAGTCACTGTCTGATTCATCTTCTTAATTCCTTACGACAATGTCCAACATATTCCCCGTTCTTCCTATCCTGCTTGGGGGAGTTTAAGGTTTCAGCTGTGAAAAAAATATTTAAGTAAAAAAGGCACTCCTTTAAGTTAACAATGTGACCAGCTTCCACTCAACTATCACTATGAAGTTCATGCCCAGAAGATTTTAGATCTGTATTTTATTTACGATTTTTTTTTTGCATAAGAACATAAACTAATGAGAAATGATACATTACCCTCAAAGGATCAGTATCGATCATAAATGTTTCCTGAGATTTGATATAGTTGAGTTGATTTTCTAAACTTGAACATATATTCATTGACAATTCCAACTTGATAATATGGATTCATTCTCGTGGAGGAGAGTATGCAACAACAAGAGTTACATCTGCAGCTGGAACATTACGGTTTGCCCTTTTTTCCTTCTCTACATTCTAGTCAAATTTATATCACATACTTTCACAAATGACGATAATTTTACTATCTGAATTAAGGAGACACTAAAATTAAACACCAAAATTAAAACTCATGCGGGGTTACTGATTAGTCCTATGGAGCAATTAATATTGTATGTCCTGTTAAAACTGCGTGTTATTCAACGTTATCCTGACCTTATAAGCAACCACCGAATGCTTTGAATAATTTATCCTTGTCAAGGGAAGACTAGTGTTTAGTTACTAACTCGTTTGTTGGATTAGTGCTCATTATCAAAAGTATCTCCTCTTGTATTATTCTATCCCAAAAGGAAATAATCAGTGGTTAAGAAGTACAAACTCAAGTTATCTAGTTAGTTATTATGATGTCATTGTACCTTCTTGATATTTTTTTCTCTTATTAGACAAAATATATAATTTAAGGATGCTCTTATGTTACTAATATTTGTCCTCCCATTTTAGGAAACTTATGTGGAAGGGGATCGTTGAATGAAGTGCCCATTAAAATTGTGTAGTTTGAATTACATGGCTACCATCTTCATATCCAAGTGTAAGATTACAAGAACAATTCAATAATGAGAAGTAGTGGAAATTTTGTTCATATGCACACCAAGTTCATTTCCCTCCCGCCTCGAGGACAATGCAGATATCCAGCTTGAGGGATGGAGGATATGAAATGAGTTTTTAAAGAGGTATCATCATCTTCTATTTTGTGTATATCAAAGAGCTTAGATTTTATTGATCGGACCACACGAAAAAGAATCATAATGTAGATTTATAAGATAAATTTCTTATATTTCAAGTGGCACTGAAATAAATCTTCAGCAAAAAGCATGCGATCCATATTAATTGATATCTTTGCTAATGCCTTTGGGATGGGATATGAAAATTTATCACAAGTTTCTAAATGTAAAATCTTTTTTCTTTTTATATAAGTTATCACACGTTCATTCCGAATCTTAAGAATTCAAAATTTTATTTATATGCTTTTTCAGATGCGAGCTGGGCCGAATGTACCCATTATTGGTCGTTCAAGATCTAAAGTAGAACTTGCATCAGCTGCGAGTATTTGGAACACGCTGGTCAACCTGTGTGCTTGCTACTTTATTTATATCATGCTCTTGTAATTATTTTGAGTATTTCTTTTCTTAATCAGTGTATAAATATACCGCTATGTTTATATCAGTAAATATGTTTTAAACTCCTAGTGCAATATTAAATTGAATAACCATTTCGATTTCAATTCGTGCCAATTCACAACGATATATGATATTTATTTTTGCAGGGCCCCATAAAACTACAAAATTCAGGCATCTTCCGGATGAACATATTTATTGGTAGTTTTCCAGGAACAATATCTAGTTGCCATGCTAAAGGTAATGATAACATTCTAAAAAACATTTGCGATGAGCTTAATGGTAAATGCTCAATACAGTGACACTAGGTAAACTTTTATAATTGACCTTATTTGGTGTCGAGAGATCCACATTGGTGAGCTGAAATGGGGTGACGATAAAGTGATAGCTAGGAAGCAGCGCAAAATAGTATTATCTTGCTCTTGTAAATTGTTTATAATTATTTGTGCTATATAAAAATTCTTTTGACTTAAATTGTTTGAATGATGTTTCTATTTGAAATAAATAAATTCATCAACTGCACTTTTATTTTCAATCACTCTACATTGTTAATATATTTTTCACATGCTTAGGTAAGTGTGTAATTAATAGGTTTATGGGTGTAAACGTTACATATCTCATACCTTTTTTTATAATTCTCTATTTCCCCCCATTAACTGATTATGGACTTTTTCTACAGAATTATTACGAGTTGTGTATCTTAGATTTACTCCCTAAATTGGTACTTCTCTGTAGAGGGGGCTTGAAGGTAATCCTGATATTAGAGATAATCCCCCCACTTACAACAGTGTTTGGGATAAAGGCAGCTAAGCGTGGCAACTCAGAGTGGCAACCCAGAGGGACCTTCCAGCGAAGAAGCTGACCGAGAGAGCTCATTCTTTAGTCCTGTCGATTAATTTAGTCTTGTTGGATCTTTTGATTATATTGACTATGAGATATAATGATTGTAATGATGTAACGAGAATAATAATTATGTGCGAGGTCGAACGGTAGTTGCGAGAGACCAGGCTTGGCAGGACCTGGGAGATCTTTCCTGCTCTATCGAACGACCTCGTTGTGGGAACTTTCGAGGGACTTAGTTTGGAGGATTGAGCAGTGAGGCACCGTTGGGGCTTGTCCGTACCATCTTAGATAAACTTGGTAAAACAACGAAGGACCCTGACTGTGGAACCTCGGGCGGAGCAACTTGGAGTTCCATCGGGCGTTGAGTTATGAACCAAATAGCCCTCTACTTAATGTCACATCTACTGTAGGTGATGTCACTAGCCAGCTAAATAATGTCAAATCTGCATTTGAGTAAACCATCGTGGTATTTGGGACTGTCAGACAGTTGGTGAGCCACCTCTATGATAACAGCCCCCTCACGCACAATGGTTTGGCAAAAGGCATGTCTTGGCATTTAATGTTTATGACGTGGAGACAACTAGTACATCAGGTATTTAATGTTTGTGACATAAAGTATGAGGTATGTATTTCTCAGGCATTAATGGCGGAGTTGCCTCAGGGGTGGTGTGGGAGGCTATTTAAGGACCCAACCACCTCTGAGGAGAGGATGATCTTTTTGAGATTTCAAAAGTTATTACTAGAGATAATATACATCAGAGAGAGAGAGAGAGTTATTAAAAACTAGAGAGTTTACTCACCCACCATTGTCATTTATTACGAAACTTTTAATACTTAACAGAGATTCTTGAGGGTGGTTGGCTGCCTGCCAAGGTGTATCTAGGGTGCTTACTTATCTCTCCATCTAACTAAGTTACTGCTAAGTTCATTACTACCTTCTGAGTTATACACGAGATATTTATGAGTTCAAACTGAGTATATCTTCATTGAGTCGTGTTTGTATGTCCTGTGGTTAATCAATAGTGTTGCCATTTAACTTATAATTACTGTACTAAAACGGGGTTACGCCTCCATCTTATCTAAACCACTATCTTACATTTGGCGACTCTGTTGGGGAGGCATTCTTCTAAGAAAGGAGTATGGCGCAAGATAACATTAATCGAAGGCTCAACTTTGATGATATCCAACACAATGAAGAACAGGCGGCGAGAGAACTGGAGGCTCTAAGGGACGGGGCTCCTCGAATAGAGGTACCTCCAGGACAGGTGACGACATGCGTTCTATGGGTGACATAAGCTTCCACGAGCGCTGGGTTGGGGCCAACCCAAGTGGCACTCCTCATTAGTAAATTTTACGAGGTTTTACAAACTCCCGTAGCTTCAACGGTGTTGGGAGGATTTGAATCCAACTCTTTCCTGAGACCAAGGGCAAACCCAATGGGCCCACCAAGCACAGGCGCAACGGGAATGGTCCCGGCAAGTATACCCTCTGTTGTGAATCCAAAAGTGGGAACATCAGGACTATCAATGGACCTAACTGTGACGATTGCTCCAGGTACAATGGGCACTCAGCCTATTGTCTCATTGATTGTTACTCCAGTGGCATCACCCATGGAGGAGATGAGGAAGTAGATGCATAAAGAGTTATTGAAGTTCATGCAAGATTCCTCGCAATCTTCTGGCGAGGTAGCTTCGATTTATGATGACTTTTGAACACCTTACCCCCAGGAATACAACAATGAGCCCTACCCAAAAGATTATATTCCTCCTATTTTTGAAAAATACACAGGAAAGGGTGGAAACTCGAGAGAGCATATTAAACGCTTCATTGAACACTTGGGGGCGCATTGCAAAAATAAGAAGCTCAGTTTGAAGGAATTTTCTAAATCCTTACCCGATAAAGCATATACCTGGTATTCTCATTTAGCTCCCAAGAGAGTTTCTACATGGGAGGAGATGCATGTTTTGTTCGTCCAGAAGTTCTTTCTGGCAGAAGATGAGTTTACTTTGACCCAATTGGGGAGGGAGAAGCAACGACCCGAGGAAGAAGTGGTGGCTTACATTCAAAGGTTTCGAGAAAGGTCCCTCAATGTGAGGGAGGAGGCCAAAGAGTCCAAGTTATTGCAGATCTAGGTTGCTTCCTGAGTACATCTGCCATCTTATCAATGAGACGCGCGAGGGGACTTTTTTGGCGTTCCTAAAAGAGATAAGAAATATCTCATTAGTTGTGCGACCAAATCCAGTGGTGGTGTCCATTATGTTTAGGCAGTCGATACAACCTGTGGGGGGGAGGTCTCAGCCCCCACGGGTAGGGTACACTAATGGAGCAGATGGGGGCAATGCACCGAAGAAGGATAATAAGAAGAAGTTTGGAAGGGACAGTAAGGACCCACCACTATTGCCTTATAAAGTGGAGGAGGTTGTTAGCTATAACAATGCAATGGTGCAAGGAGGAATGGTCTATGAACCAAAAGGCATTCCCGTTGGGGAACCTGATGCGGCAACAAGGGCGGATCCTAAATATTTCCAGATTCATCGAAAGATCCAGCATCCAACGGAGAGCTGTTTCACACTGAGAAGAATCATCGACAAGTATGTGAAGGTAAGGACGCTACAAATCCCTCCGCATAATGTTAACAACAACCCATTCCCAGCACATGGGGCCAATCTGGTGGTGGCTTATGATGAGTAGGTCGAAAGAGAAGAAAGAGAACCAATGATGAGGCAGGGGGAGTTCGAAGAAGCTTTGGAAATATGTACTAAGGGGATGGCTAACGTAGTATTAGCCTACTATGAAGCAAGAAGGTGAGGAAGCGGCCCTAATCTTAGAATACGATGTAGTTTCAAAATCCTCAAAGTTCACTTGGTTCTTTGACCAACTGGGGATACCGAAAGAGAGTAGGTTGGAAATAACCCAGGAAATACTTGACATTGTGAGGAAGAATGCATTCCCCTCGCTGAGATGGAAGGGACCCATGGCCAGTTTGGTGAAGAAGTTTCTGTCATAAGTAACCTTCAGCGATGCGGATAGGGCTGTAAGATTCCCTCATAACAGGCCATTGTACGTGACCGCCAACGTCAACGAAGTTAGTTTTACAAGGACTCTTATGGATGCGGGATCTTCCATCAATATCATGCCAATCAAATCTTTCCACGCAACTAATATTCCGGAAGAAAGGTTGGTCCCCATGCCCTTGGTGATTTCGGGATATGACAACCAGTCTTCCAAGTCCATTGGGTACGTGAATGTTGGGATTATGATGGGAAATCTGAGTTCCCATAGCAAGTTCCACGTAATAGAGAGTGAAACTTCCTACCATCTGCTGATAAGAAGAGTGTGGATGCACAACCAAGGGATAATTCCTTCGATGTATCACCAATGCGCCAAGGAAAATATCAAGGGAATAAAGGTGACCATTAAGGATACGAAGAGGCCCTTCGCTATCGAGGAAGGTCACTTGGTAGATGCAATGTTTTACAAAGAATTGGAGGAGGATGTCCGCGTCCTAATGAGAAGAATGGAGGTAGAATGGGTTCCCTCGATCAGAGAAAGGATGTGGCCCTCGAACGAGCAAAATAAAAAGGTTGTAAGCAGTGCAAGAGTGATGGACGAAGAAACTCACTAGGTGGTCCCTCGGCCCCAAAATATCTCGAAGTAGCTCAAAGACAGGATGAGGCCCAGAGTGGATCCGATGGAACATGAGGTCCAATGCCAAAGCGTGATGAGCCAATTTTTAGGAAAATGAGTATCTAAGGTTTCTAGAGAGAAGAAGAGGAAGGCAGTTATAACTACCAGCAGGCAGTGCAAGAAAGTCGTTATCAAAGAAGAAAAAGTGGTATATCGATTATAATGGTGTGAACAAGCGGCCGAAGAAGTTGATAATGATGCTAACCCGATATATGAGTGCTTTTTGGTGGATCGGCTAGGGCAATGTATGGTGATAGACAACTCCAATATAAAAGAGTTTGTGGAAGATTTTGTCGAAGAACCAAATTACATGACAGATCAACCGAAGCCACAAGCACAAGACTAGGAGCAGTTGAATCTGGAAAAATAAGAGGAGGATCCAAGGCCTATTTTCATCTCAAAAGATCTTAGTAAGGAGAAACGAGAGGATTTGGTTGAGTTGATTTGGGAGTTCATAGATGTTTTTGCATGGAAATACACAGAGATGGAAGGGCTGGATGAGGGATTCAGCTGCTACAAGTTGAACGTGATGCCTTCAGCCATTCCGGTGAAACAAGCAACCAGAACGTACAAGCCTGAGCTAGATTTAAAGGTAAAGGAAGAGGTCCAGCGCTTATTGGCGACAGGGTTCATCAAACCGATACAGCACCCGCTTTGGCTTTCTAGCATTGTCCCGGTGGAAAAGAAAAATAAAAAACAAATAAGCATCTGTGTGGACTTCAGAGATTTGAATAGAGCTTGCCCCTAGGATGAGTTCCCTCTTCCCTCTATTAACAGCTTGATAGATGCAACAGATGGTCATGAGACGTATGGCTTCATGGATGGGTATATAGGGTACTACCAAATCAAGATGGACCCCTCGGATGCAGAGAAAATGACATTTAGAACCCCGTTGGGGAATTTCATGTACAGAGTAATGCCGTTTGGACTCAAGAACACTGGGGCTACTTACTAGAGAAAAATGATGGACATTTTTCACGACTTCTTTCACAAGTTCGTGGAATTCTATGTGGATGATTTGGCCATTAAATCAAAGAAGGAGGAGTCCCATTTGAGCGATTTGAGGAGGGTGTTTATCCGATGTAGAAAATATAAGTTAAAGATGAACCCACTTAAGTGCGTCTTCGGAGTAACAAGTGGAAAATTTCTAGGCTTCGTGGTTGTTCGACAAGGGGTGCAGATGGACCAAGATAAGCAGCGAGCGATCTTGGAAATGCCAAGTCCAAGAACGGCGAAGGAGCTGAAGAGTTTCCTCGATAAAGTCTCCTATCTTAGGAGATTAGTGCCTAGATTAGACGAAATGACACACCCATTGATGCAGCTGTTGCGAAAGAACACAAAATTTAAATGGGAGGAGGTTCACCAGGATTCGCTCATTAGACTGAAGAAGCTACTCGTTTCAGCATAAATCATGGTTCCCCTACAGGCAGGAATACCGTTGTATCTATACCTCACATCTACCATGAAGTCCGTGGGAGCTTTGTTGGCATAAGAGATTGATGGGGAAGAATGACTAGTTTACTACCTTAGTAGAATCATACATGGGCCAGAGGTCAGGTATAATAGCTTGGAAAGGCATTGTTTAGCCTTAGTCTTTGTAGCACAAAAAATTAGACATTATATGTTGTCTTTTACAATTCATATTATAACGAGGTGTGATCCTATTAAGTACTTATTAGCGAGAACTATACTGATTGGTAGGGCAGCTAGGTGGTTCCTCATCCTCTCAGAATATGACTTGAAGTGCGTGGTTCCTCATGCAATTTAGAGCCAGGCGTACGCTAACTTATCGACAATCTTCCCCTCTGGAACGTTTGAGCCACCTAAAAAAAGTATTTCAGGAGATGACTTGCAGGCCAATTACTTAGATGCAACTAATGAAGAGTGGATAATGCAGTTGGATGGATCTTCGGCGGATAAGAAAGGAGGAGCATGGGTTATTCTTTCAAAAGGAATGGAGGAGATTTTTCTTTCCTACAAGCTAGATTTCCCTTGTTCCAACAACAAAGCAGAGTACGAAGCGTTAGTTTTGGGGCTACAGGAAGCCCTTCGAAGGGATATTCGATCACTTTGCATCAAGGGCGACTCGAACATGGTGATTTAGAAAGTGAATTGAGAATATGCATTGAAACACCTGAGTCTAGAACCATACAGAACAATCATTCAGAGGCTTCTTATCCAGTTCTAATGGACCAATATCAAGAGACATCCCTGAATGATGAACCGCCACCCAGACACTTATCCCACCATTACTCAGAAGATGGTCATGAGTAGCGATACAACTACAATCGTGATTCAATGAAGAATAACTCACTCGGTAGTTCAGGCAATCCTACCAATGGAGGAGGACGTTGACTGGAGGGGAAAGATTAGAAGATAATTAGAATCTGGGGAAGGAGCGATGGAGCTAAGGGAACTAGCCCAATACTTCACAAATTAGGGAAACCTTTACTTCAGGAAGATAGGAGGATGGTTATCAAGGTGCATCGACCCAGAACAGGTAGAGGAAATATTGAAGAGAACACATGAAGAGCACTGCGAGACAACAGAGATACCTCTCTATCGAAAAATCCAAAGAGAGGGATATTTTTTGCCTAAAATGAAACAAGACGTGACGGAGCTACAATGAAAGTGCAATAAATTCCAGTTATTCTTCGAAGCGGTTGAATGTCATTTCGTGGAAGCTCAACATAACTGGAGGCAACCTTATATTGACTTCATTAACGATGGAGTTGTCCTAATAGGAAAGATTAACGCGATGGGACTCAAACAAAGGGCCCTGAGGTTTTATGTTCAGGAGGGGTAGCTTTATCGAAAGGGGTACTTCAATAGGCTGTTGTGTTTCATTATGAAGGAAGAAGAAGTCGAGGTCCTTAAATAGGTGCATGATCCATCTCACATGGGAGGGGACAAGTTGTATTACCAGTTGATGATATTGGGATATTATTGGCTAACCATGGAGAAAGACTCTGCTGAGTTCGTTCGACGACTTGCCAACTTTATGGAAATATGATCCATGCCCCATCGGTAGATTTACACTCCCTAGCAATGCCTTATCCTTTTCACACTTGGGAGTTCGACCTGGTAGGGGCAATACATCCTTCTTCGAGGGGGAAGATATGGATACTAGTAGCAACAGAGTGCTTCACAAAGTGGGCTATCAGAGAACACATCATTTGCCGTTTTGGGATTCCAAAGGTTTTTCTATCAGATAACGAAACCCCTTTCGTCAATTCAGAGGTAACGATGCTCACAGACAAGTACTCCATTGTTCATCATACTTAAACGGTGGTATATCCAAAGGGCAATGGTTAAGCCGAGGCAACTGAAAAAACCTTGGTTAACATTTTGGCCAAAACGATGGAGGATTTCCCAGGATTGTGGGATGACAAAATACCGGTTATATTATGGGCCTATCGAACAACCAAGAGGAAGTCTACAGGGTATACTCAATTATCCCTTATTTATGGGGCTGAGGCAATCCTTCTAGTAGAATTAGAAGTTCCCTTTGATCGATATGCCTTGCAAAGTAACATGCTCCCTTAGAGTAGGCACATACAGTTGGAAGCATTGGATGAACATAGAGATAATGCGATGCAACACTTTCAAATGTATACGAAATAACTTTCCAGGGCATATGATAACTTGGTGAGACCAAGGAAATTCATGGAAGGAGACCTCATTTTGAAGGCAGCAGTGAAGCACATCAGGGGGCTTCCTCTACCTAAGTTTGCAGCAAATTGGGAAGGACCTTTCATTATAAAAGAAGCTTATGACTCAGGTTATTGATTAATTTCTAAGATGGAAGAAGATAAACCATTCAAGATTAATAATAAATGGTTAAAAGCCTATTATGTGTAAGCTATTACGTTTTGGACCACTGATGTATCTAGTTGTTGATTATGAATATAGAAGTTCTTTTTATTATAACTCGAGTAGAGATGAAAGAATTATAGAACTTCATAATATAGGCAAACAGTTGTAACATAAAGAAATGACATGGGAAAACATACATTTTTTTCTCATTCATAAACTTTGGGGCATTATAAAATTGGGATCTATTGCCTAAGAATTACAAAAGAAGAAGAAAAGGAAAATGTATACAATAGCTCATTGACCTAAGAGGAACCATAGATCTAGAGAAGAGAAAAAATCTCTAGGAAGGCCCGAAGAAGCTGTTAGGCAAGACTGTTGGGCATTTATAAAAACCTCCAATCTCATTTGCGCTTATGTGAGCTTGATGAGGAGTTTCTCTCATTTTATCTTCACCAGACGCAGAGCTTCTTAGACATCCTCTACCTCCTTATTGACAGCTTCAAGGAGAGGAGCTAGCTCAGCCAACTTAGATTCCTCACCCTGTTGATCCTCTTGATGTTTTCGAAGAAGTTCCATCTAGCTATCCAGTCATTGGATCTTCAAGGTTTTTAAGTGGGAGATAAGCCAGTCATAGCGACCCAACTCCCTCAGATGGCCCAGAAATTGGTTGAGGAAGGCTCTGGTAACGTTTGAAGTAGGAGTGCTGGCAATTTCAACAATAATGGTGGCCATGCCCTAAAGTCTGTAGATCATCATAGGGATGTTGGAACGCAGGCAATCCGTGGTAAAAGTCTCAGGATCTAATCAATTACCAAGCGATGGATGGTAGGCATTTGAGGAGAACGCTGAAGGACCATGAGGCAAAAGGAATGAGGATCTAAGTCAGGCAGAGGGATCTCACAACCAGATTTTCTATCGGCAGCAGCACCAATCGTGGAACCTTGATTGTTGTGACTAGAATCTTCTGAGATAATAGGTTCCCGAGGGGGTGAAGCGATGGGCGAAAGAACTGGTGGAGAATCCTCCAATGAAACTTGAGAACAGGTAGAAGAAATAATGAGTTTATGTAAAAAATCTTAATAAGTGTTTTCATTGTTAAGTCACCGATATAGGCGGAGTTCATGTAAAAATCTTAACAAGCGTTTTTCGTTGTTAAGTCACCGATATAGGTGGAGTTTATGTAAAAATCTTAACAAGTGTTTTCATTGTTAAGTCACCGATATAGGTGGAGTTTATGAAAGAAAATCTTAACAAGCGTTTCCGTTGTTAAGTCACCGATATAGGTGGAGTTTATGAAAAAATCTTAACAAGTATTTTCGTTGTTAAGACACCGATATAGGTGGGATATATGGAAAATCTTAACAACTGTTTTCAGTGCTAAGCCACCATCATAGGTGAAGTTTGAGAGGTTAAGAAATGAAGAGAAGTTAGCGAAGTACCTCGGCGGTAGCAGGAGCGAGAATGGGAATCACCGTTGACGCCTCAACGGCGCCCCTAATTGAAGAAGCCTCAACGGTGACAAATCTCCCTCACCAACAAAAGGTACCAAGGACAACGTAGGAATTTCATTGAAAGAACACGAGGAACCTGCAAACAATGCCCCAGCATGGGTAGGCACCGAAGAACCACGACGCGGGGCAGAAACATCAACCTTGGCCTTGGAAAGAGGAAGGCCACTAAGATCAAAGGGTGGGGTAAGGCTTGGAAAAACCTGCAAACATGAAACCAAGTGTTAGACACGAGGATCAAGTACATGAAAAAGGGATAAATACATCTAAGTCACTACACCAAAATGGGCAAATTGTCACCTTTCAGCCGGCCAGCCTTGTCAAGGTCATTGACCGTGACAAAAAACACGCGTTTTATGTCACGGTCATTGACCTTGACACGACCGTGACAACTAATTGTCACGGTCATTGACCGTGACAAGACCGTGACAAATTTACTTGTCACGGACTTGTCACGGTCATTGACCGTGAAAATTCTTTAAATAATTGTCACGGTCAATGACCTTGACACAACCGTGACAATGTTAATAGCATAAACCCTTTCCCCCTTCTTTTTTCCCTCCCGCGCCGTTCCCTCCCTCTCTCTCTCTCTCTCGACGCTGCTCTCTCTCTCTCTTTCTCTCTACTTTCAGGTCGATTTTCTCTCTCTCTCTCTCTCTCTCTCTCTCTCTTCCATTTATATATATATTTGTGTGTATATTTATGTGTGCATGTCTATATATATGTGTGTGTATGTGTGTGCGTGTGTGGGGGGTGGGGCAGGGTGGGGGTAGGGGGTGGGGCGGGGTGGGGCAGTGTGGGGGCAGGGCGGTGGTGGAGGGGCCAGGGGGTGGGGTGGCGTGGGGTGTGTGTGTGTGTGTGCTGGTGTGTGGTGGGGGAGGGGGTGGTGGAGGGGAGAGGGGGTGGTGGAGGGGGGCAGGGGGTGGGGTGGGGTGAGGTGGGGTGTGTGTGTGGGGGGGGTGGGGCAGTGTGGGGGCAGGGCGGTGGTGGAGGGGGGCAGGGGGTGGGGTGGGGTGGGGTGTGTGTGTGTGTGTGTGGTGGTGTGTGGTGGGGGAGGGGGTGGTGCAAGGGGGAGGGGGTGGTGGATGGGGGCAGGGGGTGGGGTGGGGTGGGGTGTGTGTGTGTGTGTGTGTGCGCGCGCGCGTAGGCAGGGACGAAGCCAGGAATTACACTTAGAGGGGGCCGGGCGGACAGATAGACACATTATGGTTGGTTGACCGAACCAATTTTAGTCGATTTTGTTTTGATCGGTTTGATTGTTGACTAATTTTGTCTTAGGGTTTTATCTCGATTTCAGTAATATATGATGAATTGAATTTAATTAGTGAAAATTATTTTTGACGAATATATTAAGACGACTTGCATGCGATACGAAGTTAGTGAATTAAGGTTGATCCTTTTTTATGAACCAAAAAAAATTGACATGATCAAAAAACACAAATAATAAACTCCGATTTTACTTATATATGACACAAATAATCATATTTAATTGCTTACCGTGTAGAAAAAGTGACAAATATATTTTCATAATTATATATGGTTTTGTATAAGTTCTTGTATAACACACTTAAATTACCACCTCTAAATTTAATTAGAGTAAAGATTTATAATAAATTTACAACAAAATAATAAGTTATTGAAATAATTTACCCGTGGTATATAAATTCATAAAACATAAAAAGTAAAATTAAAATTGCTTAAAACACCTCATATATATATATATATATATATATATATATATATATATATATATATATTGCACACATGTATATATAATCAAACTTTTTTTAGGGTTAGCACACCATCATTCAACTTGCCATAATATTTTAAGTTATAAAATGAAATTTATGATAATGAAATTGGTTGGATTTATCCCTTTATGATAATGAAATTTATGCTACAATTATAATTATCTCATGTCATAATTTTATTGATAAACAATATATGTAGTTGTCACGGTCGTGGTGGGGGGAGGGGTGGGGGTGGGGTGGGTAGGGGTGGGGTGGGGTGGGGTGTGTGTGTGTGTGTGTGCGCGTAGGTGCGTAGGTGTGCGTGTGTGTGTGGCGAGGGGAGGGGGCAGGGGGTGGGGGTGGGGGGGGGGGGGGGCACCCATTTAATAACTTTTAAAATATTTGAAAAAAACATAATATTACAAAATTGAAACGAAATGGTATTGACGGAACTTACACATACGTTATAATATAGACGGAACATTTTTTTATCTGTACTATTAATTCAATTAGGTAAAACGAAATGTGTACTATTAACATTTTTTTTTATCTGTACTAATAACATTTTTTTTACAGCAAAAATGTCTCCTTCAGATGTTAAGGAGAAGATGATGATGTTGTTTATGATGATGTCGTCTGGGTTCGGTGGTAGCGGAGGCGACGAGGGCTCCTCCGCCCCTAGGCTCCGCAAATATGAAAAATTTGGGATTACCGTCGAAAACAAGTCGGAGCTATTAGCGAGATCCCTCGAGCTGCTAAAGACGGTCATCGGCCCGGGGTTTATGAGTTGGAAGGAGGTGCCATATGAGCTTAAGTTAGCTGTTTGGGCGACACTACAGGTAATATTTATATGAATATTTCAATTTCAATTTCAATTTCAATTTCAATTTCAATTTATATTTATATTTATATTTATATTTATTCGCAACTAACATTGTATTTGTTGGACAGGAACAATTCAACTTGGATCCAAAGCTACGTGATTCCGTCTTGGAGCAGTTGAGGGAGCAACAGAAGACGTGGAAGAAAAATATGCGGACACGATACTTTGGAAAAACACGAGAGTCCATTTTACAATGGTGCGGATCCGTCCCGCCCAAGGAGCCGATCTCATTGGCACAATAGCAAAAGTTCATTGACAATGAGATCGAGGATCGACAATTGGCATCTCGCCAATCGGGGAGGGAAAATCGGGCTAAAAAGACGGACGTGCACTACTCCGGCCGGACCTCTTACGCTGAGGTGGAGCATATGATGCAGGTAAGATTTAATTTATCTATAACTACACAAATATATTATTGGATATTATTTTACTTTACTTTATTTTATTTCAGGGGGTAGGGAGTGGGCCAGGGGGTAAGCCACATAGGCTCGATACTTATGTGGCTCTTCGGACGAAGAAGGGGAAGGACAAGGAGGTATCCCCGAGCGTCGCGGCCACGATTGTAAGTAATCCGATAGTTTAATTATTGTTAATTACGTTATAATTTTTTAGTTTACTTATTTTACTAATCATGTGCTTTTTGTCGTTTCAGGCAAAGCTTAAGGAAGTGCATGAGTCGCAGTCTGATGCCGACAAGGCATCTTTGTCCACAGACGCACTCAGCCAAGTGCTTGGCTCTGATCGCAAGGGGAGGACAAGGGGAGTGAGCTCGCAGGTGGCCAAATCTAGGATCATCGGATTGGAGACTAGCGACACCGGGTTGGCTCGAACGGTGGATTCACACGACGCGAAGTTGTCCCGTTTGGAGGCGACGGTCCAAGATATGTACGCATTCATGAAGCGTATGTTGGGTGGAGACTGTAAATGGAAAGGGAAAGGGAAGGAGAAGGAGAAGGCGGTGGAGGAGGAGGTGCGGGAGGACGAGGCGCAGGATGACGAGGATGTGGACCTCGCTGCTTCATCACCGACACGTTCGTACTTCGACGATCCACTTCCCTATTTGACGCCCTCCAACAGACCATTGTCGACAATTGGTTGGCCGAGCGTGTTCATATTAGACGTATTTGATGGCCAGCGGATGAGGTCAGGGAGGCTCATCAGGAGCCACAGGTACCACTACCACCACCCCCACCCGATTTGATTTCCACTACTCAGGTGGTAGTGATAGTGGTCTAGGCGGACGACACAGTGATGCGAGCTATGGCAGCTCACTTTCCACAGCCCCAGGCACCGCCTCCAGTGGCACCAGCAGTTCAGGCTCCAGTGGGGCCATCATCTTGGCAGCGAGTTAGGGAGACCTTTCAGAAGGGTCACCCACCTGAGTTTCAGGGTAACACAGATATAGTAGAGGCTTATGACTAGAAGATTCAGAGCCATCTGCGCATGCTAGAGTGTACCGAGGTGCAGAAACAGATGCTTGCTACCTTTCGTCTATCGACCCCTTATAATGGTGGGAGTCAGTTACCACCGTCGAGGAGCGGGATTTGATGTCGATAGCAGAGTTCTGGGTGCGGTTTGACCGTAAATACTTTCCACCAGCGATAGAGGCTAAGATGAGAAATAAATTCAGTGATTTAGTATAGGGTGACCGATCAGTGGCAGACTATGAGGAAGAGTTCACCTGTTTGGCCAAATTTGTGCCAAAAGAGGTGAACGATGATGAGCGAAAGAAATTAAGATTTATAGATGGCTTAGCCTGGAGAATCAGGCAACATTTGATTAGGAATCCGGCGTTAGTGACTTATACAGATGCCGTTAATGCCGCACTTGTACATTTCCAGGATCATCACTTCCATGCGAAGGGGAGCAAGAGAGTAGGGGAGGCGAGCCAACAGGGCAAGGCAGTTACTAGTGGTGACACGAGTGGTACTCAGCAGCAGACTGACAATCAGCAGGGGAATCAGGCTAAGAAGTTTAATCTTGGTGGGTTCCGATCGGGAGGACAGGGGTTCAGGCAGGGATAGCCGGGCCCGAATCAGCATCAGCAGGTTCCTCAGGGCCGTCAGGGCCAAGAGAATAATGGGGGAGGCTAGAAGGGCCAACAGGGCCAACGATAGGGGGATGTTCAGAAATGTTGTTTTGTCTGTGGCCAGGTAGGACACTTCAAGAGGGAGTGCCCACATAGGGTTAGAGGTCATCAGCAGGAGGCCCAACAGGGGCAACGGGGGCAGATGCCTCCAGCAGCACCAGCTCCACCCGCCCCACCGCAGCAGGGGAAGATGCACTATGAGCGTGTGTATAACGTTCGGGATGTTCCCAATCCTCCAGCGCAGCATGCACCGCCAGCAGTTGAGGGTATGTTTCTCATTCATGGTTATGAGGCTAGTATTCTTTTTAACACAGGAGCGTTGCATTCATTCATTAAATATAATTTTGCTAAATGGGACGGGTTGCTAGAGACCGCGAGTAGTCTTCAGATGTGTGTAGAGTCGCCAGTAGGCAGTGGGGCTTCGATTCATTCGATTTATCGGGGGTGGACATTTTGATTGGGAGGCTTAGTTTAGCAGCGGACCTCTTGGTGTTAAATATGGAGGGGTACGATTTCATCTTGGGTATGGATTGGTTCGTAGGTTATCAGGCGATAGTGGATTGCTACAAGAGGACAATCGTGTTCTCCATTCCACGGCAGGAGATGTTTTTTATTGAAATATCGTTACCCGAGGGAGGGTCACGCACGCACCTGTATTACATCGAGGAGGAAACCTCACAGGAGGTGGCGATTCCGTTAGAATCAATCCCGATAGTGAGGGACTTTGAGGATGTGTTCCAGGAGAAACTAGGGTTGCCACCTAGTAGGGAAATCAAATTCGTAATCGATTTAGCACCGGGGATGAGGTCTACTGCTCGAGAGCCATACCTAATGGCCCCTTCAGAGTTGCGTGAGTTGAGAGAGCAGATTCAGCAGCTTACGGGTCAAGGTTTCATTCGGCGGAGTACATCGTCATGGGGTTCACCGGTGTTATTTGTGAAGAAGCGGGGCGGTTCACTATGGTTATGCGTGGACTATAGAGAGTTGAACAAGGCGACGATACGAAATAAGTATCCGTTACCTAGGATTGATGATCTATTTGACCAGTTGAGAGGGGCGTCTTACTTCTCTAAGGTCGACTTGAGGTCAGGGTATCATCAACTGCGTATCCTAGAGGAGGCTGTTCCTAAGACCGCTTTCCTATCGTGGTATGGATCTTATGAGTTCAGGGTGATGCCATTCGGGCTCACCAAAGGACCAGTAGTGTTCATGGACCTTATGAATAGGGTTTTTAGCGAGTTTCTCGATCAGTTTGTCATCGTGTTCATTGATGACATCCTGATATACTCGGGCACCGAGGAGGAGCACGCAGAGCATCTGCGTATAGTTTTACAGACACTGCGAGATCACCAACTCTATGCTAAATTCAGGAAGTGTGGATTTTGGCAACTGGAGGTTCAGTTTCTTAGCCACGTGGTGTTAGACCAGG
The DNA here is from genome assembly GCA_949130495.1 of Sambucus nigra. NCBI lineage: Eukaryota > Viridiplantae > Streptophyta > Magnoliopsida > Dipsacales > Adoxaceae > Sambucus > Sambucus nigra. Next base: position 118,027,890 of record OX422218.1, on the reverse strand, counting down.
GTATTGCGGTGGATCCGAGTAAGGTATCGACGGTGAGGGAGTGGGGTAATCCCACGACGTCGACCGAGGTGCGCAGTTTTCTGGGATTGGTCGAGTATTATAGGTGGTTCATCAAAGGATTCTCAAAGATTGCGGGTCCTTTGACGAATCTGACCCAAAAAGGGGTACCTTTCACTTGGAGTGATCATTGTCAATTAGCTTTCGACGAGCTAAAGGACAAGTTGACATCTGCACCCGTACTTGCATTGCCAAAGGGAGGATTAGAGTATCGGGTTTACACTGACGTATCCTTACAGGGACTTGGGGATGTGCTTCAGCAGGAGGAAAGGGCTATAGCTTATGTATCTAGAAAGATAAAGCCTCATGAAAAGAATTACCCCACTCACGACCTGGAGCTAGCAGCGGTCGTTTTTGCTTTGAGGATATGGAGACATTATCTTCTAGGAGAGCTGTTCACGTTATTCACAGATCACAAATCACTTCAGTATCTCTTCACACAAAAGGATCTAAATATGAGGCAGAGGCGATGGATAGAATTCGTGAAGGACTACAAGTTTGATATTCAGTATCATCTAAGTAAGGATAATGTGGTGGCATACACATTAAGCCGGAGACCGAATGAGGAAATATCAGAAGTCTGGAAAGCGAAGTGGAGAGAGCTTCGATATGAGGATGATGTAGCTAGGGCTTGCATGTCAGCATTATCCATCACACCTGAGATCGTTATGAGGGTTATGAGGGCTCAAGTAGAGGATCAGATCTGTCGGGATAGGGTGAGCTAGTTGCTAGCTGAGGGAGCAGAGGGTTACTTGGTGAGCTTGGAAGGAGGCTTACGCCTTAATAGGAGGTTAATTGTGCCAGAGGATGAGGAGTTGAGGCACGCTATTATGACAGAGTCCCATGGGTCGAGATTCACAGTGCATTCTGATGGGGATAAGATGTACCACGATATGAGGAGGCAGTATTGGTGGGAAGGAATGAAACGGGACATAGCAGAGTTTGTTTCGAGATGTGCCACGTGTCATCTTGTGAAGGTTGACCATTAAAGACCATCAGGGATGCTACAGCCGCTGGAGATTCCCGTGTGGAAGTGGGAGAGCATCTACATGGACTTCATTACAGGGTTACCTGCATCGCAGAGGGGTCACGATATCGGTTGACCAAAGTGGCCCACTTCCTGTAGGTTCGCACAGACTTTGACACGATGCAATATGCACAACTATTCATAGCTGAGATTGTTAAGCTGCACGGGGTACCGGTTAATATTGTGTCTAATAGAGACAAGATCTTTGTGGCCCACTTTTAGCAGAGCTTTCAGGAGGCCATGGGCACACAGCTATGGTTGAGTATAACCTATCACCCATAGACTGACGGGAAGATTGAGAGAGTCAATCAGATGATGGAAGATATGCTCGGAATGTGCATATTAGATTTTGGGGGAGGTTGGGAGTAATATCTTCCTTTATTAGAGTTCGCGTATAACAACTCTTACCAATTCACGATCGGTATGGCACCGTTCGAGGCACTATACGGGAGACCTTGTCGTTCACCCGCCTGTTGGTTAGAGGTGGGGGACAACAAACTATAGGGTCCAAAGATTGTTCAGGAGGCGTCGGCTAAGATAGAGTTGATCCGAGGGAGGATTCAGATAGCTCAGGATGGACAGAAGAGTTACGCTGATGCTTCACGGAGACATGTGGAGTTAGATGTTGGGAACATGGTATTAGCCCGGTTGTCCCCTATGAAAGGGGTGATGAGGTTGGGCAAGAAGGGTAAGTTAGAACTAAGGTAGGTGGGACCTTTACCTATTATCAAGAGGGTGGGACCAGTAGCTTATAGGCTGGGATTGCCAGAGCACCTTCAGCGGGCGGATACACAACGTGTTTCATGTGGCATCACTGAAGAAATATCGCAGAAGAGAGAGGGCCTTCTGGCACATTCCACTCGAGGAAATTGATTTACAGCTAGACATCCCATATGAGGAGAGACCGGTGGCTATTCTGGACCGTAGTGAGCGAAAGTTACGATCCAAGGTTGTTCCACTAATTAGAGTACAGTGGGATCATCACAACGTTGGCGAGTATACTTGGGAGCGGGAGGATGATATGCGGGAATAATATCCAGAGCTTTTGACCATAGGTACGACCAAATTTCGAGGATTAAATTCCTTTGTAAGGTGGGAGTATGTAACATCCCGTATTTTTGTGCATTTATATTTAATTAATTCGGGAATTCAAAATTATTTGCGTGTCATAATTTTAATTGAATGAATTATGGCAATTTATATTTAAATATTAATTGGGAAGTGAATGGTTAATATTTAGGAAAATTTAATTACTAAGTGAATAGTAATAATGTATTTACATTATTTCGGGTATTAATGATGGGATATGTACTTATTTCAACCGGGAGTCAGTATAGACTAATTTGGGTGTTAAATAAGGATTTTTATAAATTAATTTGAATGCTAATTTTGAGTATACGGTTGAGTCCGTATGGGTCGAGATAGTCAGAAAAGTGTACCCGCGGGTAGTAAACGGGTCACTGGACGTTTTTAGGCATTGTCGGGCCCACACAGGGGCATTTGGGTCACTTGGGCTCACCCATTAGGCAAAAAACGGGATTAAGCCTAATTATACAATTATAAGAAATAAGGTAACGACTGAATTAAATTTAGAAAAGACTTAGTGGTTTAGGAAACCCTAATAGCAGTCAAAGGCAAAGTTGGGGATCACAGGAGAGCCAAAAAAGAGTCATCTTCAACCTTGGGCATTCACAACTCCAAAATCAGACTCTATGAACCGTAAGGCAAGTGGTTAACTTTCTGTAGCATTTAAAGTGTATTTCAATTCATATTCATGTGATGTGGATAATCAAATAAATTGGTTTTGGAATTTAAATGGGATAAACATGGGGTTTTGTAAACCATGAATCTGATTTTTAAATTGAGTAGAAATTCATATACAATCTGAGTTTTGTATTTGTATCTAGTAAGCTGTGTAAACTTGGATGAATTAGAAATGAATTGGTGTTACAAAACTGATGTTTAATTGGGTTAAAGATTAAATTGGATTTTACTCCAAACTCGTGGAAACAGTAGAGAAAGTAAATTAATTGATGTTTTTGGACTTTAGGGAGGTTCCATATAAGGTGTTTGATGTTTATTGTCGATGGGAAAGCTTAGTTTTCAGTGTAGAAGAAGCTAGGGTTTGGAGGTGTGCGTCCATGGCCGAAACAACCAACTCGGGGAAGACAAGGACCTGATCGATCGATCGATCAAAGGTGGACCATCGATCGATCGATGGTTCGAAAACTTTGACAGTCCGCCCAGTTTTTAATATATAGGGAAATTAAATAAATGTGTGACATCATGATTAAAATTAATTGGGGTTTGGAGGAAATTAGGTGTGACGCACTAGAGTTAAATTTTGGGAATTTTAATTCAAAATGATTAAATACGGATTGAGTGGACAAGTCCGGGAATATTGGTTGAGCGATACCGAGATGTAAATTTTATTTAGGTGAAGGCTAAATAATTTAGAGTTGGGGATTTAGACTCGGGTGATGTTATTTCGGGCCACGAGAGTAAGTCCGAATATATTGGTTGGGGCGATACCAAAAGAAATTAATGTGCAAATTAATTAATAATTAGAGTTGGGCCATAAACTCAAAATAAAATGGAATAGGCTTGTGTCACGGACTTAGTACACGGTGTAGCCGGGATATTTTATATTTATATATATACGCTAGTGATAGTATATATATGGTGTGTGGATTAATATCAGTGGATAGATATTATTATATACTTTAGTGCTATAGGGGGAGGTTGCACGTAGTGGATGAATCCCCTAGCTTGAGGAGTAGGGCGAGTATATTCCCAGGTCATAGCGTCCATTATATGGGTGAGGGGAATCTCACTTTCAGGGAAGGAATATGACCACCTCCAACATGTATGTATTAACCAAGTTAGTGAGCGATTCTGACTTGGGGTAACTAGGTTATGTTAATATACCTAGTGGGATAGCACTTTAGAGAATTTATACCCAATGAGACTTTACTCAGGGGAATACTATTATTAAATGTTATTTTAGTATGTTTGTGAATACTGTAGTATGACTAAGTATATAATTAGGTAAATAATTATATACGGGATAGTTAATACAAGGCACGAGTTGTATTATATGTATAACAGATGTGGAAGTTATATGAAATTAAAAAGGGAAATGATTTAATTAAGTTGATGTTGATAATAACTTAAAAATCATAATTAAGGCGTACTCGGTTAGAGTAGGGTGGTTGCAAAGGGTTATATAACTTATCTTGTCATGAGAATAAGAACTAGGTAAATTTATTTAAGGCATTAGTAGTGCACATTAGAGGAGGGGTGAGGATGTCCTCAAGGGAGTGCAACACTAACTAAAATATGGAGAGCATGCATATTTATTTATTACTGCAAGTTAATCATTTGCTAAATGTTTTTCAAATGTTTTGGGTACTAACCCTTGCTATAAAAACTTTTTTAAAAACCTTTTAGGTGTCTAGCCACAGGGACGCCAGGCTTGACTCAATTTCAGGGATCCGTTGCTGCAGCATTTGTGGATGTTGCGGGAGTTTTGATAGACACCTCACTCTTTCATTCCTAGTATAGAAACTTCTTATCAGTTATTTCGAGCATGTAGCTCACAGTTCATTTAGTTTTTATCAGACTTGTTGAGATTGATTACTTATCTTTATTTTATATTTGTTGGAGTTTGGGCCGATGGTTTATTCGGTCAGTTATTTAATTGTGAATGGTTGTTTCAGTTAATTGAGATTATTATGTTGTTTTGTTTCCGCATGAGTTTCATTTAATTTAATGAAAGATAAAACTGGGCACCAGCCTAATTTTCTCACTCAGGTGGTTAGTAATTAAAAAGGCGACAGTGATGCTAAGAATGAACCAACTGAGAAACCTATTCTAACTTAATTTAGGACTGATCACCCGAGGTTAATTAGGTGGGGTGTCATAGTGGGACTTCTTACCTCTATTTACAGTCTGAAGTCTTGTACCGTGGCTAAATAAATTCTTCCCTCAGCCTTTTACTTTCTTAGTGGAGTAGGGAATCTCACACTTTTGTGACTGGCTGGGGCGAGTTTATCGTTACTATGGAGGATGCCTGTGAGCTATACACCCTAAGTTTCTTAGGGGAGCATGTTTTCAATGATGGCTGTAAGGACCCTCTTGAGCAGGAGATGGTGGAGGAGTTGCAAGTCGCACTTGTTGAGTGTTCAAAATATTTTGCTATAAATGTAATTGGCATTACCAAACATTCTTTCAATAAATGGAAGAGGTAATGGTTTAGAAATTTTGAGCAGTCGCCGATAAGGGAGACTTATAGCAAATCTCTCAGACGTCAAGATGGTCCCAAAATTCACTCTTCCTCACACTTGGCTACTTTTCTTATCACTTTTCTGAGCTGGTTCTTTTTCCCACGTAAAACTGAAGACTCTCCTCGTGAGTTCCTTTTTAGATTAGCTGCGAGGCTGTCATGGGGGAGGTCAATACCCCTCGCCACTTTAGCTCTTGATTCTATTTATTCCTGGTTAGATTGTGCCCATGTGGATGTTGAGAGGTTCTGTGGCCACTACAATGCCACTAATTTTTCCAATTCTATTCTCCTAATGGCCTTTTTATTTGAATATTTTCCTAATTTTACTCCTGAGCCGTAAACCTGGCACGGTAATGCTGTTTGTCTTCTGAGATGGCATAGGAAAGCCCGTAAGAAGCCACTGGGACCTCTGATTGATGATATTGAGGAGTTCTGCTCTTTCCCTTATAGAAAATTCCCGGTGGTGTGTTCAACTGGCTTTCTTTCCCCGGTGACGGTCGAACCTTTTATTGCCCTGTTGATGTTGACTCTGCTTCTACTTGCCCCCATATCAATGTGGTGGCAATGCTACTACTAGGTCGTTTACCTTCTTTGACAGAGCTGAGTCGAGGTGTGAGTTTTATCACTCAGAGAGAGTGAGGAGGCAGATTAGTTATGATCAGGGTGTTTACATCCCTTCCTACCCTTCGAGAAGGGACCCTTCGAAGTTATATTTGGAGGCATGTAGTAATGTTTCACATGGTGAATCACTTGGGAGGACTATATGTAACTCCCCGCGATTACTTGCCTTCATTCACCCCTTCTTAGTTCTTACTCTAGTAGCGAAAGGTGTTTATTATTCAAAATCGCATGGTTTGGCCTTCACACGAGACTAACCCTACTAAGTATGTCAAAGACCAATTATTAATTAAAGGGACCCAAAAATATGCTTGGCACCTTAGCTCCAAACCCAAACAATCTCTTGAGCAAGCTATTCCCATCTTAGTGAAGCCACTCCTCGATGAGTCTGCCTGGACGCAAAAAATCGAGGTGCCCTCCACAAAGTCTAAAGGCCAACCCATAGGTAAAGGAAAAGAAAGCCTCCTGAGGCAGGTGAAAGAAAACACCCAGACACGGATATGTCTAACTTCATTGCTACCATTAATGTTGTTCCCTCTCCCCCTTTCTCCTGTGAGGACTAGAGCTACGAAGAGAAAGAAAGGGGTTGTTGTTAATGCTATATCTCCCTCCACACTAGATCAAAGGGAAGATACATATGATCTCAGGGTGGAAGAGACCTATAGGACTATCAGGGAGCTAAGTTATGAGGATTTATGCCTTTCTTCTCAAGGGACATCTGTCACATTTATTCCCATTACATAAGGTACTACACGAAAATCTTCTTTACTTAGTGAAACTGGATCTTATGGAGTTTCACTTGCTGGTTCCCCCTTCCCCTCATTGTAAGAGGAACTAGTTGACTTTGGAAGCACACCTTCCTATGATGATCATAGTTCTTCTTCGAATGATGCGGATGGTTTGTATGTCCATGGTTAAAGTTATACTTACACCTGTGCTTTGTTATTAGTTTAGTGGGAGTCTTCCAGTGATGATGAGACATTATATTCCCCTTCAAGGGTCAGCTCCGCCATAAGGCCCCTTCTATACAGTCAGGTCATGCGCTCTGCTGCCATAAGTCTTTCTTTACTTGGGACTTTTATGCGTATGATTTTTTCTTCTCTTTTCATCATTGACTTGTTTATTACTTCTTTCTCTTGTAATGTTTCCATGGGTTACTTCTGTGGAGGAAAGTGGTCTTTCACTTCCCCCCGCGTCGTGCTCCCTTCCTGCGTGAGAGTAATTCTATGCTCATTTCTTCTCGAGGCTTTTCAGAGAGGTTGGTCACCCCCTACGTTTTTAAGACTTTGATATTCAAAAATACATTTATTTTTATAAGTGCTATATATTTCTATTTCTCCGTGGCTCTCATCTGTGCATCCTACTAGCACTAGGGTCCTTTATGTGACCTCACATTCTTCTTAAGTACCTCTTTGAGTTCATTTAAGTGGTTGGTATCATTGTTCTATTTTTTTCTAAAACTCTTTTCCTTTGTGTTCTATGCTTATTTATGGTTATAGAGGGTGCTTCCCTCTAGACATGTTGCTTCACCTTCTCCCGCTTCGGAAACGGGTGCTTCTGCGGCTGAGCCCCTGACTACCTCCTTTTGAGAGGTTTTTTTTATTTTCTTATCCCTTTCTTATTTGTATTACTGTGCCTTTGGTGATTGTATCCTTTGTCACCTTTTATTCCTCAGGGCCCTGTATCTCTTAGTCGTTCTTCTGTAGGGGGATTTTGCCTTTCTCAGAGACCACTAGTTCAGGGTTGTCCCCCTCAGGGAGGATTTTTATTTCTCGAGTCCACATCTCTATAGACGGAAGACCTATGATCCTACCTATTCCTCATAGGCCCTTATTTACTATAACTTCCACTACTGAGCCAATTTCACAGGTTTCCTTCTCCGTCAAGAAGTGGTAGATTCTTCACCTATGATTGTAATGATGATTACATCTTCTAATGCCATTATTATAAATAGGTCTTCAGCACAGCCCCTCCTGCGCCGCTGGTCACCTTCCTCTCTTCTTCTTTAGAGGGGGTTCAGATACCGCATTACTTTTATTTTCTAACTTTGGTCTTGCTTATACTGACAAGTCATTTTTCTTTGTTTTCTCAATTAGTTTGCGGCATCACTGCATCAATGCCTCCCTCTATTATTTCTTCAGAAGCCCCTATTGCAGATGAGTTGACTTTCCCTATTTCTTCTAGTGAGAGTCTTGCCATAGTTCTTATCTGGGTAACTAAATCTATCATGGGTCTTTGGACTCTTCTATATGCTTATTTCCATATTGCTGATTCTTGCCAATTTTCCTTAATTTAGAGGCTAGATTTTTAGAATATTCCTAATCAATTACGCCTTCCATAAGTGTTATAGAGGCATCCCCTCAGGCTTCGTTCATTGCACCCTCATTGAATTCTGTGGGGAGTAACTGCTCAGTATGATTTCTTACATTTTTATGAGATTCGCCTTTTCTCTGTCACTCTTATAACGTATATATTTCAACTTTTGTGATCAGGATGATATAACTGAGGTCCCCTCATCTGCAGGACTAGTTGCAAGTTCTTCTCCCATTACTGCGAGGCTTTCGACTTGCACTTCAAATGAAGATACCCATGTAGATATTTGGTTTGCTTATATTATTAAATTTGCTTGTACTGCGTGAATATTTGTTGACACTTACCTACTTCTCTATTCCTAGTTTAGTGTTACAATTGTTCTAGTGACTACTAGAAATATTGAGGAGACGTCTATGGAAGGGTTATTACACTATCACACCCATCCCTCCTTTTCATTTCCCATTATTCTTATTGCTTTTACTGTGCAAGTATACTTACCTTCGCCCTTGTTTCATTATTTCCAGTCTAGCGAGGTACCTACTTCGATAACTATAGAGCCTTTTGGGGAGATAGCTGCTATAGAGGTATTATACTGTCATACCTTCTCTCTTTTTGTTTCTCCTTTTCATTTTTCTTTTACCGCGTAAGTGTTCTCAACTTCACCCTTGTTTCATTATTTTTAGGTGAGTGAGGCAGCTGCTCCGGTGACTGTGGAACATATTAGAGGGATGGCTGTGAGAGAGGTATTATACTATCATACCTTCTCTATTTATATTTATCTTTTTTCTTCTTTCTTTTACTACATAAGTGTTCTCACCTTCACCCTTGTTTCATTGTTTCCAGGTGAGTGAGGCAGCTGCTCTGATGGATATAGAGCATACTGGATAGATGGCTGTGAGAGAGGTATTATACTATCATACCTTCTCTCTTTCTTTTTCTCCTTTTTCTTCTTTATTTTACTGTGCAAGTGTTCTCACCTTCACCCTTATTTAATTATTTCTAGGTGAGTGAGGCAACTGCTCCAATGACTGTGGAGCGGCTAGAGAGTGCCGTGTTACATCCTTCTCAGGTATTTAACTATCATAACAAAGTTAACTATTTCCCATTGCTACTTCATGAGTTGTATTGATATTTCTCATGCTTAGCCTGACATCTCCCCTGCGTCTGACTTCCTTTTGACTGTCGACAACATACTCACCCCTTTGAGCTTTAGGGTAAGATTTCTATTGTATCCCTTTTCAAAGTCTAGATATGACTCTCATTATCTTCTTTCTCTTTTGGCTCATCATGAACATTTATTTTCAGGATCCTATTGGTGGGTCCACCAAGGTAGCTTGTGAGGGGGGTCAAAGTTTTGAGGCCACTCCTACATTTGGTGATACTGATTCTGGCGAGGAGTCACGTTTTCTTCCTTCTGAGATAGAGTCTCATCATTCAGAAAGTGGTGCTGAGGTGGAGGCTCCTGCAGTTTTTATGAGCAGATTGTGGCATGAAGAGCGGCCAAGACCCTTCAGGACACACGAGAGCTAGATCCTAGATTTGATTTTGGAGCATCATCTTGAGACATTGACCTTTCAAAGTGTTTTCATACTGATAGCCTTTCGGTGTGCAACCTGAAGGCCCTTACTAGTCACCTTCATGATTTCTTGACTACTTCTCCAGTTGAGCTGACCAATTCTTTCACTTTGTTATTCTTGGAGGATCTTCGTGACCTGCAGGAGATCTACCATTTTCAGCTAGGTTGGCTTGATGCTGGGGTTTGTCATTCTCTGACCATTCCTTTTCGAAAGATGGTGAGACTTCACACATCTGGACAAACCAGGGTTAATCAGCGGTAGGCTGAGGCTATGAGGATTTGAGGCTAGAATGCATCACTTCAGTTTCAACTTGACAGACTTGAGTCTGGTGGCCAGGAGGACGAGGCTAGGTTATTCAGGATGGAGGAGGATTTCGTGCAAGAGGCTGTCTCATCATATGTTAGCGCCCTCACCCGCGATGACTTATTTTTTATTATATTTAGTGGATAGGCTATTTCTTGCTTGTACTATTTTTTTTTGTAAAGGACTGGTCACTTATAAATGAGAAATTGTTATTCTAGTTCTCCTGCACTTTTCTTTTTTTTTTCTTCCTTTGTCGATTACTTTTTGGCATATATTTAATGAGACATGCTCTAATTTTCTATGGGCATTTGGTCAATTTAGGTTGCCCCTTATACTGTGGGGCACTTGCATTAATCTGAGCAAGTCATATACCTATACACATTTTTTAGCATAAACCTATATGACTGCGGGGTATTTACATATTATCTTGGTGATTTACCATTCTTGAGGTGTCCCCTATGTCTATGGGGTACCCTTTTTCACATTATTATAAAGAATAGCTTAGAGGGGTGGGTGACCCCTTCTCCTTCCTTTAGGTTCTATTTCAAAATAATCTTTACAAATATAATCAAGTAAATAGTAACTAATCTTTTTTTTTTTGAACTACACTAGCCCCTGGTCTATGGGGTCCTTGCTCTACATTTTTGTTGAGAGCTTTCACGATCTAAAAAAATATTAGAGACGGGGGTTTGGCCTCTTTCTCCATATTTCTATTTAATTGGTCAAGTAAAGTGTTTCTTGGAGAACAGTAGTTGAACCTTGTTCTCTAGGATATAAATCTTTACAAAAAATAATATATATTTTTTATTATTACTTGGAGAATATCCCCCCACTAGTCGGGTGACAAGAGAAATAAGTTATCTATGTGTTCTGTGTAGGCAGACTTTTCTAAATATACTTTATCTTAGGATGGATGTACCCCCAAAGTGTAATGAGCAATGTTCCTCTTTTTTCGGGCACCCTCTACTAACCTAGTAGAGAGCATTTTTGGAAAAAAAAATATTATGGTGGGTGTACTTGACATACTAGGTAGGTAATCAAAACAAACATCAACGATGATCAAAGGTGTTACTATTAATTTCTTTTTTTGTTGTGTACTATTTACAAGATGGTATTGGTCTATCATTGCTTTACAAAAAAAATATGTTTTCTAGTATGAGAGCAAACCGCTCAGATTCTATCGCAGAAATGAAATTCAACAAAAAACTAGGCATAATACCTTTTCAGCCACTTGCAATTGATGGATTAGAGATAGTCACTCTTCGACTCTGAAGTCTGGTAGCATCCGACTTCCTTACTCCTCTCACCACAAAGAGATCTTTGAAATTCGATGCTGACATGCTGTGGACGTGATGGGTAGATGCCTGGAGGACTAAGCCTCCCACTTGAAATTCTTGGGGTTTGACTAGGTTTTCATAAGCTCTAGATAGATATTTGGTGTAGACTTTGAAGTTATACCATGCCTTATCTCGATGCTCATCCAATGCCTCCAGCTGCATGTGTCGTGGGTCTGGAATGAGTCCATTTCTTAGAGCGACCCTAGCTGAGGGTACTGCTAGTTCCACTGGGAGGACAAATTTGATTCATACACGAGTGAAAATAGAGTAAATCTGGTCGGATTTCTCTTTGAAGTGAGATAGGACCATAATAACATCGATAACTTCTCATCCCATGCCCCTGACATGTCTTCCAGCATCTTCTTTAGGTTATTAATTAAGGTTTTATTGGTGGTCTTTGCCTGGCCATTTCCTTTTGGGTAGGATATGGTGGATTTGTTATACACAATCTTATACTTGTTCGTGAGAAGCCCCATATCCTTGAAAATGAACTGTTTCCCATTATCTGTGAGAATCACCTTGGGTATACCAAACCTGCATATGATTCCTTGATAAACTAGGTTACCACTTAGGTAGTCACCCTCCTTAGGGGGATGGCCTCTGCCCATTTGGTATACAATTCTGTTGATACAATGATGAAAGCTTTTCCATATGAGGACGGGATGATCTTTCCTATTAGATCGAATGCCCATGTGTGGAAGGGGTAGGGAGCTTCTAGGCTTTGTAAGCTGACAAATGGGGCATGCACCATGTTGCCATATACTTGGAAAGCTCTGCATTTCTTTGTATAACCAATGGAGTCAACCTCCATGGTCGTCCAGTAATACCCCAACATCATCAGCTGATCATACGGTTTGGCACCTCCCATGTGGGAGGGCTCATGAGATTCCTTTAACACCTTCTCTGTGTTTTCCATAGCTATGAACTTTAGTTCCTTCTCATTATAGCCTTTCCTATATAGGTCTCCTTCCACCAAGTAGAAATGGGCTACCCTCTTTCGGAAATAAATTTCATCTGCTCTCTCCGTGGGCAACTCACCATATTTCATATACGCTATATATGGTTTCCTCTAATCTTCAAAGGCCTTCAAAAAATTATCCCTTTTTCTGGCTGGTCGAAATGGGTTTGATACTTTAAATAACGCTGCTATAAACGAATATCCTCTGCTCTCATGGTGGGCTAGTAGTAGCCCCCCCGGTACAATCGGCGATAAAGCGAGATGTCAGTATCCCCACAATGCTTTTCGTGCATCTCTGTCGACCTATCTTTAGCTTCTTGTTCTCCAACACACCTCTCTAAGTACCCTTTGGGGATCTTGAAGTAAAGTGTTCGTTGCACTAGGTAGTAGTTAGCCAACTCTAACATCTTCATTGCCCCCTCTCTCGTCTCTAGATGCTTCACCACTACGTGTCTCCAATCCTTCGATAAATTTATTGGGAACAAAGACTTCATTGTGGTAGGCATTGTTCTCCATCGCACTATGATCATTGCCTCTGTCTCATCCATGTCTAAGTTCTGTGCTATCGTAGCTAGTGTGTCAGGATGCCAATTCATTATTATAGCATGCCTCTCAATATTTACCTCCAGGAATTGCCCCAACAGCCTCTGAATGATGTATCTATAGGGTGCCAAGTTAGTATTCTTGAGATAAAACTCCCCATTAACCTGTTTCACCACCAGGTTAGAGTCTCCTCGGATGCATGAAATTCTGATCCCCCTTCGGAGCGCTTCCAACATACCCAAAATGAGAGCTTCATACTAAACCTCATTGTTTGAGCATTTGAAGTCCAACTTGAAAGAGAGGGTAATATTCTCCTTGCCATTCGAGAGTGTGAATCTCGCACCTCCTATGTCTTGGGTGCACGAGCCATCAAACTCAATTTCCCATTTTCCAATTTCATCCACCATGCATGCTTGGAAATTATCCCCCGACAACTCTTCATCGGGGGGCTCAAAATTTCAACTTGGAAAATGGGCTAACAAATTTGCTACTGCCTGACTTTTGATGGCTTTGGGAACCATACACTTCAGATCATATTCTGACAAAATTAAGAACCATCTTGTTACTCGACATACAAGTATCGTCCTTACTAGGAGGTACTTGATAGGGTCGCACTTGGTGACTATATGAATTATAAAAATTAGCTGATAGTGTCTCAACTTCTGAGACACAAAGACTAAGGCAAGACAATGCCACTCCACATTTGTATATCGAGATTCTGTTCCTGAGATTACTCTTGACAAATAGTACACTGGCTTCTCTACTCCTTCCCTTTCTTGGGCCAGTAGTGTCCCTATGGATCTTTTTATTGAGGCGAGGTAGATCAGCAGTGGTGCCCTGGCCTCACATGGTATCATCGTGGATGGAGAAGCTAAAATATCTTTAATCTTCTCAAATTATTTCTTCTGTTACTCCCTCCAGACCCATTTGTCGTTTTCCTTCAGTAAAGGCGTAAATGGGTGAGTTACCTTTGATAGAGCAGGTATAAACCTTCTTAGGTAAGATACCATTCCCAAAAAGCTCTTGATTTGCCTCTTATTCTTCGGGGATGGCATCATTACTATGGCTTTCGTCTTCTCTGCATCATCTTTCACCCCTTGTCTATTCACAATAAATCCCTAAAACTTCCCACCGTGACTCTGAAAGCACACTTTGAGGGGTTAATCTGCATCCTGTACCTGCAGCACCTTTCAAACACTCTTCGGAGGTCTTGTATGTTCTTACTTTATCTCTATGATTTCACCACCATATCATCCACATAAAACTCTAGTATATCATGAAATAGGTCATAGAAGATTGCCATCATGGTTCTCTGGTACGTAACCCTAATATTCTCCAATCTGAATGGCATTACTGTGTAGTAGAAATTTCCTAGTGGCGTACGAAAGGCAGTCTTTTCCACGTCCGCTTGATCCATTTTAATATGGTTGTAGCCGATGTACCCATCCATGAAATTATACATATCATGGCCTGTGATAGCGTCAACTAAGCAGTCTATGCTTGGTAGAGAAAATTCATCCTTGGGACATGCCTGATTCAGATCGAGAAAATCCACACAAATTCGAATTTGGCTTTATCCTTCTTTGCCACTGGTACTATGCTAGAGATCCACACAGGGTGATGAATAGGCTTGATGAACCTTACTTCTAATAACTTCTTCACCTCTGCCTTTATCTTCAAGTCAAGATCAACCTTATAGGTACGTGTTGCTTGCATTAGTAGAAGAGAATTAGGAAGAAGATTCAATCTGTGAGAGCTCACCTCTGGGTCTATCCCGGGCAATTTTGTGTACTTCCAAGCAAACACGTCAGTGAACTCTTTGAGCAAGCTAATGAGCTCCTCGTTCTATTTTTGGTTTAGACTTTTGGAAAGGTTGATATCCTCTAACTCTTGTAGTTTCTCCCTGGTCCCATCCTTCATGCATTTTGGGGCTTCCTCTGGTTCCTCCACATGTTCAATAATGTGAAACTCATCCACCAGAAAACAATTTGGTCTCGGATCGATGCTCTCTTCCCATAACATCACCCGTGCAAACCGTTATAACTTGTATATGACTTTTCCATCAGGTAGGAAAACTTTTTTATAAGTTAGAGGAGGTTTGGCTACCTCCTCCACCTTTCTCTTACCTTTCGCTATATGGGGGATTAGCCTTTCCCCCAAGCGATCGTGGATAGACTTTTTTGGCTTGGCACTTCTGTCACACCCCGCCTAATTCTGGAGTCGACCGCCACCAAAACTAAGCCGGGCGTGAACTAAATAAATACCATTCTTAGCATGAGACAGATATGAGACATAAATAAATCAGTCCATAAGATAAATAATTGGTCAATCTCAAATGATCACAAATAACTAAGCGATAAAAGATCCATCACATGCTAACCCCAAAAAAAATCCAATCTCCAATAATGATTAAATAAAATCTGAAATAATCCCAAAATAAATCCTCTAAACAACTTTGGAACCGAATGGCCCAATAAAACTCAAATGAAGTCTCATAATACGACTGGAAAAGAAAGTCTAACTAAACTATGCCATAAAGTAAATAACTCCAGCTGCACCTCCAATGATAACTCCGATAAACTTATACAGCTTCTCCAAATTCTAATCCTGAAAAAGATTAGTCAACGCATGGGTCAGAGCCAAAGCCCCGAGCAAGAATACACACTACTCCCCTCAAATAGGATCCTTGAATCCAGACAGTAGCATTATACGCAATAAATATCAGAATAGAATATTTTAAACTAAACGGGATAATTAAACGCGATAAATATAAATCACTAACTACCCGCAGAAATCCCCATTTATAAAGGCACACCAATATGATTTTAAATTCCCAAGTCCCGCGGAGTTAATCCTTTATTAATTAACCCAAATTATCAAATTTCTCAATTATTTATGTTCTTACTTCCATAATTATTAGGTATGGCGGTCCTCCCGCCTCGGGTGATTTCTCCACCAAAATACACATCCCCTTGTCAAAACGCCGGCTGGCCCGTTTAAACTGTCGGCCCTCGCTGATTGACAAGGTTCCACACACGACACGACATAAAACGCCGGCTGGCCCGTTTAAACTGTTGGCCCTCGCTGATTATGTCGCCAATATATTTTAATACCCGTCTTATTATCTTAGGTATTAGTTCTCAATTTCTCAATTCACAATTTATAATCACCCCACCCTTTTAATCGATGTGAGATCCTCAAAATACCCCTTAGTCCCATACCTAAGGGTCCCCAAGTTATCAATACGTCCTATCCTATGTATAGGAGGATTTTCTAACATAAAACTTAACTTAGTCTCGTACTTAGACTACCGTAACGACGATAAAGTATCAAAAATCAGCCCACCCCAAAGATGATAAAAACGCGATAATCTACCCTCACTAGTCCCATACCTAGAAGGCATTCTAAAATATAGGGAGAGCAATAATACCCAACAACCAGTCGTCACAAATGCAACATCATAATACCAACAAGTCACACAAACAAGCATAATTAATCAATATATAAAACTACGCATGATAGTCCAATTCAATTAAATCTTTAATTTAATTATCACAACGTCAACAATAGCCAAAAAAATCTCATTTAATTATTTTAAATTAAATATACCGAGTTTTCATCATATATTCATCAAAACAAAATTTTATTATATCTACATGTATTACATGAGTTATACGCACCCAAAAATCATTTATTTTAAAGCTAGGGTTTTTCTACATGCACCCTACACCAATAAAACCCAAAATCACTCATCAATCCTACGTACCCAAGGGTTATGAATATTATTCAGATTTAAAAGATTTAATAAAAACAGCCCCATAATTAGTGTTCACTTTTTCTAATTAAGTTACTAATTATTTTTAAGAAAACATGTAATTAAGTGTTTAGGCGACACTTAAAACGCATAATACTAAGGGAAAAGAATAGAGTATTCATGCCGGAATAAAAGTTGGTTTAGAAATATGATTTTGAATGTGTATTCCTCTAAAAAATTTGACAAAGATTCGTTCTTGACGCGTCTTGAGAAAATCCGGTTAATCTTGACAAAACTTGAGTTGAAAGTTATGTAGAATGGGGCTAGGGTTTTGAGGTTGAAGAAGATGAAGAAGATGAGAGGATTCTGATTTTTGAGAAGGCTAAAATGTGTTTTAAAAGATCTAAACTCGTCACTTTATGTTTATATACCAAAAAGAATTAGAGTCCTAATCAAATACAAATACTTGAAAAAATCATTACGGACGATCGGACCATTAGAATTGCTTGAAATTTTAGTATGTTGTAGCGAACAGCGAGACAGGACTGCTGACAAAAATTCAGCTTGATCGGACGGTCGGATTTCTAAAAATATTATTTTTACAAGAAAGTTTTCTGTTTTGAGGACTCTTAGAGAGTTTTATATTTTGAGGACTCTTCTAAATAATAAAAATTCAATTAAAACTCCATTTTAATTCCGATTCCAATTCCGTTTGAAAATTCATTTTTCAAATATAAAAACCAACACTTTAAATTATAAAATTTATAAAATCCAAAATTTCATTTTTCTTCGATTTCCAAAATTAATTTAAAAATTCCCATTTAAAAAATCCGGGTTGTTACATACTTCCCCACTAGCAAAGAATTTCGTCCTCGAAATTAAACGAAGCATACACATAAACACTTAAATCTCGCAAAAAAGAAAATAAGGCCCACATATGCCTACCCGTAGAATGTCATAATTGGGGGCCCATACACCCAATTCTACGCGCACCTACCCCACGAGCAACAAAATAATATATATTGCCTATATACATACACATAACTATGAAAATAATGGCGTACCACATGCTCTCAAAATCCCCCACTCGATCCTATATCCGAAAGTCATTAAAATTATAACTTCCTCAAATTAAATCTCAACATCAAAAATTGATACATACGGTACCTAACATCTGTACTAAAATCTCCAAAATAATTATCGTCTCAAAAATCCATTCTAAGGATCCCCACATCAAGCTTACTAATTCTAAACTCAATGTCTACAACGTCCTTAACTCAAAACTTCACATCTCCAAGAAACATATCTAACATGTATGCTAGACCCTCTACTTTAAGAAGTACGAATCAACAAGGGAATCAAAGATCGGCAACGCGGAAGCTAAACGGACTCATAACCTACGAGACCTAAGACCATGCTCTGATACCATCTGTCACACCCCGCCTAATTCTGGAGTCGGCCGCCACCAAAACTAAGCCGGGCGTGAACTAAATAAATACCATTCTTAGCATGAGACAGATATGAGACATAAATAAATCAGTCCATAAGATAAATAATTGGTCAATCTCAAATGATCACAAATAACTAAGCGATAAAAGATCCATCACATGCTAACTCCAAAAACATTCCAATCTCCAATAATGATTAAATAAAATCTGAAATAATCCCAAAATAAATCCTCTAAACAACTTTGGAACCGAATGGCCCAATAAAACTCAAATGAAGTCTCATAATACGACTGGAAAAGAAAGTCTAACTAAACTATGCCATAAAGTAAATAACTCCAGCTGCACCTCCAATGATAACTCCGATAAACTTATACAGCTTCTCCAAATTCTAATCCTGAAAAAGATTAGTCAACGCATGGGTCAGAGCCAAAGCCCCGAGCAAGAATACACACTACTCCCCTCAAATAGGATCCTTGAATCCAGACAGTAGCATTATACGCAATAAATATCACAATAGAATATTTAAACTAAACGGGATAATTAAACGCGATAAATATAAATCACTAACTACCCGCAGAAATCCCCATTTATAAAGGCACACCAATATGATTTTAAATTCCCAAGTCCCGCGGAGTTAATCCTTTATTAATTAACCCAAATTATCAAATTTCTCAATTATTTATGTTCTTACTTCCATAATTATTAGGTATGGCGGTCCTCCCGCCTCGGGTGATAATTCACCAAAATTCATTATGGCGGTCCTCCCGCCTCGGGTGATTTCTCCACCAAAATACACATCCCCTTGTCAAAACGCCGGCTGGCCCGTTTAAACTGTCGGCCCTCGCTGATTGACAAGGTTCCATACACGACACGACATAAAACGCCGGCTGGCCCGTTTAAACTGTCGGCCCTCGCTGATTATGTCGCCAATATATTTTAATACCCGTCTTATTATCTTAGGTATTAGTTCTCAATTTCTCAATTCACAATTTATAATCACCCCACCCTTTTAATCGATGTGAGATCCTCAAAATACCCCTTAGTCCCATACCTAAGGGTCCCCAAGTTATCAATACGTCATATCCTATGTATAGGAGGATTTTCTAACATAAAACTTAACTTAGTCTCGTACTTAGACTACCGTAACGACGATAAAGTATCAAAAATCAGCCCACCCCAAAGATGATAAAAACGCGATAATCTACCCTCACTAGTCCCATACCTAGAAGGCATTCTAAAATATAGGGAGAGCAATAATACCCAACAACCAGTCGTCACAAATGCAACATCATAATACCAACAAGTCACACAAACAAGCATAATTAATCAATATATAAAACTACGCATGATAGTCCAATTCAATTAAATCTTTAATTTAATTATCACAACGTCAACAATAGCCAAAAAAATCTCATTTAATTATTTTAAATTAAATATACCGAATTTTCATCATATATTCATCAAAACAAAATTTTATTATATCTACATGTATTACATGAGTTATACGCACCCAAAAATCATTTATTTTAAAGCTAGGGTTTTTCTACATGCACCCTACACCAATAAAACCCAAAATCACTCATCAATCCTACGTACCCAAGGGTTATGAATATTATTCAGATTTAAAAGATTTAATAAAAACAGCCCCATAATTAGTGTTCACTTTTTCTAATTAAGTTACTAATTATTTTTAAGAAAACATGTAATTAAGTGTTTAGGCGACACTTAAAACGCATAATACTAAAGGAAAAGAATAGAGTATTCATGCCGGAATAAAAGTTGGTTTA
Organism: Sambucus nigra; assembly: GCA_949130495.1. Lineage (NCBI taxonomy): Eukaryota > Viridiplantae > Streptophyta > Magnoliopsida > Dipsacales > Adoxaceae > Sambucus > Sambucus nigra. The sequence goes on along the minus strand of OX422218.1, from coordinate 118,007,883 downwards.
GAAATCTGATTTTGAATGTGTATTCCTCTAAAAAATTTGACAAAGATTCGTTCTTGACGCGTCTTGAGAAAATCCGGTTAATCTTGACAAAACTTGAGTTGAAAGTTATGTAGAATGGGGCTAGGGTTTTGAGGTTGAAGAAGATGAAGAAGATGAGAGGATTCTGATTTTTGAGAAGGCTAAAATGTGTTTTAAAAGATCTAAACTCGTCACTTTATGTTTATATACCAAAAAGAATTAGAGTCCTAATCAAATACAAATACTTGAAAAAATCATTACGGACGATCGGACCATTAGAATCGCTTGAAATTTTAGTATGTTGTAGCGAACAGCGAGACAGGACTGCTGACAAAAATTCAGCTTGATCGGACGGTCGGATTTCTACAAATATTATTTTTACAAGAAAGTTTTCTGTTTTGAGGACTCTTAGAGAGTTTTATATTTTGAGGACTCTTCTAAATAATAAAAATTCAATTAAAACTCCATTTTAATTCCGATTCCAATTCCGTTTGAAAATTCATTTTTCAAATATAAAAACCAACACTTTAAATTATAAAATTTATAAAATCCAAAATTTTATTTTTCTTCGATTTCCAAAATTAATTTAAAAATTCCCATTTAAGAAATCTGGGTTGTTACAACTTTCTCCAACCACTTGCTTCTCTTCTATCCTTCTCACGTAATTCTTTCTTTCTTTGCCTTGTTCCGTGTAGAATATCGCATCCACCTGATGGGATTTCTCAACGGAGAAGGATTTCTACGTTGCCTTGATTATGATCTCTGTTCCTTGGATATTAGCCTTTTCACACTAATAGTAGTTGGAGGTCATTATGCCATGGGTATGCATCCATACCCTCCCAATGAACAGCTGGTACTAGGTATTAGTATTGATGACATGGAATTTGATGTGGGAGGTGAAATTCCCAACTTGATTCCTACATTCACGTATCCGAGGGATCGCATTCCAATGCTATCAAACCCTGAGGTAATTAGTGGCACCGACACTATCTTCTCTTGGTCTTTCCCCATCTCATATAATGTATTTATGTGCAAGATATTAATAGATGCTCCTCCATGCATTAATTCCTTTGGGAATGAGACTCCATTGATCATAGCTGTAACATATAATGGGCGGTTATGGAAGTAAGGCACCTGCGTGTCTGCCTCAGAGAATACCACTTCAGAAGTATACCTCTTAATTAACCTCCCAATTGGACCCGGCCAATTCAATGGGGGGTCTCTGCATTGTTGCATAGCTTCTAAAACTTTCCTTGTGATGACTACTCTGGTGTCATACTTCACTCCTATTTGGTCGAATAACCACTTAAACTTGGGGGTCCTCGCTATGACCTCGCATTCAAAATCTACGACTACCTCATATGTTTGGGCATTACAAACATATTCTACCTCCGATGTCCCCCCTTCATCCAGAGTGAGGATGACATCCACTTCACCCACTGGGAGGTTTACCTGCTTAATTTCTTCACGCACATCTTTTTCTTGGTCCGGAGTGAAGAACCACTCCTCACGCTTACTTTCTGGCACAATTATATGTTTGATGTTCAATAACAACCTTTCTAACTCTTCACATATTTGATCATCACTCTCCCACTCCATCAGCTCTAGAGTTTCTTCTTCATCATATGCCACTACCATGTTGGTAGTGCCAAAGTGATGTGATGGAAATGGATTTTCATTAACATCCGTCGTCAGAATCTGCAAGGTACCATTGGCCACCTACTCGCCAATGATCATCCTTAAGTTGTAACAATCTTTGGTGGGGTGTTTCACCTGCTGGTGTAACTCACAATCTTTAACGTTGGTTTTATCTTCTGCTATTAGGATTTCTCCATTCAAGTGAGGGGTTCCACTATGCTGCAAGGTTGTGGAGGTGGAGCATCGTCCCCAAATTTTCTCTTGTTACATGGGCTATTATTTTAGATATGGGGCCTCCCTTCTTTCCCTTGGGATTTTCATACACATAGTTGACTGCTTGCCTCCTCGAGACTTGAAACCTCCTAGAAGTCAGTGGTACTCCAATAGACGCTGCCTTCAAGGTTCTCAAGAACTTCTGGAGCATCTTCTTATAAAACCTTCCCATTTTGGTAAAAATGGAACTCAAGATAGAGCTCCCTCAATGCAAGAAGATGAACTTCACAATAATAATGGTAACTTTTCTCAAGAGAAACTCCTGAGAGTGATGGCTGCCAGTGGGGAGTGAAGAAACAAGCAATCAATAGTTAGAGAGAGAGAGAGAGAGCAGGGAGAGAATACTAGGATGTTCTGGTGTAATTTTGATTGAGTAAAAGTGCTATTGAGTTTTTATATCTATCGTTTGACCTTTCCCAGGGGTCCTCTTTATACGTGGGCACTAGGGATGAGTTGGCACTTTTGGGCACCAAAATTGAGAGGGTTGGTAGGGATAAGGTCTGAAATGTACCATTTATCCCTACCTGTGTGCAGCCGCCGGTCCCCTCTGTCTAGTGTCATCTGGTGCAAACCAAAGTCAAAAAGAAAATATATCTGTGCTTGAGGACAAAATATAGTGGGTACACTTGAAACGCCCCTCTACACTAATTTTTATTTGTTTTTAGTTTAAAAAACTCTATGTCATTCATAGATACAAAATGAAAGTTTTTTCAATAAATAAAACGTTAAAAATATTTTTATAACCAAAAATATTTTTTATTTATATTAAAAAAAACTTTGACTTTTTTTTTGTACCTTAAAGACTATTTTTTATAATTAAAATCTTCAAAAAAATTGTACGTATTTTATATAAAAAATTATACATATTTTTATTTACTTTTAGTTTAAAAAACTTTTTGTCATTTATAGATAAAAGCTTAAAGTTTTTTTATGTATAAATACAAAGTTAAAAATGTTTTTATAACCAAAAACATTTTTATTTATATAAATAATAATTTTAAATTTTTGAAAACTTTTTTCCTAGAAAAAAAAACTTATATAGATGTAGTAGTATTGGTAGGATTGTGTAATGTGATTTGAGTGGAGAATGCTGAAAAGAGATTAATTGAATTTACATTGTGTTGGATCGAGAGAATAATTGATAGAGTCTAGAATGGATCATTTTTCATATTTTCAAGAGACTTTTTATTTAATCATTTTTTTGATTTCAAAGAGATTTTTTCTTTATCTTTTTTTTTAAAGAACATGATGTTCAAGATGTGAGAGATAAAGCTACCAAGTATTAAAGTCTCATTAACTCCTATAATACAATCGTATTAGAGGTATAACTAGCATGCAACCCGTGCGATGTGCAGGCTCCTATTTGAATAATTTCTAGATAACTTCTTATATACGTTTCTTTAACTATAAACTAAAAATTTATTTAAATGGAATGAAAACCAATGTTTTTATATAAGGTGGAGTAAAACACAAATTGGACGTTCGCGGTGAATTATTCAAAACCGATGTGATAAGTGTGTAAGGTGATATAGATGTGATAAACATGCAAGGTGATATAACTTTACAATACACTTTCCCATCTATCTACCTAAACATCTTAATGTTGTGAAAAACAATATTTTTCTTAATGCATATATGGTAATAACATTATATTATCTAAAACTGTAAGGATATTTTTGTCCATTATCAATTTATATGTCGTACACCGTTACACCGTTGAAGAAACTCAAGATCACATCTACATCAACGGATCCGAATATCAAAGTGTCTTTAACATCATAGCCTCTACGAGAATGAACTTGGTAAAATTTTGTTTTAACGTTCCTTAAAGTTCATATTTAGTACTGGGGAAATTTTTATAAAAGTTTTTTAGTTTTCGGGGAAGCCGGACCGGTCCGCCTCTATACCGGACTGATCCGCCACCGGACCGATCCGCTTGCTGCAGATCCAGTAAACCCCAGACCGAATGCGAACCGAAGAAGCCATTTTTTAAAAGAACCGATCCGAGGTCGGACCGATCCGCCTCCAAGACGGACCGGTCCGCCTGGGATAAACTCGAGCAGTTTCGTAACTGGTTTTACCACCAACTTATTTTTCCTATATATATAACTATTTCGGTGGTGTATCTTTTAAGTCTTTGAGAAAACGTTTTTAAGAGTACAAACACAACAAGGCTTCAATTTTTGATGTGTTAAACATCTTTTTGATTCACACACAAAAATCCCAATTACTTTTGTGAATCTTTTGGAACCCTAGAACACAAACTTTGTTGTTGTTCATCTTTGTGAATAGATCTTTACAACCGAGGGCTGCGTGTCATTGCAGAGGGAGTCTCTACAAGGTTTTATGGCTGCGTGTCATTAAGGAGAGTTGTGGTTCTTCCTTCGTTGTTTGGACTGCGAGTCCTTGGAGGGTGCTGCGTGTATTCTCTTGTTGAGTTCAAGACTGTGTGTCTTTGTGGGTTGGCTGCGCGTTGATCCATTGCAGATTTCTCTATGTAATTGTAAGTTGCGACTTGTATATTCATAGTGAAATAAAGGTTTTACCCGAAAGGGTTTTTTTCCTGAATTCTGTATCTCAGCATATTTTTTGTGTCACATGGTTTATTTATTTATGGGTTGACACACGCACCTTAGATGCATGTTTAGGTTCTCTAATTAAATAAGTGTGCTATATTAGAAAGTTGCGAAGTTAATCAATTATCACATAGTCTTGTCTTTTCAAAAACCAACAATACCAAGATATCTATATTTTATTATTAAAATGCTCTAAATAACCACATGTGATTCAATTTCAATATTTAATAATCAGTGAGCTCTATTCATAATATTTTATTCAACTAAAAAACATTTTAAAATGTTGATAAAAATTAAGGGGAGATAATTAGGTCGAATTACAATTTTTATTCAATTGTAGACGTTCAAGAATAATGAAATGAATTAAGGGAAAAATTTAAAACATTTAAACTTTTTAACAAAACAAATATTAAAATGACATTTAACATAAAACTAAATTGCTTGGGCTGTAATTTTCTTTATCGTGGCATCAAAATTTTACCAATGCACAAAAAAAACACAAATACATAAATAAATGAGACTTAGATATTGGGGATAATGAATAATCATTTGGAGGAGAGGATTAAATGATTCTTCACGTATGAAAAAAAAATAGATAGAAAGTTTGAATACTTTGCAAAGCCTATTCGTGAAGACTTATGTGAGAAAGATGCCCACCTCTTCTCTCAACTGATGTTTTCTTATCTTTGTTCTTTTCCAGGATATCCCTAAATCACAATAATATAAAATATGAAATACGAACACACACAGTCAAATAATATAAATAAAAATCATTGTCAATGACCTCCATAAAAACAAATGGAAAATAAGGAAAATGAAAAAAATTAAAAGGACAGATGCAATGAAAAACCCAATAAATGATAAAAATTAAAAGGATAGATGCAATGAAAAATCCAAACCCAAATTCAATCCCTATAAGATTTTGGTGCAATCTTCAAATCAATGCTTCCCTCTCATATTTAACAATCTACCATCACGATTCTTTGTCATCTTAATTGTCCCACTTCAAAACCAACCTGTTAAGAAACTAGTTAGTCTTTTTCAAGTGAAGGTTATCCCCCTAACATTTTTCCTTTTACAAATAATAAAACTCATGGAGATATAATAAGTTACTCTTGTGCAATTCTATTTAGAAAAAAGAGGAAAGTTTAGAAATACCACTCAAGTGCTACCTGGGAAGAACACCACCTAAGTGTGTAGTGGGAGGCATTGGGAGGAAAAAGTATGAAATTGGGTATCGGTGGGACTTAATAAAATAGAGAAAGTAATTTCAATGCAACCAACAAACGGGGACACTGCTTGAAATAGAGCACTTTGTGTCACTCTAAATGTGAGAACAACTTCAAAAATTTTGAAAAATAAAAATAAAAATGTGAGAATAGAATCATTGAAACCCATCCTTCAATTGAACTAATCTTTTTGAACTTCATATTCTTGTATTGTGTTCTTCATCCTAAAATAAACATTATTTTAGCTATATCATATCAATTTGTCAATTGTTTGACAGAGACAAATGTCTTTCACGTCACCTCAGACCTCTGTTTTCATAGCTATCAAAATAAAAGAGAGATAAAAAATTTCAAGTTACAAAGAAAAGAAAAGGCAATGAGTCAGTTGGTCTCATGAATTCTTGCACTACCTCTTCCTCTACCATCAACAATATTTATTATATTATAGTAGGGGAACTAAATCATTTTTGGTGATAATGAATTGAAAATAAGTTCACCTTGGGGACAGAGAGGGACAAGGAGATAAAGGAATTGAGAGAAATCATTGGGAGAAGAAAAGAGGGCTGACCAAATAAAAGAAAAATGTCGTTTTTGCATTAATTGCAAGATTGTGCATTAACACCTCTTATATTATCGTATTAGAGGTATAATAAGGATTTGAGGGCAATGTAGTTGTAATTAAATTGATATGTAGCTTAAGAGAAAATATAAAGTGGAAATCTAAAAATAGTATATTTGAGAGGAATTTGGATCCTATTAACATGATATGTAGGCCAAGAGAGTGATTAAAGGGAAACATTCGTAATTCATTGATTTGATAGGAATTTTGTAATACCTCATAGTTTCTGCGAATTCTTAAATTGAATAAAATTAATTACTTGGGCTTAGTGTGACTGTTGATCTCAATATTTATATTTTTATATGTTATTTAGTGAATATTTGAAATTAGATTTAACACACAGTGATTAATTAATTAATATTTGGACTCATACCGGGCAATTAGTAAATAATTATGTTCTTAGTTATTTAGTTTGGTATATTTTTATATTAGGCCAATGGGATGCGTAACATATACGTTTTTAGTTTAAATGATGTAATTTAGACTTATTGAGTTAGTATATGACCTAGGTGGGTTTTTAAACCATTTAGAGACCATTTTGGACCTTTTTGTTAGTGTTCCATTTATGGCCAATCCTAATTTCTTTAGATAAGGGATGCAAGGGGTCATTAGAAACTCCTTTATCACAAAGCACAATTGGGTAACAAGTTAGGAGGCTAGAAACAAGGCACGTGAAGAAAAGAGGAAAAATTAGGAGATTTAGATTTGTAGACACCCCATCCTAGTACCCTCCAAATATCTCCTTAGATCCTTAGCACTTCTCCTCCCACCCAAAGATCCAATGTCCTTCTCTAAACTCTTATCTAGAGGTTATGGGGTTCTCCCGAGGCCTATTTGATTTTGATTAAATCTCCAACCTGAAAGAAGATTATTTAACCTTCATAGGGATCTTAATCCCTTTTCCAACGGTCTATACCGTGCGTAAATTGTCCTTATGGTTCTCGCGTACTCACTTTTTTACTCTATATCCTGATCTAGAGGCCACCTGACGCTCCCGTGCCCTATTTGACTTTGATAAACTCTCCAACCCGAGTGAATCTCATTGAACCTTCATAGGGCTATGGTTACCTTTTTCGTCAATCCATATCGTTCACGAATTGGACATACGGTTATCACGTACTCTCTTTTTTACTCTAAACCTTGATCTAGAGGCCATGGAGTGCTTCGAAGACCCATTTAGCTATGGTCTTCGTACAACCCAAGATAGTCTCATTTCACCTTCATAGGGATATGAATACTTTTTTCCAATGGTCCATATTGTGTGTGAATATGCCTCACAGTTTGCGTGTACTAACCTTTTTACTTCGAGAACCTCCGTCAAGAGTCCATCCGACGCTTTCGAGCCATGTGTTACTATAGTAAACCCTTGAACCTAGGATTGCCTCAATAGATTTTGATAGGGATCTCAATACGCTTCCCAACAATCCTAGCTATGCGTGATTTGGATTCACGATATGCATTTTATGTCATTTTTCTAAAAAAGTCCTTTTCGGACTGCCTACAGGCACCCTAGACTCCCTACCTATAGGCAAGGGTGTACTTCACCTCGTCAGCGAGCTAGGGGTATGTCGACAGGCTAACCAAGGCCTATGACGATCTCCATCCCCCCTGAATCCTAATTTTATCTATTTAATTAAGTCATGACCTCATTCCTAAGGACCCCTTTTTTATTAATCAGAACATTCCTTCCTTGAAATGAGTACATAGTCACTCCAAAAAAATCCAAATTTCCAATATTCCTTTGTCTTTTCTTACCTCAGTTTCAAACCACTTTTTTCCACTTACCTCACCCCTACTTAACCATCATCCCACCACCATAAGATCATCCTACTCCTCCTCAAAAATTTATAGCAAAATCTTCTGGGAGGTCTAGTATCATTTTTTTGTAATTCATTTAATTAGTGTAGTTTATTCATTTTTCTTCCATTTTTGATATCTTTTTTGGTCTTACTCCAATATATCACCTAACTAATATCCTTTCTATTACTATTATTCACATAGTATATTTCATAAAATCAAAAAGGACAAAAAGAGTGTGTACTTTTAAACTCCAAAAGTAGGATTTCCTTGCTTTCTCACACTTTCACACTTGAGTGCCTCTTTCCAAAAATAAATAAGAGGAGTCCTAAATTTGAGTTTATGTGTTAAGCCCCAGCCTTGTGACATGTTGAGCTACGTGAACTTTGATGCTTATTATGGATATATAGGCATCCCAAGTCATTATCAGGATTTGAGTCCCATTTTACTCATTGTATATATGACATGTTAATATCACGATGTTTATATACTTCTCTCTACTATTATCTTTTCTCATCACTTATATATACCATGTCCCTATCACATGCTTTACGATTTACTTACTTGTATATAGTAACATTGTTTCACTCAACCTACTCATGCTTGAATGTAATCCACATCACTCGTAGATATCCATGCTTAGTCTCACTATCACAAACTCCCACATTCTTCTCACTTGTATATAACTTAATACTCACTCACATGTTTCATACACCACTTGTAGATATCTATGCTTTTCACGCTCACTTTACACGTATTTCCTATTCATTTGTGAATATTCACATGTCTCACATTTTTTTATCTATCACCCTGCTTTGTGTAGTCTCCATTACATACTTGCTAGTTTTACTCTCCATGTTTATCCCATTTTTCCCATGCTACTTTTATATTCTCCCTCATAGTCCTCGTATTTCTCTCGTATAGCATACGTAGAAATCCCTATGAAATACTAATTAACAGTCATTCATTCTTGATCACTACGCCACTTGAGCATTATAATATAAACAAAAATTTTGTCCGATATTGGTGGGTCACTTCGTGATGGGTTCCGATCCTGTGGGGCGTGATTAACCTAAGCGATATGATTTCCACCTTCCATTAGCCTTGTACCACCAAGGTATATCAAACGATTTTCCCTGCATCGTACCACATGACCGAACTTATGATGGGAGGTATATATAAGAAAACTCATTCATATACATCGAGTATAACAAATCCTCTTTCACATGTGACATCTCTTCGAGGTATATCATGAGGCAATTCACATACACTAAGGTTTATCAAATGGATTTTCCACTCGTACTGATGCAGGATTGCCGTTATGAGTAAGAGGTATATTGTGTAAGTCATGCCAAAGGGGGAACTTTTACACTAACCCACCAATGCATCAATATCTTATAGGCGTCCGTCATTTCAAAATTTCGGATCGCATTACCACTAGAATTTTTGTGCTAATTTGCAATTTTTTTTAAATAGGACCCTATCCACACATCTAGAAATAAGTCAAACTATATATGTATTGCATTCTGTACCATATCTTTTTCCTAGACTTGAGTTATGGCTGTTGTTTTACTTGCCTCCAAGAAAAAACATAATACAAGTAGATACTAATAATAATAACTAAGAATATTCCTTTTCCCCCTTCAAAAATACTAAAAATATTTTCACCCCTTTGAAAAAATATAAAAACATATATACTAAAAACATTCTTGTTTTCAGTAAAATAAATGCAAAAATATTTTACCCTCTCAGGTACGATCGCATACTTCAATCTTGGCCTGACTCCTTATTGGCTCAGATCTTCCATTATGCCACCACGGAGCTCCACTGCTTCCTCTGATGATTCTATAAAATTAGAGAAATCCCTTTGAATATTATTCATGGAGCACATGCACCTAACTACAAATACCCATACAGATTTAATGGCAATTGTTGCTTAGCTTAGTGCCAAGATCGACAATATTCAGGCATAATTTAGGAAATGCAATGACATTTACTTTAGACTCGCGAGGCTCCTGTGCCCGAAATAGTTTTTCCTATTACTATGGGTCTATAAGCTCCAGAATAGGTATGGGTTCCGGACAAGTATTGGCATGTTTCGCATGACCCACTTGCTAATAAGCCACCGCCAACTTAATTTCCAATATCAAATCTCCTCCAGTCGCGGAGTAATCTTCTAGTGCCAATCGAGCCTAACAAAGAAGAGTTGAAAAAAGTAAAAAAAAACTTGGGTTGTTGTCTAAAAGATTCAGACAAGTTAAAATCTCAGGTAATTATATGGATTACACCCACATGCCTTCCTATACTAAATCCTAACTACCATAGAAGTTAGAAATCATAGACATCGAGAAGTTCGAAGGTAGAGAACCTATAATCTTACAACTACACAGCTACCATTGTGCCATGACTCTCCTAGGAGCATCAGAAAAGATAATGACTCAGATGTTCCAATAGACTCTCAAAGAAGGTTCCCTCTGACAGTCCCTATCCCTGGAAGAATCTAGAATCCTTAATTGGGAAGATGTGGCTCAAGAATTCATGAATTACTATATGTATAATGAAGACCTGGAAGTTACATGTAGAGGCCTAGAATCGCTCAAGAAAACCCTTGGTGAGTCAATTAGTAGTTTTATTAGAAGATGGTGAGAAAAAGTAGTTACTATGAAAAATCGATCCTTAGAAGAAGAACATGTAAGCATTGTGAAGAAGAACTTCTTTCTCCATATCAAAGTTTCAATGGGAGGCCAATATTACCCTTATTTTAGAGCCCTCTGGGCTGTAGGGGTACTAATTGAAGAAGGGGTCACATTTCAGAGAACTAAATCTAAATCGAAAAGATGACTGAGCAGTTCACACCTTAAATGTATGATAATCCAGCCAACACCTTACTCTCCACCATAAACATCTCCTAAGCCGCTACATCATGGACACCTGAAATTCATCCTAATCCAGTCAGAAAGGAATATACCGAAGTTCATAACCCTTTGTCAAAATTGTATCAAGCCATTTTAGCATGAATTCTCATTAAACCCCTAGAACCCCGACAATTGCCAGATCCTCTTCCTCATAATTTGAAGGATGAAACCCATTGCGACTTTCACCAAATCACCGGGCACACCATTGATCAGTTTTCCACCCGTTGAATGTTATCCTAATCCTTATAGACAGGGCCATCATTACCCCACGAGTTAATCCAAAGTTTAATACCACTCAGAATCCTCTCATGGCATAACGAGCCAGGGTGAATGCCATCATCTTAAAAGAAAACCCAAAATTTGACCTTCCACTAGAATCTAGCCCATAGAAACACCCAGTCCGTACGCCATCTCACCCAAACCCCTCAAAGTCTATCGTTCCTTCCTCCTACATCTTAAGAATCCTACCTATTACGATCTATCTCTCATCACCAGAGCTTGCATTTCCATTCATACCCATTTAGAAGAGGGAGACATGTATTTTCCCTTGACCTTAGATCAACTTCAGGAATATGGTTTGAAATTGCCCTCAGAGATGACCATCCACTATAAGAAGATCAACTCCATCTTCCTGGAAGCTTAGAATTAAGCTCAATAATCTGATGAAAGTTTCATACATGTGGAAAAGTTTAGTTTAGATGGTATTGTGGCGGTTATGTCTGATGTGTTTTTCAAGAAGTAAGAAGTATGTATTGTAACCGAACTGCTCACGATTTTGAAACTCCAGGGCATCTAGTCCTTTCCTTCGAACACTTTTCTGATAAATATGAAGACTTATATGATGAGGCCATAGAGGTTATTGATTGTATCTACTTTTCATGTAAAGATAATATTTTTTCCACCGAATGAGGGATGATTTTGATAGCTCAAATGATGAATTGATGGTAAAGAAGACAACTTAGTCGCTTCTTTATGCAGAGTGAATTCTTTTGAGGAATTTATAGAAGGGATCAACAAGGTATCCATTACGGGGTATGTAGATGAAGATATTGGGTTTCTAGAAGGGATCCGAACGACATTACAAAGATCCAATTCGTCCATAATCAAGCACAAATAAGGGAAAATAAGTTGTTAAGGAACTCTCGATTCCAGAGTGATAGTTGAAGAAGTTAGAGTCCTTGAACAACTTAAAAAAACTCAAGTAAATAACACTCTATGGGGGATTTCCATTTCCTCCCAACTATATAAAAATTATATGATAAAACTCCTCATAGGACCCACGACTCCTCCTATTACCACTTGTGACACCCCGCTTAATTAAATACCGGGTAATCAGGACTTTATTAAATTAAAACAGAATATCCAGATTGGTTCATTCATAACATCACCGTCGATTTTTTAATATATACTAACCACCAAGTAATTGAAAAACTAGTGTCAAATTTTATCTTTTTATTAACATGAAATGATTTAAACAATTAAACGAAGTAAATATCACATTCACTATGTTGAATTAATCAACACCACAAGTAGTGAAATACTGAATCAAATAAGATATGACAGGAGTAAACACCCCAGTCTGAAATTCTAATACAATAATCCATACAAAAACTAAGTCCACAGCTGAATGGTAAAAGAAATACAATGTCTCTAGAAACCACTGATAATAGAAGATGGGAAACATGCCTGTCTGAGATAAAATAAAGGATGCATCGGATCTGGAAGGAATAGAGACGTCTACAAAGTAAGTCCTGCAATCGACCATAACAACTGCAACAATGGAAAATGAAAATGAGCTCTTAAGCTGGGCCTCCCTGTGACCGGGCACAAAAAATGGTTTTTATAAAAAGAAATAGATTTGGAAAACGGGTCAGAGCTCGAGTAAACACATTTAAAAATTTAGCAAGTATTTAAAATGCATAATTAGCAGATATTATATGCATGCTAGGTTCACGGATCTCACTTGAGGTCCTCACCCCTAATCTATTGTGTACGCCTAACGTATACTCCAAACCCATCCTAGTTATGCTACCCCGCCTAACTAGTTCGAATTAAATCTATCACCACAACGACTAACTCTTGGTGCTTTTATGTATTACCCATACAATGGCTATTGATTTTCCATACCGATTTAACATTTATAAATTCCTCAATCTAGATTTAGATCTCACATATTTAAATTAATTTAGATACAACAATCTCTCTCATCTATTAAGCACATACAATAGATTTATATCATAGGTATATATATACACACAAGTCACTCTAATTGCATATATACTAATATAGCACCCCTAGGCCGAGGCCTGCGGTGCATGCATACTCTGCTATCATGCCTTGGTATATCACACACTGTATAAAGGACTATTAATTTGGTATTTATCTCGAACCATAAATACAAATCACATATATTGGAGGCAAGTATAGTACCCAGCCAAATGGGTCACACACATACCTACACTCCCATTCACCTGTCGAAACTATGATACTTTCAGATAGCACATGTCCAAGGTCCTATGTTCTGGGTACAAGTCTAAAATCCCTCCAATGGGCTCGTCATGATAAGACCGTACACGACGTGAAACCTCCCCCCCCCCCCCCCCGGTAGCAAGTAGCGAAGGTATGGCATACACATAAGAATCATACAATAGGTATACACACAACCTATATATTTTTATCCTCAGTATAGGCATACTCCCGACCTATATTATACCTCCCATACATAATATATATATATATATATATATATATATATATATATATATATATATCCCACGTATGACTAATCATTAATTATACTTATCATCGCATATTTTTGAATATTCCTCATCATTCGAAGTATTCCAATTATCCTCTAACATTTTTCAGTAGGTAACTCACTCATCTCATACTGGTCTAAGTCATTGTTCTCCCTGACCCCTCGAGGTACTATAGAATTCTACAAACTAGGTTTTATCCCACAATTATACCTAATTAATCTTTATCCCTAAATTCCTATCACATGACTAAGACTCAGGGTCACTATTGGCCTACTAATATTTTAATTTAATTCTCTTTATTCTTAAAATTCATTCCTAAAATTAATTCGGTCATTTCCCATGAGTTCTAATCGGGAAAAATTATCAAGAGTTAGGTAGTCGAATCGATTCTCCCCTCCAGGTCTCATCTTCTACCTTCGACCAGTTAGTGGATTCACCATTTTTACACATAAAAACTCCATAATCACTCCAAAACTCCCAAAAAATCATATTAAACGTTATGCCAACATATATAAACAATTTCTAACGTAGAAGAATCATTAAATCATCAAAGTTACTCCAAAAATCAAATTATTTCAAGATTATTTCTTAACAACCGTAGTTCATCTTATATAACAAGAACCTCTACAAACCCAAGTTTCTTCATGTTATATTATCATAATATCATCCAATTTCATCATTCTACACAAAGGATTCAATGTTAACCTTAATTCAACCCAAATCACAATTTAAGTCTTCAATTTAATCATCAAAACACATGGATTTCATATAATGAACATCCTATTCTAGCATGAATTTTATATCCTACATGAATTAAGCAAGATAAATACTTGCCTTGTTATGGAGGTCTGATTCTCTACAAAAAAATTGGTATGGCTGCAATCCTCTCCTTCCGATCTACGCGATGGTGGTGTTGGTGGTACAAGAGTAGTATTTTATGGCCTTAGGACTCTCTCTCAGGGCTCTCCTTCTTCTTCCCTTGATAAACTCTCCAAGTTTGATTCACGAAACCCTAACTTCTCCCATTCCCAATCTGATTTACATCTCTTAAATTCGTGGGTCTCCCTTCCTCAAAAATACAAATGACTAAAATACCCTCTCGGGGTGTCTGTTTGGCCAAAAATTGTCTGTGACCCAAACTAAACCCCTGGGTACACTTTTCTGACTATTTTGACCCTTACGGACACTTTGGCGCACTCGAAATGACCATATGGATGACTTAAAAATAAATTACTTTTTATTTCCTTAAATTGAGTCCCGACACGACTGACACGCATGACCCGACTAAATTACTGTAACTGTCATATGTTTAACTCACGACAATTATAATATTTTCATATCATTATTATTACTTGTTAACTAAGTAATATTCAATATAAATAAATATTAATCATTATATCGCTAATTAATATTCATTATCCCAGATTAATTATTCCAATATAATTTAATTAATCCCAATTTAATTTGCAATTAACTTAATTATAAAAATCATTAAAAATACGGGAGGTTACACCACTCTTGCAGAAGTCGTGAATATGTTTGGTTCTCTAACTATAACAAGGATCCTATCATTCTCCGAAGAGGAAATTACAAATATCGTTCCTGATCATAATTATGCCCTCAATATCTATGTTGAAGTCATGGGGAAAATAACTTCACTAGCACTTATGGATAACGGTCATGCTCTCAATGCCTGTCCACTCAGAACTCTTAATTGACTAGGAATAAAGGTCAATGATCTCACTCTAACTTCTGTCACAGTGCTCATTTGTGATAATACCCATCTAGAGGTTATGAGCTTCATAAAACTCAAATATAGGCTAGTCATATTTTCAGTCAAATCGAGTTCCAAGTCATTAACATACATGCCTTCTTCAACTTGCACATTGGTCACCTTGGCTCTATAAATACTGGGGCATATTTTTTTCCATCCACGAGACATTGAAGTTCTTTGCTAATGGCCAACTCATCACTACTCTCGGGGATGACGATGACTCAAATGGTATCAACACGAGTAACCCAATACTAGAAATTCAGCATGGGGCTAATCACGTGTTCCTCTTGGTATCAACACGAGTAACCCAATACTAGAAATTCAGCATGGGGCTAATCACGTGTTCCTCTTGAAGAAATTCTTTAGGGTTAAAATCTTGTTTACAAGATTAATAAAAAACTGTTATAAGTTGTGGAAACTCCGAATAAACTTTTTGGGCAAAACTCTTTTCGAAAAACACGTGATGTGTTATAAAAGACTTTCTGAATGTATGGTTTGAATTTGATAGTTGATTACCTTATTTTTAAATTTTAATAAACATCTACTAAAGTTACCATGTAGTCCCAATCACAACAACAGTTAAGAACATTCAAAGAAATAGACACATGAATTTTTAACGTGGTAAAACCCTTAAAAAGGGAAACATCCACGGTGCCCTTTATGTCACAAAACAAAAAATCCACTAGAATCAAGAATCAAGTTACAACACTTAAGAAAACCACAAAGATCCTAACCTAAGTTCAGAATATACCTACTTGAGATTCTCCACTCCAAAGGTAATCTGAATTGGACTGATATTTTCTTGCTACTTCTTTGCTTTTTCCTTGATCTCATTCTCTTTGAATTCAGATTCCAGCAACTCGTTCAAAATCCAAGATTCTCAGATAGAACCACAGAGTCTAAGTGTTCTTGTGAGATAGTGTTTGTGATGTGCTACTACATGTAAACATGATAATCACCCTCTCAAGATTATATATATTTTTCTAACAAATTACAACAGTTCTAAAATGATAGGTTATTTCTGAATCTGTATTTTCAAGAAAAGACTTCTTGATCTTTTTATTTATCCACGGATCTCAAGGATGCCTTGTTCAGAAGACGGTTCAAGGTCTTAAACAGTTTCTGTATTTTGAAATTGTAAACCTCCAATTGAGATCCAAGCTAAACTAGAAGTCTACTTAGTTAAAACATATTCACACTTAACATGTAGAGACTGATTCAACATATTTTAACACAAAAAGTCTTTTCTCAGATCTAGGGTTATGCTTTTAAAACTTTAACAGAAGTCCTTTATGTTTTTATTTTATTTTTGTACACACGTATTTCATAAAACATGAAATAGAAAGCCATAAACACAAACAACATATTTTGGTGTTTAGTTTGGGAGAAAACACTCAGAGTTTGAACTACGAAGACCTAGGTTTCTTCTTTCCTTTTTTTCTCTTTTCTTTCCATCTCTTCTCCCTTCTCTCTCTCTCTTCTCTCTCTATTCTATCTTTTCTCTCAGATTTTATGAAATGGAAAAAGTTTCAAAATGCTGAGGCTTGGGTCCTTTTTATACAAGACGAAGAAGGATCCAGAACCTCAAACTCAATCCAATAGCTAGGATTGAATCTTGACTAATTGACTAAAATCTAACGGTTCATCACAAGCGGTGAGTTATACGTTCGTTGATTGGTTCAAACTGGGATCACAAGGATTAACCCTCAATGCATGCAGATCATTGATGAGGTTAATCCAAGGGATGAGAAGGTATACTTGTTTTGTGTCTAACAGAAAACACAATCTAAGCCGACAGAAATGCAACACATGTATGAACCACATGCAAGGAAAAACACGTGTTAAAAATAATTACAAAGCACACCTTGAAGTCTCTAGCGCTTTTGGATTCTACCCAGGTAAGCAATGAGCAATGAAAATGATTTTCTGAAATCCAAATTTTACGCACAGCACTTTTAAAAACATGTTTTAATTTATTCAAAAAATATTTTAAAATTGTATAAAATGTTTTGAATTAAATTAAAAGGATTTAAAAAGTCTTAAAGTATTGTAAAACCATAAATGCAAATAGGAGATCTCAATAATGCAGAGTGTGTGTCCTATTTTTTGTTTTAAGGTAGAAATTACTTCCCTTTATGTTGATCTTGAAGATTCTCTTGGACTGAATTTCTTCAATATTCTTGAACCTTTGAGGAGATGGAGTTCTCATAAAAATCTAACCAATTTTGTCTAGATATCCAAACTAGTTAGAACTCCTATAGATGTAGACTCAAGTAAGTCAATATATAGTGTGTTCTCACCTCTCAGTCTTTAAGATCGATCCACTTCATGTCCCAACCGGGGACAATTTCAAAGAACAAGTATGTCCAGAGCACAACCCTCATGAAAATATCAACGTAATATAAATATTCAAAAAGTACACTTCATTATCAGAATAGGGCTAGGTCGATGTCCATAAGGAATCCTCAAGATGATAATCTTGAAGGAAGCCTTTCCCCCATGCGTCTTGGGCTACTAACCATCACCGACTGAACTCAGAGTGCTCCATCAGCCATACCAAGAGTGATGCTTGGAAAGAAAAAAGATAGTCCTAGGAGACTTACTGAATGGAATATTTATGAAAGAGGGTGAAGACTTCCTTTTTTGTAGATGCCCCAAACAATAGTACGACCCCGTAGAAAAAGGTATAAAATCAGGGTTAAAGACCTTCTTTGTAGGTGAAGTCTCTTAGGATGAATAACAAAAGCATGAGGTGGAGCCTCTAACCATCAAATCTATGCAAAGCACCGAGAATCCCAAAGACAATGACATTGATGAGTCATTTGACCTACATACACTAGGGTTGGATCTCTATATTATCCAACTAGGGGCCGAGCTGTCTGAACCGTCCAAAAAGATCGCCACTGTTGATGTACAACTCCTTAAATGGCATCCCATCCTTATCAGGACTGCCCATGTCAATCTGAACCTACTGTTTATCCCCTCCAACATATATTTGAACCCACTACTTTTTCTTCTACTTTTGATGTAATTATAAAGAAGTTCTCCTTTGATCAGGTCCTCACCATTGCATTTCCTGAAAATATTTCCAACGAAATGAATGACGATTTTGAGTATCCTCATGGCCTTACATTAATTGTATTGGTTCTAATAAAATGATTGATGAAGATGATTTAATAAAGGAACAATTCTAATTTGATCCTAATAAGAAAAAAAACTAAACAACATGACCATGTTCAAACTAATGATGATAAGACTATTATCATCAATCTCAATTCTACTAGCCACCCACACGAGATTATGATAGAGTGATGAGTATGAGCGGTCATAATTCTAAGAGATATTGAAAGAATTTGTGGCCGTATTTGGATGGTCCTACAATGGCATGCCCAGTATTGACCCAAAAATAACACAACACAATATTCATACCTTCCCAGAAAGCAAACCGGTCAAACAGAAATTAAGAAAGCTACGAACAAAGTGTTCTCTTCAAGTCAAACACGAAGTGGTGAAACAATTAAGCATAGTCTTCATTTGCGTGGTAGAATATCATACATGTCTTGCAAACATATTTCCTGTGTCGAAATCAGGAGGAAGAGTCCGCATGTGCACCGATTATCGAGAGTTGAACAAAGAATCCTCGAAGGATGATTAACCTCTTCCTAATATATAAATGATCGTGGATAACATTCACTACACCAAAATGGCCAAATTGTCACCTTTCAGCCGACCACCCTTGTCAAGGTCATTGACCGTGACACAAATCTCGCGTTTTGTGTCATGGTCATTGACCTTGACACGACCGTGACACAGAATTGTCACGGTCTTTGACCGTGACAAGGCTGTGACAAATTTACTTGTCACGGCCGTGTTACGATCAATGACCGTGACAATTCTGTGCCACGGTCGTGTCAAGGTCAATGACCGTGATACAAAACGCGAGATTTGTGTCACGGCCAATGACCTTGACACGACCGTGACAACTTTTGCAGCAAAAAAAGCCATAGGCTTCTTTTTCCCACCTCTTTTGGTTTTCCCTCTCTCTCTCATCCGCGATTTCCGCTCTCTCTCTCTCTAAGGTATATTTTTTTTCCTCTCTTTCTCTTTCATTTCTATATGTATGTGTATGTGTATGTGTATCTGTATGTGTGTGTGTGTATATATATGTGTGTATATGTATATGTATATGTGTATGTGTGTATATATATGTGTAAATGTTAGTGATAGTTAGAATGGTGTAAATGTTAGTGATAGTTAAAATTGTGTAAATGTTAGAAAAGTTCTAGAATTCATATGTTAAATTTAATTATATAAATATTTAAATTGATAATAATTTTATTCATGAAATTAATTCAATTAGGTAAAACCCTAGATAATTTTTTAACAGAATTTGATAATATTATATAAAGTTTAGTAAATTCACAAAATGTTGCCAATTGTATGTTTTTAGGAATATCATTAGTTACTTTCATTAGAATCCATACACTGGTAATATCATTAGAATCCATACACATGCATGTTGTTAGAAAGTCTTAAATTTAATTCTCACTTTAATTTGTAGAATCTCTGTACTTGGTTGGATTTATTATATTATGATAATGAAATTTATGCTCCAATTATAATTATCTCATGTCATAATTTTATTGATAAACAATAACTGTAGTTGTCACGGTCGTGGTGGGGGGAGGGGTGGGGGTGGGGTGGTGGGGGTGGGGTGTGTGTGTGTCTGCGTAGGTGTGTGTATGGTGGTGTGTGGTGGGGGAGGGGGTAGTGGGGGTGGGGTGGGGTGGGGTGGGGGAGGGGGGTAGTGGGGGTGGAGTGTGGTGGGGGGAGGGGGTGGGGGTGGGGGAGGGGGTCGTGGTGGGGGGTGGGGGTGGGGTGTGTGTGTGTGTGTGTGTGTGTGTGTGTGTGCGTAGGTGTGTGCGTGTGTGCGTGGCGGGGGGAGGGGGCAAGGGGTGTGGTGGGGGTGGGGTGTGGGGGGTGTGGAGGGGCAATTTTAACAATTGTATATCTTTAATTAAGAAATTGTATAGCTTTACTTGTAATTTTAATTGTATAGTTTTAGATGAAAGTAAATTAATAATTAGTGCCAATTTCATATGAAAGTAGGATTGTCCCTCATTGTAAATTAGTAAATTAATAATTGTTAGTTTAATTGATGAAATATTGGGTTGGTTAGTTTTAAAAGTGGCATGACGTGTGCGTGTGTTTGGTGGGGGTGGGGTAGGGGTGTGTGTATGTGTACTATTAACATTTTTTTTTTATCTGTACTAATAACATTTTTTTACAGCAAAAATGTCTCCTTCAGATATTAAGGCAAAGATGATGATGTTGTTTATGATGATGTCGTCTGGGCTCGGTGGTAGCGGAGGCGACGAGGGCTCCTCCGCCCCTAGGCTCCCCAAATATGGAAAATTTGGGATTACCGTCGAGAACAAGTTGGAGCTATTAGCGAGATCCCTCGAGCTGCTAAAGACGGTCATCGGCCCAGGGTTTATGAGTTGGAAGGAGGTGCCATATGAGCTCAAGTTAGCTGTTTGGACGACACTACAGGTAATATATTTATATGAATATTTCAATTTCAATTTCAATTTCAATTTCAATTTCACATTTATATTTATATTTATATTTATATTTATATTTATATTTATATTTATTCGCAACTAACATTGTATTTGTTGGACAGGAACAATTCAACTTGGATCCAAAGCTACGCGATCCCGTCTTGGAGCAGATTAGGGAGCAACTCAAGTCGTGGAAAAAAAATATGCGGGCACAGTACTTTGGGAAAACAAGAGAGTCGATTATCCAATGGCGTGAATCCGTCCCGCCCAAGGAGCCGATCTCATTGGCACAATGGCAGAAGTTCATTGACAATGAGATCGAGTATCGACAATTGGTTGCTCGCCAATCGGGGAGGGAAAATCGGGCAAAAAAGACGGACGTGCACTACTCCGGCCGGACCTCTTACACCGAGGTGGAGCATAGGATGCAGGTAAGATTTAATTTTTCTATAACTACAGAAATATATTATTCTTCATTATTTTACTTTGCGGGGCCGATACTAATTTTACTTTTCTTTATTTTATTTCAGGGGGTAGGGAGTGGGCTAGGGGGTAAGCCACATAGGCTCGATACTTATGTGGCTCTTCGGACGAAGAAGGGGAAGGACAAGGAGGTGTCCCCGAGCGTCGCGACCACGATTGTAAGTAATCTGACAGTTTAATTTTTGTTAATTACGTTATAATTTTTTAGTTTAATTATTTTACTAATCATGTGCTTTTTGTCGTTTCAGGCAAAGCTTAAGGAAGTGCATGAGTCGCAGTCTGATGCCGACAAGGCATCTTTGTCCACAGACACACTCAGCCAAGTGCTTGGCTCTGATCGCAAGGGGAGGACAAGGGGAGTGAGCTCGCGGGTGGCCAAATCTAGGATCATCGGATTGGAGACGAGCGACACCGGATTGGCTCGAACGGTGGATTCACACGACGCGAAGCTGTCCCGTTTGGAGGCGACGGTCCAAGATATGTACGCATTCATGAAGCGTACGTTGGGCGGAGACCGTAAAGGGAAAGGGAAAGGGAAGGAGAAGGCGGTGGAGGAGGAGGTGCGGGAGGACGAGGTGCAGGATGACGAGTATGTGGACCTCGCTGCTTCATCACCGACACGTTCGTAATTCGATGATCCACTTCCCTATATGGCGCCCTTCAACAGACCATTGTCGACACTTGGTTAGCCGAGCGTGTTCATATTGGACATATTTGATGGCCAGCGGATAGGGCGGGAGTTAAGGGACCCGAATATCGTCGAGGGTGGAATAGTTCATGGACGTGCGCTTCAACAGATGGAGTCCAGGGTGCCCATCATGCATGTCATACCCGGGAAGGAGAACTCCCTATTGTGGTTGCGCGAACAATGCGGCATGACGTATATTAGTGGGTGCGTCAATTCGTATGTCGTGTGGCCTACTCACCTCCTCACATTTACCCAAGACATGTAGTAACATTATTTTTAAGTTTGTCCATTTTAATTATATTTGGATTATATCGTCATGTATATTATTTCTATTTTGAATATTTGGATTATATCGTCATGAATATATATTTGCATTATCTTTAGTTTGTTTGGATATATGATGTTTGGAACAGGTACGACGTTGCTATAACAGGTACAAATATACTGCTGGGCAGTGGCAGTGGCCATACTGCCCAACAGATTTTTTTTAAATTCTTCCCAGAATTGTCACGGTCAATGATCGTGACAAGTCCATGACAAAAAGTTGTCACGGGCGTGTCACGGTCATTGACCTTGACAATTTTTTTAAAAAGGGTTACGGCTTTATCACGGTTATAAACCGTGACAAACGTGTCACGGTCATTGACCGCGACACGACCGTGACACAAAACGCGAGTTTTGTGTCAAGGTCAATGACCGTGACACGACCGTGACAAAAAAAGTTGTCTCGCCTCGAAATGTCACGGTCATTGACCTTGACAAGGGTGATTTGTCAGGGTCAATGACCTTGACAATAGTGCAGATTTGGTGTAGTGATTATTAATCACTCCCTCAAGTGATTTGTTGATAATTTTATCGGGTATAATCAGATTAAGATTCTGTGGGGAACCTTTTGTTGCACAATCATGTCGTTTGGTAAAAAAATTCCAGGGATACCTAACAAAGGGTTGTTATAACCATTCTTCATGATCTTATCCATAAAGAGGTTAAAGTCTATGTCGATGATTAGGCGTAAATTCTTCACACTTATCCCCTTAATTTTGGTATTTTATGATCCCGTGTATTGTAAATAGCTTGGATTTGTCTCATATTTATGCTACTAACCCTTTTTGGCAAGTATTTCGTATTTTGTATATCTCTTATGTGTTTTACAGGTATTTCATGCAAGAAAGATGGAAAAGAGAACTCAAAACAATGAAAGAAACCAAGAAATGGGGAGTTAAAGGGCATTTTTGTAATTTTGCATCCATATTCCGGAGGTGGGGCCAACTGAAAAGTTGAAGATCCTTCCATTAAAAGAACACTGGAAAAAACGGCATCTCAATCCAATCTACGTTGAAGAAGTTATGGTTATTTGAAGTTGAGACGAAATCTAGCAGAGATTCTGCCTAAATTTGCATAACGGACCGATCCGATTTAAATGGAAAACGGATCGATCCGCTCATTAGTCACGCTCCAGATCCGTTAAAAAATTAGTCACGCTTTCTAAGTGTGACAAATTGCCATATATGGGATTTTTATTTTGTGCTTATCTTTTACCCAAAAGAGTTTTATGTTTTGGGGACTCTTCTAAATGAACTCTAGCCTATATATTTAGTCATTAGGACTCTTTATATTAAGATTTCATTCATGTAAAATCTCCATAATAAGTAGGAACATCTAGGAGAAGAATTTACATATTTTGCACCTTTAATTCACGAGCGTTTCCGGTTTTTCTTCAACCTTTGATTTCGTCTTGCATGTTCTCGTTCTTCAATCTTGGTAACTTTTATTTCCAGCACTTTTATTATTATTTCTCATGTTTAACTCTCTTTCAAAGAAATTATGAGTTCATATAATGTAGGTAACATAGTTTTCACTAATTTTACCATGGTAGGCTAGATTTATAAGGGTTGGGATGCATGAACCCAACCCGATGTGGTTTGCATTGGTATAAAATTAGTTCTCTAAATTTAATAATTGATTGAATCATGTTGTATAGTGATCATAACCATTGTAGGACTTTTGATCTCATTTGCCCTAGGTAATCGGGATGCTTAAGAGTGTAACGTGCGTGTAGATAATACGACACTTCTTTACTCGTCCTTTGCTTATATATTGTGCGGGCTACGATCCCTCATCTGTGTAATACTTGGATGTACTAAAGACCGGGTTTGATCAATTATCTAATTTACGACTAGTTTTGTACTGGACAACACACTAGGGTTTGGGGGATTGTATTCCCAGCCTGTTTTCCCTTCATTCATATTAAGTCATTCTTAGTTAGTTAATTTTTCTCACATAGTTAATGAAGTAGTTTAATTTAGTGTGCATTTAGTTATTTAGTTATTTCCCATCTCAATCATCTTTTTCTTTCTTTTTAGAGTCAAGTTAGGGTTAACAGTATTACCTTTATCGTCGTGTTCACTCGTCCTAGTTCCCTGAGGATTCGATACCCAGACTAGACACTATACTCCGCAAGAGTGGAGTTAAAGTTTAGGTTTTTGTATTGTGGTTGAAAGCCGATAACAATGATCAGCGTATTTACACGGACGCTCAGTTTTCACTTCAATAAAAATGGTGTCGTTGCCGAGGAATTAGGTAGACTTTAGGTTAGGTTGGTTAATCACAAATTTAACCTTAAAATATCCAAAAATATGGGTGTCACGTTTTTGAATTTCCCAATTTGAAATGTCTTACTTTAACTCTTTTGGTGGCTTTAATTGTTATGATAATTGTGAGGAGGAGGAGACGCTCGAGACTTATGAACATTGGATCAATATCACTAAAGATGAGTCTCATAAATACAAGCCCAGTGCTAAGGCCATCCAAATTTATCAAAATGAATTGCTTGAAGAAAAAAGACTTGAAAAAGAATATCGAGAAAAAAATCGTTATCGGGAGAAAGGGTTAGATGCATTATTTGAACCCAATAAGGATTTTTCTTCCGATATTTTTGAAGTTGAATAATGTTTTCAACCAAATGAGGAATCTGAGGTGCTAGAATCAAGGAAGCCTACTTTGGAAGAACTCTTGCTTATTAGCAAAAAGAAATCTGATGACCTTGCTGCTATAGAATTGAAAATTAGAGCAACTTACAAGGAGTTTAATGATTATTTGGACAACTTAAAGAAGGTCGAGACTTGCGCTTCACCTAACACTTTGAGGATGAAATCATTGAGAGTGATACAATTTCTTTTGAATCTCAACCTCTTATAAATATTCCAAAATCTACTGAGATTGAAGATCATTTGTATCCTTGTGTACCCACTATTATCGAACCAATTAATCCATCACAAGAACTGGATGAATGTCTTGAGGATGTTGATCCGATTCTTGTATGGGAATGTTATTTTGAGATGCTTCGTCTTATGGGCCATACACTTAGACATGTCACTCCACCAGATCCAGTTGAAAATTTTGGGGGAGAAGATTTTGAGGACATGAATTCTATGCTTGAATTGTTTTTCAAGATGGACTCTTTCTGTATCTGTGCTCCACTTTCCATATTACTTGAAAAATCTTTGGGACGTGATTTTATTTTTCTTGGATCCCAATGGTACTTGTTCCCCCCTGTGCACTCAAATCCCTCATTATCCCCTTAAAATTTTTAATTGGTGATGGGCCATTTCTTCCACTTTGCACATGCCTTCTGTTGTTCAAACGGAATTCTTATTTTTCGGGAGGCATGCTTTCTAATGAGGGTACACCATTAATCCCTCAAAGTCAAATTGTATTTTGGGTGGACCCTCAAATTTTTTGACTTCTAGTGTATAACTTATTAGAATTTCAAATCATAGGTTATACAATAGTTAGCTTATTTCTTTTTTCTTTAGTTTAGAGTTTTTGTTATTCTTTTTGCTATGCTTGGTTCTAACATGTTTTGTAGATTCAATGGACTCGTACTTTTCAGGGATCACTCCATTTTGGGTAATATCTTTATTTTCCTCTCTTTACGTTGTGTTCTTGATTCTCATTGAGGACAATGCAACATTTAAATTAGGGGTGTGGAATATTCTTCCCGTTTATTGTTTAGATTCATTGATTTGATCACACGTTCGTTCAAAGTATTTTTTTTAGAAAATTTTAAAAAAATTCAAAAATTTCCAAAACAAAATTGAAAAAGTTTGAAAAAGCCAAATATATTTTTCTTCAAAATAAATAAAAACTGCAATTTAAAAGCTTAAAAAATGTCACATTTTTTTGTCTCAAATTGTAAAATTCAAAATGCACAAAGACGAAATTGACCAAAGATGGAAATTGAGCAAAAATTGACGACTTAACGAATAAGTGTAGCGATTAATCAACCCGATGAGATTTCGAGCCTATCGATTTTTTTGAGTTTTTAAATCAATTCAAGTTTCTGATTAACTCAAAGTTCTTTTCAGCATTTTAATAAGTCGTTGATGATCTCAATACCTTTGTTTTGATCGGTTATGGGAAATATGTGTAATGTTGCTTTGAAAAGTGGGCTAAAATATCTCCAAACTAAATTAATCTCGAGACGCATATGGTAGAACAACTCGCATTTGGACAATGAAGTAGGCCCTCATTTGTTTACCCAAAAATACGAGCAAAAAAAGTTGTAAAAATTTATCCCTTTTGCTAACCCAATTGAGCCGAATAATTTTTTTTCCTTTTAGTTGATAACCTGAAAGCCCCGATTGGCCCGAAAATTGTGAAAATTGATAATCCCTAAAATTTAAGTCCGAAAAGTGCAACAAAAAGGGGTAAAAGAATAACAATGCTCAACAAAAATAGCAAGAAAAGAAGAACGCAAAAACAGAAAAAATAGAAAAATCAGAAAAAAATGAGCAAAAGCCCAGAAAAGCACTAATGGACATCTTAAGAATAATTTTCCAATTCCATATTTCCCACTCATTTCCATGTTACCCAATTACACCTTAAACCCAAGAAAGTCCTAACTGAGTTCGAATTGCGAAATTGGTTACCGCGTGGAGAGCTAAGATACAAAAAGATAATGAGAGAGATTAATTGGTGTGAAGATATATTTTCACCCATAAATTTTCGTCTTTCAATTTGTTTGCATGACCTTGTGTCCATTATTATTTACTCTTATAAATCACGCATACCGAGAGAATAGCCACACTTCCAAGTGATTCGTTTGTGAGTGTATTCGGTGAGATTTTGAAATCAAAACGAATTTTTGAAAAGTAACGTAATGATCAATCGGTGGAAGTTAGCAGTTTGACTTTTGGTTTCGCACACACACACTATGATTTGAGACTCTTGAATATGAATTGATGATGACTATTTTCTGAAAAAGTTTGAGTTATACAATTTTTGAGTATTTTGAGTTTTCTTTGAGTCGAATTTTGTGGCTATATTCGATGCAAACTCTCACGAGACACAACTCTCCCTACTAGGGTAACCTAGGGGTTTTAAGGCTTGTTGCATATGCTAAATGAAATCGCTTACCTGCGAAAGAGGTATTCTATCCCATTTTAGAGTTGGATCATGTTTTGATTCTTTTACATTTCTCGGACTGATCAAAGTTATAAGTTAGGGGGGGTTGATTAGGAATAAATTCTTCCAAATTTACCCCTTAATTTAGAGGCTTTTATAACCTCGGACAACGTAAAATGAATTAGTTTATCTCATATCTTTGCTAACGGTTTCATCTCACAAGTTTCTCAAATTTTGTATATTTCTTAGTAATTTTATAGGTATTTAATACATGAAGAAAAAAAAGAAACCGGAAAAAGCAATAGAAAAGAAAGAGGACGAATCAAAAGAGGCAAAAGCGTAATTTCCACCAGAAATCCGGTTGAGGACCCAAAATAAAAGTCGAAGATCTCTAATTTATGAACGCATATGAAGAAACTGTGTCCCAATCCGACTTCTAGAATAGAAGTTATGAAGACTCGAAGATGTCAGATAATAAAGAGATTTTGAAGAGATATTCAAGAGAAATTAAGAAGCCAATTCGGACTAATCCGGTTTATTTGAAAATGGACCAATCCAGGTACCAAAGATCTCTGAATAAAAATTCATCTACCGGACCAATCCGACCCCCAAATTTCACTTCATAAAGACCTGTCTAGAGGACCAATCCGGGTGTTAAGAAAAATGGACCGATTCGGTTGTTACCCGGACCAATCCAATATGTCTTGACTAGATCGATCCCGGGTTCGAGATTTGTGATGATCTTCTTCTTGATTGAGTTTTGTATGCATCCAACTCTTGTAATTTTCGTAGGGTATAAATTTAAAAGACCTCCCAAACATGAAGGGGGCTTCTAATCCGTTTTTTGAGAAGCTTTGTAATTAGCTTAGAAAAGAAAACAACAAGAACCCTAGTTTTTATATCTTTGATTCCAAATCTGCAATTCAAGTAATTTTGTTTCAATTTTTGCTTTCATTATTATAGTAGTTAGTCCTTTAGTAAGTAATTTCATTCTTTTTCACCTTCAGTTGTTAGTAAAAATGTTTTCTTTCATTCAAAACATGTTTTCTTCTAGTTTTAATATGTTCAGCAAAGTTTTCAAGGGTCAGGGTGCATGAACCCCACCTGATGTAATTCATGATAGTGGAAATAGTACTTAATACGATACTGCTTTAATTCATCCTTTGCTTACATACTCTGCGGGCTACGGTCCCTCTTATATGTAATTCCTAGGAGTGTTAAAAATCGGGTTCTAATTCTTCGTTTGCTTACATACTGTGCGGGCTACGATCCCTCCTATATGTAATACTTAGGGTCATTAGAAAAGGGGTTCATTCAAAGATTTAATTCTGAATGTATTATCCTACGAAGTGTATTACTAGGGTGTGGAGGATTGTAACCCGACCTATCTTTCCCATTTCATAGTTAAAGTTTTAGTTAAATCTTCATTAGTCCTTTAGTTAATTAGAGTAATTTCATTTCATTTATTCATAATTTCATTAGTTACTCATTTTCATATTTGGATCTACTTATAGTCATTTCACAATCCAAATCACATTTTCCTTATTTTTAGAGTCAAAGTTAGGTTACCTTCGTATCTAACGTCGTTATGATTTCGTTCGCCCCGTTTCCTTGATGATCGATACCCGACTTATCGGATTATTACTTGAGCGACATGCTTACCCTTGAGCCTAAATAACACGCACACTAGACACATTTGTGGTCGCGTCAGTCGATGACATGATCATCAAGTTAAAACTTGGGTGAGTCATATTTTTACCTTGAGGAAATTCTTTGAACGGATACAGCAATACTAGATGTGACTCAACCCATAGAAATGTGCATTCGATTTCACAAAAGTAAAACTCCCCGAATTAATGGTTAGCGAGAAAAGGATTGAGTTGGACCCTACAAAACTAAAAGCAATACTCAAGATGCCACCACCCCGGATGGAGAAAGAAGTGCGTGGATTTTTGGGTAAGCTTCAATACATCAATCGGTTCATCGGCCAAGTGACCTCTATCTGGGAACCTATTTCTAAGATTCTCTGGAAAGATTTAACCAAAGTATAGAATGTGGCATGTCAAGAAGCCTTCAATCAGAGCAAGCAACACCTTACCCGACCTCCAATGCTCATGCCTCGGCATTAAAAACTCCCATTCCTCCTATCATAGACATCGCAATAGATGCTATGCTAGCCCAATACATCGAAGAATCTCATAAGAAGAAATCCATCTACTACGCTAATAGAAATCTGGATGAGTATGAGGTGAACTAGACTGCATTAGAAAAAGAATATGCCACGTTAGTCTGGGTCACGCATAAGCTCCATCACTGCATGCTCGTATTACCTATCAAACTAGTGTACCAAATGAATCCAATGAAATAGCTGTTGGAAATGCCTGCCTTATCTAGCTGCATGGCCCGCTAGTTGATGTTACTGACTGAATTTGACATCACATATGTCACGTAATAGGCTATGAAGGGAAGAGACATTTTCGATTACCTTATCGACAATACCATGTGAGGAAATGAGGTATGAATTTTTGAGTTATAGGATGAAGACATCATTTGTGCTTCTCATGAGGATCTCGTATGGCAAATGTTCTTTGATGGATCCACCAATAAGAAACGATACGGTATTAGAATACTTATGATCTCTCATAATGATTCTCACACTCTTTATGCCATCAAATTGGATTTTCCTTGCACCAACAACATGACAAAATATAAATCATGTATCGTAGGGGTCAAAATTTCCATCGAAAGAGGAATAAAGTGCATTAATGTCTACGGAGATTCAACCCTCATTCTGGGACAAATCCTCAGAAAATGGAAAGTCTAATATGAGAAGATCCTACCCTTCCATGCTCACGTAATAGAGCTCGCCTCCAAATTTGAAGATGTCACCTTCCACTACCTTCCTCATTCAAGTAGCAATCTGGATGATGCATAAGAAACACTATCCTCCATAATTAACATGCCAACGGGGATAATAATGGCCCCATTCCTAGTCCAGAAATAGGAAGCACTCACTTAGTGCTACCACATCAAGCTCGTTACAGAATAAGATACGAGATTGGTAAGCTTATGGTATTATGATATTTGGTTCCTACTCAAGCATGGTAGGTGTCCTTAAGATGCTAAAGAGAAAGACCGTGTGACCCTCCGCATGTCAGTTACTCAATACATCATCTATGATAAGGAACTCTTTAAAAGAAATTTTAATGTAATCCACCTACAATGCATAGCAAGGGCTAGGGTGGAAGACATGATACAGAAGACCCATAATGGGGAATGTGAACCCCAATATCACTAGTCTTATCCTTAACAACCAAAAACCAATGGGCCTATCGAAGATGACAACAAAAGCCTCAAGACCATCATGAGTATGATGATCAAACGTTGCAGAGACTGGGTAGACGGATACCACAATCCCTCTAAGGCTATCGTACCTCCATCAGAATGTCCATTAGGGCTACTCTTTAATCTCTGGTATATGTCATGGAGGTGGTCCTACCTAAAAAACTTGAAATACCTTCCTTAGTATTATGCTTAAAAGTCAAGTCAGTGAAAAAGTTAGGACGCAAAACCGTTATAACGAACTTGTACTATTAGACAAAAAGACATTGAAAGCCCTATATCACAAACATGGTTATCATCATCATATTGTACAGTCATTCAATAAACAGGAGAAGGATAGCGGCATTCAATAAGGATATCTTGCCCTTATTGAAATCATAGAACCTGTTTAGGATCCAAGAGGAAAGTCCAAGCCTAACTAAAGTAGGCCCTACATTGTAAAGAACATTCATGTGAGGTGGTGTCACTATGCCTGCGGACCTCGATGGAGAGGAAATGACGCATCCATACTCGTGGACCTCGATGGAGAGGAAATGGTGCACCCAGTCAATCTGGAATGTCTTAAGAAATTTTACACCTAGTTTGAACTCTCGTCATATGACGGCTCTTCTCACCTCCACACTATTTAAAACCAAATCTCCTCGCTCTCTACTCTATAACACCCCGTGTTTTAATAATTATTTTAATTAATTAAGTGGAATTTTTTAGAAAAAATAATTTTTGGATTTAATGATTTTTTAAAATTAAATATGTTGGTTGCAATATTTGAGGAATAGAATTTCAAGAGGAA
Source organism: Sambucus nigra (assembly GCA_949130495.1). Classification (NCBI taxonomy): domain Eukaryota; kingdom Viridiplantae; phylum Streptophyta; class Magnoliopsida; order Dipsacales; family Adoxaceae; genus Sambucus; species Sambucus nigra. The sequence continues at coordinate 117,976,012 of OX422218.1, read as the reverse complement.
TTAAAATCGGATTTAAAATCGAGTTTTTATTAAGATTTTAATTTTTGTCGTATATAATTTTTTGTTGGGGAACTGTCACCAGACATTCTCGATCGATTGATCGACCTGTCAATTTTTGGCGCAGTTCGGCTTCTTGATTTTTAGAGTCTATGTTTGTTTAGGATTCTTAATTGGTATATGACCATTTGAATTCGGGGGGGGGGGGGGGGGGCTTTCATAATCATTTTTCAAAAGTTTTTCACCAGAGATCTATTCCAAAAGATACTCCTCTCCACCATAATCATTAACCTCCAACTTAATTAAGTTTTTATCACAAGTTTGAAGGCTTAATTGGGGTTTATTCAAGTTTGTCCAAGAACAACTTCTTTGCTAATTTTTTGAGAGGAATCAAACCGTGTTGCTATATTTTTCTTTATCTTAATATCAGGCATGAATACTCTATTCCTTTCCTTTAGTATTATGCGTTTTAAGTGTCGCCCATTCCCTTAATAATGTGTTTTGGATCAAAATCAATTAGTAACTTAATTAGAGAAAGTGGACACTTAAGTTTTGGCATTGTTTTTATGAAAATTTTGAATATGATTTAATCTTTGAAACCCATGGGTGCGTAGGTTAGATTTTTGGGGTTTTATGGGGTTTGGGTGTAGGTACTCACGCAGAATTTTATGGAGGTTATTTATATGGTTATTGGGATGCGCTCACATTTATAAAAATTAGATGGATTATAAAAGAGAACGATTATGACGTATTGAATATTGTCGCATGTTAAACAATTTAACATTACTGAACGCAAATATTTATGTTGAAAACAACGACGGTGTTATTCATTGAATTAAATTAATTGAGGCCTTTATGATTAAATTTCTATGTTATTCTTATGAATTGTGTTTTGTGGGAATTATTTTACTCACGTCTGCCATCGCGGGGACGAGAGTTTTTTGGATAGTATATTGCTCAAACCTATTTTAGGATGTTACTAGGTATGGGACTAGTGGGTAGGCCTTGGCTATAATTTATACTTGTTAGATACGGGACTAGTTAGTGTAAATTCGTGGGGATTTTATATTTCGGGATGGGGCATATTGTTACGTTATATCGACATTTTGCTAGCCAAAGCATGAGGCTAGGACGGGTTTCTCTTGGTGATTCATCCTATATGCAGGATAGGACGTATGTATACTTGGGGACCCTTAAGTATGGGAATAAGGGGTATTTTGAGGATCTCACATCGATAAAAAAGATGGGGGTGATTTGGTAATTGTGAAATTGAGAATTGAGAATTAATACCTAAGATAATAAGATGGGTATTAAAATATGGGCAACATAAATAGCGAGGGTCGACAGTTTAAATGGGCCAATCGACGTTTTTTGTCATGTCGTGCGTGAAACCTTGTCAAATGCGGGATCACCGGTTTAAATGGATCAGTGCTCGTTTTGATAAGGGAAAGTGTTAAACTTTGGTGAAAATTACCACCAGGGGTGGGAGGACCGCCATAATAAAAAGTGATAATAATGATGATTTGGGTTAATTTAATTAGATTAACAATTTGGGACTGTGGTATATTTAAAACTTTATTGGAGTGATTTTATAAGAATCTTTAGGGTGGTTAGTAATTTACCTTTCTTGGATTTAATTATCTCGTATTAATTAAAATACTCTATTGTGATATTTATTGCGTATAATGCTACTGTCTGGGTTCATAGACTTTCTTTGGGCGGCGTAGTGTGTATTCATGCTTGGGGCTATGACCTTGTGAGTTGACAAAAATTTCCATGTATTAGAGTTGGAGTAGCTGTAGAGGAATTATCAGATATCGTTTGGAGGTGTAACTGGAGTTGCTTTTATTTACTGTTATATTTAATTTAGGCTTTCCTTTCCGTCGTATTTCATTGTGAGACTTCATTTGGGTCTTGTTGGGCTATTTGGTTCCAAAGTTATTTAAGGATTTCAGTTGGAGTATTTAGAGTAAATTGATTATTTAGATTTTAAATTAATTTATATTTTGGAGATTGGATTTAATTGGACTTTAGCATGTAATGGTTTTTATAGTACTATTATTCTTTCGGATTTATTACTATTCATCTTGTGGATTGATTTCATATTTCTCATATCTGTCACATGCTTAAAATGGTATTTATTTAGTAGTGTCGGCATAGTTCGGTGGCGGTGGCTGGCCACCCCCGTTGTCCGGATTGCGCGGGGTGTTACATATGGTATAAGAGAATGGTCATAGGTCTCGGTGGTTTTGATTCCTTCTTAGTTTCCGCGTTGCTTATCTCTGATTCCTTTTGATGATTTGTACCCTTAGTCATTTCGAGTCTGGTGCTATTTTGTACCTACCTTTTCAAATGGTGAACATAAGGAGAGTTGGGAGTAGGAGACATGATTCTTTTTCTGATCCCGCGGCTCAGGAGAGGCAGTGTTAAGTTGAATTGGATGCCGAGGAGTTAGTGGCTATCATTCGAGAGTCCACAACAGCCGGTTTGGAGATGGGGAGATTGAGGTGGTTAACTTTATAAGGGCAGGAGAAGGGTACACTCATTTTAGCTTGGGATAGGGTGAGAACCTATTTCCTTAAGGGAAACCCCCCACCTTTAGAGGGAGATCTGACCCAACAGTTGCTCACCAGTGGAGGAGAGATATGGAGAGGCACTTGAGGATGGTGGACTGCATAGATGTGCAGAAGAAAATGTTAGCGACATTTAAGCTGACATGGGGATGCATTACAATGGTGGGAGAATTCCACCACGTCGGAGGAGAGAGATTGGTTGAGTTATGAGGATTTTCAGATAAAGTTCAATAATAAATATTTTCCACATGCTATTAGGTGTGCGAAAAAGAGGGAATTTATAGACTTGGAGCAAGGATCGAAGTCGATTATTGAGTATGAATAAGAGTTCACTAATTTATCCATGTTTTTACCGGAGGAGGTCGATACTGAAGTTAGGAAAATGGAAGGCTTCATTAAGGGATTGTCTTGGTCGATTAGGCAGATGGTGTTGAGGAATCCGCCATACACTACCTATGCTCAGGTGGTGGATGTTGCAATACTGCTATGGCAAGAGAAAGTTAATTATCAAAAGAAGTTGGGAAAGAGACAAGAATCAAATGGACAAGGAGGTGAGAATAAGGGTCTTAATGACCAAGCGTGGAAGAAACATATAACAAATCAAGTACAACATGGTGAGAAAAACAAGGGTGTGAATTCCGGATCTATTAGTGGTGTATGTTTTTTTTTGTGGAAAGATGGGACATCGGGAGGCTCAGTGTTACAAGAGAGAGGACCAATAAGTCCAAGTGGCAGAGTTCCAACACGGACAAGGCGCACAAGGTCAACAAGGTCACGGAGTATAGGGACAACAAGGACTGAGGCCTCCAGTTCTCGCAGCAGTAGGTGTTCAGGGAGCACTAACAACACCAACAGCATCAGAGGGTCAGGGAATGGCCGCAGAACTAACCAATACCGGGTATGGGAGGTGCTACTTACTTCAACCTCGGGACGGGCATGAGTCGCAGGAGCCACGACATGGTTAGTAGTCACGGTACGTAATTAGGCTCCTGATTATAGCACTCTACGAGTAGGAATATGCGAGTCTCATTTTGTTTTGCGCATTTACACTTCGTCAAATTTCGAGGACAAAATTCCTTTGCTAGTGGGGAAGTATGTAACACCCAGTGTTTTAATAATTATTTTAATTAATTAAGTGGAATTTTTGAGAAAAAATAAATTTTTGGATTTAATGATTTTTTTTTTAAATTAAATATGTTGGTTTCAATATTTGAGGAACATAATTTCAATAGGAATTAAAATTGGATTTAAAATCGAGTTTTTATTAAGTTTTTAATTTCTGTCGTATATAATTTTTCGTGGGGGAACTGTCGCCAGACCTGCTCGATCGATCGATTGACCCAAGGAGTCGATTGATCAACCTGTCAGTTTTTGGCGTAGTTCGGCTTCTTGATTTTTAGAGTCTAAGTTGGTTTAGGATTCTTAATTGGCATATAACCATTATAATTCCAGGGGGGGGGGGGGTCATAATCATTTTTCCCAAGTTTTTCACCAGAGATCTCTTCCAAAAGATTTTCCTCTCCACCATAATCATTAACCTCTAACTTAATCCAGTTTTTGTCACAAGTTTTGAAGGCTTAATTGGGGTTTATTCAAGTTTGTCCAAGAACAACTTCTTTGCTAATTTTTTGAGAGGAATCCGACTGTGTTACCATATTTTTCTTCATCTTAATCTCAGGCATGAATACTCTATTCCTTTTCTTTAGTATTATGCGTTTTAAGTGTCGCCTAAACCCTTAATAATGTGTTTTTGATTAAAATCAATTAGTAACTTAATTAGAGAAAGTGGACACCTAAATTTTGGGAGTTTTTTTATGAAAATTTTGAATATGATTTAATCTTTGAAACCCATGGGTGTGTAGGTGAGATTTTTGGGGTTTTATAGGGTTTGGGTGTAGATTCTCTCTCATGTTGAATTTTAAGGGGGTTATTTATATGGTTATTGGGACGCACTCACTCTTATAAAAATTAGATGGCTTATAAAAGAGAACGATTATGACGTATTGAATATTATCGCCTGTTAATTAATTTAACATTATTGAAGGCAAATATTTATGTTGAAAACGACGACGGTATTATTCATTCAATTAAATTAAATTGGAACCTTTATGATTAAATTGCTATGTTATTCTTATGAATTGTGTTTTGTGGGAATTATTTTATTCATGTTTTCCATAGCGGGGACGAGGGGCTTTTGGATAGTATACTGCTCAACCCTATTTTAGGATACTTACTAGGTATGGGACTAGTGAGTAGGCCTTGGTTATAATTTATACTTGCTATGTATGGGACTAGTTAGTATAAATTCATGGGGATTTTATATTTCGGGTTGGGGAAGATTTTTACTTTATACCGACATTTTGCTAGCCTAGGCATTAGACTAGAACGGGTTTCGCTTGATGATTCATCCTATATGTAGGATAGTACATATGTATACTTGGGGACCCATAAGTATGGTACTAAGGGGTATTTTTAGGATCTCACATCGATAAAAAGGATGGGGGTGATTTGATAATTATGAAATTGAGAATTGAGAATTAATACCTAAAATAATAAGACGGGTATTAGAATATGGGTGATATAAATAACGAGGGCTAATAGTTTAAATTGGCCAACCGATGTTTTATGTTGTGTGGTGCATAGAACCTTGTCAAATGCGGGATCAACAGTTTAAATGGATCAGCGATCATTTTGACAAGGGGAAGTATTAAACTTTGGTGGAAATTACCACCCGGGGCAGGAGGACCGCCATAATAAAAAGTGAGAATAATAATAATTTGAATTAATTTAATTAGATTAATAATTTGGGACTGTGGGATATTTAAAATGATATTGGTGTGATTTTATAAGAATTTTTAGGGGTGGTTAGTAATTTACCTTTCTTGCATTTTGTTATCTCGTATTAATTAAAATACTCTATTGTGATATTTATTGGGTATAATGTTGTTGTCTGGGTTCATGAACCCTCTTTGAGGGGATTAGTGTGTATTCATACTTGGGTCTCTGACCTCGTGCGTTGACTAACATTTTCAGGTATTCATGCTAGAGTAGATGGATAAGAATTATCGGATATTGTTTGGACGTGCAGCTGGAGTTCCTTTTATTTACTTCTTTATTTAGTTTAGACTTTCCTTTCCATCGTATTTCATTGTGAGACTTCATTTTGGTCTTGTTGGGCCTTTCAGTTTCAAATTTAAGAATTTTAGTTGGAGTATTTACATTTAGTTGATTATTCAGATTTTAAATTAATTCATATTTTGGAGATTGGATTTAATTGGAGTTTAACATATGATGGTTTTTATAGTACTATTATTCTTTCGGATTTATTATTATTCATCTTGTGGATTGATTTCATATTTCTCATATCTTTCACATGCTGAAAATGGTATTTATTTAGTAGCACTGGGTGTAGTTCGGTAGCAGTGGCTGGCCACCCTGTTGTTCGAATTGTGTGCGTTGTTACATACTTAGAACTAAGTAGGACCTGATCTTCTAAAAAATCAACTTTCCAAAGGGAAGCTCATAATTTTCAAATCCCACAGAGGTAAGTAAGCATCCCATAAGACACTATGGGGTACACCATCACCTTTTATTAAAAAATAAAATACAGTAGTTACATGGCACATCAACAATAAGAATGAAAAACAACCAACAATCTTACAAACACCAAACACCTCAAAACCTACTCAACGAACCCAAATATTACCAACACCTTCCTTATATTCAAGACCTGCTTTTAGTTGCCAGACGGACCCACATCTTCATTATTTCTAGTCCCCAAAGGACCCTAAGAATCCCAATCCTGGTTACGATTCTATATCCGCTCCATGCGATGGTATACCTTAATCATCTTAGATGAAACCATGACACCATCCTCTAAAGTGTCAAACATCACAAGCCACCTTTGTCCAGTCTCCTTGGCACAAATCTTCATAACCACGTGGTTCCATAGCCAATTTAAATAGTCCACGGATACGAACACGACCTCCTTGACAAACTGAGACGGATGGGTAGACGATTGATGGTGCTACCAAAAGGGCCCCAACATTATTCTTAACGATTCACTGAGATCCTCCACGAGAAAGAATTTGTTTATAAAAGGAGAAACAATATAATCACATCCCACTTGAAGAAAAAGCCACCATAGAAAATGGAAAGAAGTCTTTCAAAGGCCCACCAACTGCACATACCCGTAGTTGCCTAATTGTAGAACAAGTTTTAAATTGCCCGCGAAGATTACTGGACCTATGGTCTATAACATTATTCATCCAGTTCTCCATAAATGGGACAAAATTGAAGAAAAATTGAGAAAAAAAGTTGAAAATGCCCGTCAGACGATACTCAGGAGGAGCAGCCAGGCCCAATATTTTTGACAAACACATGAACAACATCACAGGGTTCCCCCATAGAAAATGGGCCACACCTTCTTTTTAGGAATCCACTCTATTCAGAGTCTTTACTTGTATGATAAAATCATGATTATAATAATAAAACATCCACAACACTATCGTTTCCACGTAAGGATCCATCGTCATGTCACCAGTCACTAAAAGCATCATAGAAGTAAAACCCAGGACCATAGCACTAGCGGAGCCATTATCTGTATGATCTTTTTGACACAACAAATTTAGCACCGTCAGAAAGATGATACTCATCTCATGCACTAATAAGATGACAAGTAGGCTAGGGATATATCGGTCACACCCTATTTTAGGAAACCCGCATTTTTCTCTTATAACCCTTTTTATTTCGATATAAGTTTGTTAAAAGGAATCCTCTTTAGAACCAAGCCTCCAAGACATTCCTCTACTCAAATATGCCAAAAAAAACATTCAAAAGTTCTAAAAAACACATTTTCCTACTTTTTCTCAAAATAAACCTCAACAAAAAATTAAATCACATATAGTGTAAGCCACTTAATTACGGTCATCAAATAAAAATGCATCATTTTTGCCTTTTGAGTCTGTTTTCAAGAACAAAGAAAATCCACTAACATCATTAATTCCAAGCTCCTTAGTCTCCATGATGGATCCGTGTGAAACTCCCAAAAGGAAAGAACCATAAATGGATGCATCACTACTCCTTGGCACCAGCATACTCATCAAAGGGATCAAAATAAAAGTGCGCCCATCACTCACATTACCAACACATTCCCCAAAAGAATCAAAACTGAAGGATGTCACCCATCATCAAGCTCTTTCGGCTCGCAAAATCAACCTAGGTCCATAAAATCGACCTCAACCCTCTGAACTGGTCATTTAAACTCTTTAGGTCCGCATAATTGAGCCACATCCATAAGATTGACCTCGACCCTCTGAATCGGTCACCTAAACCCTTTAGGTTCATAGAATTAACCTTGGTCCACAGAATTGACTGCGACCCTCTAAATCAGTCACCTCAACTCTTTAGGTCCACATAATTGATCTATGTCTACAAAATCGACCTCGACTCTATGAATCAGTAATCTCAACTCACCTCAACTCTATATTATTGACCTAGTTTCACAAAATCAACCTTGACCCTCTAAATTGGTCACCTCAACTCTTTAGGTCCACAATATTGACATAGATCTGTAGAATCAATCTCATTCCTATAAATTGGTCACCTCAAAGTTTTATGTATGTAGAATTTACCTAGGTCAACATAATCGACCTCGACCCTCAAAATTGGTCACCTCAACTCTTAAGGTTCGCAAAATTGACCACGAACCTTGTAATATGTCATCTCAACTCTTTAAGTCTTTATAATTGACCCTGACCCTATGAATTGGTTACACTTAACTCCTTAGGTCCGAAAAATTGACCTCAGGTCTCTAAAATGGTAACTTGACTCTTTAGGACCACAGAATCAACCTTAACCCTGTCGATGGATCACATCAACTCTTAATGTTCACATACTCGACTCATTTCTGTAAAATTAACCTCGACCCTCTGAATCGGTCACCTCAACTCTTTAGGTTCATAGAATTGACCTAGGTCCATAGAATTGACCTTAACCCTTTATATCAGTCACCTTAACTCTTTAGGTTCACATAATTGTCATAGTTCCGTAGAATCCACCTCGCCCCTGTAAATTAGTCACTTAACTCTTTAGGTCTGCAGAACTAACCTAGGTCTACAGAATCAACCTCGACCCTCTGAATCGACCACCTCCACTCTTTAGGTTTGTTGAATTCACCTAGGTTCGTAAAATCAACCTCGACCCTCTAAATTTGCCACCTAAACTGTTTAGGTCTACGGAATTGACCTAGGTTCAAAAAAATCGACCTTTACCCTTTGTATCGTCCACCTAAACTCCTTAGGTCCCCAGATTTGACCTAGTATGCAAAATTGACCTCATCCCTCTGAATCGCTCACCTAAACTCTTTAGGTATGCAAAAGTGACATAGTTCCGTAGAATCGACCTCGACCCTCTAAATTGGTCACCTTAACTTTTTAGGTCCATATATTTGACCTGGACCTTCTGAATGAGACACCTCGACTCTTTTGGTCCACATAATTGACATGCATCCTCAAAATTAGCCTTAATCCTTTTAATAGCTAGCCTTCATTCTCTCAAATCCCTAGTGGAAGCTTTGACCCTCCAAAACTTGCTGAGCCATCTAAATTTTGACCACCTCTGCTTGTTCCAAGCTCGCCTATCGAGGGAATTTGTAGACACCTAACCTTATTACCCTCCAAATACCTTCTTAGGTCCTTAGCACTTCTCCTCCCACCCTGAGACCCCCAGGTTATTCTTTAAATCTTGATCCCTAGGTCATTGAGCTTTTGAGAACCCTGTTTGACTATGGTAAACTATCCAACCTAAGCAAAGATCATTGAAAATTCATAGGGCTCTGAATCACTTTTTCAACGTTCAATATCTTGTGTAAATCATCCTTACAATTCGCGTGTACTCACCTTATTACTCTAAACACTGGTCTAGATCCCACCAGGCACTCTCGAGCCCCGTTTGACTTTGTTCAACTCTCTAGTTTGAGATAAACTCATTTCATCTTTATAGGGCTCTTAATTACCTTTTATGGTCCATATTGTGCATGAATCGGCCTTAGGGTTCGCGTGTACTCTCATATTTTACTATAAACCTTGATCTAGAGGCCACCGGGAGTTGTCGAGCCGCCTTTAAGTTTGGTTAACCCTCCAACTCGAGTCAATATCATTGACCTTCATAGTTCTATGAATATACTTTCCAACGGTCCATACCGTGTGTGAATAATCCTCACAGTTTGTGCATACTCACCTTTTTACTCCGAGAACCCTTGTCTAGAAGCCATCGGGCACTTTCGAGCCCGTATGGCTTTAATCAACTATTGATCCTGAGAGTGTCCCGTAGATTTTCATAGGAATTTGAAAATTATTCCCAATTGTCCCAGAACTAATCTACGTGCAATTCCTATCCAAGATTTATAGTTCTACCTCAAATTTCATGGGTTTTTATCATCTTTCAAGACTAAAATCAATTTCTACACTAACATGGAAGATATATTCCCTGAAAACTAATGTAATTAAATCACTTGCTATATTTTACACTGTTTTCACATCGAGCTCTGACCCGTTTGCCTTCAAATCTATTTTCTTGAAAAACCTTTTCGGTGCCCAGCTACAGGGACGCCAAGCTTAGGAGTTCCATTTCAGTGACGTGGTGTAGTTGCTGTGGAAGTTATAGGATCCGGATGATAGACACCTCCACATTTTATATTGATTCCATTTCAGACTTATTCAGTTGTTAGGTCATGTCGCCCCATTTCTTTTAGAGACAGTTTTATCATACTCAGTTTCATTGCAGTTTTGGAGTTAATTCATTTATTATTCAGACATTGTATTTGGTTTTATTCAGTATTTGGGATTATTCAGAGGAGTGTTACTCCAGACTCATTTATTATTCCATTATTATTTTGATGTTACTGTGATGTGATGGTGGTACCATTTATCTAATAATTTTAATTGGTTGCATGTTAATTTAATTTAATAAAATTTGACAACTCACTTTTTAAATATTAGGTGGCTAGTAATTGTTTAAATAAATATTTTCAACGGTGATGCTATGAACTGAACCAACTTGACATTTTGTATTAATTTGAATAAAGGAGTAGCTACCCAGTATTTAATTAGTCGGGGTGTGACAGGTGGTATAGCGTTGCGCATATACATATGCCTAAACATTTGTTTTCCCATCCAACATGCACATTCACTTTCTCCCCAGTGAATCGTAATTCGGCAGACACTAACATCATATTTTCTATAATTCTCTTTATTCCATGTAGTCCTTAGGATGACTCCTCTTCGTCCTTCCCATGACATGAGCTAGATTATTCCTTTTTTCTCTATTATTTTTCATACAACACACATGAGTCACATCTTAGAGAAAAATAAGAACATTATTATAGCCCATGGGAGATTGAAAAGGTAGAATGGATGCCTAACACCTTCCCATTTTGTAACATAATCTATGGACCCTCAATTCAGTTGGTTTCTTATGGATCAATTTACTTTTGATGTCATTCTTTCAGGGATAAGTATATTCTTTTTCCTAGTTTGAGTAAAATAGCTTAACGACTCCATTTTTTACATTTTCCTCCCCTCTGACGATGACTTAATTATATTCGTGGTAGTTCACGAAGATCGCACGAGTGGACTAAAGTGGATTTCTAAGATCTAATCCACACATGCGGAGAGAGATTTCTCTATTTTCTTTCTCTTTTTTGGAGCCACCCCACGCCAGGATGGCCATATGCTTGTTTTTTCTCCACAAATCATGGGGTAAGTTTACATTGAATATGATTATTATTGTGTATATGTTAATATTGTGACCATTCATTGAAATGTGAATATAAACATGATCTAAATATAATTAGAATGTATAATTTTATTAATTCCATGATCAACCTACTTTAGATAGTAATTAGGTTAGTTTTCATTAGTAATTTGATTAATTATCCTTTTAATTTGAAATAACATTATTAAAAGATTATTATAACATGTTTTTATTGTTAATCAGTTAAAAGATTCCAATTGTGTGAATTGATAACTTAAAATCAATAGATTTTTGATAAATTTTGTTCTGATTAGGGTTCTTGAATTTTAATACGAGTTTTTGTTAAATTTTGGTGTAATATTGGGTTTTGACGATAGAAATAGGTTCCGACTATTGTTTTGATGTGGTTTTATCATTTGGGTGTTGATTTGGTGCTTAGAAGAATCTTTTTTGTTCATTCATATCAAAGGATAAATGGTGTTATTCAGAGTCAATCGATCAATCGACGCTTGGTCGTCGATCGATTGATAGTAGCGAGAAGGGCTAAGGTGGGATTTTTTTTTTGGTTTGGATTTTAAGATTTTGGATCTTTGGGTTAGTTTGTTTTGTCCTTGAGATTTATTAGACTATGGTTTGTTTGTTTTTCCCTTGAGCTTTATTAGACTATGGAATAGAGTTAGAATCTAATATTTTGAGGTGTTGTAAATTAGTTTTTGGGGTAGTTTATTATAGTGAATTCATTGATTTGAAGGGGTTAAATTAAGGATTGAACCGGTTATAAACCCGAGTGTAGGATGGGTATTAATTGGGAATTGGGAAGCTTAGAGATTGTGTCTTGTTGGTATGGATTATTAGAACATTGGTATTGATTAGTGAGGTATTTATCTTTCGAGCAAGTTTAGGAATTTGGGTAAAATCCCTAGGGGAGGGAAGTTATCATAATAGATGGTTTTATATAAATTAGGTGTGGATTGATACTTAGATGCGATAACTTAGGAGATTAAATTAGGCCTAATTGAAATTGAATATAGTTGATATATGAATTTCAGTGTATGGTAGGATGAGATTATACCTAGATTTGGGAACAAGGAGTATTAGGGTTATTATATGTTTGGGATATGAACATAAGGTTAAAGATCTGTTATACCATTTTATGATAGCGATGAAAATATGAACCGGTACCTTGGGGTCAGTATAAGTATGTAATTTACCTTAACCTATTTCTGATGGTCATACATGTGTTGTCTTTAACTAGTTAGTGAGGTTTATGCATGTGTTTTCTTTAACCCGTTAGTGAAGTTTGTGATTACTTGTATGTAATATGTGAAATCCATACCATCTATTTTTTTCATTAGTAGGCATACTAGGAGGGATTCCATGACGGGGAACATGCGATGCAGATCATACTGGTACCCCGATGGGTAGACGATCTCTTCCTTGGTCATATTTACCCATGAGTCACACGTTTAGGTCCGCGATCGAGATGGCTTAAGGGGATATTTCTTTCACAAGTCTTTGGTATGGTAGGCATCATAACTGATGGCTAGACTATGATTTATCCTTTGTAATGTTGAGGTCTTAGGTTTAGGATGACCTAAGACTATACTAGTACATGAGAGAGACCCTTGGAGAAAATAAGAGTTGGACTTTATTATGTGTAGGTGTACGATTAGCCCACTTGTTCGTACATGCTGGGGGGTTGTACCTTTGTATAGATATTAGACGTGAGTAGAGTCTTTCTCCTACCATATGTGATTAATGTGTAATGGTATCAGAGATAGTTGTACCTATTTATATGCTATGATGGAGATGTATATGACTTATAATAGGTATGCCATCTACATACATATGTTTCGTATTTGTGTATTACATATACTAGAGATGTGTATATTGCATTATTAGCAAAATATAGCTAAAAGTGAATAGATCTGAGATATGAACCAGTTCTTGGTATTGTGGATATTTTGTGAGAAGTACCTTAGGATTTGTGATCTCACTACATCATGTGACTTGTATTAAAAGAGATGAACGTTTTATAGTAATGATAAAGACTAAATAATGATATTGTAGTACTTTAATCAAATGGGCTACATATGGGTTAGGAATTTCGAACCACATTGTGGACCAAATTCAAATCTAATCGTATTCTACAAAGGCTTTTTTTTTACCTTTTTTTAAAACTATTTTTATAGGTTCTTGTAACTATGGTTCATCTGGACGCGGGTTCATTGAAGGATATTCTCCAGTGACAACCCGTTTCTTATTCCTAGGATTATAGGAGTCGAGCAAGTGCACCTCATCCTATTATTGTACTCTTTTATTTTCAGTTAGGTTGTTCATGTATATAATTATTTTCAAAGTTAGACATTTGAATAAAGATATTTATTTTTTAGAGATAGCTAATGTTGTATTGGCAGTGATTGGTATCAGAGTTGGTTTTGTGTTGATTAAGTATTTTCATTATCATGTCATTGTTCTTTAGGTTTTAATTATTTCTTATGCATAGAATGTTACCAAAAGTTTTTTATTTTCTTGAATTTTATATTAGACTTGATCAATCTAGTTCTGGATTTTATGAGGTTTCACAAATTTGGTTGCAATTAACTTGATTTGCACCACAATCAACTTAAATTTGTACATTCTAGTACAAAATTGATGGAGGAGGTTAGGATTCTATCGATCATTGATATTCTCAATGACAAATAAGCTATCCTCAATCTTTAGCTCGTTATTGTCGTTTGTATCCCCAATTTTTTTCAAAAGACACAAAATTACATTTTTAAAATTATTACTCTCACTTATATTTGAACTATAAAAAGTGTTTTTGCAAATTTTTTGTTATTTCAAATTGTTGGGACTGTTTTAGTTTGTATTCATAAATTATAATGATATCTCTTCAGTTCTGTATGGTTGCACAAATTTTTTAATTATATAAATTATTATAAGGAATCCAACTGATGATTCCAATGCACACAATAACCAACCCATCAATTATCTCCATCTCAAGAAGTAATCACATTATTTTTCAACATTACAATTTGGAACTTTGAAATTTGATGATTACAATAAATCTTATTTTTGTAGATTGAAAATGCTCAGAATTTGACATGTGGAACATATGCGCATGTTAGTGAACAAGTTTATTTCTTGAGACAACTGCTCATGTTAGTGTAACTAAACTTAGTTCTCATAACTCTAAACTTTGTGTGAAGCTGTGAATATGAACCCATTTTTATGACATTTTTACATAGTTGAAACCAAATATAAAGTAGACGATTTTATATGGATGTTATGTTAGTTTATATTTTGATATTGGCTTATTGATTAATTTGGTTGTTTGTGTGTTAAATATCTTCAAAAAGTCCTAAAAATAAATGAAACTCTACTATTTTTTTTATCATTATGATAGGTGGCAAGTGGAAGTGCAGTGATGCATGCAACTGAGGCATCCTAGTAGACTAGTAGACTTAAACCTTGTTCTTGCACAATTTTCTTCTGATATTAATAAATCTTCTCACAAGCAATTGGCAATAGGTCAACGATTATGTGAATTACCAAAACAATCCCAATCAACCCCTCTCACGGTGGAAGAACAAATCACAACTATTTATACTGGAACAAATTGTTATCTTGATTCATTAGAAATTGGATAGGTAAAGAATTTTCTTGTTGAGTTACGTACTTAAGATATTAGGCGCTATGTGTATTGACTTGTACCTAACTTTCTCTCATGGGGAGTACGTTCATAAGAATGAAACTCAAAGGAATTAACGAGATCCATCACAAGCGATGGAGCATGTGGTTTAATTCGATGCAAAGAAAAGAACCTTACCAGCGATTGACATGCTGCGAATCCTCTTAAAAAGAGGGGTGCCTTTGAGAACGCACCCTGTAAGGTTTTCTTCTTTGCATCGAATTAAACCACACGCTCCACTGCTTGTGCGGACCCCCGTCAATTCCTTTGAGTTTCATTCTTGCAAACATACTCAATGTAAATTTTTTGTGGTTTCTTTTTAATTAATGAATTAATATTTCTATCCTTCATTTAAAATTTAAGGATGAAAGAACGAGAAGGTCAAAGTAAGCAATCCAAGTTGAGAAAATCACTTCATGTAAGTGTTTGAATTTTTTATTATTATTATAGTATTACTAATCATTAACCATTTATTGATGCAATATTTTCTATTCTTTTTATAGAAAGAACCGTGAAAAAAGAAGAAGTGTCATCAAAACCACCAAAAGATGCCTAATAATGGAAAGTTAGTTAATATGTGATTATAATTTATTGATAGAAATTTCTGTTAATAAATTTTCTTCTACCTAAACTTATTTTTTTAGTTGTGAAAAAACACTCAATATGTTTTGTACGCAAAAATGTTAGAACTCATTACTCCCCGACTTCCAAAAGTGAATTTTTTGCACGTGGATTCATTGTAAGCAAGGGCCTGTTAATTAAAGTAGGGGGATGCTATTGGGCCATGGAATTTGGAAAATATATATTGAAAAGATATTTGTTGCAAATAAATTGTTGCCTAGACATTATGGAAAATAATCGACCATTGTAGATACGTATTATATGATGTCTCTTGGGATATTGCTAACGTAAAAGTTTTATTACTTTTCGTTTTGATTTTAACAACATAAGAACAAATATTAATGACAGTTTATTATTTTTTTATTGGTTGAAGAAGACGTTTGACTTTGATGGGTGTAGTTAGGATCTTAATTATACAGGTTTCTTTTCGTTCATTTTTTCGTTTTCTTTTTTGGGGCATCACATTATATGTTTTACTTTTAGGCACACTTTTATGTACGATGGATGTTCTTAGTCTTTTTTTTGTAACGTATCAATTTCATTACAACACTTTGATTGTAATTTTATTTTTGTTACATTATTTTAGATTAATGTTATGGAAATAAATGTAGATTAAATGAAACTAGTAAATAAAACGATAATGGTTAACTTATGAAATTAAAGTTTAATGACTGAAATAGATTCTATCTCACAAAAAGGTTGCTCGACACTTTTTTAAGTAAAAAAGTATTCTACGGATTTCCTAAAGGCCGCCAAAATTGTATTCAACATTCATATTATATGGGAAGATTATTCCAGGTTTTTTTAAATGTCACATAATTTTCGTGCCAGCATTAATAAAATTCTGGTAAAGATTACATTTAATGCATTTTAAAGAAATACGGTGAAAAATGTTGCTAAACCTTTCAAGGAATTTATGAAAATTACACATAGCTTTGACCACATTGGTAATTAGGGAACTTATGCAAATGACAGCAAAAGTGCGGGCAAAAACCATACCGCTACCCTGATGGCATCCCCATAGAGCCTAAGATGGTGGGGGATTATCGTTAGAAACTGACAAGTCGGTAGAGAACTAAAAATATGAAGGTTCAAGTGGGTGAGTTTCATCTCACTCACCGAAAAATGAAAGAAGGAGGTAATTTCCCAACATCTCTCGGTTAACTCTCGTACCATGAATGTACTAGGTCATCTCCAAACAATCAAAAAAAGACCAAAGCCTAGGTCATGAACCCTATCCCTGATAATAAGAGGAAAATGCGCTCTCTCCCAGAGAGTCACCACCCACTAGGGAAACCCTTAAGCTCAATGCAAGTGGTGCTATCCTTATGAGGCTCGTGATTGATGTGCAAAAATAATACTAAAAATGAATAAAAAACAAAATAACATGTCAAAAAAAAATACTTCAAGCCAATACATAACAAAAAATAAAATCATAAAAATAAATACATAACAGGCCGCCATGCACAACGTTGGAAAATGTGCACAACAAGCTCTCGCAATAAGTCAATGTGATCTCCTAGTTAGGGCACGTGGTGGAGCACCCCATGTTCCTCACCTCTGGTTCCTTTTTAAGTTCTACACATGCCCGGTTATTAGTCTCATCATCCTCAGGCACAAGCCTCACGCCAAGAAGTTCTCCCAATAACATATCCAACTTCTCTCCAACAACATCTCTCTTAATCATGACATAGGACGAAGACTCACAAAAACACTCGAAAAGCAAAGACAAGTGGAATCTATAAAAAAATTAAGAGAAAGGGAGAAGTTAAAAGCTATTAAGATTGCCAAGAAACTGCCTTATATAAAAGGGCCAGGTGCATGACCGATTGATCAATCGCATTCTTGTCCGATCAACACTTGCTAGATCAGTCAAATTCACTTGAACAAATAAAAATCATTATTCTTCCCATCAAAATTCATTCTTCAACTAATTAAATTTTCTTTTGTCAAATTGAATCATTCTTTTCAAACTCATTAATTATCAAAAATAAAAACCCCCAAATCCATTATCCTTCTCAATCAAATCCTAAGTTCAATCCCTAATTCTTTTCAATAAGTTACAAAAAAAATCCTTAACAAAATTAAGTAAGAAATTATTGACCTTCCCGAATGGTTCGGTGTATCGACAAACACCTTGTCCCACGCAGACAGCTTCCTAACGATTTGGTGTATTGACAAACACCTCATCCCAAGTGAATACTTTCCAAATGATTCGGTGTATCGACAAACACCCTGTCCCAAGAGGACACTTCCTAAATGATTTTGTGTATTACCAAACACCTTATCCCATGAAGACATCTTCCCCCTACTATTCAGTGTATCGACAAACACCTCATCCCAAGCAGACACTTTCCTAACAAATTCAGTGTATTGATAAACACCTCGTCCTAAGAGTACACTTTCTAAATGATTAGGTGTATCAACAAACAACTTATGCCAAGAGAACTCTTCCTTATCAATTCGCTGTACATAAAAACACCTTATCCCAAAGGGGCTTCTGTAATACCCCGTATTTTTATGGATTTTAAATTTGGAGATTTATAAATTTAAATTGAGATATTAATCCAAAAATTTATTTTTATATTTACAAGCGTGATGTGATTTAGTAATTATTGGAAATTTTTTGAATATTACTGGATGAGTAAATTAATATATGAGATTTATTTTATTAAAATTGTCACGAGTGAATAAAATGGCAATTATGGAAATTTAAGTCAGGATGTGCATGTGTCGTGTCGGGACTAAATTAGTATTATTAAAAGTGAATAAATTATAAGTCGCCCGTATGGTCATTTCGAGTGTGCCAATGTGTCCGAAAGGGTCGAGATAGTCAGAAAACTATACCCGGGGGTTTAGTTTGGGTCTCGGGACGTTTTTAGGCCTAATCGGTAACCCGAGAGGGCATTTTGATAATTTTCTATTTTTTGGCCTTTAGTAATGACGAAAATGAATAAGATTATATCAGATGGAGTGCCAGGGAAGTTAAGGTTATTAGAACCAAAAGGGAAGGAGGCCATAGGAAGAAGAAGGGAAAAAGCTTTCCAAGTGTTCAAGGCCAAGAACCACCAATCTTGCACCCTCACCACCACTAAAGCGTAGATCGGAAGAAAAGGATTACTGCGATACCAATTAAAGTCATCGAATTAGACCTTTAATTCTCAGGCAAGTATCTATCTTTCTTCTCTTTTAAGTTAATTGTCACACCATTTTAGATTAGGATGATTGAACATATGTTTCATGGAAGAACTCAAGGATTTAGAGGACCTAATCACATGTTGTAGGGAAAATAAATAAACTCGGGGCATCCCAATCATATGTAGCGGATTACCCACGAAATTTCATTAATTTAGAAGTGATAAATATGGAAAAAGACACAAAACCATGAAAGTTTAGAGGAAAGTTAGGGTTCTTGATAATTAAAATGAATTGACCATTAATTCAATTCCGTTGTTAAAATTATGCATGTTTTACGTTGGAAATCTTGCATATATGTGTATAGAACTTGTGGTAATGTCCTTTAAGAATTTGGGAGTTGTTAATGATGTTTTTGGAGAAATTGAAAGATGAAACCCGTAGGTTTTAATGGCAGTTTCTGGGCAAGAACTGCTTGATCGATCGATCGACCCAAGAACATCGATAGATCGACCCCATTTCCTCGATCGATCCACCCCTCCCAGAAAACTGCATATTTCTCGTTCGTTGGTTTAATCCGGTTTTAATTCATAGGAACCCTTGATTGTTGTTGTTGGAGTATAATGGGACATATAGAAGACCAATAGAGCCTAGGTGGACCCCATTGAGTGAAACTTAGTGTAAGATGAGATTTTGGGTTCACGACGAATTATTCATGTGTATACGAAATCATGCGAACATTTAATGAAAAGATCGAGACTCGTAAGGGAGTTAGACCAGAAGGTAAGTGAGTGTATGCCTACTGAAATTATACTTAGAATACTTCGAGAGAGGAGAAGTGAGTATGAAGTGAAATATAATGAGAATAAAAATGACGAGTCCGTTATGCGTAATAATCGAGTAAAATGTGTTAATAACGGATAATTATAGTCATGGGTCGTGGGCACACCTAACTTAGAAATGTGGATATTTATATATATATGACTGTGTGATTGTGCATATATTATATATCTGTATAAAAATCATACTCGGGCTACTTGCTATCATGGGGGTTTCCGCGCCGGGACGGTCTTATCTCGATTGAGCCTTTATGGGGGATATTAACTCGTACCCTTGAACATAGGATTCCTTGGTACAGGCTATCTGATTGATAGTCAGACGGTCCTAAGAGACGTGAGGGTATGTACTGACCTCTTAGTGACTTGGAACTATGCTTCGCCTCCATTTGTATGTGTCTTATGTTAATACAGTTCGAGAGGGATTCCGAACTAGTATTTCCCTTAATATGACTGATATGGGTACTTGATAGCAGAGTATGCCAGCACCATAGATTTTATGCGGGATGTCGTTTGTATATATATTATATGAGTGATTAATATATATATAATTATGCTTAAGTATGGGAACTTTCTACTGTGCATAAAAGTAGTTAAATAATGAATCAATACTCCGACGCTATTATAAGTGTGTGAGAAATTTTGTGACATCACTCGGATATTTTTTTATATAAAATAAGATATGTAAGATCTTAAATTTCAGGAATTTATTTATCTTCGCCATCGTAGTTAGCGGTATGAAACTTTAGGGGAAAGCTATGTTAAAATAAACTTTTGAGGTAAATAGTACGGTAGGCGTGCACACTAGAGGAGAGGTGAGAATTGCTCAAGAGAGTGATGCGTACTATCATGATTGTTACATTAGCCGGTAAGCAATTTATTTACTTGCTAAACTATTTTTAAACTGTTTTACACTCGGGCTATCACCCGTTTCCTGTTATTTCTTTTCTCTTGTGTATGTATGTATATATTACAGGTGCCCAGCCACAGGGGAGACATGCTTAGAATTATTGGATCGGATGCGCTGCGGCTTATGTGGGAGTTGCAGGCCATTGCTTAGACGACCTCATTGTTGACTCTACTCCTACTTTTAGTTTCTCTTAGTTAGGGCATGTGTCGCCCGTTTCCCTATTCTATTGGATTTTTCAGAGTTATGTTCATTTATATTTCCGGTATTTGGTAATCTTTGGGATTTAATTATGGTCAGGATTGTTTTATTTATAGTTTTAAACTCGTTTGGTTTATGTGGATAATTCAAATTCTTGTGTGTTATTATTCATCCTTAGTATTTTGAAATTCTTAAACTGTGGGTTATTAAATAGGTTTTCAAGTTTGGATTTAATAAAATTGGATATAAGCTCTTAAATTGTTTTGACACTTAGATTAATTATTTAGGGTGTTTGAATTGGAAATTTTATTTTGCGACAGTGACGCTAAGAATGAATCGACCGCTCACCATGATTTTAATTTAATAAATGACTAGTATTTAATTAGGCAGGGTGTCACAGGTGGTATCAGAGCATCAGGTTCTAGTGTCCTTTAGGATATGTGCGGCTTATTGTGCTTCCAACGTTGCTTTGTTTTATATAGAGCCCTATGTTTAGGATTATTGGTTTCTATGGTGAGATTCCGTTCTCCAGCTATAATGTATGTATATTCGTAAATTCTAATTGCGTTCGGATGTGTGCATGTGACGAGCGATGAAGGATGTCAGACGAGGGCCGTTAGGCGAACATCAAGAGGCAGGGATCAATCGAGGTTGTAAAGTATATTCGAGGATGATAACCATAGTCGAGGTCACCCCTATTGGGGAACGAGAGGCCAGGATTGTAAAGACGGCTAAGATGCAACCTACAAATTTTAAGTGCTGCTATAGTCGAAAGTGAGGACAAATTTGACCCACTCAACGTGGTGCGCTTGTGAGAGGGTCGAAAGGTAAAAATTGAGGAGAGTTATCAGCGAAAATTCTAGACATGCGGGAATTGTGTGTGTTACCCAACGAAGGTAATATATTTAAAGGCTTGGAAATATAGTGGAGTGTGGTTAACTAGAAGTGAAAATTTGGTGTAAGATTTTTCTTGACTCAGGGGAGAAAAGTTACAATTGTGGGAGTCAACCACCACCATTAGTAGTGAAAATGTCGTGTCAATGAAAGGACCTTAGGTACAGTTTAACCGCACATTCTTTCATCAGTTGTTCAGGATAAGATATGAACGTCATACTGAACCCATTACGAAAGGGCCGGACAGGGGTATATTTGTAAATGGATTTAAATTTTAGCAAATTTTGTATCAGCGGGAGTGGATACCAATTGTAGAGAAGATTTCAAGTGGGAAATCGACCCGTGAGGAAATATTATCAACACTTAAAGATAACTCTGTTAGACTGTCGATCCATATGGTGACAATGCCATGCATCGTCCGAAGATATCTTAACACTCTTATGAAGGGAGCTAACATAATCAGAAGACTTATTGGAAAGTGAGTCTAGATGAATAGTAGTTAATAAAACACCGCAAGGGGGAGACCCATGGAGGGGCTCATTGAAATGATTCGGATATCTAAATTCTTACCAAGCGATGATGAATTCAGTAAGGGTTATTGAAGACAGTAGCACGTTCCTTAAGGCCAACAAATCTAAGGGAACAACGGGGGTAGCCACCAGTAATTGAGCGTACCAAAGTCCGAGAAGGACAATCCTAATATGGTTAGTATGACAGGTAATAAGTGGATCGTGTGTAGAGGTATTTTGTGAAAAGTTATTCACATGCGTTAATGTTTACCCGAAGTGAGTAAAGGGACAAGAGTAGGATGCCTAGTAAAGGACAACGATTAAAGTAGTTTTGTTTTGGTTTGAACATACGTGTTACATTCGGGCACCATTTGTGTAGTCAAGACGATTTGCAAGGTAGAAGTATGAGTTTTATCCTCAGAGGATGAGGAGTGCTTTATGTGACACGAGCGAGTCACTATATTTTGCTCATTTCTAGATTAGCATGTGAGACAAGTTAGTGCGTATAACTATAAACATTATTCTTATGTGAATATTTTCCCTACCATAGTGGGATTATCCTTAGTGCTATCCGCAGAGGATAAATGGGTGTATTAATAGTGTTATATACTTTATTGAGGTTACTCATTATAGTGATGTGATAAACGAGTATGATATTGTCTTTGTTATAACTTTATAGTAATGGGTAGTACGATAGTAGGCAGTTATTGCAAGGTTATCGGAATGGTTGCATTAGTACAGCATGTTTGTTCTGGTGAGGCCTCACCTGTGAGAAGGTCGGACTCGCACTTATATTTTTATTCTAGAAACTTCAAAGGGGATAGTGGGCTCGAGATATTCGATCCCAGTGTGTGTAGGGACTTTGTTGTCATGATTCAGTATGTATTGGGTTTACTGTTGAGCGAAAAGATTTAACTCATTATTATGTTTAGCGCTCAGGACTTGGTGATAGGAAGAGCGCATTGATATATCTATCCTTTAGAGATATGAGATTTAATAATTACACCCATATGTTTGGGGACAGGATTTCGAGAATCCCAATGGTATGTATTCGAGGTTTATGGAATGTGATTACCACCAATGCGGAACGATAGTGCAATTGACGAAATGTTCTTTGTTAAGTGTAATTACGAGAAGATATGTAACTTTATTGTCAAAAGACGAAAGAAAGGGGTACATGCTATGGACGGAGGGCCTAACGGATTTCGATAATTGACAATGCTAGGTAGTAGTGTATCGGGGGGGTTCCTTGTTTGGATTTCACTTTGCGAGACATACCACGCATGAAACTTAGCGTAAAGTAGGAAATAGGGAGATGTTTGGTCGTTAGTCCATGATTTTTGTACCTTGGTCATAATAGGAGTAGGTAATTATATATATAAGTTGGGAGTTAAATTACGATTTATGGCCAGTGGAGCCGGTGGTGTGGTAAGAAAGCATTGAAAGTTTTGCTTTATCACTACGAGTTGAAAGATGGAATGATGATAAGGGGAATTTAAAATTGTGATTTCTAGGGGTGATTGAGAATACCCAAGTGTTGTAACCGCGTTCTGAGCACAAGGGAAATAAAGATTTGGGATGATTTTTAGTGTGGATTATCTAGGAAGAATTCTTAATACAAGAAAGAAGACTTGTATTTGTTTTGATGTATATATGAGCATTGGTGATTTATTTTAGTTGTTGTATTTATTTGGGAGGATTGTTGTACTTATTTGAAGAAATTTGAGATTTGTGTTTTCTCTTTTGTTATTGTGGGATGTAAATGCTCTATAACTTGTATTTTGATGAATTTGGCCAGTTTTATCGATGAGTAGCGCACCGTTCGCTCTTCCTAGATGGGCGGGGTGTTACACAATGCGGGCATCCTGGTTTGCTGATGTTAGAATTGTCTGAGTTGTAGGGATGTGGGAATATACGTGTGGACTATATGTTTATGGAACTAAAATAACAAGGTGGAAGTCGTAAAGTGGATTAAGCGTCGCGTGAATAAGGATGATCCATATATATGTGTGCGATTAGAGTAGGACGCCCGAATTTGATTATAAGGCTGTAGGAAGCCATTTAAAAAGGGGTATTCCTTGATAAGGGTAGGATTTAATTATTATGGAGAACATTCAGAGCATAGTTGTAATTAGTCAAATGTTGAGAGCGACTAACGTGTACAAAGAGTGAAGATGTTAGTATGGTATAAAAGGTCCAGAAGTGCACATCGTGGAGAAAAGTGCGCGGATCGGAACTTTTAGTATACGCAAAGGAAAGAAGGGGAGTATTAAGTGTCACTTAATGTGAGACATTTCAAATGGAAGTTGATGTTGAGCGAGGCATAGTGAGTGGTCTCCTCATACACCACTCATAGATAGAAATAGGTTCAAACAAGAGATCAACCAGAGTATTTTATGGCTATCGATAATTCCTATAGTGGAAGAGGCCAGTAAAGTCCGTAAAGTTTCTTGGATGAGTTGCCAACCTCAAGGTAAGATCAAGAGTTCCTTCGAACATGTGGAACAAGATGCCCAAGAAGGAAGTGATTTACACTCCTTGGAGTGATTTGCAATATTAGCTAGTGTGCCCTAGTCTTCCTTCGAGAGGAAGGATTGTGCCGATACGTGGTCCTACATGATATTTTTCTGAATTAGGTTGAGATTTTTGGACCCCACCTTCAATATGGGATTTCAGGAAGCAGCGGGGATATCATTTCATTTTAAGAAGGTTGTATCACCCATGATCCAGGGAGTAAGCGAGCGCTGATTGACCATTAGTGGATCAGTGTGAAAATAATTTTGGATTCATGATGATCATTTCTTTTCCACAACGGTTCTAGCTAACAAGTGGAGTATATTATGGTAAGCGGGGTGGATATTACCTAATGGTAGGGTTCCGTGGGATCACTCGTACCTGTTTATTGTGAACAAGATGCTTATTGAGGTTTTGGTGTAAAAAAACCTTAACATTTCTCACTATGAATGTTAAGAGATGGGCGGATAATAAGAATTTTGGATTGGTTGAGTTAGAATATGATGTTTATGGTGGAATTACCATGGCTGTTTTAGACAAGCAAGTCGTGGTAAAATGTTCGCGTGGTTTCTCTCAGAATGGGAGATTTGTGTTTAGATAAATACGAGTAATTATCATGTCGTGAGGTGCGGCCTCCCAATAATATTGAAATTATGGGAGTCAATGATGTATAGGCTCGTCTTATGCGAATGTTATCGGATAGGAGCATATTGTGTAGTGTCGTTAATGAGAGTGTTAAACAAGCTTGATGTGAAATGGGGGTTATAGTGATTGAGCGCCTTACTCTGAAGTTAGTTTGCATACTAATAAGGTATCCAAAATTATTTTTACCGGATATGCCTTATTTTCCGAATTTTGGGACGAAATTCCATTATTAGGCGGGAAGTATGTAATACCCCGTATTTTTATGGCTTTTAAATTTGGGGATTTATTAAATTTAAATTGAGATATTAATTTAATATTAATCGAGAAATTTATTTTTATATTTACTGGCGTGATGTGAGTTAGTAATTATTGGAAATTTGCTGAATATTACTGGATGAGTAAAGTAATATATGAGATTTATTTTATTAAAATTGTCACGATTGAATAAAATGTCAATTTGGAAATTTAAGTCAGGACACGCCTGTGTCGTGTTAGGACTAAATTAGTTTTATTAAAAGTGAATAAATTATAATTAGACCGTATGGTCATTTTGAGTGTGCCAATGTGTCCGTAAGGGTCAAGATAATCAGAAAAGTGTACCCGAGGGTGTAGTTTGGGTCTCGGGACGTTTTTAGGTCTTACTGGTAACCCGGGAGGAAATTTTGGTATTTTTCTATTTTTGGCCTTTAATAATGACGAAAATCATTAAGATTATATCAGATGGAGTTCTAGGGAAGTTAGGGTTCTTAGAACCAAAAGGGAAGGAGGCCATAGTAAGAAAAAGGGAAAAAGCTTTCCAAGTGTTCAAGGCCAAGAACCACCAATCTTGCACCCTCATACCACTAAAGCGTAGATCAGAAGAAGAGGATTACTACGATACCAAATAAAGTCATCAAATCAGACCTTTAATTCTCAGTCAAGTATCTATCTTCCTTCTCTTTTAAGTTAATTATCACACCATGTTAGATTAGGATGATTGAACCTATGTTTTATGGAAGAACTCAAGGATTTAGAGGACCTAATCACATGTTGTATGGAAAATAAATAAACTCTAGACATCCCAATCATATGTAGAGGATTACCCACGAAATTTGATTAATTTAGAAGTGATAAATCTGGAAAAAGACGTAGAACCATGGAAGTTTAGAGGAAAGTTAGGGTTCTTGATAATTAAAATGAATTGGCCATTAATTCAATTCCGTTGTTAAAATTATGCATGTTTCACATAGGAAATCTTGCATATATGTGTATAGAACTTGTGGTAATGTTCTTTAAGAATTTGGGAGTTGTTAATGATGTTTTTGGAGAAATTGAAAGATGAAACCCGTAGGTTTTAATGGCAGTTTCTGGGCAAGAACTGCTTGATCGATCGATTGATCGACCCAAGAACATCGATCGATTGACCCAAGAACATCGATCGATCGACTCCATTTCCTCGATCGATCCCCCCCTCCTAGAAAATTGCATATTTCTCGTCCGTTGGTTTAATCCGGTTTTAATTCATAGGAACCCTTGATTATTGTTGTTGGAGTATAATGGGACATATAGAAGACCAATAAAGCCTAGGTGGACCCCGTTGAGTGAAACTTAGTGTAAGATGAGATTTTGGGTTCACGGCGAATTATTCATGTGTATACGAAATCATGCGAACATTTAATGAAAAGATCGAGACTCGTAAGTGAGTTAGACCAGAAGGTTGGTGAGTGTATGGCTACTGAAATTATACTTAGAATACTTCGAGAGAGGAGAAGTGAGTATGAAGTGAAATCTAAATGAGAATAAAAATGACGAGTCCGTTGTGCGTAATAATCGAGTAAAATGTGTTAATAACGGATAATTATAGTTATGGGTCGTGGGCACACCTAACTTAGAAATGTGGATATTTATATATATATGGCTGCGTGATTGTGTATATATTATATATATGTATACAAATCATATTCGGGATACTTTCTATTACGGGGGTTTTCACGTCGGGACGGTCTTATCTCGATTGGGACTTTATGGGGGATATTGACTCGTACCCTAGAACATAGGATTCCTGCGTACAGGCTATCTGATTGATAGTCAGACGGTCCTAAGAGATATGAGGATATGTGCTGATCTCTTAGTGACTTGGAACTATGCTCAGCCTCCATTTGTATGTGTTTTATGTTAATACAATTCGAGAGTGATTCTGAACTAGTATTTCCCTTAATATTAGTGATATGGGAACTTGATAGCAGAGTATTCCAGCACCATAGATTTTATACGGGGTGCCGTTAGTAGAGTATGGGAACATTCTACTGTGCGAAAAAGTAGTTAAGTAATGAATCAATACTCCGACGCTATTATAAGTGTTTGAGAAATTTTGTGACATCACTTGGATATTTTTTTATATAAAATAAGATATGTAAGAGCATAAATTTCAGGAATTTATTTATCTTCTCCATCATAGTTAGTGGTATGAAACTTTATGGGAAAGCTAAGTTAAAATAAAATTTTGAGGTAAATAGTATGGTAGGCGTGCACACTAGAGGAAAGGTGAGAATTGCTCAAGAGAGTGATGCGTACTAACATGGTTGTTACATTATCGGTAATCAATTTATTTACTTGCTAAACTATTTTTAAACTGTTTTACACTCGGGCTCTAACCCGTTTCGTGCTATTTCTTTTCTCTTATGTATATATGTATATATTACAGGTGCCCAGCCAAAGGGGCGACATGCTTAGAATTCTTAGATCGGATGCACTGCAGCTTATGTGGGAGTTGCAGGACATTGCTCAGACGACCTCATTGTTGAATCTACTCCTACTTTTAGTTTCTCTCGGTTAGGGCATGTGTCGCCCGTTTCCCTATTCAGTTGGATTTGTCCGAGTTATGTTCATATATATTTTCGGTATTTAGTACTCTTTGGGATTTAATTATGGTTAGGATGGTTTTATTTATAGTTTTAAACTAGTTTGTTTTATCTGGATGATTCAAATTCTTGTGTGCTATTATTCATCCTTAGTATTTCGGAATTCTTAAACTGTGGGTTATTATATAGGTTTTCGAGTTTGGATTTAATAAAATTGGAAATAAGGTCTTAAATTGTTTTGACACTTAGCTTAATTATTTAGGGTGTTTGAATTGAAAATTTTATTTTGCTACAGTGATGCTAAGAATGAACCGACCGCTCACCTTGATTTTAATTTAATAAAGGACTCATCACCCAGTATTTAATTGGGCGGGTTGTCACAGCTTCTTCCAAACGATTTGGTGTATCGACAAACACCTTGTCCCAAAAAGACACTTCCCAAATGATTCGGGTTATCGATAAACACCTTTTCGCAGGCGAATACTTACTGAATGATTCGATGTATAGAGAAACACCTCATCCGAAGAGAACACTTTCTGAACAATTCGATGTATTAATAAACACCCTGTCCTAAAGTGAACACCTTTCTAAACTATTAGGTGTATCTACAAACACCTTTTCCCAGGAGGACATATCATCTAAACAACCTAATATTTCACCTCAAGCAATGAGGATACATCTATCATTAAGCATCCCTATGGGAGAATCATAATTCTTCACGATGATATGAACAACTCCCATAAGGGAGTAAAAACACCTTATGAGAGGTGAAGAGAATCTCCAATAGTCTCATAATGAGTGTCTCTCTTTCTAGTAACATTTGTCCAAAATGAACTCCACTTTTAAGGGGCTCTATAGACACATAATTTTTCTCTATAAAGGTAACCACTCCTACCATTGAATTCCAAAAGCCCAAAAACCTAGCCTAGCATCATGGACACCTTCCTACAAGTCAAAATACCTAAAACATCCCCTAAAATGATCACATAATAAAATCAATCTGGAATGGGCTCAAAATCCCAGAGTGAAATGTTCGTGACCGATTGTTAAGCGCGTATAATACCCATGAACAATTGATCAATAACCCATATTTTGGCCTACAAAAGGAGGCCTTCACCTACCAGTTCAATGCATTAACACCGCCCTCTTAGATGAAGAACATTCTTTCTAAAAGCATTTTTCCTTCCAAAAAGCCTTGAAACTCTCTCCAGTTGTCATTAAAACCTCTTTAGTCTTAGATCTAGTTCTTTAACTTCTAGCCATAGTTTCCCTCTTATCATCTAAGTCCAATGGGAATTCTTACTTTCCCATGGGATACCTTACATATATTTTTTTTCAAGACAAATTCTATTAAAAATATTAAATTATAACAACTACCCATAAAATCTAAATACTTATTTTGTAAAGACAATTTTGTTATGTCAGTTTGTATTAAATTTAAAGTTGAATAAATTTTATTTTGGCATTTTTTCTACTCGTGTAATAATTAATTTGAGTTCATACATTTAAAAATAGAATAACACACACACATATACAATAAATTATTATATTTGTTAAATATTTAAAAAAAACATATTTGAGTTCATACATTTATAAATAGTGAACCGTAATATTGTGTATATATGTATGTGTGTATATATATGATTGTTGGATGGTATTATTAGTATAGATCGTACATTCCTATGTCACTTTCCTTGCATGAACCAAACACAAAATTTTGATTTTCAAAAGGAATCCATTAGTCAACCAAACATAACAAAATCATGTAGAATCCTGATAAAAGGTTTCCTGGTAATTATAACACATCCAAAATATTACCGCAAACCAAACGGGGCCTAGTTGTTATTTTTCCAACACATATAGTCGACTACACAAGATTTAGTCGACTAAAAATGAATAATTAAAACTCGATTATTGAGAGAAAATTGTTGTGGTTGATTTCTCTTGCATTTGGAATATTTTCCTTGTTTCACATGTGATGGTCCCAAATATACTCATTTTCTCATTTAATTTGACTATCTGATAGAGTGAAAAAAACCTTATTAATCTTGTATTTCAAAATCCACAATATTTAGTTGTAATAGTTGTATGTAGGGTGAGATTGTACTTGTGTGTAAGGTTTAATTACCTTATCATTTTCATTATTTTGGTAAACCTTTCGATAGAGAGAAACTAACCATCTTATTTTGATTTAACAAATTATATTGTACTAATACCATGTATACACACATACATATACATATTTGTGCCCACACACACGCACACGCACACGCACACACACACACCCACACACACCCACACACACACACACACACACACACACACACACACACACACATATATATATATATATATATGTATATATATATATATATATATATATATATATATATATATATATATATATATATATATATAACCAAAACTTATTGTAATGACCCAAAACATTAGAGGTCACAACTGGTTGTGGAAGCCATAGGCAATGTTATTATGGTCACGGCCTTTAAGTCTTATGGTCTATAATTAACTCTTATTTTATAAAGTCTTTGACCTATAGTAATGATTAATTTTTTTTTTCACGAACGTATTGAGTTCACGAATAGTATTTGTGCTATAGTTAAAATACTTAACTTATGGCATAGGTTACAAAGCCGTATAGTTTAGACCTCTGAGGTATAAATAAGCCCAATACGTCTATTATTGATGTCATCCAATTAGGTTATTTCTTATGAACCAAGTTTTAAAACTCTTGAAGCCTTTTTTAAGGGACTTTTTGGGGAAAGTAGTGACGTAATTTAAAATCCTAGGTACACCCAAAACTAATAGAAATCATTATTCACACTCTAGTGAGAGGGTGAGAACTAGAGGGAAAATAAAGGTGATGTCCATTTACGGTCAATGAGTCATATTGTTCATATGCGTAGGAAAGTTAATAAAATAGGCAAAGCACTAATGTTCATCTACGAAATAAGTCCTTTGGTAATTGATTCCAACCTCACCCCTTTCTTCCATCTTATAAACCCTAGTTTCCATGTGTTATTGACTGAGATGAGGCCTCTTGTGTTGAATCTAGGTTTCTAGGTGCATAGCCATGGGTTTTTACTATTAACATTATGTTCATATTATGAGGTTAGCATTATCCTTGAGTAGAGTTGTTTTTGGTTGCTTACAAGTAGGAATCCAATTATTTGGGAAACTTTCAAGTTTTTTTTAAAAGGTTTATTAGGGTTTTCCTATAAATCTACATAAATCTTGGTTATGGGTCATTTTTTGGGATAAAGCTCTCGTTTTACTAAAATACCTTATGGAATTGGAGATTAGGTGTTCTAACTCCTTCTTTGGGACTGCGAACATAGGTAATATAATATTGTGACTTACTTTTCTACGTATTTAATTTAATTTTCATGTCAAGGTGATGGAATTTATGTGCTGGATCAAGACATTATGTTTAGAGAGGCCTCTTGCTTTGTGATTGAGGTCGGATGACTAGTCCAAGGGAGATTGTGCCATGGATAGTTATGGGGTTTGCACCTTGCCCGAGCCCAATTAAGGATGACTAGCTAACACTAAGCCATGGATCACTTATCTTGGAAGTGGTCAGTAGAGGAAGTCGCACCCTATTGACTACCTCAAAAGAAACCCAGAATAAGGCACTGGAGTTATAGAGTCTAAGGCCAGACGAATGGCCATGGACAATAATGAGATTAGGCGAACTAAGGTAGATTGAACCTTGGGGAATCCAAGATTAGTTGACAAAGGTATATTGAGTCTTAGAATATCATATTTATCTATCTGGGATATTCATGTCCTTGAATAATATTCCTTTGCAAT
Source organism: Sambucus nigra (assembly GCA_949130495.1). Taxonomy (NCBI): domain Eukaryota; kingdom Viridiplantae; phylum Streptophyta; class Magnoliopsida; order Dipsacales; family Adoxaceae; genus Sambucus; species Sambucus nigra. The sequence continues at coordinate 117,944,061 of OX422218.1, read as the reverse complement.
TTAGGGAGGTTGAAACTGTGGTATTGAGAAATATATTTATTTCATTTTTATACTTAAATCTTGTCTTGTGTTATTTTGTCAATTTTGCAAATTTTAGCTATAATAGTATATACATATTTTTGTGATTACTAAAATTCACAAGTAGGTTGCGTGCATTTAATTTTACCCTTATTTGGACATTTCATCTCATCCCTTTATTCCCTTACTTCTTTAGGTTAAAAGGACACAGAGAAAATTTTAGGGCCTTGGAGTTGGAAGATATTATAGAGATTGTGAACTAGGATAGAATTTAAAGAACTAGGGTAGATGTTGTTAAGCTTCCATATTATATTTGTAGTTCTTATCTTAGGACAATAAGTTATGTTTGGTGAGGTTATATATATATATATTGAGTGATTTCCTAATTCATGCATTAACGATTATGGATATTTGATTATTAGCTCATGCTTATTACTATGTGAATTGATGTTTATAATGAATGAAAGGATACTTATGGGTCGTGGATCAGTAAGTCTGGCCCAATTAAATATTTTTCTTTAGTTATTATCGCATGAGATCAAATTAATCAACCCCATGCTCTAATAGGGTAAGGCCACGGGAATTACACTTATTGTATAACCTAAGTGTAGAAATAATCTTAATTGTTTGATCCATTAATATGTTGGGACTAATTAAAAAATATATATTTTTTCAATGATATTAGATTCATCATGTCTTAGAAAAAAGACATATAAACTAAATTTAGGGTTCAGTCATCATAATTTTTGGGTCTTTTAGGTGTTCCAGCATATGCGATAAGGATTCATGAAGAGAATGAAGAAGATGAAGAATCCCTTTTAATCCTTCCATATATGAGATCTTCTAATATATTATCCATTTGAATCAATTTATGTGTGTGGACACCTTTGTATATGAAAATTTGGTTAAAATAGAGAAAAAATGTTTTATGTCTCCTCACCCCCTTACAAAACGTGAAGTGGGATTCCACCATTTCTAATAATTAAAGGTATCTCATTTATCTAAAATACCTTCCCTAGATTTATAAACATAGGTGCATGAAGTGGGATTCAACCAAATAGAGATTCCATATAGTTTTGGGCAGAGACGAGTTGCTAGAATTTAATTGGTTTATTACTTCTAAATAAAAGTGTAAAAGATAAATAAAAAACAAAAGGGAAAAGATGCAAAAAGTAAAAGATTAATCTAGGTATGTATTTAAACTAGACTAACAAAAGCGATAAAAACTATAGGTTGCGTCGGGTATCCCTCAGCTCAGATTAACGCGTGTAAATGGTTAAATGGTTCAACAAATTCATTATGATTTCGTCTCTTTTTTACAGTTAATTAAACTGAGAGTTGTCACACTCCTAAATTCGCATAAAAGTCTAATAAGATTTTAGTGTCAACAAATACCCTGGAAATTACGCATGCAAGGTCGTAAGTACGGAGAATACATGATACATCCCATCAAATCTCCTAGGCGTAATAACTAGGACAACCCACTCGAAATAAACACGTATCTTCCATCACCATAGCAAAGCAACACGAATCAAGTTCGATCCAACACAACCTAGGCTAATTTAACCTAGAAAGCATGATAAAAACGCGATAAATAAAGCGATAAATCTACACTAGAAAGCATGTAAAGAAAGCAGTAAAACTAAACTAGAAAGTGAGTAAAAATGCAGTAAATAAATAAATACAAACATTGGAAACTCGGATTGATAGAGAAGATGGGGGATAGTGTTCTACACAACCTCGACGGGCAAACCCCTCTATACGAGCAAACCCTCGGAAGGAGAAAATGGCACACTCCCCAAACTCTCCAAACGCTAGCTTCCCTCTCTAACACTAAGTATGGAAAATGGTCTATTTTTACAAGATAAGTCTAAAAAATGAGATATGTCTACTATTTTTACAAAGTTGAGAAAAGGAAAGAAGAAATAAAGGAAAAATAAATGAAAAGGAATTGAGTGGCAAAATATCTGATGCTACCGGTCGACCATGACCAAGGGGCCGGTAGAACGGACCTTTAAGTTAAAGACAACTATCTCCTTTGCAAGGCAAAATCCCAATACGCGGTCGACTGCCCCCTGGGCATGGTCGACCGGCACTTTGTTTTCTGGTGCTCTTTGGTCTTCACATGGGAGGAAAGCTTCAAAATAAAATTGGCCATAACTTCATCGTCTGAACTCGAAATGACGAGCCGTTTATGACCACGCGATGCTAACTCAATGAACTACGCATCCGTGGAAAATCCATGAGCCGAAGATGAAGTGTGAATTAACTAAAATGCCTTTGAAGTAGCATACGGTGATGAAACTTCTTTGAAATGCAACCGATCCTCACCTTTAGCGTTCCAATACCGTCAAAAGCACAATTAACCCCTGTAAACATATATATGTCCAAATCCGAGGTTTTTGATTTTGTTAGAATATGATTTAAAATGCATAGTGCCCAAATCCATCAAGAGTCAAGTAATAGCAGATTTAGTAGCCCATTTTCCAAGTGGAAACTTTGATCCCCCTAGTGAAGAGTTACCTGGGGAGAATATCCAAGCATGTATGGTGGAAGAAATCGAAACATGTAAAATGGAGTTTGATGGCTCTAGCGCTCAACGCATAGGAGGTGCGGGCGTCATACTCTCGAACAGTAAGGAGAAAATCACCCTCTCTTTCAACTTAGACTTCAAATGCTCAAACAACGAGGCTGATTATGAAGCTCTCATTTTGGGTATGTTGGAAGCACTTCGGAGGGGTGTTAGGGTATTATGCATATGGGGGGACTCTAACCTGGTAGTGAAACATGTTAATGGTGAGTTCTCTCTCAAACATGCTAACTTGGCACCCTACAGATACATCATCCTGAGGTTACTGGGACAACTCTTGGAAGTGACTGTTGAGACACAAGCAAGCATAATTAACAGAAACCCCGACGCGCTAGCTACAATAGCGCAGAAGTTAGACATGGATGAGGCCAAATCCATAATCATAGTGAGGCGGAGGACAGTGTTTACCATAATGAAGGCTTTATTTCTAAGCAATGAGCCGAAAGACTAGAGGCACCTAGTTGTGAGGCAACTAGAGACAAGAGAGGGGACGATGAAGATGTTGGAGTTTGCTAACTACCACCTACTGTAGGGAACACTTTACTTTAAAAGCCCTAGAGGGTTCTTTGCTATATGTTGGAGAACAAGAAGCTAAAGAGAGGTTGGTCAAGATGCATGAAAAACATTACGGGGACACATATATTCCACTTTACCACCAATTGCAGTGGGGGACTATTATTATCCCACAATGAGCACAGTGGCTACTCGTCTAAAACAAGGTTGTTTAAAGTGACAAACTCATTTCGACCAACCAGTAGAAGTCGATTTTATGGAAGCCTTTAAAGACTGGAGGAAATAGTATATAACATATTTGAAAGACGATGAGTGGCCCACGTTGAGGGTAAATGAAATTTATCTAGGGAAGAGGATTGCCCGTTTTTACTTAGTGGAAAAAGAGCTTCATAGGAAAGGCTATAATAAGAAGGCACTGAAGTGAATAGCTAAGGAAGACACGGAGAGAGTGTTGAAGGAAGCCCCTGATCCCATTCACATAGGAGGCACCAAGTTGTATGATCAGCTAATGATGATGGGGTATTATTGGCCAAACATAGAGGCTGATTCCATTAGTTATGTAAGGAAGTGAAGAGCTTGCCAAGTACATGGCGCATGCCCCTTCTGTCAGCTTGCAAAGCCTATCATCTCCCTACCCCTTCCACACATGGGCATTTGATCTGATGGGAAAGATCAGCATATCCTCTCACAATAAATCTTTCACCATTGTAGCTACAACATTATATACCAAGTGGGTAGAGGTTATTCCTCTAAAATGGGTAACCGCCCAATTGGTAACCCTATTTATCAAGGAATATATCATATGCAGGTTTGGTATACGCAAGGTGATTCTCACAGATAATGGGAAACAGTTTGTATGTAAGGATAAGGAGATGGCCTTTCTCATTGATAAGTACAAAATTATGCATAATAACTCAACCATCTCCTATCCAAAAGGAAATGGCCAGGCAGAGGTGACCAACAAAACCTTGATTAATATCTTCAAGAAGATGCTAAAAAACATGCCAATGGCATGGGATGAGAAGCTACGCATGGTATTATGGGCCTACCACACTTCAAAGAGAAAAACAATCGAGTTTAATCCATTCTTACTTATGTATATGACTAAAGTTGTCCTACTAGTGGAAGTGGCAGTACCCTCAGCTAAGGTTTCTCTAAGCAATGGACTCATCCTTGATCCACGACACATGAAGTTGGAGGCGTTGGATGAGAACAAAGATAATGTAAGGTAGAACTTCAAAGTTTACACCAAACAATTGTCTAGACCTTATGAAAACCTAGTCAAGGCCAAAGAGTTTCAAGTGGGATACTTAGCCCTCTAAGCATCTAATCATCACCTCCGCAGCATGTCAGCATTAAAGTTCAAACCCAACTGGGAAGGCCCCTTTGTGGTGAGAGGGGTAGGAAAGTTAAGATATTTCCAGATTTCAGAGTCGGAGAGTGACCGCCTCCAATCCATCAATTATAAATGGTTAAAGAGAAATTCTCTCTAGTAATAGGTATAAGAGGGTACATGAAAAAAAATAGGAACTTTGCTCATTAGACTTGGGGTAGGGAGCATCATCCGGAAGGGAATGCTCAGAAAAATGATGAACTCTGGCATAAAGCCAATTTAGATGAAAATGATATAACTGTTCCAAATCACGAAGAGCATTTAAGAATATCAAAGTAGAGGAGCTAGTCAGCTCAGCAGGAGAAGTGGCTAAGAATTCATGAACATGGATAGCAAGAGACTTAAGATTAAATACCATGAGGCTATCAATATAAATTATAATCTAAGATGTGAATGCCTTAGTATGATGCTCTAATATCAAATCTAGGATATGGCGCTCATGTGTCTTGAAGCACCCTGGTCTCTCCTCGCGCCACAGTCTACTCATAAAGGATACATGAGGCTCTACCTCAGCGCCACCGTTATAATGGCGTGACTCTATCTCATAGGTAAGGAAAGAAGACTCCCATCATAATCAACACCATCGACTGTAGGAGTGGGCTCAGAACTATGATCCCCCTCATCAGCTACCTCGGTGGACCCACTAATAAGAGACTGAAAAAACAAGTGTTTATGTTGGGTAAAAAAAGAAAGAAGACAATGCCAACTATATTCAGCTTCTAAAAGGGGCTACGGTAGATAGCTTACCCCAAAACTCAAGGGGGTGAGCATGTTGCCGCCATTCTGAAGGGGATTAGCTAAATGGGAGATGTCAGGCTAAAAATAAGAAATAAAAATAAGGAATATTATTGCAACTCACAAGTTAAAAACTGGGAAATAGTAACTTGGGTATGACAGTCAAATACATGAGGAGTGCACAACACAACACATCACTCTCTATTTGTTTATCATATACCTCCGGAGCAACCACTTCCCTCACCTGGAACCAATGAAATAATGGTGAAGGTGATAGCACTTGTATAATATATGCAAGAAGTAAGAGGGTAAATAGTAAAAGAGAGAAGGTATGTCAGTATAATATCTCTCTCGCAGCCATCCCCCCAGTAGGCTCCATAATTACTGGAGCATCCTCCTCACTCACTTGGAAACAATGAAACAAGGGTCAAGGTGAGAGAACTTGCAGAGTACACGCAAGAAAAAGGGGAAAGTGAAATAGGGAAGGTATGCCAGTATAATACCTCTTTTGCAACCATCCCCCCAACAGGCTCTACAGTTACCAAAGCGGCCTCGCTCACCTGGAAATAATGAAACAAGGGTGAAGATGAGAGAACTTGCATATTATAAGCAAGAAAAAAAGGAGAAACATAAAAAGAGAGTAGGTATACCAGTAGCTCTATCACAGTAATTTCTTCGACGTGCTCCCCGATTATCGGAGCAGCTGCCTCGCTAGCCTAGAAACAATGAAACAAGGGCAGAGGTAAGCAGAATTGCACAATAAAAGAAAAAAGAAAAAAGAAAAAGAATGGGATATGGTAAATAGGGAAAGGTATGACATTCTAATACATCTCCCGCATCTTACCCCCCAATGCGTTCCGCAGTCACTGGAACGATCACAACACTAACCTGAGAACAGGGAAACATGTAAGTGTTAGCAAACATTTGCACATTATAAATATATTTTTTTGAATATCTATCTATATATATATATATATATATATATATATATATATATATATATACATACTAATAAAAGGAGGTACATGAAAACTAAGAATTTACTTGGATAGCTTCATTTGAAGTGCTAGCTGAGAGCCCTGCAACAATGGGGGCAAAACTAGTAACATGTTTCGTAGACGAAGGAACCGCGACTATGTTAGCCTTGTAACCAAATTTGAAAAAGAAGAAGAAGGGGTTATACTAATTAAAAGAGTGGTATAGAAATAACTACTCTCATATATAAAACCTAAGTAATTCCCTCCACAATAGTTAGGGGAGGAGCTGCTGGTGCTCCTGAATGGGTAGCCTCAGCAACACTGGTCGCAAACGCGGTGGGTAAGGAAGCCTCAACAAATATAGCCTATAAATGAAGAGAAAGAGGCAGGAATCAACAAGTCACTTACATCACGAAGAAAAGTTTATACAAGAAAACCTAAAGACCCCAGATGAAAATGGTTACTAGGAGGGGCATTATGATAGGGCTCTCGTTGAAGGTAACAGGGCAAAGTGGCTCATCTGTAGCAGGGACTGTTGGAGGAATAGTAACAAGAGCCACCGATGAAGTAGTAGCAAGGGACAACTGAAAGGAAAAAAAGCAATGGGATTGTCAGTACAGGTTAGCTAGGGAAATAACATACAAAATGATAAAGAAATACCTGAGCACCATTGACATGACCAAAAATGTGTCTAAAGTGCCTTCTAAGTCGGGATCGTATCCACAGGGAACTATGACGAATGCTCATAACGATGCAGGAATAGAAGACTAACCTTAAATTGATTCGAGAAAAGAAACTAAAAGATGATTAATTATGGAACTAAATTCTACCGTCTAAATGGAAATGGAATTTAAATTACTAACTACACTACGTGCACAGAAATAAAGCTATTGCAATTAATTAAATATGAATGAGGGAAAAGAAGGTTAGGATACCATCCCTCAAACCCTAGTAGATTTACCAGATAGAATACTAGCTTTTAAATTAAAAAGTTAATTAAACCCAGTCTTTATTAATACTAAGAATTACATATATGAAGGTACTAGCCCGCACCATACATAATCAAAGGCAAGACAAAGGCGGCGTTGCATAGCCAATACGCACATCGCATTCTTAAACACCTCAGTTACCTAGGAAAAACGATATTAAAAGTCCTACGATGGTTGTGATAACTACACAACACGATTCGATCAAAATTTTATTCAAAACCTATTTTCTATTCATGTAAACTACATAGGGTTGGACCTATGCATCCCAACCCTTGGAAATTTATCTAGACATGATTAAACTAGACATGGACACAAAATCTATCTTGCATGAATTCATAACTACGTGAAAAATTAGGAAGAAACTCGTAAATAAAAATTGCAACCTAAATTCTATGACTAATCCTACTTGAATGTAAAAGCAATTGAAATCATAAGGGGAATAATACTTAGAATGAAGAAAATTGTGGAATTAAGGCTTGAAACTTGAATAAATTAAATACCTAGGGTTCTTAGTTTCAAAAGTCCTCTAAAAATATCAAAAAGAGAACACCCTAAAGTCTAGGAATTAATTGAAATAAATACCCTATGAAACTGTAACAGTTTGAGCTAGATACAACTCTAATTTTGAAAAAGAGAAATTAGAAATTCACCACCCAGACCAGTTCGGCCTGGTCTATCAGTTCGATCCGGTGTTTACCAGATCCTTTCATTTTTGTGAATAACCGGAGTGGTCCGGTCTTTTAATATATGAAGGAACTTTTAAGGCATTGGACCGGTTCATTTTTTGGGAAAGCTGGATCATACCGGTTGTACATTCTATTCAGGATCTCAGCCTCCTTCGAACCGAATTGGTTTTGGCTCATACCGAATCGGTTCGGGGGTCTTTTTCTTTCTGCTCTTATTGTGACTTTCTCTTATTTTTTCATAACTTCTGATCCGAAAATCGTATTTGGATGTCGTTTTGTCCTCCGTGCTTGTAGACTGGAGCTCTTCAACTTTTATTTTGGTTCCTCATCCGAACTCCATATGTAAAGTTACTTTTTTTCCCTCTGACTTTTCTTCCTTCTTCCTTCCTTGGTTTCTTTGTTTTGAGTTTCCTCTTCTCGTCACTTGTATAAAATATTTATAAAAAAACACAAAGAATACACGAAACTCGATGCACTATATAGGATTTATCAGTAGTAAGGATATGAGATAAATCAACGGATTTTACATGTTACGTGGTGATAAAATCCTCTAAATTAAGGGGATAAATCGAAAGAATTTATGCCTAATAAAACCCCCTAACTTAGAACTTTGATCATCCCGAGCAATATAAAATAATCGTAACTAGGCTCAAGTATTGAAAAATAATTTATTAGCATAGAATACCTCTTTCGCCAGCAAGCGATTGGATTTAGCATATGCAACAAGCCTTTAAACCCCTAGGATACCCTAGTAGGACGAGTTTTTATCTCGTGAGGTTTTATAGCGGATATACCCACAAAACTCGCTTTGAACTCAAACAAAATTCAAAATACCAAAAAATTGTATAATTCAAACTTTTCTAAAAATAATCACCATATCTTTATATGCTCAAGTCTCAATTTGTCGTGTGTGTGTGTGAAACCAGAAATTTAATCGCAAATTTCCACCAATTGATCATTACTTTACTTTTCGAAAATTCATTTTGATTCAAATTCTCATGAAATACTCTCACAAACGAATCACTCAAATTATGGTTGTTTCTCTCAATATGTGCGATATAAAAGAGTAAAAAATAATAGAACATGAGTTCACGCACACAAATTTGAAAGAAAGATTATATGGTGGGAAGATCTCATCATCGGATTATGGTTATTCGGAAATTGGAAACATCGCCTCTTCTACACACTAGATAATCTCTCTTATTATCTTTTTGTGTTTTAGCTCTTCATGCGGTAATCAATTTCTCAATCCGAAATCGGTTAGAACATGATTAGTTTTAAGGTGTATTGGGTGATATGGGAATGGTCGGGAAGTTCGAAATTGGAAAAGCTTCTTATGATGTCCATTAGTGCTTTTTCGGGCTTTTTCTCATTTTCTCTTCTTTTTCTATTTTTTTTCTATTTTTCCATTTTTCTTTTCTTCCTATTTTTATTGAGCATTACTCTATTTTTCTTACCCCGTTTTATCACACCATTTGGACTTAATTCATGAAATTTCTAATTTTCACAATTCCGGGTTGTTTGAGTTTTTCAGGTTATCAACGAAAGTGGGAAAATTTATTCGGCTCGAATTGGGTTACAAAAGGAAAACTTTTCACAACATTTTATGGCTAATCTTTTTAGGTAACAAACGAGGGGCTAACTTCATTTATCCGAATTACTAATCATATAACCATACGCGTCTGGAGATTAATTTACTTGAGAGATATGTTAGTGCAATTTTCAAGACAACATCTCACACATATCCCGTAACCGGGCAAAACAAAGAATTGAGATCATCAACTACATTTTAAAATGCTGAAATGAACTTTGAGTTAGCCGTTAACTCGGATTGATTAAAAAACTCAAAAAAAATTGATAGGCTCCAAATCTCACCGGGTTAGTTATATACCACACATATTCGTTAAGTCAACAATTTTCGCTCAATTTCCATCTTTGGTCAATTTAGGCTTAGTGCATTTGCACTTTTACAAATTTGAAATCTTTAACAAAACTTTGGTGATATTTTTAAAAAATTTGAATCCAATTTTTTATTTGCTTTCAAGAAAAATATTTTGGCCTTTTCAAAAATTTTAATGTTTTTTGAAATTTTTGAAATTTTCTAATTTTGTTTTTTTTGTTTTTTGGGAATTTTAAACTTTGTTAACTTTTTGAAGGGTATGCGTACCCCCCTAACTTAGACTTTGGCAAAGTCCCGATGCAAAAGGACTAAAAGCTAAACTAAAGAGAGAGGCATAGAAAATGAACAAAGTACAAAATGCAAGAATAAAACAAGCAGGTATAAGAAATGCAAAGATAGGCAAGCAAATTCTTCCATTATATATTCAAAGTGCGGGAATGTATAAACAACAAAATGGAAGAAAATACACAAAACAACCACTCAAACAAGCTACTGAGGAGGCGGATGAGATGAGCTGGGAGCATTCGGGGCATATAGGTTATAGAAGTACCTCTGTGGTGGCGCACCCATGATCATTCGATATAGTTCCTCCTGAATGAGATGCATCATGATAGTGTCGCACTGGTAGGCTCGATGATACACTTCACGGTCTACACGATATTCATTGATGAAACCATCGAAGTGCGATTCTAGCACGATGATGCGTCGATCAAAATTTGCTCCCGGAGTCTCAAAATCAAAATTTGCATCCTCATTATACTCTTCTTCTTCTCCCTCTCCCATTTAAACATCTACAGCCCCAGCCTTCTCTTCCTCATCGTCTTAATCCTCCTCATCATCTTCCTCCCTCCTTGATCGGATGATATCCCTTTGCCGCTCACTTTTAGTGCGGGTTCCTTGCCCATAAGGATTGGGAAGGTGAGCAAATGCTTAGGGAGGAACAATGTCGGCATCGGCTAAAATATAAGTGATGAGCCATGCATATGGGAGAGGAGTCCTACCCTTATTATCCAAGGCCGCAAAGAAAATGTATTTGTAGAGAATGAGAGCCAGGTGGATAGGGGTAGTAGGGTAAAAAAGGTGATAAATAAGGGTAGCTTGACGGGGATGCAAAAAGGAGTCGTTTGAGTTTTACAGAATATTGGCACACATTATTTGGAAAGTTATGCGGGCCTTATCATTCATCCTCCCAACCGGTAATGTCTTGGAACCCCAATGTTCGTCGGGTGCGATGCGGGACATGCATGTGGCTTTCAATAGGGGCCGAGATTATTAGGGTATATAAATTGTGATGGGCTCGGGACCCCTGTTTCCCTTAATTTCCTGATCAGAATGTCCAAAGGTAATTGAATGGTAGTAATGTCAGCATAATCTTGGGAAATAAATTCAACGATGCGGACAATAGATTCGTAAAAAGCACGCACCTCATCCTCCCACACCAACCCATGGGTCTCATTGAGAAAATGACACCAATCCCTCGGAAGGAAGAGGTTAGTGACGGATCGATGAAGCTCTTTCCAGCGCAATTGGAGCTCCATTTATAGTTTTCATGTAGGACTGAAAAATGGCTCTCGCCATATTTTCTCTTGGGGTGATCGGAACGCACCGTTTCTCTCGTCAAGAACTTTGACGGAGGTTTATTTATCTGGGAGGCCCCTATTTTCCATGTGGTAACGAAGTGGGTTTGAGTTAGAATATGGAAGAGAGATTAAGAGAGTTGGATGATTGGAGTGGTGGTGAAATGGGGGGAAGGAGGTGTATTTATAGGTGGTGGGTTAAGGGAAGGGCGTATTTTTTAGGGAAATGGTTTTGGTGGGAAGGGGGAGTGGATTTGAGAGGGGAAAATGTATGGGGAAGAGAGGAAGGATGGATATGGGGGAAGATGAGGTACTGGGGGAATGAGGGATGCATCTTAGGAAGGGGGATGCATCTGTAGACACCTGACCGAACAAGGTCCCAGGACCGTACCGGTTCGATCCTTATTTTATTTTTGATTTTTGCATATCGAGACCTATCCAGGTGCCAGGGGTTGATCGGTCCAGTTCCGTAGAACTTTCTGCTTCCCTTAATTTAGAATGAACTTTTCTTTCTCAATTTCCCGAGTGTTCCCATAATTACTCTCTCTCGACGTGTGTGCTCCTGCTCCCATCCTATCGTGACTTATACCTACCGACTCCTAACTAACCAAACCTACTCACAAATACTATAAGAAATAATCACCCCATACGCGTCGGGGGTGCGATGACCTTCTCGTACTTCTTAATCAATCCCCATAGATGGGGTCCGATAACTAAATGGTTTTGACTTCTTCGACGCACACCTCAAAGTACGATTTAAGGCATTGGCCATTAACGTTGAAAGTATTTCCCCCTTTTTAATCTTCTAACTTTATAGCTCCATAGGGTAATACTTCTCTCACCACAAATGGGCCCGTCCACCTTCAACGCAAATTTTTGGGAAATAAGTGTAATAAAAAATTATAGAGAAGCACTTTTTATCCCGGATGAAACTCTTTGCGTTGAATTATCTTATCATGCACGATTTTCATTCGTTCCTTTGAAATTTTAGCACTCTCATATGTGTCGTTGTGCATCTCTTCTAATTCATTCAATTGAATCTTGCGAGCTTCACCGAATTTATCTAGATTGTAGTTCAACTTCTTGATTTCCCAATAGGATTTGTTCTCTAGCTCCACGGGGATATGGAAAGGCTTACCATAAATAAAATGAAATGGGGACATCACGAGGGGGTTCGTGTGGGCGGTATGATAAGTCCATAGTGCATCATTTAATCAAAGGGACCAATCTTTTCGTGTAGGATCGATGGTCTTTTCAAGGATGGTTTTGATCGTACGATTTTCTAACTCGACTTGCCCACTTTTTGATAAGTTGTTCTAACCTTGTGAACGACTCCATACTTTCTCATTAATTGTTCAAATGGCCTATGGAAAAAATGCATGCCATTATCACTTATGATTGCCTTCGAAGTACCGACGCGAGAGAGTATGTATTCTTGTAAGAACTTTATCACCATTTTGTTGTCATTTGTGTTGGCAACTATTACCTCTACCCATTTGAAGATGTAGTCTACTGCAACGAGGATGTATAAGAATCCAAAAGAGGGAGGGAATGGTCCCATGGAGTCCATACCCCGACAATCAAATAACTCAATAACGAGTATATGGGTTTGTGGCATCATGTCATGACGGGTAATAACTCCCATTCTTTAACATCTATCGTGAGATTTGCAATAGGCGTTCACATCTCGAAACATTATGGGCAAATAGAGACCGCTTTAAAGGATTTTAGCGATCGTCTTATTCCTAGAGAAGTGGACTCCCCAAGCTTCTGTATGACAAAATCGAATTATACTGTGAATTTTTTCATCCATGTCACATCTTCGGATGAGTTGGTTAGCATAATATTTGAATAAGAATGGATCATCATAGAAGAATGTGCGTGACCAATTTATGTCCATCCGGGAGGAACGGCTCCCGTGATAAGATAATTAACAATGTCCGTAAACCAATATAAGGAAGAAGTAGCAAAGAGTTGCTCATCCATAAAGTACTCGTCTATAGGTATTGGATCACTAGGCACGTCGAATGAGAGCCATGACAAATGGTCGACAACGATGTTTTCTACCTCTTTCTTATCTTTTTATAGGGAGATTGAACTCTTGTAGGAGTAGGATCAACCTTATGAGGAGCGGCTTCGCATCTTTCTCATTAATGAGATATTTAAATTTTGTATGATCGGTAAAGTATGTGATGGGAGACCCAACAAGGTATGAGAACATTTTTTCCAAACCAAAAACAACCGCTAGGAACTCTTTCTCCATGGTGGAGTAGTTAAGTTGTGGCCCAGTCAACTTCCGGCTATCGTAATAGATTACATGATATTTCTTGTCCTTTCTTTGCGGCAAAACAACCCCAATAACGTAATCACTAGCATCACACTTGATCTCTAAGGGAAGGGGCCAATTTGGAGCTTGCATGATGGGGGCATAAATTAACATGGTTTTCAATTTATCAAAATCCTATTTGCATGCATAATTCTTGTCAAAGGGTGCATCCTTCGTAAGGAGGTTACTGAAGTGTCTAGCGATGGCGTTAAAATCCTTGATAAACCTTTTATAAAATCCTGTGTGGCCTAAGAATGAGAGCATATCCTTTAAAGATTTTGGTGGTGGAAGCTTAGCTATGACATCTATTTTTACTCGGTCAACTTATATGCCTTTAAATGAAACTATGTGGCTAAGAACTATGCCCTCGGTAACCATGAAGTGATATTTTTCCTAATTGAGAACTAATTTCTTTTCCACACCCCAAGATAATACTTTCTCAATATTCGCTAGACATTGGTCAAAAGCGGGTCCAAAATGCTAAAATCGTCCATGAAAACCTCAAGTCCTCTCTCTACCATGTCCCCAAAGGGACTCATCATGAACCGTTGAAAGGTCGCGAGTGCATTGTACAATCCAAAAGGCATACGTTTGTAGGCAAACGTGCCAAATGGACACGTAAAAGTTATCTTTTCTTGATCTAGAATGTCGACCTCAATTTGATTATATCTGGAGTAGCCATCAAGGTAGCAATAATATGGGCGACCTACTACGCATTCGAGCATTTGGTCGACAAACTGCAAGAGAAAGTGGTCTTATATCGTTCCGACATTGAGTTTCCGGTAATCAATGTAAACACGCCAGCCGGTGGTGATGCATTGAGGAATTAATTCTCCCTTAGCATTTTTTATCACAGTCATGCCCGACTTATTCAAGACGACTTGAATTGGGCTTATCCATTTGCTATCCGAGATAGGGTAGATAATCCCGGCATCTAACAACTTGATAATCTCCACTCTAACAACTTCTTTCATAGTTGTGTTTAGTCACCTTTTCATTTCCCTTAAGGGCTTCACGTTCTCCTCGAGGTGGATTTTGTGGGTATAAATCAGGGGACTTATACCCTTCACATTCTCTAGAGACCAACTAAAAGCACCTCTGTGCTTCCTCAAAATTTCCAGCAGCTTACCCTCTTGCTCTTTATCTAGGCTAGAGGAGATAATAATTGGAAATGTCTCATCCTTTCCAAAAAACATATTTCACATAGAGGGTAGTTTCTTCAACTTGAGGGTATGAAACTTCTCTTCAGAGGGGATCAAGAATGATTCCCTCGGCGGTAGCTCCTCGAATCTATAAACCCAATGAACATATCTAAACTCCTATATCGAAGCTCCCTCGTCTAATATCGCTTTTAACCCCTCAACCTCTCGCTCAAACTCAGTATATGGAATCTCACTCTCATCACCTAGACATACTTCTAAATCGTCCTCACCCATGGTTTTCTTAATATGCTCTTCTACTAGATCCTATATGAGGTCGACCATATGGATTTCATCTTTGCCACACACTTGGTTAGCAACATTGAAGATGTTCATTTCGAGCGTCATGTCACTAAAAGTGAGCGGCATTTGCCCATTTCATGTATTGATTAAAGCATTAGCCGTGGCTAAGAATGGGCGGCGTAGAATGATGGGAATGTGAATTATAGAATGGATGGAGGGATCCTTGTCTCAAATGACAAAGTCTATCATGAAGTAGAAAGTGTCCACTTAGACTATCACGTCCTCAACAATCCCTTGAGGCACCTTCACTGTGAGATCCGCTAATTGGAGAGTAATTCGTGAGGGCTTAAGGTCACCCAACTCAAGTTTCCTATAAATTGAATAGGGAAGGATATTAACACTCGCTCCTAAGTCCAATGAGGCTTTCTCAATTCGACGCTCTCTAATAACACATGAAATCATGGGTGCGCCCAAATCTTTAAACTTGGATGGAAGGTCGTTAAGTAGAATGGAACTCACATTCTATGCTAGGAAAATATTCTTCTTCACCTTAATCCATCTTTTAACAGTCAAAAAATCTTTAATAACCTTAGCATAGGCGAGAATTTGTTGGATGGCATCGAAAAATGGCAAATTCAGCTTAACATGCTTAAGAACATCTAGCACATCTAGACGGGAGGCTCCCTTTTGAGGTGGGGCCAACCGTTGAGGGAACAGAGCGGCGGTGGGAGATTTCAAAACAATTTTGGTCTCTCTAGCGTCATCTTAATCACTCTCATTCAAGGGGTAATCTTTGTCCTCTTTCGTGTCAAACGAAACCTCCTTGTGTTTTGGCTCCTCGTGTGGGGGAGGTGATAAATCAACGACTTGCCCACTACGTAGAGTGGTGACGACATGGAATTTCTCTTGCTGATCAAAAGATGCAGAGATAATATTATCTTGACCTTGAGGAGTTCTTTGTCCTTGTTCCAAAAACTTTCCATTCTCTTGGACACTTAATGAAGATTGAAACTTAGATATGCTCATATTCATCTCAGAGAACATGCGCTCAATTTGTCCTTGATCCCATTTCATTGCGTTTTGATATTGGATGAATTGGTTTAAGTTGTTAACAAGATTCCTCCGATGTGGGGTAATGTATGGTCCTGGAGGTGATGCTTGCATGTGTGGCTTCATAGTTGGCGCTTGTTGAAATTGAGGAGGTGGTGGAGGTAGGAAAACATGTGAATTTGGATTCAACGCAGCTTGTTGTTTCCCGTAGCTAAAACCGGGATGGTTTCTCCACGAAGAGTTATATGCGTTCCTATGAGGGGCATTTAAATTTCCCTCAAACCCTCCTATTGCTTCCAGTTGCTCAGTAAGCATGGCTTTGTAGGCGGGTATCATCGGACATTCCTTTGTTTAATGGCCCCCCTCACAAATGGTGAACACCTTTTCTTTCATAGCACGGGTGGATCCGGTAGTTTCTCTTAGTCATACCTCCAGTATGTCTCTCATACTTTTCTCAAATTTATCAAATCGATGGTCTAACAAGGCATCTTTATCCAATTGGTATAGACCGAACACAGCAGTAGTGGTGGACACTTGTCGAGGTCAATTTTGAGAATTAGCATCGGATGTGTCCCATGCTTGAGTAGTCTCGACGACATACTTAAGATGAGACTCAACATCACTCGCATCTAATTCCCAAAATGGTCTTTCACAGATTGTTTGAACAAGTTGTTAAGACATTATAGTAAGCTCGTGATGGAAGAAAGATCTAAGGTGATGTTTCTCAAATCCATGATGGGGACAAGCATTAACCAACTCTTTGAAGCGTTTTTAACACTCATCAAATGACTCATTATCTTGTTGTTGAAAATCTTAAACTTGAGCCTTGACGGAGTTGGCTTTATGTTGTGGAAAGAACTTTGAAATAAACTTGGATTTCATGTCCTTCCATGATATAATAAAGTTCAGTGGTAAAGACTAAAGATAGTTTTTAGCTTTATCCTATAAGGAAATAGGAAAAAGATTTAGGCGAACGACATCTTGTGTGCAATCAGTAAAGTTTTTGCATGCCTCTTCGAAATTGTGGATTTGGAGGTATGGTTTCTCCGAATCCATGTCGTGAAATGTTGGAAGAACCTGTATCATCCCATTACGGAAGTGGAAATGTCCTGCATTGTACGGAAGTAGAATGCATCCATGTGTGACAGTTCGCTTAGGAAATAAGAGTTGTTTCATGGGACACTACGATAGGTTTCCCTCACCCGTATCGAAACTGGCGATATCCGACATTGCTCTCTCTCCAATTGACTGAGAATCCTCACTCACTGTTCTAGAAGTATGACTCAACGTGCGACTTGTGATGGAGTTCGGAGGTGTAGGAGGTGGAACCCAGAATTGTGTAACGCGAGGGGTATGGGGGCTATTAGAATTATACTCAACGATAGGATTTTCATTGATTCTCATTAGAGTATTTTTAGGAGTTTGTTCTAGATTTTGCCCGAAAGGGCTTTTGAGAGATGATTTATTTTTGGCTTTTATTATTTATTTTTATTGGATTTTTTATTTTATTTTATTTTTTTGGCTTTTTAAATTTTGGAATCAAATTTGGGATTAAATCTAGTAACCTAAAAGCCTACCTAACTCCCCAGCAATGGCGCTAAAAACTTGATGCGACCACAACTGTGTCTAAAAGTACTTATATAGGCTCAAGTGCAAGCCTGTTTGTTCTAGATTTTGCCTGAAAGGGCTTTTGAGAGATGATTTCTTTTTGGCTTTTATTTTTTATTTTTATTGGATTTTTTATTTATTTTTATTTTTTTGGCTTTTCAAATTTTGGAATCAAATTTGGGATTAAATCTAGCAACCTAAAAGTCTACCTAACTCCCGAGCAATGGCGCTAAAAACTTGACGTGACCACAAATGTGTCTAATAGTACTTATATAGGCTCAAGTGCAAGCCTGTCGCGTAGGTAATAACCCAGTAAGTCGGGATTGTATCCACAGGGAACTAGGACGAATGCTTGTAATGACGAAGGAATAGAAGACAAACCCTAAATTGATTCGAGAAAATAGACTAATAGATAATTAATTATGGAACTAAATTCTACCGTCTAAATGCAAATGGAATTTAAATTACTGACTACGCTACATGAACAGAAATAAAGCTACTGCAATTAAGTAAATAAGAATGAGGGAAAATCAGGTTAAAATATAATCCCCCAAACCCTAGTGGATTTACCGGATAAAATACTAGCTTTTGAATTAAAAAGTTGATTAAAACCAGTCTTTATTAATCCTAAGCATTACATATATGAAGGTACTAACCCGCACCATACATAATCAAAGGCAAGAAGAAAGCGATGCTGCATAGCCAACACTCACATCGCATCCATAAATACCCCACTTGCCTAGGGAAAACGAGGTTAAAAGGACTACAATGGTTATGATCACTACACAACACGATTCTATCTAAATTTAATTCAAAGCCTATTTTATATTCATGTAAACTACATCAGTTGGGTTCATGCATCCCAGCCTTGGAAATTCAGCTAGACATGACTAAACGAAACAAGAATACAAAATCTATCTTGCATGAATTCACAAAAACGTGAAAAATTGGGAAGAAACTCGTAAATAAAAATTGCAACCTAATTTTTATGACTAATCCTACTTGAATGTAAAAGAAATTTAAATCAGAAAGGGAATAATACTTGGAATGACGAAAATTTTGGAATTAAAGCTTGAAACTTGAATAAATTAAATCCCAAGGGTTCTTAGTCTCAAAAGTTCTATATAAATATAAAAAACATAACTACCTAAAGTTTGGGAATTAATTGGAATAAGTACCCTATGAAATTACAAGAGTTTGAGCTAGATACAACTCTAATTTTGAAAAAGAAAAATCAAAAATTTACCATCCAGACCGGTCTGGCCTGGTCTATCAGTTCGGTCCAGTGTTTACCGGATCGATTCGTTTTTGTGAATAATCGGATCGATTCGATCTTTCAGTCTATGTAGGTACTTTTAATGCATCATACCGGATCATTTTAGGGTGAATCCGGATCGGTCCGGTTGTAAATTCTATTTAGGATCTCATCCTCCTTCATACCGGTTTGTTTTTGGCTCATACCGAATCGGTCCAGAGGTCTTTTTCTTTATGCTATTATTATGACTTTCTCTCATCTTTGAGGTTCATAACTTCTGATCCGGGACTCGTATTTGGATGTTGTTTCTTTCTACGTGCTTATAGACTCGAGGTCTTGTACTTTCATTTTAGTTCCTTATTCGAACTCCAGATGTAAAGTTACTCTTTTTCCCTATGACTTTTCCTCTTTTCTTTCTTCATTAGTTTCTTAGTTTTGAGTTTCTTCTTCTCTTCACCTGGATAAAATATTTGTAAAAAAACATAAAGAATACACAAAATAAGATGCATTATATAGGAAATGTCCATAGCAAGGATATAAGATAAATCAGTGCAATTTCCATGTTACGAGGTGATAAAAGCCTCTAAACTAAGGGGATAGCTCGAAAGAATTTACGCCTAATCAACCAGCTAAGGAGGAAGGTGAAAGATGACCACTGGCGCAGCAGGGACTTTGTTGATGACCTACAAACATTAAAGGAAGTTATTATCATGCCTATAAGAGAAGAATTTATTGATGCCCGAGATGAAGAAGAAACTTGTGAAATAGGCTCTACAGTTAAAGCCATAGTTAATACTCGCCCATGAGAGATAGGCTGGATCAAAGGCCTACCATCCATAGATATGTGTACCCGGGGGATTGAAATCCTCCCTGAGGGTGACAACCCTGAAATAGTAGTTGCAAGAAAAGGATGGGCCCTTCTTGGAGAAGAGATGCTAAGAGATGTAGGCCTTTAGGAAATGAAAAGTGACAAAGGACATAAGCTAAAAAAAACATAGGAATAAATAAAAGGGGAGCCAAGAGACCAAGCAGACCTCTGAAAATGAGGTAACCAGGGGCTCAGTTATAGAAGTGCCTGCTACTGAAGTAATAGAAGATGATGTGGCAGGGCTAGAAGGCACAATCCTTTGCAATCAGAAACAAATAGAGAACACATGGAAAAAGATATAAAAAGAAGAGAACAGTAAGATTGTCCATACAGAGAAAGTTAGAAAAATACTTGAGAAGAATGGGAGGTCAGTAGGATGCATAGATGCAAGTTGGAAGGAAATAAAAATATATAAAATATAATTAAAGAAATATAATTTGTGACTTATCAGAATTTCAAATACCCTTAGAGGGAGTAACGAACCTCTAGGAAAAGGCCTCGGGAAGAAATGAGCATAAAATTAATCTCCCGATAGAAAGGAGCACGACGTAGTGTGGGAGGTGAAGGATGACTCGCCTCTGCAGAGGTAACTTGTGGAAACATCACAAGGGAGAGAACTAGTAAAAAAGCCAACAACTAAAGAACAACAAAATCATATACATAAAGGTCGCAAGTAAAGAAAGACTTACAGTAGCGGGACGCATAGTCAGACTATAAGATAGGGGTCTGGTAGCAGAGCTAACCCCGGAAGGGTAATATGGTACCTCATTATCGTTGGAAGACTCCCTCGAAACTGATAACAAAGCATAAGTGTCAGTAGTGCTTTCACTACGAAAATCCAAGCCATCCACATCACTAAAAAACAAACTATAATCATTATAGGAAGGTGTGCTTCCATAGTCAACTAGTTCCTCTTACAATGAGGGAGAAGGGGAACCAACAGGAGAAACTCTGTAAGAGCCAGTTTCACTAAGAAAATAATATTTGAATATAGTACCTTCGGTAATGGGAATAGATGTGACTTCCCTCTCCCAGGAAGAAAAACTCAATGCCTCATAACCCCTCTCTCTCATAGTCCTATAGGTCTCCTCCATTCTGAGATCATCGGTATCGGATCTCTAGTCTAGAGTGGAAGGATCAACAACATCAATGTCAACCCTCTTCTTCCTCTTGACAGTTCTGGTTCTCACGGGAAAAGGGGGATATGCGATAGTAGCAATGATGAAGTTATACACACACGTGCTAGGTTGCTTTATATTATGCGCCACGAGATATTTTCTTTACTCTTGGATTGTCCTTTAGATTTGACAGGATGCATCTCGATCTGCTGAGGTTGGGTAAATTCATTGAGAAGTGGCTTCACTAAGATGGGAATAGTCTAATCAAGAGGTATCCTGGGAGTAGTGCTAATGTGCTAAGCTTCTTTTTATGTCCGCTTGATTAAGAACTGGGCTTTGACATAGTTAGTGGGGTTGGTTTCATGGGGAGGCCCAGTACGCAGTTTTGGATAAGAAGAACCTACTACTGCCAAAGCAAGAATCAAAAGGGAGTGAATGAATCATTCCTTAAAATATAAAGTGGCGTACTCTATAAAGAATTCCTTAAAATATAAAGTTTTGACATGCCTCCAAGAATAACTTTAAAGGGTCGCTGCAGGAAGGGTAAGAAGGGGTATGAACACCTTGGTCGTAACCAAATTATCTTCTCACTCTCTCTAAGTGATAGAATTTAGCACCTTGACCTAGCTCTGTCAAACAAGGGAGGAGGACTGGTAATAGAATCACCACTACATTGATATGTGGACAGGAAGAAACAGATCCAACATCAGAAGGGAAATAAAAAATGCCACCATCACCCATGAAAGAAAGCCAGCTAAAATGCCACTGGGGAATTTTTTGTAAGGGAAAAAACTAAACTCCTTAATATCATCAATAAAAGGCCCCAGTGTCTTCTTGGGGGCCTTCCAATTCCACCTCAAAAGATGAGTGGCATTACTGTGGAAGGCTTGTGCTTTAGGGCCAAAATAAGGAAAATGCTCAAATATGAAAGCCATCGGGAGAACAAAATTGCAAAATTTATCGGCATCGTAATGACTGTAAGATCTCTCAACATTTATATGAGCACGATCCATCCAGTAATAAATAGAACCAAAAACTAAAGCAACGAGGGGTACCGACTTCCCTCACGACAATCTCACAGCTAATTTAAAAAGGAGTTCACAGGGAGAGTCTTCGGGTTTACCTAGGAATAATAATTGTCTCAGAAAGGTAACCAAAAAAGCAGCAAAGTGTGAGGAGGAATGAAGATTGGGACCATCCTGATCTTTGAGAGCTCTACTGGAAGTCTCCCCTTTCGGCGGTTGCTCGAAGTCTCTGAACCATTATCTCTTCCATTTGGTTAAAGAGTGTTTGGTAAGACCAATCATATTTATATCCACATATTTTTAACACTCAATGAGTGTTGCCTGCAACTCTTCCCCCATCTCCTAGTCAAGGGGATCCTCGTAGCCATCAGTAAAAACATGTTCCCTAAATAAAGGTAGAGCACATAGCTCACAGACATCCTCTATAGTAATGGTAAACTCGCCCCAACTAGTCACGAAAGTATGAGATTTCGTGCTCCATCAAGATAATAAAATATTGAGGGTGTAGTTATGTTTGGCTATAGTGCAAGACGTCAAACTATTAATGGCGGTATGGAGGCCCAGTTCCTTAAGGGTGGCCTTATAGGAAGGAACACTCAAAACATAATCAACCGAATCAACCCGCTCCTCTGGGGCACCCCTCTCATCTTTGATTTCAATATTAGAATAAGGGAAGTCACCATGATAAACTCTAAGTCGGAGAATAGATTTAGGAAGAATAATAGGGGAATCGGTGGATCACCTAACCCCACGTGGGGTCGCCCGAGAATATTTGCGACAAACTTCTCCTCAAATTGAGCAAGGGAAGCCATGAAATTATCACTTGGTCCAAAAATGGGTGCACGACGATAGACGCCAAAATCCTCCCCTGACGAATGCTCATATAATCTTCCCAATCCTGAAAATAAGATGAAGTGCTGGAGTAACTACCAATGGCTATTGTTTCAAGTGAGGAGCCCATAGTTGCAGAAGGCCCTGTAAAAAGGCGATGTGTCGTGTGCAATATCGGTTTAAATAAATGCGCAAATTCTAACCACAAACTTATTTAATTAGAGTCAATTTTTAAACCAAGTTAATTCAGGTCCTAAACGCACAACTACATGTGTGCGTGTGTCAAACCATCATAAACACAAATATGCTAAGTCACAAATTTCGGGAAAAAATCTCCGAAGCACAAAACCTTTTATTTCACTATGAATTAAATCAAAATTTACAATCACAATGAAATCCACAATAATTTTAACCTTAGCAAACCGACATAGAGACGCAACCTAGAGTCAACAATGGATTCCATGCAGCGAACCCACATGAACCGCAGTCCAATCTTCAACCAAAATCCACATGTAGTGAACCTCTGTGACCTCAGTCTTCTGGTGTAGAGACGCACTCCACAAAGATGAACAATAACAAAGTTTTGTTCTTGGCTTCCAGAACAATTCACAGAAACTATTAATATCTTATGAATTGAAAACAAAAAGGTTTAAAACCCTAAAAGTGACAAGATAAAGAATTCAAAAAAAGCATTTTCGTATCTGTTTAAAATCGCAGGTCTTCTAATTAAAATAGAAATGGGAAAAGCCTTTTCATAAAAAATTTAAGACGGTGTGTCGCTCGAACAAAACAGGGCTCTCGCTCAAACGAAGACATGCATTGCTCCAACGAGCTTCACAAGACATGGCTATGTCGCTCGAATAACAACCATTGTCCCTCGAACAAGCCAGCGCAAAAATAAAAATATTTTTTATTTATGAAAATTCGCCTTACCACTTAGAAAAATATTTTTGACAAAAAACTTAAAAACTCCTCTTCAACATTTAGAAAATATATGATGAAAAATATTGCAACACTTTAAGTGAATTATTAAAGACTTAAAACACAACCTTACCAAAGATAAACTTGTGGAGGCTTGAATGTTGAAGAAAAATTTATATTCGGATCTGTCTTCATGCATATGGGAACTTAAACATTCTTCGACGGTTGTAGCGGTATACGACATACTCAATTGATAACGGACATTTATAAAAGTATGTCCTTACAAATCTCCACCTATGTCTATGCCGGTACAAAATAAAAACATCTGAATTATCAAATCAAAATGCCTGTACCAATCTAATATCCTCCCATGAACCCAAAACTGAAAAGGTACTAAATATGCAAGTCCAATTCTTCAAAATCTTTAACTTCAAATCTTTACACTTTTCTCATCAGGGTGTGCAACAAAATGATCTTCAATCTTTGTACCTACACACATGAGACCAAGCAAATACCTTTGTGACACATCGAGTTTGAAATGATATAAGAATAAATCGATCAATAATTAAATCTCCCCCATAATGCAAAAACTCCCACATAATTCGTTCTCCCCCTTTTTATTTGTCCGAAATAGACAATGAAACAAATAAACAAAATACACATGGAGTTGTCACGACAAACATGCATAGAAAATATGGATCAAACGACGTTCATGCAAAGTGGAACTCAAAATCTTCCACAAACTATTTTTGATTTTTTAATTTTTCATAAAATAAAGCAAATATAATTTTTACAAAAATCACACACCGTGAATTTATGCTAAGACAACCAAATCATAGATACATAATGAATGGGTGTGAACATATTCAATAGGTAAATCAACGCAATCAAACATAACATGTGTGCACGATGCATACATATACTCATATCGAATGAATATCAAAACCATCCTTAGGTGTTAAAAGTGTTGAATTTAAATGACATCGACTCAATCCATCAACACATCAAAGTCAAAAGTGATTCCCACACCAATAACGTCTAAAACTACGAATTCTTTTTCAAGACGCTGTCAGGATGTGCAAACTCATTTTTCATTTCTTTCCATCCAAACTCCCTCATAAATAATAATTATTATATTTTTCTTTTTGAGGTGGCCCCTTTTTGGCATATATATCTTTTTATTGCCTTTAGATTTTTACAGGCTCTTTTAAAATGGTGGCTTTCATGACGAGTTAATTTTGAACTCTCTCAGCCCTTTCCCGTGATTCACTCATCATATTTTTTTGCATTTAAATTCCTCACGGTAAATGGGTTTTACATGAACTACTTCCATTGTCAAGTTTTATCGCATATGGTTCGTTTTAAAGACATAATTGAGATGACAACACTCCAACCAATATGTGATAAACAAGTACAATAATCAAAAAAATCCGTGCAAGTGTGCATCAAAGGACCTTATGAGTAAAACATGTAGGTAGTAATAACTAATCACATCTCAATGACTCTAAACATTGTAAAACACAAAAATGAAATGATGACGCATATCAAAACACTATCTAATTGTCACGTCAATATGGAATAATGTTGTGACTCGGTATTCCTAAATGTCCATTCATATATCGTGCAAAAAAAATAAAAAACTTTTTTTTTGTCTTTTTCAAAAATTTTATCAAAAAAATCTTTTTTTATCTTTCAAATTTTTTCAAAAAAAAAAAAACTAATACATTAGGCAAAAAAAATACTAGCAATAGGCCAAAAATATCATCATGCAAATCAACCCATGCCAGAAAATAAGCCTAAACATCGACCATTAGGTACGACAGAGTTTTCCAAAGATGGTAACATCCTATGAAAAACCTCCATCAAATCATGTGAAGTCTTGACTAGAAACTTTACCTGCTCCCTAATATGTGCAAACTCTCTCGTGTAATCATCTAAAGCGTCGGGTGTGGGTGTGGGTGCGTGTGTGTGAATACGCGTAGTAGCAAAATGTGACACATGACCCCATGTAAAATAAAACTCTCTAAGGTGTCCTCCCATCTTATAATGTGTGCAAACATAAATAGGCCTAGGTAATCCTCTCTTAAAACATCTCATATGCACTCTCCTATCAGGTACGGGAGGCCTACCTGGGTTGGGATGAGGGCCATGAGAATCTAACACTAAAGTGGGAACTGGCTCAGGTGCAACATGTGAAGTGGATGCACTGTCATGACTTATTCCTAAACTCTCACCTCTACCCAAAATGGGATTGATAACCATCTTTCCTTCCTTCTTAGATGTGTTCTATAAAGTTCTTTTAACGTCTAGGGAGTGATTAAGATCTCTCTCTAATTGTGACATGCGGGTTATAAGTTCACTCTTTTACTGTACTGAAGCTATAAACTGTTCACCTTCTCAAGTTGACTTGCTTTCGCCTCAAACTGCCTCAAACTCTCTAACTCTCTCTCCAAATCTTATAACCTAAGACTTAACTCCTTATTCAATTTTTTAGTCTTTAAAGTCTCGGCATACAAATTTCTAAATGAGATCTGTGTAATACCCCGTATTTTTGGCGATATTTATTTTTGGCCGTATTTTTGGCGATATTTATTTTTGGGACTAATTAATTAAATGAGAATTAACTGGGAATTAATCCGGATAAAATACTAGCGAGATGTGAGTTGGTATTTGACTATATTGAGTATATATGATGATATATGAATATTGAATTATGAAATTTGTCGTGAGATTGATATACGGCAATTTGGACATTTTATTGGGACGCGTGAGACAGTCGCGTCAGGATATAATTATTTTATTTATAAAAGTGAATTTAAATTCTATTAACCGTCCCGGGGTATTTTTAGGCCATACCGGCAACATTAAGGGTAGTTTGGTAATATTGTATTTTTGGGATTTAATAATGACGAAAATTAGGATTTATAATCTGATTTGGGTAACTAACCACTAAACCCACTACCAACCATATTGACCCATAAGACTACGGGGAGTTTTAAAATTTGGTTTTGTAAGTCTCCTAAACAAATCCTAGCCACCCTAGCCACCTTTGGAGAAGAAGGCTTGTAGAGAGAGAGAGAGAGAAGGAATTCTGCAGAAAAAGCTTCATCAAACCAACGCCAAATTCAGAGACACTCGAGGCAAGTGATTTAATTCTATTTAATTCAGAGAATATTTCTTCCATGTTAGATAAATTGAAAGATTTACAATTGTTCTTGGAAGTTAAATAAAAACCCATTTTAATTGGACTTAAGACTTGAATTTTGAGGACAAATTGCATGTATAATAGTATGGAGATGATTATTCTGATGTTAATATATGTTGGATGTAACAAAAACGGATTTAGAATGGACTTATTGAGGATTTAAAATTCTAGGGTTTATGTTCTTGAAAGTTTGGGGGAAAGGGTAGAGATTTGATGAATTAATGATGTTTAGGATGTGTTAATTCCTTAAAAGATGTTAGTATATGACCTTAGTATGTTTTAGGATGATTGGAGACCTTAAAACATTGATTGGACGAATTTTGGTTGAGATTTGAGGTGTAGAAATTGGTGAAAAAACGAGATAAGATTTCTTGGCTTGAATCTGGTCACTCGTTAGAAGACCTACCCAGGTCGTTCGAACGAGCTCGTTCGAACGAGCTTCTAACGAGTTGACAGTTTGGGGTTCTAACGAGAGGGATGTTTGTTCGATAATCTCATTCGAACGAGATCTCGTTAGATAGCCCAGTTCGTTCGAACGAAATCTCGTTCGAACAGCCTCGTTCGAACGAGACTTCTAACGAGCTGGCAGTTTAGGCCTTTTTGGCCTGTTTTGATTTTGGGAGTCCCGTAAAATTGTTCGAGGATAGAGATAACATTCCTTTAATGATGTATTGGTAAACTTGGGACAATTGGGACATAATGAGGAGTAAGTTACATAATTGTGGAACGAATCAAATAGACATTTGAGTCGAGACGTGAGTGCCTACTACGACGTGAGAATAAATTATGGCGTGTATGATTATGAACCGGGATTATATAAATTGTATAAATTATAAGTTGGTACGAGAATGCGATAAGTACTACAATTAAACTACGGTGATTACTAAGATGTGTGCTTACTTAGTATTGATATATGATTTGTGTGTATGGCATACCTACCATACTTGCTATCAAGGGAGGTTTGCGTTCTCTTAGGGCCCTCTAATCCTTGTGTTGCCCGGATTTAGACTGGTTACCTCGATGAACATAGGTCAGAGAAGGACTTATTGGGATGTTAATAAGTCTGCTGATCGTGGGAGCGTAGGTATGTGCGTGACCCATGTGATGTGACTGTGTTCGCCTCCATTATTTGTGATTTGTGTTATCTGAACGATTCCTGAGAGATTCGGAATGCATGATCCTTATGTACGTGATGTACCGGGATGGATAGCAAAGTATGTGTGCACCGCAGCTTAGACTCGGGGTGCTTATATTGTATATTTATGTTGTGGAAAATATACACTCAATGTTAAACTGGGAACTTTCATATGGTATTGTGTGTATAACTATGGAATAAGATAAGGGATAATCTATAATGAGTTGTATTACTTTTATGTGAGAACCTGAATTTACGTTAAGCCCCTATTTAGTTGCGAGCGTTATATTGTTAATGGGAACCGAGTAATAAGGGTAGAACCTATGACAGTCTAGCTAGATATGATGTTACTTAGCTAGTGGGTTGTGTCATTTTAGATGGGTACTTACGTTAGGAGTGCACAGTTAGACGAGAGGTGAGAATTTCATGTGAGTTCACGTCCTAACATGTACTTTGCATTTAATGTTTTAAATGTTTTTAAAGAACTTGCAGGTTTTTAAAAATATCTCCACATTCGGGCTCTGACCCGTTTGCTTTCAAATCTATTTTTTTGTAAAACCATTTTAGGTGCCCAACCACAAGTACACCATGCATAGGATACTCATTCAAGTGACGAGCTGTAGCTGTTTGTGGAAGCTACAGGGATTTGCTTTCAGACGCTTCTACCATTTGGATTCCATATTCAGTATTCTTCAATTGTAGGGCATGTTGCCCAAATTCTATTAGAGACTTTTACATTTCAGTTTTTCAGACTTGTCATGTATTGATTCAGTATTCAGTATTTAGTTATTAATTTCAGTTGTGGAGTTTGTTATGAGGAGTTTTTCCTCCGGATTTATTTATATCGTGTGATGGTTATTCTATTGTTTTCGTTATAGTGAATGGTGATATTATTCTTGCATTAAATCTTTCACTGCATGTTAATCAGACTTTAATTAAAATTTGGCAACTTACTTTTTAAATACTAGGTGGTTAGTAATAATAAAAGGTTTTCGACAGTGATTTAGCTGAGCCAACTTGGCATTTTGAATTAATTTAATAAAGGAGTAGCTACCCGATATTTAATTGGTCGGGGTGTCACAGGTGGTATCAGAGCATCAGGTTCTAGTGTCCTTTAGGATCTGTACGGCTATTATGTTTCCGCTAAGTTTCTTT
Organism: Sambucus nigra; assembly: GCA_949130495.1. Taxonomy (NCBI): domain Eukaryota; kingdom Viridiplantae; phylum Streptophyta; class Magnoliopsida; order Dipsacales; family Adoxaceae; genus Sambucus; species Sambucus nigra. The sequence continues at coordinate 117,914,744 of OX422218.1, read as the reverse complement.
GATATAGAGCCCTATATTTTAGGACTGTTGTACTCTTTTTGTGTATGCTTCGTTCTTCAGCTATTTTAAGTTTATAAACAGTGAACTTATAGACTTCATTCTTATTTCAGATGCCTCCACGACGTGCACGACGATTTCCCAGGGATGCAACTCCCGAACCCCAGCCCGTTCCAGTTCAGGGCATGATGAACGCCGCTAAGGTTGCAGCCATTGTAGCCCAAGCGGTAAATGCCGCAATTGCCGTAGTTCAGCAGGCACCACCTCAGGCGCCGGTTGCCGCGCCAGTACAGGCAAATGCATTCCCGTCTGCTTGGGAATGTGTACGTATTCTTTTCAGAAAGCGCATCCGCCAGAGTTTGCAGGTAGCTCAGATGTGGTAGTCTCGAGCCAGTGGAGGAAGGATATGCAGAGGCACTTAACGATGTATGAGTGCACGGACGTTCAGAAGCAGGTGCTAGCTACTTTCAAGCTAGTTGGATCTGCACTGCAGTGGTGGGAGTCTATTACCACCGTGGAGGAGAGGGATACTCTCACTATTCAGGACTTTTGGGTGCGGTTCGACCGCAAGTACTTTCTGTCGGCTGTTCACACAGAAATGAGGAGGAAACTGATGAATCTGAAGCAAGAGGGTAAGACCGTGGCCGAGTATGAGGCCGAGTTCACGAATTTGTTGAATATCGTTCCGGATGAGATACCGACAGAAAAGAAGAAGATTGAGAAATTCACCGACGGGTTGACATGGAGGATCCGTCAGCATCTGTTAGGGAACCTTTCGTTGGCCACTTATTCTGATGTGGTTAACGCTTCTTTGTTACACTGCCAGGATCACCGCTTTCATATGGCTGAGGGCCAGAGATCGGGAGAGCCTAGCTATCAGGGCAGGACTGGAGGACATGGTGCCGGTGGGGCACAATCTGTTCAGGGGCAGAGACAGGGTGAGCAGGGTTCCCAGCAGGGGGATTAGAAGAGGTTCAGATCAGAGAATTACAGGCACGGATAGGGAGGTTTCCGTCAGGGCCATCAGGGTCCAAACGGCCATCAGGGCCAACAGGGGCAGAATGGGCAGCAGTTTCAACAAGGCCAGTAGGGCCAAGGGAGGAACGGTAACGGCCACCAGGGCCGAGGACCGCAGGGGCAGAGAGGAGGGAACTTCCCAGGGAAGTGTTTTGTTTGTGGCAAGACTGGCCATAAACGACAGGATTGTCCTGATAGGGGCAGGGCCCCACAGCAGCAGCAGCAGGGTGCTCGCCAGGAGCCGCAGAGGCCTATGTTTCCCGCCGCTCTCCCCGCACCGCCACAGATGGCAGCATTGCCACCCATTCCAGCAGTCCCAGCTTGGCAGGGGCAGCTACAGTATGGACGTGTCTATAACGTCCACCAGGCAGCAGTTCCACAGGCACCGCCCGCGATTGAGGGTACGTTTCCTATCCATGGCACTATGGGTCGGGTATTGTTTAATACGGGGGCTACACATTGTTTTATAGCTACACATTTCGCGAAGGCTTTAGGGTTGCTAGCCACAGCGGAGAGCACAGTGACGTGTGTAGACTCACCATTGGGGAGTGGGTCACTTATTTTCTTTATATGCCGGGGAGTGGGAGTAGAGATTGGTAGTCTGGTATTACCTGTAGATATGTTGGTATTAGATATGCATGTTCACGATGTGATTATCGGTATGGATTGGCTCGCTGATTATAGAGCCATGATTGATTGCTTCGGTGGGAGCATTATTTTTGCCATTCCGGGGCAAGAGATGTTTGTAGTGGCGATGCCTCGCCCAGAGGGAGGCTCGACCGCTCATTTGTATTACCTAGAGGAGGATACCTCTAAGGAGGTTGTGATTCCTTTAGACTCGATCCCAGTTGTCAGGGAGTATTCTGATGTGTTTCAGGAGATACGAGGCCTACACCCCAGTCGAGAGATAGACTTTGTTATAGATCTATTGCCAGATACGAGACCTATAGCACGCGCACCGTACCGTATGGCTCCGGCAGAGATGCGAGAGCTACGAGATCAGATAGAGAAGCTGTTAGGTCAGTGCTTTATTCGCAGGAGTACCTCACCTTGGGGCGCTCCAGTTTTGTTTGTGAAGAAGAGGGACGGTTCACTAAGATTGTGTGTGGACTACCGGGAGTTGAACAAGGTCACGATACGGAATAAGTATCCATTGCCTCGAATTGATGACCTATTTGACCAGTTGAGATGAGCTTCTTTCTTCTCGAAGATTGATTTGAGATCGGGATACCATCAGTTGCGTATCAGGGAGGAGGATGTCTCGAAGACTGCGTTCTTGTCGAGATATGGTTCTTACGAGTTTCGGGTTATGCCTTTTGGTTTGACCAAATGCTCCAGCAGTGTTTATGGACTTGATGAACAGAGTGTTCAGAGATTTCCTAGATCAGTTTGTCATTGTCTTTATCGATGATATTCTGGTTTACTCCCAGACAGAGGAGGAGGACGCCGAGCATTTGAGGCAAGTTTTGCAGACACTTCGTCAGAACGATTTGTATTCAAAATATGAGAAGTGCGGGTTTTGGTTGAAGGAGGTCCAGTTTTTGGGACACATTATTTCCGACCGGGGGATATCTGTTGATCCGGGGAAGGTATCCGCGGTGAGGGAGTGGGGACAGCCCACGACACCAACGGAGATTCGTAGTTTCTTGGGCCTAGCAGGATACTACATGAGGTTTATTCGGGGTTTCTCAAAGATAGCAGGTCCTCTGACACATCTGACTCGTAAAGGTGTGTTGTTCATTTGGAGTGATGCCTGTCAGTTGGCATTTGATGAGTTAAAGGACAAATTGACCTCAGCACCTGTCTTAGCATTGCCGAGACTGGGAGTTGAGTATTTGGTTTATACCGATGCGTCTTTGCAAGGACTTGGAGGTGTATTGTAGCAGGAGAGACATGCCATAGCTTATGCTTCCCGTAAGCTTAAGCCTCATGAGAAGAATTACCCCACGCATGATTTGGAGTTGGCGGCAGTGGTATTTGCCCAACGGATTTGGAGGCACTAACTTTTGGGGGAGAAGTTCCAATTGTTCACGGACCACAAGTCCCTACAGTACCTGTTCACTCAGAAGGAGTTGAACATGCGGCAAAGGAGGTGGCTGGAGTTTGTGAAGGACTACCAGTTCGATATCCAGTATCACCCGGGTAAGGCTAACGTGGTAGCAGACGCGTTGAGCCGTAGGCCAGCAGATGAGGTGGCAGGGGTGTGGAAGGCAAAGTGGAAGGAGTTGGGACACCAGGATGCAGTGGCCCGATCTTTCATGTCTGTGATGACCATTACACCGCAGATTGTAACGAAGGTAGTACGGGCACAGGCTAATGACTCGTTCTGTCAGGAGCAGATAGTTCGATTACTAGTAGAGGGAGCCGAGTCCTATACCATCAGCTCAGACGGGGGATTACGCTTCAATGGGAGATTGGTGGTTCCGGAAGGGGAGAAATTTCGACATGAGGTGATAGCAGAGTCGCACGGCTCACGGTTCGTGGTACATCCCGGAGGGGACAAAATGTACCAAGACATGAGATGGCAGTATTGGTGGAGCGGTATGAAGAGAGATATTGCTGAGTTTGTTTCAAAATGTGCCACTTGCCAGCTAGTAAAAGTGGATCATCAGAGACCGACAGGACTTCTACAGCCGTTGGAGGTCCCGGTGTGGATGTGGGAGAGCATATCCATGGACTTTATCACGGAGTTGCCTACGTCGCATAGGGGTCACGACTCCGTTTGGGTAATTGTGGACAGGTTGTCCAAAGTCGCTCACTTTTTACCCATAAGGACTGACTACACTACGGGACAGTATGCCCAGCTCTTCATTTCAGAGGTTATGAGATTTCACGGTGTGCCCCTAAATATCGTGTCTGACAGAGAAAAGATATTTGTTTCGCGGTTTTAGGAGAGTTTTCAGGAGGCCATGGGCACGGAATTGCGGTTGAGTACTGCTTATCATCCGCAGACCGATGGGCAGACTGAGCGCACAAATCAGATGTTGGAGGACATGCTACGCATGTGCATTATTGACTTTGGAGGTGGATGGGAACAATACCTTCCACTGGTAGAGTTTGGTTATAATAACTCCTACCAGTTCACTATTGGCATGGCTCCGTTTGAGGCATTGTACGGTAGGCCTTGTCGTTCCCCAGCATGTTGGTTAGAGGTGGGGGACAACAAACTACTTGGGCCGGAAGTGATTCAGGATACTTCGGCAAGGATTGAGTTGATTCGGAGTCGCATTCGGGTAGCTCAAGACCGGCAGAAGAGTTATGCTGATGCGAAGAGATATTTCAGGGAGTTCCAAGTGGGGGACCAGGTTTTGATCAGAGTATCTCCTATGAAGGGGATTATGCGTTTCGGGAAGAAGGGGAAATTGGCACCGAGGTATGTGGGGCCGTTTCCTATTATTGAGCGGATTGGACCCGTTGCGTATAGAATCGGGTTACCAGAGCATTTACACCGGATTCACGATGTGTTTCATATTTTCTCGCTAAGGAAATATCTCAGGGACGATTTGGCTCATTCCCACATCGCTTTGGAGGAGATTGATCTACAGCCTGATAGCTCCTACGAGGAGGGGCCGATTGCTATTTTTGACCAAAGTGAGAGGAAGCTGCGGTCAAAGATAGTTCCGTTAGTGCGTGTTCAGTGGTGACATCACAATGTCGAGAAGTCCACATGGGAACGCGAGGATGAGATGCGCGAACGTTATCCAGAGTTGTTTTTATCAGGTACTTTCTAGTTCCAAATTTCGGGACGAAATTCTGTTATTAGGGGGGAAGTATTTAATACCCTGTATTTTTGGCGATATTTATTTTTGGCCGTATTTTTGGCGATATTTATTTTTGGGACTAATTAATTAAATGAGAATTAACTGGGAATTAATCCGGATAAAATACTAGCGAGATGTGAGTTGGTATTTGACTATATTGAGTATATATGATGATATATGAATATTGAATTATGAAATTTGTCGTGAGATTGATATACGGCAATTTGGACATTTTATTGGGACGCGTGAGACAGTCGCGTCAAGATATAATTATTTTATTTATAAAAGTGAATTTAAATTCTATTAACCGTATGGTCGTTTTGAGTGCGCCAACGCGTCCGGAAGGGTCGAGATAGTCAGAAAACACTAGCCGGGGATTTAGTTTGGGTCCCGGGGTATTTTTAGGCCATACCGGCAACATTAAGGGTAGTTTGGTAATATTGTATTTTTGGGATTTAATAATGACGAAAATTAGGATTTATAATCTGTTTTGGGTAACTAACCACTAAACCCACTACCAATCATATTGACCCATAAGACTACGGGGAGTTTTAAAATTTGTTTTTCTAAGTCTCCTAAACAAACCCTAGCCACCCTAGCCACCTTTGGAGAAGAAGTCTTGTAGAGAGAGAGAGAGAAGGAATTCTGCAGAAAAAGCTTCATCAAACCAACACCAAATTCAGAGACACTCGAGGCAAGTGATTTAATTCTATTTAATTCAGAGAATGTTTCTTCCATGTTAGATAAATTGAAAGATTTACAATTGTTCTTGGAAGTTAAATAAAAACCCATTTTAATTGGACTTAAGAGTTGAATTTTGAGGACAAATTGCATGTAGAATAGTATGAAGATGATTATTCTAATGTTAATATATGTTGGATGTAACAAAAATGGATCTAGAATGGACTTATTGAGGATTTAAAATTCTAGGGTTTATGTTCTTGAAAATTTGGGGGAAAGGGTAGAGATTTGATGAATTAATGATGTTTAGGATGTGTTAATTCCTTAAAAGATGTTAGTATATGACCTTAGTATGTTTTAGGATGATTGGAGACCTTAAAACATTGATTGGACGAATTTTGGTTGAGATTTGAGGTGTAGAAATTGGTGAAAAAACGAGATAAGATTTCTGGGCTTGAATCTGGTCACTCGTTAGAAGACCTACCCAGGTCGTTCGAACGAGCTTCTAACGAGTTGACAGTTTGTGGTTCTAACGAGAGGGATGTTCGTTCGATAATATCGTTCGAACGAGATCTCGTTAGATAGCCCAGTTCGTTCGAACGAAATCTCGTTCGAACAGCCTCGTTCGAACGAGACTTCTAACGAGCTGGCAGTTTCGGCCTTTTTGGCCTGTTTTGATTTTGAGAGTCCCGTAAACTTGTTCGAGGATGGAGATAACATTTCTTTGATGATGTATTGGTAAACTTGGGACAATTGGGACATAATGAGGAGTAAGTTACATAATTGTGGAACGAATCAAATAGACATTTGAGTTGAGACGTGAGTGCCTACTACGACATGAGAATAAATTATGGCATGTATGATTATGAACCGGGATTATATAAATTGTATAAATTATAAGTTGGTACGAGAATGCGATAAGTACTACAATTAAACTACGGTGATTACTAAGATGTGTGCTTACTTAGTATTGATATATGATTTGTGTGTATGACATACCTACCATACTTGCTATCACGGGAGGTTTGCGTTCTCTTAGGGACCTCTAATCCTTGTGTTGCCCGGATTTAGACTGGTTACCTCGATGAACATAGGTCAGAGAAGGACTTATTGGGATGTTAATAAGTCTGCTGATCGTGGGAGCGCAGGTATGTGCGTGACCCATGTGATGTGACTGTGTTCGCCTCCATTATTTGTGATTTGTGTTATCTGAACGATTCCTGAGAGATTCGGAATGCATGATCCTTATGTACGTGATGTACCGGGATGGATAGCAGAGTATGTGTGCACCGCAGCTTAGTCTCGGGGTGTTTATATTTTATATTTATGTTGTGGAAAATATACACTCAATGTTAAACTGGGAACTTTCATATGGTATTGTGTGTATAACTATGGAATAAGATAAGGGATAATCTATAATGAGTTGTATTACTTTTATGTGAGAACCTGAATTTACGTTAAGCCCCTATTTAATTGCGAGCGTTATATTGTTAATGGGAACCGAGTAATAAGGGTAGAACCTATGACAGTCTAGCTAGATATGATGTTACTTAGCTAGTGGGTTGTGTCATTTTAGATGGGTACTTACGTTAGGAGTGCATAGTTAGACGAGAGGCGAGAATTTCATGTGAGTGCACGTCCTAACATGTACTTTGCATGTAATGTTTTAAATGTTTTTAAAGCACTTGCAGGTTTTTAAAAATATCTCCACATTCGGGCTCTGACCCGTTTGCTTTCAAATCTATTTATTTGTAAAACCATTTTAGGTGCCCAACCACAAGGACACCATGCATAGGATACTCATTCAAGTGACGAGCTGTAGCTGTTTGTGGAAGCTACAGAGATTTGCTTTCAGACGCTTCTACCATTTGGATTCCATATTCAGTATTCTTCAGTTGTAGGGCATGTTGCCCAAATTCTATTAGAGACTTTTACATTTCAGTTTTTCAGACTTGGCATGTATTGATTCAGTATTCAGTATTTAGTTATTCATTTCAGTTGTGGAGTTTGTTATGAGGAGTTTTTCCTCCGGATTTATTTCTATCGTGTGATGGTTATTCTATTGTTTTCGTTATAGTGAGTGGTGATATTATTCTTGCATTAAATCTTTCACTGCATGTTAATCAGACTTTAATTAAAATTTAGCAACTTACTTTTTAAATACTAGGTGGTTAGTAATAATAAAATGTTTTCGACAGTGATGCTATTAGCTGAGCCAACTTGGCATTTTGAATTAATTTAATAAAGGAGTAGCTACCCGGTATTTAATTAGTCGGGGTGTCACAATCTGGAGCTCGTTATCACCCTCATTAGTGCAAACACTCAGACTCGCTAGAAATACTCAAATCATCCTTGGGGGTCTCACCTGAACAAGTATCCTCATCGTCGAAGCAAAAAATTGGGTGTGCTGATGTGACGAGCAGAAAAAGATACAAACTTTCATTATGAAGACTCATCCCCGAAATCTTTCACATCATCCTCACTATCACTAAGGGTGACTGGCATAGCAACTTTCTTTTCCTCTTTCTTAAGTGTAGTGGGACACTGAAACGACTTATGCCCTTTCCCTTCACACTCAAAACATGTCACTTTTTCTAAATCTCCCTCAGCCTATTTCTTTTTCTCATCACCTTCTTTGGCTTTGTCGTTCTTTTTCATAAAAAAATGTTTTATGGGAAGAATTTTATTTTGAAAACTTAAGAAACTTTTTAATATTCTTTGCAAGCATGGACATATCACAATCAACTCGTCCTCAGACTCGGACTCATAAAGACTCACTTTATTCTTCTTTCTAGAATGGGATTTAAGTGTTATCCATTTATCCTTAGGCTTGACAATGTCAGGAAACTTGTCAATCTCATTTGTCTGGAGGTATCCAACCAACTCTTCAAATTTCAGATGATTCAAATTACCTAAGGTATTTAAAACAATCACTTTTGGGATAAAACGTTTTGGCAGCGATCTTAAAATCCTTTTAACCACTTGTGCATCAGGTATAGGCTCACCAAGACTAAAAATAGTGTTGACAATGTCAGACAAACATGCATAAAAGTCATCAAAACACTCAGTCTCAAGAATTGTAATCGTTTCAAAATGATTAGTTCAATTTTGAATTTTAGACATTTTGATCGCGTTAGTGCCTTATTCGGTGAGTTGTAAAACATCCCACGCTTCTTTAGACATGGTGGATGTCATAATACGTCAGAACTCATCAGGGGCGATGTGTTTGGAAATTGCACTACGCTCTCATGAATTAAAAGTTCTCCACTTGAACTTATCCTGAGTCTAGTCTGACACAGGTTTAAAATCATGACATTATTAGTGATGACAGTGGGATAAGTCCATCCTCTTTAACAAATTAAACAAACTCTCTCATTGATTGCTTTTAAATGTAATCTCATGCAGGCTTTCCATAAAGCATAATTAGATCCATCAAAAATTGGCAACCGATTATATAAGTTTTCACTTTGAAACATTGCGACAATTTTTTAAAAGAAATATGATTTTTCAAAAAAAACTAATATCACACAATTTTATGAAAAATAGGATTACTCGATAAATTTGAGTAACATGCTCTGATAACCAATTTGATGATGTGATTAGTCAAATTCTATCAGGGAATTTTTTTAAATATTTGGATCACTCGATAACTTAGAGCAACTCGTTGTGATACCAATTTGTAAAAAGACGATGTGTCGTGTACGATATCGATTTAAATAAATGCGTAAATTTCAACCATAAACTTATTTAATTAGAGTCAATTTTTAAACCAAGTTAATTCAGGTCCTAAATGTACAACTTCGTGTGTGCGTGTGTCAAACCATCATAAACACAAATATGCTAACTCACGGATTTCATGAAAAAATCCCCAAAGCGCAAAACCTTTTATTTCACTATGAATTAAATCGCCATTTACAATCACAATGAAATACTCAATAAGTTTTCCTCAGCAAAACGACATAGACAAGAAACCTAGAGTCAACAATGGATTCCACGCAGCGAACCCACAGGAACCGCACTCCAATCTTCAACAAAGAGCCACATGCAGTGAACCTGAGTGACCTCAGACTTCAGGTTTAGAGACGCACTCCATAAAGATGAACAATAACGAAGTTTTCTTCTTGGGTTCCAAAACAATTCACACAAACTATTGAGATCTTATGAATTTTAAAAAAAAGGGTTTAAAACCCTAAAAGTGAGAAGACAAAGAATTCTACAAAAGAAGTTTCGTCTCTGTTTAAAATCGCAGGTCATCTAATTAAAATCGAAGTAGGAAAACCCTTTTTATAGAAATTTTAAGGCGGCGCGTCGCTCGAACAAAATAGGGCTCTCGCTCGAATGAGGACACGCATCGCTTGAACGAGCTTCACGTGACATGTCTATGTCGCTTGAACGACAGCCACTATCGGTCGAACGAGCCAATGCTAAAATAAAAACCTTTTTTATTTCTGAAAATTCGCCTTAGAACTTAGAAAAATATTTTTGACAAAAAACATAAAAAATCTGCTCCAACATTTAGAAAATACTTGATGAAAAATATCCCAACACTCTAAGTGAATTATTAAAGACTTAAAACACAACCTTACCAAAGTTAAACATGCATAGTCTTGAATGTTGAAAAAACTTGATATTGGATCCGTCTTCATGAATATGTGATCTTGAACATTCTTCAATGGTTGTAGCGGTATACGACATACTCAATTCATAACGGACATTTATAAAATTATGTCCTTACAAGCCCAGATGAGGAACCCCCATATTTAATACCCCACATGAGGAACCCAAGAGCTAGGAACCCTCGCCAATCTCCAGTGGTCACGAGGAACCCGAATGTGAGGAACCCAACTGCAAAGAACTCAACTCCAAGAACCCGACCGCGAGGAACCCAACTGTGAAGAACTTAATTAAGAGAAACCCTATCTAGTCAACGGTGCATACGAGAAATCCATTATAGCTAAAAAATTGGACAAGGAACCCGAGGGTGCGAAGATCCCCAATAAGGAACCCCTCAAAATCAAACTAGCGATAGAGGAACCCATCGTCACCAAAGCCTATGATGAGGAACCCCTCGCAACCACACTGGCGGTAGAGAAACCCACCACCACAAAAGAATCAGACAAGGAAAACTTCATAGGCGTAAACTCAATCGAGGAACCCGAAGTTGTCAAGCCTCCCAACGAGGAACCCCTCGTAGTCAAACTGATGGTAGAGGAACCCACTGTCACCAAATCCTTTGACGAGGAACCCCTCATAGAGACACTGGAATTAGAGGAACCCGTTTCCACAAAAGCCTCAGATGAGGAAATCTTCATAGGGAAAAATTCAGTCGAGGAACCTAAATTTATCAACACTTATAACGAGGAAACCCTTGTATTCAAAATAGCAGGTGAGAAAGCTTCCGTTGCAAAGTCACGAACGAGGAACCCAACCCAAAAATCGAGCGAGGAACCGACAGTGTTTGGAGCTTCATGCAATGAACCCTTGTTGCCAATAGAGACGTCAACTAGGTTGGATTTAAAAATTACCTCTATAAAAGAAAAAGGATCCGATAGCAAGGATCCTAAAGAGGAGGAGGCGGTGGCTAAAGATAAATGGGAGGGGACTGGGGTAACCGAGTTGCCTTGGACATTGGTTATGGTGGTGGTGCCAGTGTCCACCACCGTAGATATGGAAATAGTGATTGGTAAAGAGCCTATTATGATGGGAATGATGGTGGCATTAACGTCTGAAGAAGAAATAGGCGGTGATGAAGCCATTGACAGTATTTGGAAGAAGTTTAAAAGAAAAAAGTTATGCAGTCTTTGGAATTTCTCTCCCCAAAAACCTCTACTCTCTATGAACATTTTCAGACGATTGTAAAAGTAAAAGATTTATTCAAAAATTAGCTTTTATATGAAAATGGGAAAATGTGCAGGGATGCCAAAAGGTTATCAGATTTTTTTCCAAATGATGAGATGATACTTCCCATAACGACGCATGTCTTCTCGAGAACTCAAAACCTATAACGAAGGGACAGTGCATTTAATGACCATAGGGTTAATGATGAGGAAGCCAAAGGGTCCCTCAATTTTTTTTTAAAAAAATTCAATTTATGGAGTACAAAGCCTTTTGGTCTCCCCAGAACAAAAGACTTTGCACAAGGGGATAATGTAGAAGGGTGTTCCAAGCCTTTCGACTAAATCTTGGGGTGAGGGACCCTCAAGGAACTTCCCCCTTAGCTTCCAGCAAATATTGGATAAGGAACCCTCGGGGTCCCTCAGCTTCTAGCAAATATTAGATGAGGAACCCTTGGGGTCCCTCAACTTCTAGATAATATTAAATAAGGAACCCCTAAGGTCCCTCACCTTCCAAAAAATATTGAACGTGGAACCCTCAAGGTCCTCCCCCCAGTTTCTAGAAAATATTAGATGGGGAAACCCCAAGGTCCTCTGCTTCCAAAAAATATTGGGTGAGGAACCCTCAAAGTTCTCCCCCCTCAGCGTCCAGAAAATATTGAACGCGAAACCCTCAAGGTCCCTCAACTTCCAAAAAATATTGGGTGAGGAACCCTCAAGGACTTCCCCTTCATCTTCCATAAAATATTGAATGCGGAACCCTTAAGGTCCATCGGTTTCCAAAAAATCTTGGGTGAGGAACCCTCAAGGTTCTCCCCCTCGTCATAAAAAGTCATTCTTTCAAAAAAAAATTACTAACACTTACTCTATTATACAGGTAGCCTAGTTGAGTAGACAGTGATCAAATGGGCAAGTTGGGATCTCTTGGGAGTTTTAGCTTGGCAGCTGAGGAACAAGGTTTCTTAAGAAAGATCAAACACTTAGCACTTTAGGCTTGAGAGAATACTAGTATAAATACCTTAGGATTCACTCAAGTCCCTACACAGTACACTCAGTCATAACTAGAATGAGCAACCAAGAGGTTGCTCACCAGAAATTAATTTGTATTATAAAAAATGATTTTAGAGAAGGGGGTCCTCAAGACCCCCACTCTCACAAAAAATATGATTTAGAGGAGGTGATCCTAATGTCCTCCCCTTTGAAGTTAACAAAGTTTGTAACACAAGTCACCATTTTAAATATTATTTACCGAATCAAATAATTTATCTTCAAGAGCAGACATATTTGCTTTTTAACTTTGGTTTGCATCAGGTGGCACCTGTCAGAGGGGACAGGTGACTGCACACATGTAGGGATAAATGGTACATTTCAGACCTTATTCCTCACTAACCGCCTCAATTTTGGCGCCCAAAAGTGCCAACTGAGCCCTACTTCCCCAAGTATAAGTAGGACCCCAGGGCAAGGTAAAAAACTTAATAACTCAAGTTGCAATGTTAATCTATCAAAACCACACCAGAACCTCCTAGTATTCTCTCCCTTCTCTCCCTCTCTCTCTAGTGCTAAATGCCTTGTTCTTTTACTCCCCACTGACAGCCATCACTCTCAGGAGTTTCTCTTAGGAAAAGTTACCATTATTATTGTGACCTTCATCTTCTTACAGGGAGAGAGTTCCGGCTTGAGTTCCATTTTTACCAAAAGGAGAAGGTTTCACCAGAAGTTGCTCCAGAAGTTCTTGAGAACCTTGAAGGAATAGTTCATTAAAATTGGTCACGCCTCACCCGATTCAGTATTTTACCAGACCCCACTCACACTACCCTCTTACAATCTTCTTTACAATGTAGGGGGCACTCTAATTGGGTTTGAATGTCCCTCTGGCGTCCCAGATGGGTTCTAAAATTTCTTTAAGGGATAAATCCCCTTATCAGACACCACGGTCCTTAACTCTCTTTCTGAATGATCGCGCTATTTGGCGATGGTATCCTTGTATGACATATAGATCCTTCGGTCTCCTTTCATCCATGAGTGATAGCTCGTCAAGACGTCTTTAATGCAAGTCTTCCTTCCCGGCTTTACATTGTAGAATGAAGCGCAATGAAGGAATTTCTAGATCCACAAGTAGGATCGCTTCCATACCGTAAAGTAGAGAGTAAGGGGTAGCCCTAGTTGATGTTCAAACTGAAGTGCGGTAGCCCCAGAGGGCGTAAGGGAACCAATCATCCCAATCCCAATAGCTTTCGATCATCTTGCTGATGATGGCTTTGAGTTTTTTATTAGAGGATTCAATGGATCCATTAGTTTGAGGTAGGTAGGGAGAAGATTTGTGTCTTAGAATCCCATACTTTTCAACCATTTTTATGACTTATGCCTCGAAATGCAACCCGTTGTCTGACACCAGCTCATGCGGGACCCCATTCAACAGATGATGTTTTTTCGGATGAACTTAGACACCTTCTTGGAATTCAGGACTGCGTATGAATCATCTTCGACCTATTTGGTGAAGTAATCAATGACAACTAGGATCAACTTGTGCCCATTAGAGGCTTTGGGTGTAAATTTGCCTATGATGTCGATGCCCCATGTGTAGAATGGCCAGGGAGAAGTCATGTTATACAATTCCAGCGGAGGTAAGTGTTGGAGGTTGGACAACTGTTGGCTTTTAAGAAATATTCAAACATAGGCGGTGCAATCCTGAACCATAGTAGTCCAATATTAACCCTGTTGGATGATTTTCTTGGCTAGCACATGGAAATTCATGTGGGGACCACATTCCCGCTATGGATTTTTTGTATCATCTCTTTAATGTCAGTCCCTACGATTCAGTGAAAATGGGTTCCATAGAAGTTCCTCTTGAACAATGCTTTATTGCAGACAATGTACTGGACAACTAGTTTGCGAAGGGTTGCTTGGTCTTTCTTGTCAAAATTTTAAGGATACCTACCATTCTTGAGGAGGCGCCAAATATCATACTACTACAATCGTCTAGATGAGGATCTTCTTCTGTGATGAGCTCAATGTTGTAGTAGTGGGTTGGTTTAGTTTTCTTTTGGACTATAAAATGGGCCATTTTTATTCCTTTAGGCATGTCAACCATGGAGGCCAAGGTACCAAGGGCATCGACTAAGTTGTTCTTTGCTCGGGGAAGGTAATGGAAGGCGATATCTTGGAATTGATAGGCTCTCTCTCTAAGGTGGGCATGGAAGGGTAATAGTTTCTCATCTTTGACTTTCCATCTTCTTAGTACTTGACTGATGATGAAGGATGAATTCCCATAAACATCTAAGTATCAAATTCCTTTCTTGGGAGATAATTTGTGGCCTACCGTGCATGCCTCGTATTCAGTCATGTTATTGGTGCAGGGAAAATCCATCTTGATGTCAATGGGAGTGTGAGAGTCATTAGGGGTAATTAAGAGTATACTAATGAACCAATGATATACCCTTTCTTTTTGGAGGCACCGTTAAAGAACATTTGCCACCAGAGGTCTTCTTCTGAGGTACAAAGGATATTTTTACCAGAGAACTCGAAAATCCAAACATCGGTTTCTTCTATAAGGTAGTCAGGAGGTATTCCGAGATGGATCTTCCTTTCATGGATTTTTATGTGACATACACGATACTAAATTTGGCTATCAGCATCAACCATTGGGCCATTCAACTAAACATGGCAGGTTTCTCGAGTAGGTATTTGATTGGATCCATTCAGGACACAAGTTTGATGGAAAAAGCGAGTATGTACTGTCGTAATTTTTGGGTGACCCACACAAGGGCGACACATGTGTTTTCTAAGGTAGTGTAGTTAACTCCGTAACTAACCAACTTGTGACTGGCGTAGTAGATAGATTTTTTCTTTACGAGTTTCTTCAAGGTATTGGGCTAACAAATCCCCACCTACAATATATGTTATGGTTAGGTATATGAATAGGGGAAGACCAGGATGCGTTGGCATAAGTAGTGGAGACCTGGTTAGGTATTGCTTGATTCGATTAAATGCCTCCTGGAACGTTTCATTCCAAACTTTGATTGAGTCCTTTCAGAGGAGTTTAAAGATGGGTTCACAGATAGTAGTCAACTAGCTGATAAACCAGCTGATATACTATAATTTTATAAGGAATCCGTGGACTTCCTTCTTCGTTCAGGGTGGTGGAATTTTGAGCATGGATTTTAACTTGGCAGGATCTTCTTTAATCCCCTTCTCATTAACCATGAATCCTAAGAGCTTTCCTTTAGTAAATCTAAAGACACGATTTTGTGGGCTAAGTTGCATTTGGTATTATCGTAGTCTCTCAAAGAACTTTTGAAGAGCGGGAACGTGAGCTTCCCTAATCTTTGAATTGATAATCATATCATCCATGTGGACCTCAACTTCGTTGTATAATAATTCACACAAGATGGTTATGGTAAGCCTCTGGTAGGTAGCCCATGCATTTTTTAGTCCAAATGGCATAACGGTGTAATAGAAAGTTCCCCAAGGGTTGATGAATGTGGTTTTTCGTGATGATCTGGGTGCATCTTGATCTAGTTGTATCCTAAAAACCCATCAATAAATTACTCAAGAGCGTGACTATCCATGTTATCCATAATAATGACAATATTAGGTAGCGGGTAATCATCCTTTGAAGAGGCCTTGTTCAAGTCTCGACAGCCAACGCACATGCGAACCTTCCTTCCTTATTTCGATATGGGTACGATATTGTCTAGCTATGTGGTATATTTGATTACATGACCAATCCCCACATTCACTGTTTGACCACTTCTTACTTAACCTTAAGAGACCATTCAGTGCGGAGTTTTCGCAGTTTCTATTTGATCGACTTGCACTCTGGGATATTTCGAGATCAATTTTTGGTATATCATCGTAGGACCATGTGAAGACATCCATAAATTATTTCAATAATTCCTCCAGTTGCGCGCACTTATGCTCTTTAAGGGTGGACCTTATCCTAATCTCGTGTAGCTGGCTTCTAGAATCGAGATTAATAACAACAGTTTCATCTTCATTCACTTGAACATGGTTATATTGTTTGTTATCACCCTTATTTAGATCAGTTAATAATTGTTAATTTATAAAATCATCATCAAGAGTTTGATTAGAATCAGGACAATTAATATAAGGCACAATAATATACTCAAAATCTTCATTTATTTCATTGATAGGAAAAATAGCATTGAGAACCTCATCGAAGGAGGTCTTGATTACATCAAATAAGGAGGAACAACAAAAGAAGAAATGGGACAAAAATCTGGGTTAGGTTGAATTTCAGTGGGTGGAACAGGTACAGCATGCCAGTTGAGTAGAGGAACATCAGCAATTTTTATCAGGCAGGATGGATTTGATGATGTCGCGCTTGAGTGGAGCATATAGTGGGTCAGCTCCAGTGTCTGCAAATTAAATGAATCCTCGGAGTCACTTCCCTCAAAATCTCTGGTATCATCTATGGTTTCCTCAATGAGTGGTTTCACATGATTCTAAGAACTTTCGGCCCATGAGTAGCAACTTTGGAAAAAGATCTCTATTCGTGGTTTCATCTTCTTATCCACATGATTATACATGGTTTGGGAAAGCCACAGAAGGGGAAATACTCACCTTCTTTTATGAATCTTCTGTTCAGGGAATTTCTTGAGATAGTCTTGGTGCTTTCTAGCCCTTCCTTCAACTGATGTTAGTGGATCATTTTGAGTTCTTCTGCTGACAATTGATAACCCATGCCATAAGGAGGAAAATCATTTTTCAATACTATGGTTTTAAGTATTCCCTATTTTTGTCGTCCCAGCCCCAGTCCAGGCATGAAGTGCATGTTTTTAACATCTAGATGACATTGACATTAACATTTCTATGGGGTTTATACTCTATACAAACCCTAACTTTGAAATTGTCCCCAGTTGGGAGTAGCAGTGGTTCAAATCGAAAGCCTGATAGAAGTATATCATTTGCCCCGTGTTATATCTTGAGTACTGGATCACTGGTGCTTGCATTCTTAGCAATACCATCGTTTCCCAAGATGGCGAGGACCTTCCCATTGGCGAAGAACTTCATATTTTTATGAAGGTAAGAAGACACACCCTTAATGTTATGGAGCCATATACATCCTAGAAACAGATTGAAACAAGCTGGGATGTCGATGACTTGGAATTTAATAAAAAGATTTATGGGAACATACCCCATTGCAAGCTTTATGGATCCCATTACTTCTCAATGGGTATTATCATAAGCGCGTACTGCAGAAGAGGTTGGAGGAAGGTCACTCACTCTCAGTCTGAGGCAATTGAGGGTTCTCAATGGGAAGACAGTAAGAGATGATCCATTATTGAAAAGAGAGAGCGGGACAGTTTTTCCCATGACTTTGACAGAGATATTGAGAGCATAATTGTGGGTTGGCCCGATCTTAGGTATTTTTTCTTCGGAGAAGGAAAGCATTCTAGTAGAGTTTAGAGATTCAACTAGATTCACTGCTTCTTCTAGCGTGGTTAGAGGAGGAATTGTGGGTCCAATGAGTAGTTTGATCAAAGCATTTCAGTGCAGCCGGGAAGACATAAAGATTCCCCACAAGGTGATGTTAGCTTGGTTTTCTTTAATTAACTAAGGATCTTACTCTCCTCGAGGGTCATTTCCGGCATAGGAAGATTCTCAACACCTTTTCCTTTATCGATCACAGATGGTTACGAATTTGGAACTTGGTAATGCCTCCCTAACCTCGTCATATGGTTCACAAAAGATGAGAAAAAAAACATTTCCTCGTCGACCTCGGGATATTCAACCACCTTGTTGATTTTTCCAAGTAGCTCCTTAAATGATATCATTCCTCATATGTTGATTATCGGGTTAGTCTTTTCTGGACTTTTCTCTTCATCTGAATCCTCAAAATCTTCCCCCCATTTGGTAGCAACAACATCATCATTCCAAAAAATTTTGATACACTCTACAACCTCAACTGCTTCTTCATATAGATCCTCTCATTCGATGGGGAGATGTATAAGTGAAGGGACTAGGTACCCTTGTAGCTATAAAGCATCAATTAGCTTGGACATGCTGCAAATTTCATCAATTGGCCATAATAAGTCTGCCATGATCTGGATAATATCAACGAAACTAACTTTATCGATAGGCACCACCCAACTACCTGACTCTCGAGCCCATTTTCAAGCTTCGAAGAATAGCGTACAAAATATTTGGTGGAGCGATGATACCCCGATCGATCAGAACTTGTATTAGATTTCAGAGGTGGAAACACCGGTCGGTGGTATGGCTGACAGTTTGGTGAAAGTCACAATGGGAATCTGGTTTGAAATTTTTAGGAAGTGGGTTTGGTAATGGACGAGGGTCTAATAGCTTGATGAGATTTTGGCTTAAGGAGGCTTGGTAAACATTAGAAAGGAGAGCATAAATCTTAGTCTATTCCTTATTGGTTGGGTTAGGGCGCCTTTTGGGTGCCCATGAAGTGGTAGGCTGAGAGATGTTATTGATGGTTGAGAGTATTGTATTGGCTGGCTTCTCATACTTTCTGGGAGTGAATTGTCTAGATGCTTTCTTCGGTTCAACTTCTGTCTTGGCAAGACTTTCTTCAATCTATGCTCCTGCTTCTTGGAGGGATCGAAAATTAGGGTAGTATTGTCCTCCCATCGTCGTTCGAACATGGGGTAAGAAACGTTTCTTTACAATGCTGACTTTATCCTCTTCAAAAGATCAGTTGTCCATGGTAGTTTCTTTCTCTCTCAACCTTTCTATGAAGTTACTGACCGATTCCTCAGGATTTTGTTTGAGAAGCTCCAAATCACAGCGGGTAACCTTTAACTCTTCATTATACTCGTACTATGATATGAATTCGCAGGCAACATCTTCCCAACTGCGGATCCTAGACTCTTCGAGAGATAAGAACCAACGAAGAGCATTGTCCTTCAATGTATGTTGGAACATTTGGGTCATTATTTCCTCAGAGGCACCTAGGAGAGACATGAATCGGTGGTAACTTCGAAGATGCACAATCGGGGGTCCACTAACCCCGAACTTCTTGATGTTGGGCATCTTGAATATTTTCGGCAACCTTGATTTAGGATAAGGAGACATGCGGGTGTAGTCCATGTAATTAACAGAGATTATGACTTGGTCGAACTTCTTGGTTAGCATATTGAGGAATTCCTTGGCCTTATTCAATTCCTCCTTCTTTGCACCAACGGTCATGGGTAGGTTATCCTTTGGCTGGGTAAGATTCGGCATAGGGAGTTAGGCTGGCGGCGACCCATTGACAGGAGGAGCACGAGGAGCATGTTGATATTCCTCGAGAACCCAAATAGGCTGGGTTATGGGAAGACCCATAGTGCGAGGGAAGAGGACCTCAAGATCTTCAGGAATAGGGACTTGATTTCATTGCATCTCGTGAACCTTGGTTTGAAGGTTGTTAATCTTGGTAGTGAGTTGGGCTAGCATTGTTATCAAATCGGGTTACACATTCGGTACTTAGTCTGTGTTCTCCATGGAAAGAGGATGAAGATGAATTTTGGACTCGAAAGAAGTAGCTAAGGAACTGATAGAGCCTCGAGATGGTTTGATTAAAACTGAAGCCAATAGGGAGCCAGACCAACGATTGAGTATGTGATCAACCTGAGAAGGAGAAAAATCGAATTTATTTTTGAAAGATAGGAGGGAATGACTTTTATTATAGGAGGAAAATATATTTGACATTTTTTGAAAAGAGGAGGACAAAATGTTTTTGGGTAAAAAGGGAGAAAAATAAAAGGAAAAAATATTTTTGACACTTTTAGTAAAGGAAGAGGAAAAATGAGAGACGGGTCTCAGCATGATTATTATTATATTTATTATATTTTCACTTGTATTAGGTTTACCTAAATGCAAAAAGAAACGCCATACGGGACCTGAGGCTGGGAAAAATAGGTTTGAAAAATATATAAAAAAACATGGTTGGATTTGTTGCTAGGATCATGGGTAGGGTCCCGTTTTAAAAATCACGCAAAAATTTGGGCGGCATGTCAACCCGTCATTTCAACAGAGTTTCGGGTAGAAATAGACAAACTTAATATGAGTGCCCTAAGTTTGACACCTATATGAGGGTATGCAGTTGTTGGGTTAATTGGAAGGGTTCCCCCTTGGTATGACTTCCACAGTATATGTCTTACTTTTGAGGGCAATCGGTATGTGTGGACAAGACATTTGATATACCCGAGTGTACATGAATTGCCTCATTATATACCACATGGGAATAATACCTGTGAGAGCAAATTCGATATACTCGATGTACGTGAATGAGTTCCCTGATATATAGCTCCCGTCATGACTTCTATCAAGCGGTATAATGCGGGGGTAATTGTTCGATATACTTATAAGGTACTTGGCTAATTGAAGGTGAGAGTCATATAGCCTAGGCTAATTGTGACCTTCCGGACCAGCGCCCATCACGAAGTGACCCCCTAGTTACAGGATAAAATTTGGTCAATGGCCATTCTCTTTTGTGATATAGTGTGCAAAATGCATGATTCTTGATTTAGTATATTATGGAGAGAGTGTATTTATTTGGCATCATGCTAAGCAGGGGATAATGTACAAGTATACAAAATAAATCTAACATGGAGCATGGAGATTATACTAAGCATGGATGAGTGATGTGTATCTATCTACAAGTGAGTGTGTGGTAGTGAACCTAAGCATGGATCAACTATAAGTGGTGTGTGACAAGTGTGAGGGTGAATGGATATATACAAGTGTGATAAGTGCAGATGTGTGTTTGGGACACTTAAGCATGCATATTCTAAATGGTGTGTGCAACAAGTGGATATAAATGATCTTAAGTGCACATGGTGTGAAGTGTACATGTAGAGTATGTACAAGTGTCCGAGTGAGTAGTGATATGAGCATGAGGTATATATGTACAAGAAGTAATAGAGGAGAAAAGGGGAGCATAAAGGTTGGTGTATACATAAGCAGAAAAACAAAATACCCATGAAAACAGAAACTAGACCTCTTAAAAAAAAAATTCCCTAGAAGAGTCGCCACTATGGCCATCCCGATCGCGATGGGTCCCCCTTTCTCCTCTCTCATTCTTCCCCAAAAAGTAAATGGGGAAAGAAATGGGGATGAAAGGTCTCGCGCCCTTTTTGATTTAGGAGCACTTTGGTCATCATCGGTGTGGGATGAATGTAAAGAGATGGAGTCACCAGCCTATTTTGCACAAAACAGGCAAAAGAACATGGCGTCGCCTCGAGAGAGCGGAATCAAATACAAACCGATGCTTACAAAACCAATAGTTCTAAAGGTGCGGGGTTTATGTTTCGAAATGGAAAGGTGTTAGGCACCCATCCCGTCCTTTAGATTTCTCATGGGCTAATGTTATTGTTTTGCTTTATTTCTCCGTGAAGTGTGTGTGCATGTATATATAATGGAGATCGGAATATCCCAACTCATACCATGGAAAAGATAAAGTGAGGTCAACCATAGGAATGTTCCCAAAATAATATATATAAAATACGATTTATGCGTTTATCATGATATTGATCATTATGATGGAACGATAATATGTGTTGGATAGAACGCTAGTAAAGACCGCAAACATAATAATAATAATAATAATAATAATAATAATAATAATAATAATAATAATAGTAATAATAATAATAATAATAATAATAATAATAATAATAATAATAATAATAATAATAATAATAATAATAATAATAATAATAATAATAATAATAATAATAATAATAATAATAATAATAATACAAGATAATAATACAAGAATATGATAAATGCGGAAATGGGGGATTTGGGATAATTGGAAATTTGGAAAATTAGAAAATTGGAAAATTGGACTCGAGTCTCATATTTTAATCCGAAATGCCTATGTAGCCTATAAAGGCATCAATGTCCACGTAGCTCGCATGTAGCATAGGGGTGGGGTTCATCCCATAGATTCAAACGGGATTTTATTATATGTGTGAGTGCATAAAATGTCTTTTAGTTGTGAAAAGTGTGATGGATAATCCCGTTTGAAATTTATGGGCAAAACCCTCTTTTGTTTGTTTGTTTTTTATAGAAAAAAAAATATGGACAAAGTAACTAATAAAAATGTGAGATTTTAATGTGCATGAACTAAAGTAAAATTAGATTATAAATCTAATGTAATTTATGTAAAAATAAGAAATTTAAAGAGATAAGGAAGGATTTGGACCTTCTTTAGAGCTTGATCTTGATCTTGGATGAACTCACTTGAATGTGAGATGAATGTTGGATGAGAGAGAATGAGATTTTGCCAATTTGGGTGTGAAAAGGATGGGAATGTAATATTGAATGGAATTTCACATGAGGAAACTTTTTTAATTGTAGGAGAATGTTGATGAGATCACTGATGCTGATGGATCTGAAGTGTGCCTTGGGACTGAGGTCATGCCCTTTATTTATAGGGTCAGGGATGGTGCCGATCGACATGCTCCCCGACCTACCAATCGATAGGTAACCCAAGACACGCTGCCGATTGATAGGGAAATGGACCTGCCAATCATCGGTCTCATGCATATTTTTTCAAAAAAATGATCGTAGAACAAAATTCGTTGATCCAGAGATAATTAAGAGACCTTTAATAGTTCTTTGGACCACTCCTGAGTCCGAGAGTTGACTTTGGGTCAAATGTGACTCGGAACCACACGTTAGACCTTTGGACGGGAGATCCTCGAATGGAAATGGATTGTTCATCTGAACGGTGAGTCCGAATTGCACATGGGGTGAACCATTGTAAAGGTTATGCCATGTACTTCGACATTACAAAGAGCTTCGCAAAGTTAAAAAAGTTAACTTTGGTCAACTGGGGCACGAAAGCTCTCGGTGACCTTTCGGAGTAAAAAATATCATTCATCCATACCGTAAGTTAGAATTGTGCATGAGGCGGACCGTTGGAAAGGGTATTTAGTGCCCTTCGAAGATTCATTCAGTCTCATTTGAGCTGAAGAGTTAACATCAATCAAATAAAGCCCTGGAGCGCCCGGTGGCCTCCGTATTAATTTTTAGAGGAAAATTTATCATTCGTTCGAATGGTTATGTCGTTTTATGTACGGGGTGTATCATTGGATAGGGGTTTCAGTCCCCTTCGAAGATTTAACGATCTTTCGCACTGATGATGAAGTTAAATGGGGTCAACTCGGGGCCTGAGAAGTCCCGGTGGCTTCTAGATCAATTTTGGGTAGTAAAAAGGTTTATTCTTTCGAATTGTTTGACCAATTTGCGCACGGGGCAGACTACTAGAATGGGGAGTCAAAGTCCTTAGAAGATTCATTGATCTTTCGCTATGATGATAGAGTTGAACGGAGTCAAGTGGGGCTCGAGAGCGCTCGTTGACCTCTAAATCGGTACTCAGAGTATGACCTAGGGTCGTAGTGAAATGGGGAGGTGATAGGGACCTAAGGATAGCCTTAGGGTGTCCTAGAATGTGGTGTCCTATAAGTATTACCTCGTCTATCTCTTGCTAACTTTTGTTCATTGTCTTTGCAGTCTCTTTTCTCCTTGCATCAGTTGGCCGAGTGGGTCCAGGCCAACAAGGCCAAGATAAAAAAAGTACGAAAACTTTTCCAAGACCGAGAGGGCGACCAAGTAAGTCCTAAAATAAAAAGAGGTTGACCACAAGAAAGTGATGGATAACCTGGTAAAACGGAGACAAGACGACCTTGATGCCAAGATCATGGAGCACAATGAAGCTATGGATAATCCTGAGAAAAAGTATGAGAAGAAAATTAAAGACGTTGTGTAGGTTACTGAGCGAAGGGTCGTTGAAGGATTTAAGGCCTTAATGTAGTTTTCAAGGTATGGACTCCAATAATTTGAGAGGGTAATTCATAGTTATCTTAAACGGGTTACCAAAAAACACCCAGACATGACTTATTTGACCAAGAGCTTTGTGGCCTTCAACTTATCTAACCCTCGTGCCATTATTAAGCTTAACAAGGTTGAAGGCGAGGCTAGCTCCCCTGAGCCAATGGCTACTGAAGTGCCGACACAGGTTGGGGCCGAGATTTAGGATGACAATACTGAGGGTGAAGTTTAGACCAACCCATGGTTGATAATCTCATCTTAGACCAGGTCGAGAATATAACATAAACTTCCACTTCTTCTATCCTTTATAATGGGTGGCTGTCTATGGACAATTTCCCTTTTTTTCTATGTAACTAATATCCTCGAACTTGTTTAACATCGTCCTTTCAAACATCATTAATTTTCTGAACAATATTTCCCTTATTGTCATCTTCTATGTGAATAATTGAATTTGATGAATGGAAATTATTTTGTTTGAACATAAATTATATTGTAATCATAATTTCATATCTTTCTTGTTAATTTCTGAATGCATTGTATATGTATTTACAATTTTTAATGAACATGCAAATGACCAACACATAAATCCAACTAACAACTTTTAAAGTGCAATCTCGTTTTAGCCGAGAGAGGTCACCGTGTAGTGGTGTTTATATAACCAACAAATGATTTTCAAATTGAATTCACCAAGTTAATGAGGCTAATTGTAAGTCCACCCACGTCTTACCCGAGAGAGGTCACCACATAATGGTGTTCATATAACCATTAAATTATATTCACAAGTCCACTCTCATCTTAGCCAAGAGAGGTCACAACGTAGTGGCATTCATATAGCCATATAATGATTTTCAATTTAAAGGCACCAAATTAATGATTTTGATCATAAGTCCCCCCCCCCCCCCCCTTCATTTTTGGGAGTATATGGACGAGTTTTGTCTCTTCATACACTCTCATGTTCGACGAGGGAGAGACAAAATTTAAAGCACCAAATTAATTATGTTTGAAACAACCTTAATAGAATGATTTTAACAAATTATGTATGTTTTCACCACCTAAGTGTTGTTGTCACACAATTCCCTTCCTCTCAGTGTTATTGAGAGTTCATGGACGAGACGAGTCTCCCATGGTTTCCCGTATCATCGAGAGTTGTCAAAATTAATTCACCATACGAATGATGTTATTTAGATTAGAGCAATTCAAACCATACATTTGATAATTGAACATAAAGATATGAGGAAACACTTGCATTTTTTCATTCATTACTTCGAAAAGTTCCAAATACAATCACTCTATACACAAAGAGGATGACATATAAATGGCATTAAAGCCTATTGATAATATTTCTTTAAACAATCCCCATTCCATCGATTGGATAAAGGCTCTCCCTCTAGGTTTTCCAGTCTGTAATTCCCAGGGATGACCTCTTCAGTGACTTTATATGGGTCGTGCCAGTTCGGATGCAACTTATTCATTTTTTCACAAACATTTTTAACACCAAATCACCTATAGAAATATTCCTTGCTTTGACCCTCTTATTATAGAATTTGTCTATCCTCCGTTAATAGGTCTCTTATCTAACTTCGGCGTCCTCTCGTCATTATTTTATCAAGTCCAAGTCCAACCTCCTTTATTCATTATTGATATCAAGGTTATAAGTCTGGACTTTATGACTTGGAAAGTCGAGTTCAGTCGGGATTACTATCTCCGACCCATAGGCCAGCATGAAGGATGTCTCCACCGTATGAGTCCTCTCTGTCGTTTTGTAGGCCCACAAGATTCCATAAAACTCCTTCGTCCACAAGCCCTTAGCGTCTTCCAGCTTCTTTTTAATTCCATCTAAGGTCGTCCTACTAGTGACTTTGGTTTTCCCATTAGCTTGAATTTGTATTTTTTCTTCGACAAAGGACCGACTAGATTAATCCCCCACATGGAGTAAGGACAGTGGGATGTAATTAGCCTCGTATATAATTATCATCAAAGAAGCTACTAAAGTCTTGTAAATTAAAGCATAGTTCTGGAATTTATCACACTTCCTTGTATAGATTGTGCGGTCTTCTTTTATAGTGAGTAGTAGTAACACTAAGTGGCCACTCATTTAACTAAAGATCTTTCTACTTAATGGGCTCCACATGATCCCTCGTGTATTTCTTTTATCAGGCCATTAACTTTATTAGGGTGGACACACCTGAGAAGTGACACGATAAACCCTCTTCAGAACAGGATCACGCCTTCCAATACGTAACTTGCCACCTTGTAAAGGAGTCACCTCGCCTCCATTGGACTTATCGAAATTGTGTCATTCTCCAAATATGCTCGAACGGGATCCATCTAAGATGTCCCTATGTCTAATTACATCATCAAAACACATTCTTCATTTGTATTGCAATGCATCAAGACTTCTACACCTACTATTCTTATCCATTTGTTCTACTAGCTGATGCCAAACAAGGAAATGCATTTGCCTTTGTATTTCTTACCCTTGGTATTCTGACCATTTACACCATTGAGAATTTCGATGATAGTACTTTCACTTTTGCCAATTATTCTTATCTTCCCTCATAAACTTTGAAGACTTGGTTTACTACGAGCTGAGAATCATTGTGTATGGATAATTGTTCGACACCCAATAATGATAATAATACCAAACCTTCTATTATGAGTTCATACTCTACATCATTATTGGAGGCCTCAAAGTGAAACCTAAGGGCATAATCTAAATTATCCCCATATTAATCCTGCTCAGTTACTGTTGGTACGTGATAAGCCATGCAGGATTAATTGTCAAACCAAGGGTTCTTCTTCAAAGATGCCTTCAACTAGGCATGCACTCTTAAAAAATTGTTTCATTTGCTCTAGATCTTTAGTACTTCTTCCTATTGAGCCAATGATTCTAATATGTCAATGATCTGGTCAACTGGACTTGTTGGGATTTCTTTCAGGGAAGTTTACTAGTTATATTTTCCACTTAGCTATCTTCTAGATAAGTCTACTCAGATGTCTTCATAGTTGATCTCTCTTACGTAAAAGACTACTCTACTGTTCGTGATTCTTAGCTCTCTTCCGTGGAAATCTCTTTGGCATTTTTCTCTTCGTATGTAAACTCACTATGACACCCCACCTAACTAAATATCGGGTGATTAGTCCTTTATTAAATTTAAAACAGAATGTTCGGTGGATTCATTCTTAGCATCACTGTAAAAAAATAATTGTTCTTTATTTATTACCTAACAAATAATTAAGATAAGTGTCAAAACATTCAATTTTATTTATACTCAAATAATCCATTAATAAATTTCCAGTCTTTAAGATATAAGTTATTTACATTACACATAAATATAATAAATACTGGACATGAATCAAATACTGAAATAAATCAGACTGGATAAAACATTTTAGTTTAAAGTCTCAAACCAACAAACCATAAAATTCGCAAGTGCAACAGAAAAAAACTACTAAAGTAAACTGAGTACAATCTCTAATGAAATGACTGAGAATGGACGAAACATTCCATTATTTAAGATATAAGTTATTTACATTCCACATAAATATAATAAATACTGGACATGAATCAACTACTAAAATAAATCAGACTGGATAAAACATTATAGTTCAAAGTCTCAAACCAACAAACCATAAAATCCTCTAGTGCAACAGAAATAAACTACTAAAGTAAACTGAGTACAATCTCTAATAAAACCACTGAGAATGGGCGAAACATGCCCTAAGAGAAATGTCTTAGTGGAACTGAAGGAAATGATAGAGGCGTCTAATGCAAGGACCTGCAACTTCCGCAATCGCTACAGCTCGCTAAATGATCAACGCATCTAAGGCTGGTAACCCTAGGGTTGGGCACCTGATAATATATATATATACACTAGCGGAATGCCCGTGCCTGAAGGCACGACGAAAATTTCCAAAGTGCGTAATTGCAAAATGACAAATATTTCGTTTCCCAACAAAAAAGCCAAATTCACATATAATACGGAATATACAATATTCATCAATCGAATTCACATTGTGCCTTAAATAAAGTGTCAAATTTAACAAAAATTGGACATTATCTCCTTTGTTTATTGGACTATCCACCCTACTTAAGGGATAACAAATACAAAAATATAAAAAAAATCCCAAATTCGTCTAACAAAAGCTTCAATGAAACAAACTTCTTTAAAAACACATAATATCAATTGAGGCCATCCCACATGTTTCCCTATAATGATTGTCCATTGTTTTTAACAATGCGACCTGATACAAAACAAAAAATATTCTTAGTCAATTGAAATAGCTAGTCAAATATTATATAAATCGTGCTAATTATTAATTATATATTAAACACAAATTGTCGCTAACATGTCGCTGGAGAGTTCCCATAGCTCATAAAATAATAACATATTAATATTAAACCATGTGCTTTTATGATAATGTTGAACTTGTGTCGATCACAATATTGTATGTGCATATGTAAATATTATTAAACATGACAATCAGCATATTGTATATGGATAGTGGCAATATAGTCATTCGTTGTTCCTTAATTAAACAATGGAAATATCATTTAGTAACTTTAAGAATTCCGTCGAAAACTGACACCGTAAAGACATGGATAGGCAAAGATTAACAACCTTACATGATACCAAATATCATTGAAAGACTCCAATCTTGTTGGGACATCATGTTCTCTGTTGTAATCCTTGCTAACAGCTACTTCTTTATCCATAAGTGCATCACGACTGCAGAGCAATAAAGATAGAGTTGTATCCATAAGTTCATCAAAACAAATTTCTAATGAAGAAAGAACTAATGGAAGAAACAAAAATAAAACATATAAAATACTGCAAAACAAATCACCGAATTTATGATCTACACCGAATTTATGAAATAGCGCATTTATGCATAAAAAAGTAGCATCTATACCTTATCTGACTCATTCACTCTTCTCTCATAACTGAGCCATTCTTATAAGGTTTTTCATCCATAAATTTACATACATATATGTATAGAAAAAAGCATCATTGGTTTAGCCTTGGTTATAATAGAAAAATGCGGACACTATATTTTATGGCATGTTTCTTTCACCATGCCTTCAACGTAGTGTCTCAACTTTGGATATAACTGAAAACACAATAAATGATTATTTGATGAACATATCAAATAAAAATAAATAAAACAGATAAAATACAGATGTTGTGCAGTGATTAATTATTGAAGGATTTTTCAAAATTGATGTGGATATGCAGTTGAAGTATATAAGCTCGGCCATGTCATTATAAAGCCCTGGAATTAAAAAATATGATTTAGATATGGTGAAATACTATACCAACTACTGAGAAGGAGCTTAATATAAGAAGCCAAAACAACTTAGATGTAATTTGAACTCTGTCCATTGAAATCGAAGTCGAAACAATCACCTAAAAACAATATACATACCTGACAGAATAAAACCATGTGGATGTTACATATCAATATACAGTTGGGGTAATTAAATAGTAGGCAGATTAAAGGAACACATCTTATATCCTTGTACTATTCATGCTAAAGAGCACTCCTCGCCGTAACTCTTTGGCTTGGATCCAAGCAGAGCATTTTTCTAATGAGGTTGAGACCATTCGAATCAAGATTTGACACTTGTATATAGATTCTGAACTTAACATTAGCCCTGCACAAACACAACACACTAAAAATCAAACACTCGCATATATAAGATCAATAACATATAGAAAATGATATTGAGAATAACTATTTACACAAACTTGGAACTATTTACGAAAATATAATCTCAAATGATGAACTTTCACATGACACTTGCACTCGTTGAATAATTTGTAAGATAAACCATAAAATTTCATCTCATTTTGTTATATAGAATGTGGTGTAAATGAAGTGATAGTTAACCAATAGAGAATTAAAAATAAACAAAATAGAGGTAAACAAAATCCGCCTTTGGAATGTGTGCAATCGATCTGTTTCATAGAAATTTTCACTTCGATTGGGGGATCCGACTCGCTGACCATGAACTCACCAACCTTGTACTTAATCCAGTATACACGCTCGTCCCAGCCTTTTTCAGAATCAACCCATCCAGTATGCACGCTCGTCCCAGCCTTTTTTAAAATCTACCCGTGTAAATACAGAAAGACAGAGTCTAGATATTGGCAGGAAAAGGAAACTTCACAACCCCATTAACTTCAAACCACCCTATTTGCTGTAGGCTGCAAAGGATTCAAAATTAGAAAAATTATCATCCATCATGATGGTGACAATGGAAAACAACTTATATATGAAAAAACTCCAAAAGATATTAATTAACAGCATGTCATTCTCCTGGTATAAGATGTAACTTACAGGTATAAGATTGCCATGCACCAGCAACATCATAAAAATTCTCACAATCAAAGGAATGTAAATGCCCTAAATATACACATGAATATTATTTGATATGGATAAGAAAATAATTATTAGACTTAGCATTTGCAAGATTAACTTAAAATTAGCAATTAGTTTTGCAAAATTAGAAGGATTAACTTGAAATTAGAAATTAGCAAAATTAACTTGAAAAAGTGGTAAGCTTTGCAAGAAAAAAAAAGGTACATGAACAAAGCTTACCACTTTTCATCACAATGATATCAGCTAAGAGGGACTTTATCCACCTTACACAACCTTGGCCATCCCAAAAGCAGTTGCAAATACGATGGCCCCGATAAATGCAGCTTGCATAGCCGTGTCAGCACTCAACCTAGAAGTAGAGTAGTGATAGCAATCAACATAGAGTAGTGATAGCAGTCAACATAGAGTATTGGCAGCAGTCAACATAGAAACATAGATGGGTTATTAGTTCTTTTCCATTTAAGTAGAGTAGTGACAGCTGTTAACATAGAAACTTAAACCCCATCTAATTATGGAGTAAAATATCAAGACTCACTTTGAAGAACGTTGAAGAAATGATAAACTTCATCTTCATCGATGACTCCAACCTCTGTTGAACAAACTGAGCAACAAACATGCCTAAATGTTTCACCACTAAGTGACCTGCTTCACTCTCACCGGCTCCACTCCATCGATCTTGAACTCGTAGTTGACAACAAAAATTAGCATGTATTGGGTAACGTATTTATCATGCCTTTGGCATCCTAGGCGAAGGGTATTAAAGCAGGCTGGGCAACTTAGCATAGCATCATAATATTGGCCTTTTCATTTCTTTTGAACCCATAATTTATATTTGTCATCCTCATCTGAAATGGTTTGTTTTGTTTCAATGGGGTACTCCTCTCTTTCTCTTTTGCTTCCTTCCGGATTCATCTTCTGTAGAGCTACAACTTTAGCACTAAGTACGGTGCTACCATCTTTGGCCTGCACTGGAGACACCATGGTTTAAATGAATCATGCAATGTAAATTTAATTCAATTTTCTTACAAAGTATGCTTAAACATTGAATATATCCTACGTTATTCCTATATCATTTTAGTTATAAAACAAAAGCAACCCCGGATCACATTTTTAGGAATAATGTTAAAGGTTGAAATAATAATAATTACATTGGTACTTCAGTTGCAGATCAGTACAATTTGACCCTTAGAAAGCACAAAAACTTCATGTTCATACTTCTCATTACATAGGTGACAATGGTTCTCTTGGTGGAGCAATTAAGGCTTCTACGGATACAACCGAGGGTAATTCAACCCTGTGAATGGGATCGATCGTTGTGCCACTTCATCTTGTCATGGACATAATAAAGGGGTCAAATCCAGAGCAGAAACTAAAGCCCTCTGATCATCATAACCAACCCCACCAACCTGTGAGCTGGGAGGTGCAACGTTCTCGTTCACGTCAGTGTCTTTCATCCAGAACGCGGGCAGAAATCAAAGGAAATTCCTGTTGCAATAGAAGAAAATTACTGTTGCAATAGAATAATTATTCACCCTTAAACTTCTAAAACAGTGAACTTTTTGCTAAGAAAAATTTAGTAGGCATAAGGATGAAGTTAAAGATAAACCTGGGATACATAATCAGGTCTTCCTAGATATGGTACTACAAATCTGGAGAAAGACATGCACAAAATTAAAAACCCCAAATTTTCAATATTTAAAGAAAAAAATACACTTCTCCACTAATGTTTTCAGTAACATTTTAGAAAAAATAAAAGTACTTAAAGATAACAAAAACTCATAAGAATGAAAGGATTTGGGATTTTTGAGCTATGTATAAGTGAAACAAAAAGGGTGAGTATATACATAACATAAATTTGTAAATCCCACATAAAAAACATAGATCTGAGTAAATGGATGAGAGAGACCTGGATGCTCCAGCCCCAAGCCACAGATGAAATGGCCAGATGGGACTAAGCCTTCGTATCTAGAGGCTCTTCACTAGTTTCTGACATGGATGCTCCATCCCCAAGCCACAGTGCAACCTCACATAGATGATATCACCATTCATGTTGACAAACTGATCTAAAAGTTCTCTCATTGAACAACTGGCAATCAAAAGCCATGCTGCATTAGTTCACAGGGGTGTACCATCCACAATTTACACTTCAAAATACATTGGGGTAATTAATTCGATTGAGTTAAGTCCTTCACTTTATTGGGAGAATGTCATAAGAAGAGGGCAGTAGCAATTTCTTATGTATCCTTTATATAGATGTTAAAGAGTAGTTTTGGTGATTGTGGTTTAGTTTTCATGAATTATGGATGTCACTTTTTTTAATCTTATGTAATTTGAAGGATCTGACAAAAAAAAAGTGGAACAATTATTGGAAACAGAAAGTCCCTTGAATTATAATTGCAGTCAGGGTGATTCTAGGCACAACCCTCTCATCCAAGAAAAATAATTGGACTAATGGGTGAGGCACTTTGAGTACCACGTTGTTGTCATCGAAACTCGGTACATGAGTCAAACAAAAGGAAAAGGGATAGTGAAAACCATGGGAAAATTAAGCACGAAAAAATGAGACAGTATGAAAGTTAAATACATGTAAATTTGAGATACAGTGAAACAATACGAAAATGCTTACCAATTTAAAACTACACCCAAGTTTTTTGATATTTCAAGTGAACCTACTATTTTTCTTCTGAAAATAAAAACACATCCATGGTTGAAGCTTTGCTTTCAACAAAGATTGTAACTTATTTAGAGTGTAAGAGATAATAAGAGAAATGAGTATAAGAATCACAAATAAATTAATAAATGCCTCAAATCTTAAAAAAAAAAAGATCAATGAGTACCTGCAACCTGAAACAGACTAAATCATTACATGTGGGTGTGAGAAATGGGGGAATGTCTCAAACGTCAGAACAGAATTCCAAAAGAAACCTAAAAACATACAAATTAACCCTATAAAATAGAGAGCAAACTCTGAAATTAAAGGGAACAATAAATATATAAAAATCAAAAGTAAGAGAAGAAGACCACACCTTAAAATTAAGAGAGAGAGTATACTTGATTTGATCGAGAATCTGCCAAACACATAAATCATCAAAATCACAAAAAAAAAATCAATTTTGAATAACTCTACCACACAAAACAACTCGATTATCTTAACCTTAGTTTCAGAAAGTCAACAGAAGAAGAAGATCTCACCCTGACTGGAGGGCAAATCACATGTTACGAATACCGAGATCTGCGTGTGTTGGAGGTATTACCGAGAGAGAGAGATGAGGCAAAAACGGAGGTTGAGTCGGTGGAGAGGAAAATCGTAAATGAGAGAGAGATGAGAGGAAGATAGGTTTCGTTTGGGATCTACAGAATTTTAGAGTTTGGGGAAGTGACACGGAGAGAGAAAATATTCTCTTTTTGATGTATTACTAATACACCCTTTGTATTTGAATCATAATGAAATTTTAGAAATAAAATGGGGGGGAAGATAATTTTAGTAGGGTAAAATTGTAAATGCCATATAAATTATAAAATCAAGTGTGGTGTGGTGTAGAGTTCATGGTGTGAATTGTCATCTTACCCTCCATTTTTTGCCTTGGTGTCTAAATCCTAACCTCTACTTATGTTATCACCTTATGGAATAGTAAAAAGCTTTTACTCCTTATTATATAGATATATAGGGAGAGGTTCACAAGTGGACTAAAAAAATGGGCTTTTTAATGGACCTTAACAAAAAAACACATAATAACACATTAATTTTAATTCCTATAGTGTAATTCGTCCACCCGAGATCACACCTTCACCCCACTACCCCACCCCCACCCACCCACCAACCACCATCACCATAGCAGCCCTTGTGGCAGCCCTTATGACAGAAGGGCTGCCATGGGGGTGTGGGTGGGAGGGTGGGGGTGGGGTGGGGTGGGTGGGGGGAATGTGGGTGATGGGGGATCGATCGACACGCGTGTTTGGTGCCGCTGGCGCGGACCAATTACACTATAGGAATTAAA
Organism: Sambucus nigra; assembly: GCA_949130495.1. Classification (NCBI taxonomy): domain Eukaryota; kingdom Viridiplantae; phylum Streptophyta; class Magnoliopsida; order Dipsacales; family Adoxaceae; genus Sambucus; species Sambucus nigra. The sequence goes on along the minus strand of OX422218.1, from coordinate 117,880,265 downwards.
ATTAATGTGTTATTATGTGTTTTTTGTTAAGGTCCATTAAAAAGTCCATTCTTTTGGTCCACTAGAGAACATCTCCCTATATATACATATATATATACATATATATATATATATATATATACATATATATATATATATAACAAAAGAGATAAGTATAGCAAGAAACGGGTCAGAGCCCGAATTGTAAAAATATTTGTTTTAGCAAGTATTTAAAACTGCAATAATGCAAGTATTATGTGCATGTTAATTTCGAACTCTCACATGAGATTCTCACCTCTCCACTATTGTGCACACTAATAGAAAGAAAAATTTGCTCTTAGTGTGTACTCGTATAGTGTTGTTGTTGCAAATTATTTTCCATAAAAAATTCCTTCAACCTACAAACACATAAAAAATATGCATAGGATAAGTAAGGATATCAATCCACCTTTTATGTGTGAAGCACTCAACATGTGAAGATAATTGTAAAAATTATTTTCATGTTATTATTCTTTTTGTTATTTTTACTTTTTAAAAGGATTTTTATTTAACAAAGTGTTATGACTTTTTTCAAGTAAACTAACTAAGAAGAAAATACTTATGAGAGAAAAATGATTTATTAATTTATATTTATTAAAAGAACGTGATACAATATGAATCTAAAAAAAATATTAAAACTAATCTAACTAATTAAAATATTTACATAATTTTCTCTCAATAAGTAACAATCTCAAAGAGAGAGAAAAAACTAAATAGTAAAAAGAAAAAAAATAAGGATATCTACAATATGTACAAATGGGTGACTCCTAAATACTCATCAATGTTTGAATTAAATGCTAAAAATACAAACAACCCCAACAAAGATTTGTATCTAATTATTTCTCCCTCCAAATGAACTCTCAATGTACTATTAAATAATGAGAAGCATTCTCACTACAAATTTGTACATAAAAATTCATTCACTTGAAATAAATTATACCACACAACTCTAAATTGAGATATTTGTAAAAAATTACAAACACTCTCCATAGAGTGATAAAGGAAAAACTTATCCCATGTTTAAAACAAAAAATTGAAGATCATCTCAATGGGGTCTTCTCTTTGCTTTTATAATTGGCACATTAGGGCAAGGGGCATTTTGGGAAGGTTAATGGTGCAAGAGGGTATGTAGGTGATAAGAGAGGGGTAAAATGAGAATTGGTTAAAAGGTTTTAGTTGGGGTTAATTTGGGTAAAGGTTTAAAAGAGGGTTAAAGACATGTGGGGTAAATGGGTTTTATTTTGCATTTCGTTTATTGACTTTGGAAGGTACCCGATTTTGGTCTAAAAAGGAAATGGGTTTGAAGAAATGTAAATGGGTTGTTGGTTTGGGATTTGGAAGATGGATTGGGAAATAGGTATCATGTTTGGGTTTCTATCTTTGTTATGGCTTTCGGGTTGTGGAGATAGTAGCTCGGGTTTGATTTGAACGGGTCTAGGGTCGGGTTTGGTTAGTCGATGGCGGGTTTCAGGTTGTGGGTGGATTGGCGCCGGGTCACGCTTGCGGTGGGGGTTTAACGCCGGTGGGTTCTCGCCGGAGGTGGTGTTGGGTTCGATTTCGGGTTTTGGAACCGGGGTTGATGTCGGGTACTGTTGGTTCGATGGGTTTGCAGGTGTGAGAAGTTGGTAGGTGGGTTTAATGGAGGTGTGAAATGGGTGTTGGTTTGAAGCTTGGTAATTTTCTGTTAATGGAGGTGGGTTGTTTTTAGTCACGGATGAAAGAAAAGTGTTGGGTGGAAGATGATGAAGGGAGTTATTGGGTGTTTGTATGGTGTATGGTAAATAGTGTGTGGGTGAGGGAGTGTTTAGGTGTAGGAGTGCGTAGGGTGCTAGGGTGTATGTGTGTTATGTGAGGTAGGGTGTAGGATATGTGTGTGTTTAATTTGTACCCTTAAAAATAAATAACACTAAAAAAAATAAAACGAATAAAATTAAAAATCTAAAAATAAAATAAAGACCCAAATAAAATAAAATGAGACTAACTAACTAAAAAAAACAAATAAAATAAGTAAAATACTAAAAACTAAAGAAACAACAAAAAAACTCGACACACAACTAAAAACACACGACCCTAATATATACAAATATTGACAAATAAACACGAATCAAAACGAAAATTAAAAATAAAACCAAAAAAATAATAAAAAAATAATAATAAACTAACTAAAAACTAAAAAAACAAAAATAAAGCAAAACAAATACACGGCGCACTAAATTATATCCACTAAAAATAAATAAAATCTATTAAAAAAAAATAAAAAACTACAAAACAAGTAAAAATAAAACCTAAATTCCTAAAAATATAAAAGCTAGCAAAACTAAAAATAAAGACTACAATTAAAAACTAATAAAAATCAAAAAGAAAAAGAAATATAAAATAAATTCTGGAAAATTATGAATAAATCTAAAATAAATACTAAAAATAAAAACGACTCAAACTAAAAATCTAAAAAAATAATAAAGGTACAAACTCAACACACACGGGCTCAGATGAATGTTTGGGCTAAGCTTAGGCTCGATTTTGGTACAGGACTGGGAATTTCGTGTTTATTTAACTGCATCATTGTCATATTTGACGTACTTGACCACTCATTCTAGCAATTGACTCGAATTAAGCTTGTTTGACACCGCAACTGTATATTGAACTACAAAACAAATAAATACCAACATAAGTCCGATTTTACGGAGAACTAGCAGTTAAAATGCGTTTATTTAGGGTTTAAATATAGCACTTTTGGGTGCTTATCACACGCCTAACGTACGTCTATCCTAACCTAGTTATCTATATTGTTCTCAACTAGGTCATAAACTTATAGTTCTAACTATATCTCAAAAAAGCAGCCCGTATCGCCCATACAATACGCTGTTAAAATCATTTATCCCCAAAACCACATTCCATACCCACTGTTCTAATAGTTAATCTTTTACTCACCAGATTTTATTTATTTATCAACATTACTATAATTACCAATTTCACATAGTAGAATTTATCCACAAGTACACACATATATATAGGTTAAGACCACTTAGCGCAATGCATACTCTGCTATACTGTCCCGGTGCATCAATCACTGCATAAAGGACAACTGGCTCAATCTCTCATGAACCATAAATTCAAAACATAAATATTGGAGGCGAGTATACTCCCCAGCAAAATGGGTCACGGACATACCTACGCACCCATTCAGCCATCGAAACTATCCTACTTCTCGGGTATCATGTAACCAAGTTCATGTACTCTGGGTACAAGTCAAATATCCCCCCATTGGGTCACCCATGATAAGACTGTCCACTATGCGAAAACCTCCTCCCGATAGCAAGCAGCATAGGTATGCTATACACATAATAAACATAATCATATAATAGGCATTCCCACATCCCATTAAAATTCAAGGTAGTCACCCAACCCTTACATGTATATTCCATACGTAGTATTCTCACATTACTACTTATAATATTGTTATTTCCGTTATTCCCTCTCTGGAAATTTCAAAGGTTAATTCCATTTTCCAAATATTTAAGGTATTACTCTACGAATGTTCCCTAGCAATTCTGCACTATGCTACAATCACCAAACGACAGTTCCCTATCTCAAAACAATTGCGTAAACCTAATTGGGCAAAAATTACAATTTTCCAAGTTTTGGACCTGTCGTTCGAACCAGGTCAGATGTCTTTTGAACGACATCTCGCGAGATCCTTTCTCGTTCGAACGAAGCTCAATCTCGTTCGAACGAAGCTCAATCTCGTTCGAACGAGATTGAGAAGTATTCTTCCCCCACCACACCTATTACGTTCTACACCCTTAATAGTTTTGTTTTCCACCATTTTAAGCCTAAAACCTCTAAAATAATCGGCCAAAACCCCAATCATTCAATTCCAATCAACTACCTAACATCTACATTTGATTTCCAGCTATATATCGTCATTAATCATCAATTAACTCGAAATCCTCAAATTTAAATATCAAGAACCCTAGTTCTCAAATTTATATGCAAAACTCTAAATTAAACTCAAATTTACATGCGTCCCGACTTGAAATGTCACACTGTCATATTTCACATTCTGATAATTTATAAAATTTCATAATTCCATATTACATATCCACAAAGTAATATTCAATAATTTTCATCAATAAGTATTAACCGTTGGCACGCTAGTTAATAATTATTTTAATCTAAATTAATTAATAAATAAATTTTCTCACCTTTTAATTTAATTAATCCAACAATCATAATTAATCTCCTAATTATTTAATATCTTAAAAATACAGGGTGTTACACTCACCTATAAAATCGACCATTGCTTGGACCTTAATTGTTGTCTAGGGTTCCTATTATATGTTGTACTCTCCTAGTTCTACTGTCCAAGCCATCCGTAAACTCGATTTCTCAGGTTTATGAATAGCTTGTCGTTGAGGAAGGTTAGTATAAACAATAATATTATTTTCTTGAAAGTATGGATTTATTCTACGGGAAGCTTTCATCGGCACCAAGGCTAACTTCTCCAGCCTAGAGCACCAGATTTGTTCTCTATGGTATGTCTTAATGGTGTAGTAGATGGGCATCTGCACTCCCTCTTCTTATTAGATCAACCTTAAACTGACTATCGACTCTGATACTGCCAATTATAAATAGATTATTTCACCTAGGAATGGCCTTGACACCAATGGGACAGACCCTAGGTACTTCTTCAACTCCAGGAATGCGGCCTCACACTCATCTTTCCACTCGAGTGTCTTTTGTATCACCTTAAATGAGGGAATACATCTACCAATGGATCTTAACTCAAATATGTCCAGCATTTCCACACATCCAATCAACCTTTGAATAATTTTTTTCTCATGAGAGGCTACGTATTAATCAGCGTTTCGATCTTGTCTGGGCTATCCTCTATACCCCTCTGATTGAATATGAAGCCCATGAAATTCACCTCCTTGAGCCCAAAGACAAATTTTATGGGGCTAATATTCATTTGGTGCTTTTCTAGCTGATTAAAAGTTTATCCAAGATTATTAATATGGTCGAAAGTTTTCTTACTCTTGGTCAGCATATCGTCGACATAGGCTTCCATAGTTTTGTTGATTTGATCTTTAAAACATTATTCATCAAAATTTGATATATTTCTCTAGAATTTTTAAGATTAAATAGCGTAACATTGTAGCTATTTGTATCTCAAATAGTGATAAATAAGGTTTTTCTTATCTTTTGGCTTCATTTTTATCTTATTGTACCCCGAATAGTCGTCCATAAAATCTTATTGAGGTCCGTGAAGTCAACGCACATATGCCAATTTTCTTTCTTTTTCCTAACCATGAACACATTTGAAAGACATTCCAGTTACTTTATATCTTCGATGAAATATGTCATTTTCAATTTATCAACGTCCTCCCGTATTGTCGTGTTCTTATCTTGACTGAACACGCGATATTTCTATATTATAGGCTTTTGTCCTTCATTATGCTGAGCTCATGGCAAAGAAATTCTAGATCTATCGCAAGCACGTCCTCATAGCTCCAAGAAAAAATAATCTTACTCTTCCTCAAGAATTAAGCTAACTCTTTTTCTCCGTCCAATGACGAGCCGATCTGGATTGTCCTTTTAAGGTGCTCATCATCCAACATCAAAGGCTCCATATCCTCAAATGTCTGGCGTTTGAATAATGTATCTTCATCCCAAGGATCTAATGTCTCGATCTAATAAGTAAAGGTCAATTTATTCCACTCCTTATATTCCCCTAATGTGTTATAGAACTTGTAAGCCTCTACTTTATTTCCTTTCACCCTGCCAACCCTATAGCTTATAGGGAATCTCAAACACTGGTGAATAGTAGATGAAATAACTTCGAACTTATTTAATTCTATGCCTCCAAATTTGATGTTATGTGCTAAGTGGACGTTCTCGTCTAAGATAAAAAAAAAGGAATCATCTTTATTCGTCAGGTTGGCTAAGTGCCGACCACAACCTCCAAGTTAATTATTCCTAAGGGGAACACTTTCTCCCCTGAAAAATTGATAAGGGGATTGTGATACACCTCCAAATTGTTATCTCTCAACATTAAATTCTTGAACCAACTATAAAATAGGACATTTATTGTACTATTATTATTGACCAGGATCCTTGCCACCCAACTCTCATGCACCATTATTATGATGACCATAGGGTCATTATGCGGCTAAAGTACACCTGACAATTAATTTTTTAAAAATACAACGATAAAATGATCTTTTTTTTACCTTTATGGTGTGAGCTTCCACAACATTCATCAAGTTGATCTATATAATATGAGCACAGGCCTTTGTCTGATTGATGTAAGCTTTGTATTCTGTAGATTCATCTCCACCGCCAACGTCACCTCCTGTCATAAAGTTACACCCAAAAGAGATCATCTTTACTTCATGATCACTTGAACTTTTGTATATGTTTGTTGTTGTTGAAGCCAATTTAATCAAAACCGTTGAATACCTAAAAAAATATAATAAACAAGAGTGTAAAGGTAAGTAAGGGTGTCAATCCTAATCTAAGGATGAAACACATAAGAGAGCAAAGATACAATTCATTTTTTATTTAATTTCTTTTTTGACTTTTGGCTTTTTCTATTTTTTTAGCGTTTTTTTAATATTAAAACAATTTTGAGGTCATGGTGAATTAAGCTAAAAACTAAATAAAAAAATTAATTAAACTAAAGTACAAGTGTAAAGAAATATGAAAAAGTGTGTGATAAAAGTGAGTGAGATGTAACTAAATGAGAGAAAAGCTTCAAAGGATGTAAATCCAGCCCACTTCACACAAATTAATCTAACTTGAACTATTTTAATTTGATCAATTTCCAAAATATTCATTTAATTCAAAAGCCAATTCTTATTACACTAATGAATGAATTAAAATATTCTTTTAGAAAAGTAAGTTTAATTCCCACAACCACTACTCTAAATGAATCAAAATTAATAAAACGAATCACCCGCTAGGATCAATTCACCCAACTAATTTTAATTAGACAAAATAAAATAAGAGTAGATGAAAATTATATTAAGATTATAATCAATTTGATAAGCCTATATCTTGTTTGAATCAAATGATAAAATGGTAACACAATTATCAATCCTTTCTCAATGATGATTTTTCATTTCTCAATGCGAAAATAAGAGTTGGAATTAAATTTACTAATCAAAGGAAATCAACAAAATTAAAATTGACAAACTAAATCAATTGGATTCATGGGGGCTTCAATTCATCCTTTGATTAGGAGATTAGCCCTCCATAATCATCATCCAATAACAGCATCAATAATAATAATAATAATAATAATAATAATAATAATAATAATAATAATAATAATAATAATAATAAGCAATAAAAAGCGTGAAATGAGTAACTAGAGAGAAGATTATCAAACCAAAAATTCTTGAATTAAATTTCACTTCTTGAATACTTCAACAGTCTCTCAAAATAATTACAAATACTCACTTTATTATTTTATCTTTCTCTAAACTAAAAAAAAAAAACTAAACTAATCTAAAAAATTGGTTTTCTTCCTCTCTCTAACTTCCTTCTCTTTTCTAGATTACTCTTCTAAAATGGTTCTTCAATTGCTCTTATAGGAGATGCAAGAGGGGCTAGGGGGATTTTGGGAAGATGTAAGCACATGTGTGCATGGGGTCTGAGGTAGTTAGGATGAGGGTATAATGGGAAGACATGTGGGAATAAAGTGGGTTGAACTGTTTGGGGGTATTTTAGGTAAAGGGGTAAAAGGCATTGCACATGTTGGGGTTTATGGGTTTGTTGGCAGGTAGAAATCGGGTAGAAAATGGAATAGTGGATATTTGAGTTTAAATGGGATGAAATGGGTTAAAGAAGATTGGAAATGGTGGATTAGGCAGTTGGGTCGAATTGGTCTCGGGTAAAGATTGGTTGGAACGGGTATCCGGGATAAAGGATGGTTGCGATTTAGGTCGAAATGGCTCCAGGTTCGTGGGTCTCGGAGATGGAATGGGTTCTAATTGGGTTAAATAGGCTAGAGATGTGATTTGGGTATGTCGCGGGTTCAGAGGTCCGGAGCAGATTCGGAATTGGATCTTTATGGGTTTGGGTTATGGAGTATGGGTCGCCAGCGTGGTGGCTGGAGATGGGGTAGGAGGAGGTGTTTGATTTGGGAGATGGAGGTTGTGTTCTTTATTAATGGAGGGAGGTGAGAGGATGAGAGAGGAGAGAGAATGTGAACGTGGGGAAGATTATGAGGTTTTGGATTATGTGTGGTGAGGTACATGGTAAGGAGGTGTATGATAGTGTGTTTAGTTATGTACCTAATAAATATAACTAACACTAAAAATAAAATTCTAATAAAAGATACAATATAAAAATCAAACTGAACTAAAAGAAAATAAAATTAATAAAATCTATTAAAACTAAAAATTAATTTTCTAACCTATAAACTAATACAAGAATCAAAACTAAAAAAATAAAGCTAACCTAAAAAAAACTAATAATAAAAACTAAAAACTAAAAACTAAAAATAAAAATAAAATAAAACGCACACCTATATTATTTACAGACAAGGACTTAGTACTATATAAAATGACACACATACTCACACGCACTATATTTACATGAAATGTTAAAACACTAAAGAAAATAAAATAAAATGATATAAAATAGTAAAAATGACTCGAAAAGTATAAAATAACACAACACACACACATGGCAATTTTAGGACAGGCTAGGGGTGGACTGAGCTTGGTTTGGGACAGTTTTAAGCTACGGGACTCGGTTTAGGCTCATTTAATTGCATAATTACCATATTTGATGTACTTAACCACTTATTTCTATAAATTGCCTCGAATTAAGCGTGTTTGACACCGCAAATGCTTATTGACCTACATAACAAACAAATACAAACATAAGTCCAATTTTTTTGAGAATTATCAATTAAAAATTATCTATTTAGAGTTTTATTTAAACACTTTTGGGTGCTTATCACTTCATGCACGAGCTCCTTAGGCTTCTTGGATAGGTCTGGATCATCCTCTGAATTGTCATTCCTTCCCATTTTCTTCTCGTCCTCCTTCTTATAAGGGGACTCTGACCATTTTTTAGATTTTTTCTCACCCCGCCTATCTGATCATCCACCTTTATTAATGTACTTCATTAGCTTGCCTCGTCTGATGAGGTTTTCAATCTCATTCTTCAAAGGGAGGAAGTTTTCAATCTATGATCCTTATAGAACTCACATTACTTGATTTTTTACCACCTATTGGGAGGATCCTTTAATTGTCTCAGCCATTTTAGGTTATTACTCCCTCGAATCTCATAAAGGATGTAGTGTACACCTTTATTCAGTGGGGAGCACCTATCAAACTTCTTTATCCTATCAACCTTCTTATTGAACTTGGACTCTTTCTTTTTCTTCAAGCTCTTGCTGGTATCGGCCTTAGAATATATAAACTCCTTCAATGCCATAACGTCTTCCACGTTCATAATCTTATTAAATTTGGCCAATAATTCAAATGTTGCCCTTGACAGCTCCTTACCCAATGCCCAATAAAACTTTTCAGACAATAAAAAAGTCATGATTGTTATGATTGCAATATTCTTATTATAATTAATTACCTCAATCTTCTCAATGTTAAAATGGGTGATGAACTCTCTAATCGGTTCATCCATCTTTTAACGGATGCTTAATAGCTGAGACGCCCTCTTATCGTTCTTTGTACCAAATAAGAAATTATTGATAAAAAGATTTGCTAGCTGCTGAAAGTTTGAGATATGTCCCCTTGGTAAGCCATTGTACAAGATTTAAGATGACCTACTGATTGTACTAGATAATGATTTCTAATGCATCTCATCAGGAATAGAGTAAATATTATCAGCGACTTTGTACTCCTCCACATGTAGTATAGGTTCAAGTTTGCCTTCATAATTTCGATTGATGATAGGCAATTTGAGCTTTGAGGGCATTGGATAATCCACGATTGATCAGGTAAATCATGACCTTTGGAAAAATTCCCTCTTCAAAGGATTATTGATATTTATAATATCATCTAAGTGAACTTCCAAATGTTGAATGGATCGCTTCCAAGGCTATTATTCCTTCTCAACCTTCACTTTGATAGATTTTCTTGACCGAACTGCGATTTCAATTGAGCTCTCTTCTTGAGAAGTCTGCTCGTCTTGGGTACCCTCACATTACTATATCTAGATAAGCACTTGGTCCTCCTTATCTTAAACCTCCTAGGATATCCCATATGCTCTATTCATTCTCTTGACTCCCTGCGCTGGTGTGACCTCACTTACCTTATGCCAAGATGATAAAATGTAGAGCCCCTACTTAGCCTTTCTAGAACACTTGGTCTCTTCATGGAGTAAGTGTTTTCTTCATCATAACCTGTCATTATGATCGTGAACATTGCCCCTAGGTGGTAGGCCCAGTCATCTCATCACCCAGAATACTTGGACCTATTACCTTCATCTCGTGAGCCTATGTTCAACCTCTGGGATTCTCCAATGCTCTTTTATAATGACCATGTCTCCTATTTTTATAAGGGGCGGAAGGTGGAATATTATAACTCCTACTAGAATTCTTACCGCTATCTAAGGTAACTAGTTCCATTTCGGGACTATTTTGTCAGATAAAAAGGTCTCTGTCAATTGTTTCATGCTTTCTTACATCGCATCCTAGTCTCTGGCCTAGCTCATCTAGATTAACTTAAGGTCACCCATACTAAAAGGTGTTGAAGGAGGAATTCCTTATGTTGTGTGGCTTCTTTCTAGGTTGTCATCCATGTTTCACATAATTAACTAAAAATAAAGTATCGTAAAGACCAAAACACAGTATACCAGAATGGTGACATAAATCATAGGAAAATGAATCCAAAGCATAAAAAAATAGATATGATTGAGAATTCAAGGAATTAAGAGAGAATTGAAAGGAAATTGTGAATTAATAGACACTAATACAATGACATAAATATTAATTATATTACGATACACTATTTCTCCAAACTAGGTATCCTTGAATTGCATAAATCAATAATGGTGGAATGCAATATATGGCTTGCCGATTCATCTGTTGAGAAATTCAAAGGAGGAAAAGAGGGACTTGAGGAATGACATTTTAAAATTGGAGAATAAATTAAGTCAAAAAGTTGAGGAAAGAAGAAAATGGCGATATTTATTCTTTAAAAATCAGACTTAAAGAGAAGGGTGGATATTTACATGGGAACGCGGTTGAATGCTGTATCTTGATAAAGGAGGTTGAGAAAATTAAAAAAATTATTGAGGCAAACCAAAACAAAATACAGAATTTCAAGAGTATGTCTGATAAAGTTATGAAGAGCCATGAAATTTTTTATAAGAATAAATGTTGAATAGTTTGAAAAAATCATTTTTGATTATTTTGAGTATGAGTTAGCATCTATAGTGAAAAAAATATTTAATGCCAATGATGAAAGAATGAAAATAATTAACAGCGTGAAAGAAGAAGATATGAAAAGATAAAAATGGAAGAAGATGAAGTGAAATTAAAAGCAATTAAATTGAAGGAGTCATGTCCAGGCTTTGAGAAATTAAAAAAAAAAAGTTAAAAGTTAGAAGAAATATAATGATGATAGAGCGAAGGTGTTAGAGAGAAAGTTAGAAGATACAATATAATTAGAAGAGAGAAGCAAAGAAGACATCATATATATGATGAAATCGAAGTCTGAAGAAGTTTCTATTTTAATTAATATCAAAGGAAGCAAATTGACAAGGTTAATGATGAGAAGAGTATTGTTCAGGAAAAAAATACAGTCATTCATTAATGGTAAACTTTAAAAGTTTGCATTATGAATTTTATTGTAATCATCTATCTTAATTAGGTTTATTTAAGTGTAATGTTTTATAATATACAATTATGTTTTACTGATTTTATGATCTGGACAATACGAAAATATACTTTTGAACTTTAATTATGAATGGGAGGCAACATAGTTAAAAATAAATATCGCTTAGAGACTAAAATTTAATTATTGTAATCTAATTATGCACAAAGAAGTTCAATTATGACTAAAATTTTAGTTTCTTTTATCGTTTAGAGAATTTGAATTTAGAATAGAGATTGAAATATTTCACTGGTAAAAGTGGCTCTGAAGAAATAAGAATCATGGATTTTGTTTCAAGTAAATTTTTTTGTAGTTGTAAATGTATCATATAATATATTTAGAGAATAGTTATAGTTAGGTTAACATAGTAATATATATACAATTGTGCTATTACATTGTTATAGTTTTAATGTTTTTTGTTTTGATTTTGCAGTTAACAAATGTCGAGAACGTGAAGTCAAAAGTATGAAAGAATAAAGTTTATTACTTCAAGGAAATCTCGAAGGAATCTTACAAGGTTGAGTGACACAGACTCTTAAAATTCAAATTTGGGTTTCTATTAATGTTAATTGTTTGTAGTTTAATGTGTGATTGATGTTTAGGTAATACTCATTTTGTATTTTATTTGTTAGAATAGTATTTTAGAAAGAGTATCGTAACTCTTTTGTATATTTATTTTATAATTGTAAATACATATAAAGTTATAGTTATAGTTACTATTACAGTTAAAGTTATATTGTTGTATGTAGATAAGTTAGAGTTACATATACAGTTACAATTGTATCTATAGTTACGGTTACAATTGTAAATGTATATACAGTTAGAGTAGTTTATATTCATTCAATTACACTTAGTAATTCGGAGATAGTTACAATAATTACAGATTAAATTATAATTTTTAATGAGACATAGTTGAAGTATTGTTAACACATTTACAATTACGTTTGTAGTTATAAATGTACATACAATTACATTGATGACTACAAATGTAGGTTAAGTTTTAATAATGTGAGTATAGTTACACTTGTATTTCCATATATGTTTATATTAAATAATATAGCTACCATTACTATTAATAGTGCAGATGAACTTACAAGAATTACAAATATAATTAATTTATAAAGTTACTTTTACAATTAGTAATGCATAAGTAGGTAAAAAAATTATAAATACATGATTTTTTTTTAATTTAGATTCAATTGCAGTAATGTTATTGTGTTTATGATGTAATTTCATAATCGTAAAAATAGTTACACTGATTAATGTATAGAGTAGTTACATTTAGTAATATCCATATAGTTCTAATTGTAATCAGATGTGTACTTACATTTATTAATTTGTATATAGTTATACTTAGTAATGTGAAGTTTCATGTTTTTACATTCCATTATATAGAGAAGAAGTTATTGCACGAAAAAAAAAATTGTTTGAAAGAAAAAATTTGTAGTGACGAAGAGAGGTATAACCAGATGGCCGAAGGAAATTTTTTATGTAAGTTTGTTTATTTGTACTATTTTTATGCTATAGTTTTAACTTTTTAAATGTTAATGAGTAATTTACAAATATTCAGGGAATGAGAAACTTAATCAACAAAAATTTTGATTTTTTTCTAATGATGATGCCAAATGTATTATTTTGACTTTTTAGATGTTACAATTTGAGTTTGTTTTGTTATAATTTTACTAATCCCTAATTGTTTTCATTGGAAGTAAAGGAATTTTTTTTTGATAAGGATATGCTAACCTAGAAAAACAAACTTGAAAATGTGTTGAGTGAGAAAGAGATTTTAGTAAAAGAGGTGGACAATATCAATGTTGAATCAAGTTAGAGGAAAGAATATCTAAGCCAACATACTCAAACTTACATTGATGGTATGTCCTTTTTTATATACAATAATATTTTTTGTTATGCTAATGGCTTTTTTCATCAGTCGTTTTGTTAGTTTATCTGTTTTACAGAAAAAAATATTTTATTGTAAATGAGATGTCTGTCTATAGAACTTTAACTTTTATTTTTATGTAACTAATAATAAGTAGCATAAACTCAGTATGTTTTCGATAACTAGTTATTCGCATTGTTATGTTGTATTTGTATATGTTTAATTTATAATATAATGTTGAGTACTATTAGCCAATCTAACTAGTTGTTAGTAATTTTTTAACTAGTTATATATAGTATTGTTATTTTTCAAATTCTATATTTATATTGTAATTATTTAATTATGATGTATTGATTGAAAGTGATTTTTTAAAGAAAATTGCCATTTGCAAAAGAAAATAAAAGAATTGAAGGCTCAGTTTGAGAGTAGTTTATTTGAATAAAATAATAATTTTGAGAATAAGATAAAGATGACCATTTAATTGAAGAATGGTATGAATTTGTCAATATTTTTTTCAATTATGAAGCTTTTTGTCATTATTTTTTAATTCAATTCTTGTAAAACCTGTAGAGAGCGTGAAAATAAAAAATCAAATTATATAAATAAAGAATTCGATTAAGGGCATGAGTATCGGGATGAAAAACTTGAAACGGTCGTCTCTAACCAAAAATGCAATTATTAATCAAATTATATGAATTCTGATATAAGAAGAAGATTGAGAACGAGGAACGTGCCAAATCAAAGAATAAAGAAGTGACCTTTCATGAAGCATTTCAAATGTTTGATGGAATATCTACTAATAAATTCTCGTATCGTGTATTAAAAATAAAGAAACAGTTGGGGCTTCTTTAAGTAAATTTTTTTAAAAAGAAGGTTGAATATAATATCATTAGTAAAGTTGATGCTACATGTGCTATAACATATAAGGTAGATGATAAGAAAGTGGTTGTCAAGAGGCTATGCAAGGAGGATATGGATATCCTTGAAAGAGTATATGACCAGTGAGGATATGGGTTGGTATATTTCGATACTTTTTATTTTTTATTTTTATATCTGGTTCTAAATTAAATGTCGCATGCTAAACTTTTTTGGGGCAAACAGTGCGCTTATTTGGATTGGAAATAATCGTTTGCCTAACACTTTTGAAGACATTGAAAAATTGGTAAATCAACGTGCAATTTTAAATTCTGCATGGTGTTATTTGTGTAGTAATTACTAATTATTTGTAATAAGTAATTGCTTATTTTATTTGAAAGTGTTCTATTATATTTGTATCGGGTCATCGACACTTTCATTGTTTTGCTATAAGATAAGGAGAACAAAAAAAGAAGAAGTAATCCAAGCAAAGCGATGACACTGATTTTTCATATTTTTTTCAATGCATGGATATTGAGGGCCAAAGTTACATAGTTTTAAATTTTTGAACATATTATTTTTTATTTACTTATTAAAGTTCAATTATGTAGAAGAATTCCGTAAGCGATTCCAACGACAATGATAGAGAAGTATATCTCAACAATCATTACTTGATATAATAAAAAATTATAGGGTTTTACACTTTCTAATGCCTTAAATGATTTTATTTCTAGATATCATGTATATGTAACTGTTATTATATAACTATACATTATGAGCAAATAATTTCTTTTATATCTTCTTTTTTTATACATCATATATCTCTAACTTTTCCTAATGTAAATATTCATGTATTTGGTAAAGTATATGTAGTTATAGTTTTACTCACATATATAGTTGTATTAAGTAATATTGATAGAATAACAGTTATAATGAGGATGTTGTTTATAAAGTTACAGTAAATAATAATTAGTATTATAGATGTAGTTAAACATGTAATTAGATATACAACTATAGTAAATATTGTAGATAGAGTAATGATTAGTAATCTAAATTAATTAATGTTGATAAATATGCAAACAATTACATTTATCAATATAAATACACTTATATATATATATATATATATAAGTAAAGAGAAGGAGAGAGAGAGAGAGAGAGAGAGAGAGAGAGAGAGAGAGAGAGAGTAAAAATATGTGATTTAGATGAAGTTACACTAATGATATTACATTTACATTTACACCTATATATGTTTATACAGTTATAATGAGAACATGAAAATTCTATGTATATACAATAAAACTTGTAAATTAGATGTTGTATATATAGTAAGAGTTAGTTATCTATATTACTTAACGTAGATAAAATTACATTTATACCTATAAATTTATACACATTTACACTTATGAATATATATACAATAACACTTATATTTTACCAACATATATACTTGTAATTATAAGTATATTCAATTAGTCTTCTAATTTAGGTATTTACAAATAGTAGATATATATACACTTGTAATTTACTAATTAATCAATAGTTACATTTTTTACCCTTGTAATTTAGTAAGTATAAATAGTTACAGACACATAATGAGTTCTTAATGTATCTAAATTAATTAATGTTGATATAGTTACATTTGCACTTATAAATGTATACACAATTGGATTTATCAATACAAATACATTATAATTAGAGGTGTAAAAGATATTTTAGTTAAAACTTATTTAAATTTTTACTTTACCAATATTGTTCTATAAATATATATGAATTTGTAAGTTTATATATATATATATATATATATATATATATATATATATATATATATATATATATAGAGAGAGAGAGAGAGAGAGAGAGAGAGAGAGAGAGAGAGAGAGAGATAGAGAGAGAGAGAGAGAGAGAGAGAGAGAGAGAGAGAGAGATAGAGAGATAGAGAGATTAATTGTTATATACAGTCAAAATTTGTTATTTAGATGAAGTTACACTAGTGATATTACATGTACATTTAAACCTATATAACTTAATACAACTGCACTAAGCATACGATTTCAGTTACATTAGGTAATTTAAATATAGTTGCACTTGTAACTATATATACATTTACATGAAATTATGTAAATATAATAAAACTTATGAAGTATATGTTGTATATGGAGTAAGAGTTAGTAATATACGATAATTAATGTACATGAAGTTACATAAATGAATACAAATACAATTACATTAATATTTTACCTATATAACTTTTGTAATTATAAGTTCATTGAGATTCACTTCTAATGTAGGTATTTACAAATATTAGATACAATTACCATTGTAATTTACTAATGTGGTTATCCCTCATTTGGCTATTTCCCTCTCTCTCATCTCGGGGGTTCCTGGCACTCATGCACGCGCACTAAGAAAGGGAGATAAGGTCGTGTGCCCTTTTTTTACAGGAGAACTTTGGTCATGGTCGATGTGGGGTGATGTAAAGAGATGGAGTCGCCAACCTATTTTACACAAAATAGGCAAAAGAACATGTTGTCGCCTCACTAAAGGCATCAAAGAAAAACTGATTATTACGAAACCAATAGTTCAGAGGTTCGGGGGCTAAGTTACGAAATGGGAAGGTGTTAGGCACCCATTCCGCCCTTTCGGTCTCTCATGGGCTTATGTTATTATTTTTCTTAATTTCTCTATGAAGTGTGTGTGCGTGTCTATAAATCGAGATCAGAATCTCTCGACTCGTATCATGGAAAAAATAGAATGAGGTCATCCAAAGGAATGTTCCCAAAATAATAATGTGCATGTTATCGAGATATTGATCGTTATAATTAAATGCTAATATTTTTGTAGATAAAACCCAAATATGAATAACAAGTACGATATATAGAATAATATATAAATAAAATATAAAGGATAAAAAGGTGAAAATAGGAAAATTATAAAGTTGGACTCAAGTCTCGGGCTTTAGCCCGAAATGCCTATGTAGCCTATAAGGGCATCAAAGTCCACGTAGTTCTCATGCAGCATAAGGATGGGGTTTATCCCATAAATTCAAATGGGAGTTTATTATATGTGTGTGTGTAGAAAATATATTTTAGTTTTATGAAAATGTGGTGAATAATCTCGTTGGAATTTATAGGTGTAACCCTATTTTTCTTTGTTTTGTTTTTTTATAGAAAATAAAGTATGTTCAATATAACTAATAAAGGATGAGATATAAATGTGTATGATATAAAGTAACATCTAGATTAAGAATTTATATAACTAATAAGAAAATAAAGAAATTTAAAGAGAGAGAAGGCTATTTGGAACTTTTTAGAAGAATTGGGGCTTGATCTTGACCCTTGATAAGCTCCCTTGAAAATTGTGATGAATGTTACATGAGTGATATGGATATTTTACTAAATTGGATATGAAAATGATGAGAATGAAACATGGAAAGGAATTTCACACAAGAAAACTTCGTTGGTTGCAAGAGAATGTTGATAAGATCATTGATATTGATGGATCTGAGGTGTGCCTTGAGGGTGAGATCATGCCCTCATTTTATAGGGTATGGGGACTTTCGATCGGCATACCCCTGTCCCTACCAATCGATAGGTGACCCTAGACACACTGTCAATTGATAGGGAAATGGACCTACCAATCAGTAGGCTCGTGCAGATTTTTTTTGAAAAAATGGTCGTAAAACGCAATCCGTAAATCATTCAGTCTTCGAGGGGTGGATCGTTGGAAAAGGTATCCAGTGCCCTTAGAATATTCATTCAATCTCGTTCAAGCAAAAGAGTTGACTTTTGTCAAACAGAGCTCAGGAGTGCCCAATGGCCTTTGGATCAGTTTTCGAGGGAAAATAGATTATTCATCTGAATGGCTATGCCATTTTATGAACGGGGTAGACCGTTAGAAAGGGGTTTCAGTTACCTTTGAATATTCATTGAGTTTTTTCATTGACGATGAAGTTGATTGGGGTCAAAGTGGGGCCCGGGAGCGCCCAGTGGCCTCCAAATCGGTTCTTAATAGTAAAATGGTATGTTCATCTGAAATATTATGCCAATTTGTGCATGGGGTAGTCCATTATAAAGGGGATTCATAACCCTTCAAAGATTCATTGATATTTCACTCTGACGATAGAGTTAACCGGAGTCAAACGAGGCTTGGGAGCACCCGATGGCATTTAGATCGGTACTCAGAGTATGACCTAGGGTTTGCAGTGAAAGGGGGAGGTTATAGGGACCTAATGAGAGACTTAGGGGGTCCTTGTTAGTGGATTATACAGAGCCCCTCGATGGTTGAGCTTGGACTAAGTGAAAGTTATTGCATAGACACCACATGATGATTTGGGAAGGAGGTTGATTTTAAGGACCAAGAAGGATGAGGATGCCCAATTCAAATGGTTAAGGCCGATGATGAGGACTTAAGGTAATGATGGGGATGGCCGATTTTATGGGCTGAGGTTAATTCTAAGGACCTAAAGATGGGAGCGACCAATTCTGAGGGTCGAGCTCAATTTTGAGGACCTAATGTTTGAGGGCAACTAGTTATGCGGGTCAAGGTCCATTCTAAGGACCTAAGATGGGAGATACCAATTTAAAGGGTCGAGGTCAATTCTAGGGAGCTTTAATTGAGAGCGACCAATTCTGCGAGTTGAGGTCAATTCTAAGGATCTAGTGATGGGAGCGACCAATTCTGAGGGTCGAGGTCAATTCTGAGGACCTAAAGATTGGAGAGACCAATTCTATGGGTCAAGGTCAATTTTAAGGACCTTTAGTTGAGAGAGACCAATTATGCAGATCGAGTTCAATTCTGAGGACCTTAAGTTGAGAGCGACCAATTCTATGGGTCGAGGTTAATTCTGAGGACCTTAAGTAAGGGTGATCAATTCTGAGGGTCAAGGTCAATTATGAGGAACTTAAGTAGAAAGCGAACAATTCTGAGGGTCGAGGTCAATTATGAGGATCTTAACTTGAGAACGGCTAATTTTTCGGGTTGAGGTAAATTCTGAGGACCTTAAGTAAAGACCGAACAATTATGAGGACCTTAAGTTGGAGTGAATAATTCTGAGCATCGAGGTCAATTTTGAGGACCTTAAGTTGAGAGCGACCAATTTTGAGGGTCAAGGTCAATTATGAGGAACTTAAGCCGAGAGTGGACAATTTTTTGGGTCAAGGTCAATTCTGAGGAACTTAAGCCGAGAGTGGCCAATTTTGTGGGCCAAGGTCAATTCTGAGGACCTTAAGTAAAGAGCAACCAATTCTAAGGTTCAAGGTCAATTCTAGAAACCTTATGTGGGAGCGACCAATTATAAGGGTCGAGGTCAATTCTGAGGACCTTAAGTAGGGGCGACCAATTCTGATGGCCGATGTAAATTCTGAGGACCTTAAGTAAGGGCAACCAATTTTGAGAGTCGAGGTTAATTCTGAGGACCTTAAGTAGAGAGCGATCAATTTTGAGGGTCGAGGTCAATTATGGGGACCTTAAGTGGGAACGACCAATTCTGAGAGTCGAGCTCAATTTTGAAGACCTTAAGTCGGGACGATCAATTCTGAGGGTCGAGGAAATTTCTAATGACCATAAGTAAGGGTGACCACTTCTTAGGGTCAAGGTCAATTGAAAGGACCTTAAGTATAGAGGTATGGTGAATAGCTTTCCTGTGGAATTTCTTATTTGAGACTCTATTGAGAACGAGACATCTATCTCTAAATTACGTCCTTTTGAGAAGGGATGGAAATCTTAGTCCATTTGATAACTTGAGGTTTTGGGATACCTCTGGGGAATGTGTTGCTAAGGATAGATGACTGGTTAAGGCTTCTAACTGTGCTTGGGACAATTTGGAACTTTTTTGGGGAAAAGTTTAATTCGAGAATTCCTGCTAGGGAAATGGGTACCTTTATTGAGGAGGCACTTGATTTCTACTGAAGATGAAGTTTTTCAATATTTCGCTAGGGAGTTGTAGTGGGCTTTGTGGGGGTGCTGATTTTTAGGGTTTTAAACTAGGGATAAAATGTGGTGTTAATTCGATCGGGGACTTGGGGAATTTAAAAAATGATTTTCTTGGTGAATAGATGTTCCAATATTTATTAGGCAATTTCAAGAAATTTTTGGCATTTTTGGGGAATTTTTGTACGAAGTTTCATGGGGTTTTCGATCGGTAGGTTGTGAAGGTTTCCAAACAACAGTGGAAAGGTCTTCTGGGTTGCTTTGGGAAGGTGAAAGGAAAGTTTTGATTGGTATGGAGATTGACTATGAGGGTACACAGATAGAGGTGGATAGATCTCTGAGGGTGACATCTGAGGCGAGGTAAGAGGTATTAGGTAGGATTGTTGAATATATATTGGGGATGTAGGTGAACTTTTACCCTTGAGGGATGGATCCTCGGGATTTTCTTACAGATTCATCATTAACTTTGGGATCTTGGCATTTACCATATTCCATGCTTGATGTAGAAACATTGCACCTGAAAATAGACTTAAAAAGGCAAAAAGAGATGCATATTTTGTTTGATTATTTTGATTTAGTGCCTTACTCTACATGCACTTTAATTTCCTGTATAGTTTTTATTTTGATAAAGAGTATGAAAAGTGTGTTTTTTAGAAATTTTTGAATATGTTTGAGTAGAAGATTGCCTCATAGGCTTGGTTGAAAAATGGTTTCCCATTTGAAGGGATTTATTTTGAGAAAGAAAAATGAGTTGTTTGGAATTTTTTAGTAGAGGATGGCCTTTGAGGCTTGGTTGTTATATGGATGAGGGGAAAGAAAGTTAGGTTGTAAAGTGGGGCTTATCGCCTTCATTGGATTGTGTTGAATCTTGTGTGTTGATAAGACTTCACTAATGTTGGAGATGTTGCCTTGGTCCTAACTTTGAGGCTCTTGGTGGTGATAAGGGACCTGATGATGGACCCTCAATTGGTTGTTATTACATTCTGGATGTCATATCTTTGTAATCCTACAACGGTGATACTGGAAGAGACCCTGAATGGTCTAGATGCTTGGTGGGAAGGCCGTTCTTCTTTTCTGAGAGGAAGCCCTGTCATGCTGTTTATGTGGTTGTCTGAGAGATTCCATTTGACGGTTCGCTTTGAGTATCCCTTGACAACTGTCATGAACTTCTTTACCCATTATTTCAATAATTAAGGCCCGAACATCGAGAACTGGATAAATTGGTTTGTGGAGCACCGGGCTCGATGTCTACGTTGGTTAGTGCCCTGGTGGGGGGAGTTGCAGCCTATTATGGAACTGGGGGAATACGCGTATATTCGATTAGCTGGCCTCTGTTAGACTTCATTCTATTTTCATTGGCAGGTCCTGCGTCAAGTTAGATAGGAGCAAATCCTGACTTCATGTATTCTGGATTTCTTCCATGTGGAGGAAGGTTATGGTTAAGATATTTGATGAGGAGATCGGGCAGAGATGGCTTGCCATGTTTTACACTATGGAGGGAGGCATAGTGGTTTTCCCTGGTCTGTTCTGGTCTTAGTGTTCCATGGAGCACCTTCGGCATACAATCCAGATAGAAGAAGTTTGGGGACCTCAAGATGTAGATGATGATGGGGTTGGGTCCTCTGGTAGCTGCGAGTAGGGTGAAGCTGATGGTATTTGTGAAGCTGGTTATGTGTGAATATTTTATTTGTGAAGCTTTTAAGTGTTTGTTTATGTATTTCATTGTGGGAATAAATTGGGAAGGTTTGGTTAGTTTTTTTAGGAGTAATTTGGATTGGTTTTGGTTTTAGGACAGTAAGGTTGGCGAGGGGGTGGTTGTTTGACTCCCTAAGCTGATATTTCATGTAATCATATAGAAATTTCCCAAAAATTGAGTCAAAAAGGATTTTAATTATATTATTGTGCCTCTTAATGAGTTTTACATTTGAATTATCTATACCAATCGCTAAGGCATACATAATCCTTTCGTTCATGTAAATGATAAAATGAACTATCGTTCTCGAAGGTAAGAAAATAAATGCATTTTGTGACAAAGAAGGAGGTCGTGCTCATGTAAAGCGTATGAGCTGCCTACGTACCTCTGGGGGTTTAAAACTTTTCGAGTTTCATTTTTTAAAGAAAAAAATTATTTTTAGAGGACCAAGCCCCATGTAGTTCTAAGTATAGGGAAATGAAGATATTTTTTTAATATAAAGGGGATGAGAGGAGTCGTAGCATGAGGATATTTCGGACTAAGGGTAGAATTTCTTGAGATTATCCAGGTTGACTGAATGGTCCATCTCTTCTTCGTCGAGGTTGATGAGCATGGTGGCACCACCGGACAGGATCTTATTCATGATGTAGGGGCCACTTTAGTTTGGCTTGAATTTCCCTCTAGGTTCCCAGACGGGTTCTATGATTTTTTTGAAAGCTAAATCGCTTTGTCGGACACCACGATCCTTAACTCTCCTGTTGAATGATCCCTCTATCTAGCGATGGTACCCCTATATATGATATAAATCCTTTAGCCTCTTTTAGTTTAAGAGTGATAACTCGTCAAGTCGGCTCTGATGCCAGTCTTCTTTATTGACCTTGCTCTTAAGCATGATGCGTAGTGATGGCATTTTTAACTCAATGGGTAGGACTAATTACATGCCATGTACCATAGAGTAAGGGGTAGCCCCAGTAGATGCTAGAACTGAAGTGCGGTATCCCTAAAAGGCGTACGGGATTCGATCGGCCCAATATCGATAATTCTCGGTCATCTTGCTAATGATTTCTTTGGGGTTCTTATTAGCAAATTCAACTACACCGTTGGTTTGAGGTTGGTATGGAGAAGATTTGTGTATCTAGATCCCATACTCGTCGACCAATTTTATGACTTATGCCCCAAAATGTAACCCATTGTTTGATACTAGCTCATGTTGGACCCCATATCGACAGATGATATTTTCTCGGATAAACTTAGCCACCTTTTTGGCATTCAGCACTGCGTATGACTCGGCTTAAACCCATTTGGTGAAGTAATCAGTGGAAACTAAGATGAATTCATGCCCATTTGAGGCTTCGAGTGTAACTTTCACTATGATATCAATGCCCTATGTGGAAAATAACCAAGGAGAGGTCATGTTGTACAATTCTCATGGAGGCAAGTGCTAGAGATTGGGAAACTGTTAGCATTTAATGCATCTTCGAACATAGGGGGTACAATCCTGAATCATGGTAGTCCAATAGTAGCCCTGTCGAATAATCTTCTTGGAAAACATATGGCCATATATGTGGGGTCCGCACTCCCCACTATATATTTTTTGCATCATTTCTTCAATGTCAACCATGTGATGCAGTGTAAGTGGGTTCCATCGAAGTTTCTCTTAAACAGTGATTTATGGCAGATAATGTATTGGGCAACCAGTTTGCGGAGAGTTTCTCGATCTTTCTTGTTGGAATCTTGGGGGTACATACCATTCTTGAGGAGGTGACAAATATCGTAGTACCAACATTCGGACATATGAGGATCTTATTTCGTGACTAGTTTAATGTGGTAGCAATGGGTTGGGTTATCTCTCTTTTGGACTAGGAAAGGGGCCATCATTATTCCATCGAGAATGTCGACCATGGAGGCTAAGGTTGCAAGGGCATCGGATAAGTTTTTCCTTCCTTTGGGAAGGTAGTGGAAGGTGATATCTCGGAACTGGGAGGACAATATTTTTAGGTGAGCGTGAAAGGGTAAGAGATTTTCGTCCTTGATTTCCATCTTCTAAGGACCTGGCCGATGATGAGGGTTGAATCCTCAAAGACATCGAGCATGTGATTCCTTTCTTAAGAGATACTTTGAGACCTACTGTGTACTCTTCGTATTCGTTCATGTTATTGGTGCAGGGAAAATCTAACTTTATGACAATAGAAGTGTGAGAGTTATTAGGCGAAATCAAGAGTATCCCAATGCTATATCCCTTCTTATTGGCAGCACTGTCAAAGAATATTTTCCATCAGACATCTTCCTGACAGGTTTAAAGGATGTCTTCATCTGGTAATTCATAGATCCAGACGTCATCTTCTTTTATAGGGTAGTCTGTAAGGTAGTCAGAGATATCTTTCCCTTTTATGTCTTTTTGCATGACATACACAATATCGAATTTGGCTAGCATCATTAACCATTGGGCCATTCGGTTAGACAGGGCAAGTTTCTCGAGTAGGTATTTGGTAGGATCTATTCGAGACACAATTTTGAAGGGAAAAGCGAGCATGTAATGTCATAATTTTTTATTAACCCAGATGATTAGGCATTAATTCTTCCTATTTATCCCCTTAATTTAGAGGCTTTTATAGATGCGCAAAGTGTAATTCAAGTGGATTTATATCATACTATTGCTCTTGACAAGTTTCTAATGAGTATGCTGAGTTTCATGTGTTCTTCATCTATTTCACAGGTGTTCAGTGTTTTAATCCGAGTTTTATACCAAAAGCTTCAAAGAATTACAAGAAGGAAAGGTTTCTGCAAAAGCTGACAAGATGGAACCGAACCTAAGTGGAAAGAAAAAAAAATGATTCCATCCTAGGAAAGTTCCTGTAAAGACTGTCAAGACAGAATCGAACCGAAGGGAGGAAATAACGAACCGATCCTACACATGGAAAACTTCCTGTGAAGAGTTAACAATATGAAATCAAACCGAAGGGAGGAAATAAAGAACCAATCCGATGCTCGAAGAATTCTCTGTAAAGGCTGTCAAAGACAGAACCGAATCGAACCCCTTAACAGGATCAATTCTATTCTCGATTATCCGAACTTATCCACTTGTAAAAAATAGAATCCTACTTGGTTCAAACTCTTATATTTCGTAGATTATAAATTGTAACTCCTCTCACACACGTAGGGAGGCTTCTGATTCATTAGGGAAGCTTTATAATCAATTTTAGAGAAGAAGAACAATAAACCCTAGTTGCTTTCAGTTTGTAATTCAAGTAATACCATTCTAATTCTTGTTTTACTGTAGTAATTACTTTTCTAATAAACACCATCATCTCTCTTCATCTTCATTCAGTAGTATAAATATTTTCTTTCATTCCAAACGTGTTGTCTACAAGTTTTCATATATCCGGTTAGATTTTTAAGGTCGGGATGCATGAACTCAACCTGATGTGGTGGTTGCATGTGTATAAAATTAATCCTCTAAATTTAATGATTTATTAAGACCGTATTGCGTAAAAACGCGACAATTGTAAATCTTTGGATCTCGTTTGCTTCAGGGTAACCAGGATGCTTCAGAATGCAATTCGAGTGTAACTATCACAATACCGATTTACTTCTCCTCTGATTATGTATGGTGCGGGATTGAACCTCATATATGTAGTGCTTGGGAATACTAAAGTCTGGGTCTAATTAATCACTTAAATTTACGATTAGTTTTATACCATCAAAACTCTAGGGTTGAGGGATTGTATTCCCATACTGTTTTCCTCATCATATAGTTCAAGTTTTAATTCAATCATCATAAGTATTGCAAGTAGTTTAGAATAGTTGCATTCCATTCATACTTTAGTTAATTAGTTAACCTTTTTTAAAATTGCATCTAGTTGTAGTTATTCCAACAATCAAAATCACCTTTCCCTTTTCTTTAGAGTCAGAGTCAGGGTTCCTTCGTCTATCCAACGTCGTTACAACTCGTTTGTCCTATTTCCTTGAGGATTGATACCCGACTTATTGTATTATTACTTGAGCGACAGGCTTGCACTTAAGCCTAGAGAGTACGCACTTCTGAGACACATTCTTAGTCCCGTTAAGTTTTTGGCGTCGTTACCGGGGACTTAGGTAGACTTAGGATTTGATCAAGTCAATCTCAAGCTTTGACCAAACATTTCAAAAAATCCAAAAACATAAAAAAAAAAAAGCACAAAAATATTCCTCATCATCTCTCATAAGCCTGTTAATGAAAAATTCTGAACTCACTCGAACTCCCCACAATTCTCCAACCCATATTCAAGAAAACCCGATAGTTGAGTACGACCCCGATAGCCCCCACACTCCTACTGCTCCACAATTCTGGGTTCCACCTCCCACACTGTCACACTCAGTTGTAAATAACACTCTATTTTCCCTCTTAGGACACACTTCAGAGCACGCTCCGAGTATACCAAGTGAGAACACAGAGTCTTTGAGTGAGAGAGACATGTCACAGCACGGCAGTGCACCCGCCGATGAGGAAGAGGCCCCATACCACCCGTTGAGAAAAGTCTTATATCCCGAGCGCACTATCACTTCGGGATGCATTTTACTCCCATATAATGCAGGGAGATTTCGCTTTAGGAATGGGATGATCCAGATACTTCCTACTTACAATGGAATGGATTCATAAAAGCCATATCTCTACATCATGGAATTTGAGGAGGCATGCGAGACCCTCTGCGATCAAACTTGCACAAAAGATGTGATGCACCTCAAACTCTTCCCATTCTCACCAAAGGATAAGTCTAAGACCTGGCTATTGTCTGTACCTCAAAACTCGATTTCATCATCGAATAAGTTACAATCTAAATTTCTCAAGAAATTCTTTCCTACACATCAAACGAACTCCTTCAAGGCTCAAATTGAAACATTCCGACAACTAGAAAATGAGTCTTCGATCGATGTTATGAACGTTTTAATGAGTTAGTCACTTCGTGCCCTCATCACGGACTTGATAAACTGCAAATCATTTCCTTCTTCCATAATGGGCTGAACATGAATTCCAAATAACTCGTTGAGACTATGTGTGATGGTCCCTTTGTCGACTTAGATGCCAACGATGCTGAGCTTCACCTGAGGTATGTCTCCGAGACTACCCAATCTTGGGATACATCTGACCCTAGTTCTCAAAATCGAACTCGTCAACTGACCACCACTCCATCGGTGTCCGACCTATTTCACATGGAAAAGAATACTATGATGGATAGCCGACTCGATCTACTTGAGAAAGGAATGCGAGAAATACGTGAGGTATGTGGAAGAGGACCAACTGGAGCCATCCCAAACCTCGTCGAGAAGGTGTGTGCTATTTGTGAGGCAGGTCATTCAACAATGGAATGCCCGATAATATCCACCTATAAAGTTATGCTTCAAGAAAAAGTAAGTGGTGTAGGAGGATTTAAGGGTAATTTCGGTGCACCACACGTGAATTCTTACAACCCTTCATGGTAAAACCATCCTAGTTATATCTATGGGCAACAACATGCTGCGATGAATCCTAATTCACATGTTCCCCCTCCTCCACCATCGCACTTTCAATAAGCTCCACACATACAAGGACATGTGCAAGCACCACCACCTCAAGGGGCATATATAACTCCATCGCGAAGAAATATCGAGGATATAATGAACCAATTTATCAACACCCTGAATGCAACCAATGCTAAATATGATCGCATGAACACCGACATAAATGCAAATATTTCAAAAATACAATCATCGTTGAGTATCCAAGAGAAGGGAAAATTTCCTGGCCAGGGCCAACGAACGCCCCAAGGTCATACTAGTGTTAGATCTACCTCGACAAAACATCAGGAGAAATGTCAAGCTGTGACCACTCTTCATAGTGGGAGAGTCGTTGATTTATCACCTCCCCCACACGACGCAACCAAAGACAAGGAGATTTCTCCCAGCACGAAAGAGGCCGAAGATGTCCCCTTGAAAGAGAGTGATAAAGAAGACACTAGTGAGCCCGAGGTAGTAGTGAAACCACCCACCACGGCACCGTTTCCTCAAAGGCTGGTTCCTTCCCACAAAGGGAACCCTCATGATGAAGTTCTAGACGTGCTAAAGCAAGTAAAGCTAAATTTACCGTTACTCGATGTCATTAAGCAAAATTCCTGATTATGAAAAAGTCATCAAAGACTTGTTAACAGTTAAGAGGAAGATAAAGGTAAAGAAAAATGTGTTTCTAGCACAGAACGTGAGATCCATTCTACTTAATGATCACCCACCAAAATTTAAAAATCCCGGTGCACCCACCATTTCCTGCATCATTGGAGAAAATAAAATTGAAAAAGCCTTACTTGACTTGGGAGCAAGTGTCAATATCCTTCCTTACGCCATCTATAGGCAACTAGATATAGGCAACCTTAGGCCCACAAAAATCACTCTCCAGTTAGCGAATCAAACCATGAAGATCCCAAGGGGTGAAGTTGAGGACGTGCTCGTTTAAGTTGACACTTTCTACTTTTCGGTAGATTTCATCATTTGGGACACGAAACCCTCATTCGCCCCAAGCAATCATGTTCCCATCATTCTTGGGCACCCATTCTTAGATACGGCTAACACAATTATCAATACTCGAAATGGGAAGCTGAAACTCACCTTTGGAAACATGACCTTAGAAACTAACATCTTCCATATAGCCCAACATACGAGGGAAGAAGATGATCTTCACGCGGTGAGCCTAATCGATGAGATCGTAAAGGAGTACTTTGAGGAAAATTATTGTGGAGATGCCCTAGGGTCCTGTTTAGTGTTGAACCATGAGAGTGAGGGGACATATACTGAATTCGAGAGGGAAGTTGAGGAGTTAAGAGAGTTACTTGATGAGAGATCATCGAACGAGGATGCGAGATATGCAAGTTGGGTTTCTCGATTCGAGGAGTTACCGCCACGGGAGGCATGCATGGTTCCCTCCATCGAAAAATTTCTGACCCTCGAATTGAAGAAACTACCCTCCCATATTAAATATGCATACCTAGGAGAAGACGAGAAATTTCATGCTGTTGTCTCCTCTAGCCTAGACGAAGAGTAGGAGGGTAAACTGTTAAAGATTCTGAGGAAGCACCAAGGTGCTTTCGGTTGGTGTATTACTGATTTGAAGGGCATAAGTCCTTTGATTTTCACCCATAAGATCCACCTCTAGGAGGATGTCAAGCCCTTGAGAGAAATGCAAAGAAGGCTAAACCCCAATATGAAAGAAGTGGTGAGGACCGAAATCATTAAGTTATTGGATGCAGGGATTATCTACCCAATCTCGAATAGCAAGTGGGTGAGCCCTATTCAAGTTGTCCTGAAGAAGTGGAGCATAACAGTGATTGAAAATGCTAAGGGAGAGCTAGTTCCCGAACGTACCACCACCAGGTGGCGCATTTGCATTGATTACTGGAAACTCTACGGGAACTAGGAAAGACCATTTCCCCTTGCCATTTATTGATCAGATGCTTGAGAGAGTAGCGGGGCACCCTTACTATTGCTTACTTGATGGTTATTTCGGATATAAGAAAATTGAGATAAACGTACTTGACCAGGAGAAAACAAACTTCACTTGACCCTTTGGTATGTTTGCCTACAAACGTATGCCATTTGGCTTGTGTAATGCACCCGCGACCTTTCAAAGGTGCATATGGAGCCTATTTAGCGACATGGTTGAGAGAGAACTTGAAGTGTTCATGGACAACTTTAGCATTTTTGGCACCTCTTTCGATCTTTGTCTGGCAAAGCTGTAAAAAGTACTTACCCAGTGTGTGGAGAAGAACTTAGTGCTATATTGGGAGAAATGCCATTTTATGGTCACTGAGGGAATAGTTCTTGGCCACATAGTTCCATACAAGTGGATTGAAGTTGATAGAGCTAAGATAGATGTCATAGCCGATCTACACCCACCAAAATTGGTCAAAGACGTGCGCTCCTTCTTGGGCCACACGGGATTTTATCGACGGTTCATTAAGGATTTTAGCGCCATCGCTACACCCTTAAGAAACCTTCTTATGAAGGACACCCCATTTGAGTGGATAGAAGCATGCCATAGTGCTTTTGAAAAATTAAAAACCATGATTGCGTCCTCTACCATCATGCAAGTTACGGATAGGTCCTTACCATAAGAGCTTATGTGTGATGCTAGAGATTATGAGATAGGGGCTATTTTGGGCCAAAGAAAAGACAAACAGGCTCATGTCATCTACTACGCTAGCCAGACTCTTACCAGACCACAACTCAATTACTCCACCATGGAGAAGGAGTTGCTAGAGATAGTTTTTTCTCTTGAC
The DNA here is from genome assembly GCA_949130495.1 of Sambucus nigra. Classification (NCBI taxonomy): domain Eukaryota; kingdom Viridiplantae; phylum Streptophyta; class Magnoliopsida; order Dipsacales; family Adoxaceae; genus Sambucus; species Sambucus nigra. The sequence continues at coordinate 117,849,755 of OX422218.1, read as the reverse complement.
AAATTTTGGTCCTACCTTATCGGTTCTCCCATCACTTGCTTCACCGACCATGCGGCATTGAAATACCTACTTGCAAAGAAAGATGCAAAGTCGCGCCTCATAAGGTGGATCCAACTCTTACAAGAGTTTAATCTCTCCATTAAAGACAAAAAAGGAGTAGAAAATGTCATTGCCGACCACTTATCACAGCTTTCGTCCGTCATACCTAGTGATCTGATACCCATAGATGAATATTTTCCGGATGAGCAACTCTTTGCTAACTCTTCTTTGCCCTGGTTTGCGAATATAGTGAACTATCTTATCATGGGATTCGTCCCTCCTGATTGGACACCGCAAGATAAAAAGAGGTTCATCACTTGGTCGCGCATGTTTTTCTATGACGATTCATTCCTTTTTAAATATTGTGTCGATCAAATCATCCGACGATGTGTATCGAATGACGAGATTCCAAAAGTCATCCAATTCTGTCATTCAGAATCTTGTGGAGGTCACTTTTCGATGAAAAAGACGTCCGCTAAGATTATTTAATGCAGCCTCTGTTAGCCCACACTTTTACGGGATGTGAACAATTATTGCAAATTTTGCGATAGGTGTCAAAGGATGGGAGCGATTACCCGATGATACATGATGCCATTAACCCCAATACTCATTATAGAGATCTTTGACTGCTGGGATATTGACTTCATGGTCCCTTTTACCCCATCTTTTAGTTTCCTATACATCCTTGTCGCGGTAGATTACGTTTCTAAATGGGTGGAAGCTATAGCTACCAAGACAAATGGCAGTGAAGTGGTGATTAGGTTCCTACAGGAACACATACTTTCCCGTTTCGGTACTCCGAAAGAAATAATTAGTGATAATGGCACACAGTTTTGCAACAGGACATTCGTGAAGCTCCTACGAAATTATGGCAGCGTTCACAAGGTTGGAACCACCTATCACCCTCAAACGAATGGGCAGGCCAAATTAGCGAATCAGGAAATCAAGAACATTCTTGAGAAGACCATCAATCCCACTCGAAAAGATTGGTCACTTCGATTGAACGATTCACTACGGTCCTATCGTATCGCATACAAAAATCCACTCGGCATGTCCCCATTTCGCTTTATGTATGGAAAACCTTACCATCTTCCCGTTGAATTAGAGCACACGGCGTATTGGGCAATTAAGAAGTTGAATTATGACACGGATAAAGTCGGTGAAGCTCGCAAGCTTCAACTAAACGAGTTAGAAGAGATACACAATGATGCGTATGAGAACACAAAATTTGCAAAAAAAAAGGATGAAACTCGCTCACGATAACATTATTCGACGCAAAAAGTTTCTTCCCGGACAAAAAGTTCTTCTCTACAACTCTCGGCTTCATCTATTTTTGGGCAAGTTGCGATCACGATGGTCTGGCTCGTTCATTGTAAGGAATGTATTCCCTCATGGAGATGTGGAATTAGACAATTTAAAAGGGGGAAATACATTCAAGGTTAATGGACAATGCATAAATCCATATCTAAGGGCGTGTGTGGAAGAAGTCGACAGCGTTTGGTTGTCGGACCCCATTTACGGGGTCGAATGAGCTTGAAAGAGAGGTCGTCGCACCCCCGACACATATGGGGTGATTTCTTATGTATAGTAGTTGTTCTTTGGTAGATTAGATTGAGTCCGTAGGTAGGTTACGTGAGGTTAGGGTTAAGATCACGCATTCCAGCATGCACTTTGTGAGGGCGTCGGGAGGTCCAAGTCGGTGAATAAGTGCGAAAGCATCTAGAAATTCGAGAGTGCAGGATTCTAGTGCAGCAGTCTGAGAAGAGGGTTCTGCTAAAGATGGAACCGAACCGAATACCCTAACCAGATCAGTTTTTAAAAATTGCAAAATAAAAAACCCTTGAACCAGGTCGGTTCTCCCTTAAACTGGATCGGTTCGGTTTCTACGGTTTTGGTTCTTCATAAGGTGCCTATCCCTTCCCCCTATCTTCTCCCTTACCTCCATTCCTTCCTTTTTTTCCCCAAAAAACATTCACTCCCTTTTCCCTCCAAAAATCCCTCCACCCAACCCTTCCCACCACCTAGAAAAACCACCTCTATCCTACAATTCCACTCACACCTCCACTCTACTTTCCCTCTCACCAACCCTAGTCTTTCATCTCCTAAATTCCCATCTTTCACCATGGCAAATACCGCCCTTCTCGCAAAATATATGTCCATCGAGATTCTACCAAATGGCAATGGAGAATACCGCTCCCACATGGAGCGTGTATGGTGCGAAAGATTCTTCAGCTTATCTCGCTAACTACTGTAATACCCCGTATTTTTATGCTATATTAATTTGGGGATTTATTAAATTTAATGTGAATTAATTATTTAATATAAATTCGGAAATTAATTATGTTATAATTATTAACGTGATGAGAGTTAGTAATTATGGGAAATTTGTTGAATATTACTAATGAGCAAATTAATATATAATAGTGGCCATATTAAATGTCACGAGTGAATAAAATGACAATTTTAGAAATTTGAGTCGGGACGCCCCCGTGTCGCGTCGGGACTAAATATTGATAAATAAAAGTAAATATTTTATAATTTGTTCGTATGGTCATTTTGAGTGCGCCAACGCGTCCGGAAGGGTCGAGATAGTCAGAAAAGTATACCCGGGAGTTTGATTTGGGTCTCGGGGCGTTTTTAGGCCTAATTAGTACCCCGGGAGGGCATTTTAGTCATTTTGTATTTTTGGGTAATTAAACCCACGAAAATTAAAGGGGTTATATAATATGTTTAGGTTATCTCCTAGGGTTAGATAACTCAAAACACAAGAACGACCATTGGAGAGGAGAGGAGAGAGCTCTCAAGGCATTCCAAGGCTCAAAACTCACCCGTTTACACCGCCGCCACCGCCAACGCGTAGATCGCGAGATGGGGAACGCAACCACACCAAATTCAACACCAAACCAGATTTCTGAAAATCCCAGGCAAGTGTTTATCTTGCTTATTTCGTTGATGCATCATCCATATTAGTTTAGGAGTTATTTGGATGAGATTTATGGAAGAAAACCCCAATTTGAGATAGGAAATTTTCATGTAGTGATGATTTATATGATATTCTGGAAACCCTTTGTCATGTAAAGGATTAAGAGTTTGATTAAGAAAAGAGTTCTAATCAGATACAAACACTAAAAAAAATTATTCCCGACGATCGGACCATTGGAATTGGATGAAATTTTACAGAGAATTAGCTGAAGACGAGAGGAAGCTACAGAAAAAAATTCAGCTCGATCGGACCGTTCAATAGTTTTTAATATTTTTTTTGCTAGACAGTTTTATGTTTTGAGGACTCTTAGAGATAATAAAAAATTCAATTAAAACTCCATTTTAATTCCGATTTCGAAACCGTTTGAAATTTTCATCTTTGAAAATAAAATTCAAAATCCTTTAATGTAAGACGAAATCTATATTTTTGGGATATTTTGCATAAGGGATAATGTAAGTATATATTAAAGGGGAGAGACACGTAAGAGAGAGTTACGTTGGAACATAAATGGATATCTACTGAATTGTACGTAGTAAGTTGGAAAAACCCTTCGAATTAAAGTTAGAAACGAACCATTATACTTGATAAATAATAATGGGAAAATAAGGATAAATGTTGTGAATGTGGGTTATTGGATAAAACTAAATTGATATAATAAAAGGGGTATAGTTATATGATTGTGTATGCATATATTATATACTTGTGAAAATCATGCCCGCGCTACTTGCTATCCCTGAGGTTTTCGCGCTGGGACGATCTTATCTCGTGTGCCTTATGGGGGATATTGACTCGTACCCTAGAAGATAGAAATCCTAGGTAGAGGCTATCGAATCGGTAGTCACGGTCCTAAGAGACGTGAGGGTATGTACTGACCTCTTGGACTTGGAAACTATGATTCGCCTCAATATTGTTTGTGTATGTATTTATACAGTTCGAGAGTGATTCCGAACTTTTATTCCCTTCAGTACTATTGATACGGGGATTGGATAGTAGAGTATGCCCGCACCATAAAATTTTATGTGGGGTGCTGTTAGAATATATATATTATACGAGTATTTAATATATATATGAACTTCTGAAATATGGAAAACTGCCTATTGTGTTATGGTAAGTAAGACATGTATAATGACTCAAATTGGAAATACTTGTTTTGAAAAGTATAATATGATATTGAAAAAAACTTTATGAATCAATAAAGTTAAAATGAGCGTTTTGTACTAAATGAAATTATCCTTTTTAAACCATGATGTTGTTAAATCTTAAATTTTGAGAGTCACCTAAGATAAGTTAAATCCTTGGGGAAGGATAGTGTGATATATGATGAGATAAACCATTGGAAAGGTTAGTGCGATAGGAGTGCACATTAGAAGAGAGGCGAGAATTTCTCAAGAGAGTGTCGCACTAATATGTTGTTGCATTGGCTTGTATCAATTTAAATACTTGCTAAACGAATTTTTAAATCATATACACTATCGGGCTCTGACCCGTTTCTATTCCTCTTTCTCTCTTGTATATATATGTATATATTACAGGTGCCCAGCCACAGGGGCATCTTGTTTAGGATCCCTTGGAAGGAACGTGCTGCAACTTAGGTGGGAGTTGCAGGCCACTTGCTTAGACGATTTCATTTACTTGATTCCACTTCTATCATTCTCCTTATTGGGCATGTGTCGCCCTTTCCACTATTTATCTGTTTTATTATGAAATTTGTATTTCAGTTATTTCTAGTACTGTTACTTTGGGATTTATTCAACATGTATGTTTTACTTTTAGTTTTAAATGTTGGGGTTTAGTTGTTGAATGTTTAAATTAAGTGGATTACATGTTCCAGGATTATTGTGGTGTAATTCTTTAAATATTGAATTGTTGTAGATAATTAAATCTTTATTTTCAAAATAAAATTTGAAAGTAACGTTAAAAAAATGGTTTTGACACTTAGCTTAATTAAATAGGGTGTTAAATTTGGAAAAGTTATTTTTACGACAATGATGCTAAGAATGAACCAACTGTTCACCTTGATTTTAATTTAATAAAGGAGTGATCGCCTGGTATTTAATTAGGAGGGGTGTCACAGGTGGTATCAGAGCATCAGGTTCTAGTGTCCATAGGATCTGTATGGCTTATTTTCTCTTTCAGCTTAACGTTTTTGCTATAGAGCCCTATTTTTAGGATTGTTGTATTTCTGCTTTTACGTTTACGTCTTCAGCCATTTGGGATTTGATAATGACTGTAGACTAATAAACTTCTTCACGTTTCAGATGCCTCCGAGACGTGCACCGAAGGATAGGCGTGCCCAGGCCGAGCAGCCAGCAGCTCCGGCACAAGGCACTATGAATGCTAATGAAGTAGCCGCCATTGTTGCTCAGGCGGTGAATGCAGTGCTAGCGGTGGTTCAGCAGGCTCCACCCCAGATTCAGGCAGTGGCGCCAGTACCAGCACAACTTCCATCTGCATGGGAGAGGGTTAGGGACGCTTTTCAGAAGGCATCCCCCTGAGTTCTCTGGTAGCTCAGATATCGTCACAGTCAGCCAATGGAAGAAAGACATCCAACGGCATCTTCGTATGTATGAGTGCACTGATGTGCAAAGGCAATTATCGACTTCCTTTAAGCTGGTGGGGGGCGCTTTGCAGTGGTTGGATTCCACTACCACCTTGGAGGAGAGGGACACGGTCCCTATTCAGTCATTTTGGGAGCAGTTTGACCGCAAGTACTTTCCATCCATCGTGCAGACTGAGATGAGGCAGAAATTATTGAATTTGAAACAGGAGAACTCTACCGTTGCTGAGTATGAGGAGGAGTTCACGAGACTTCTCACCATAGTGCCAGATGAGGCACCTACTGATAGTAAGAAGATAATGTTGTTTGTGGACGGGTTAACTTGGAGGATCCGTCAGCATCTTATAGGGGAATTTATCTCTGAGTACTTTCACTGATGTACTTAATGTTGCGTTACTACATTGCCAGGATCACCGCTTCCATCTGCAGGGAAGCAGGAGAGCAGGAGAGTCCAGCCAGCAGGGCAGGACCGGGGGTAGTAGTGCTAGTGGGACACCATCTCATGGACAGACTCGTCAACATGAGCAGAGTTCCCATCAGGGGGACCCTGCTAAGAGATTCCGTTTAGGTGATTCCAGGAAGGGATTTGGAGGTTATAGGCAGGGCCAACAACGTGCTAATCAGGGCCAACAGGGCCAGTGGCGGGGAGGTAACGGCCAGTAGGGCCGTGGTCAGCAGGGTCAGAGGGGAGGTAACTTCAGAGGTCGGTGTTTTGTATGCGGCAAGCATGGTCATAAGCATCAGGATTTCCCAGAGGTTAATAGGGCCCCACCGCAGCAGGGTGCCCGTAATGATCCACAGAGACCACTTTTTCCAGCTGCCCTCCCAGCTCCAGCCCAGGTGCCAGCCCTACCAGCCATTCCAGTAGCTCCAGTGCAGCAGGGGTAGTTACAGTACGGACGTGTCTATAACGTCCACCAGGCAGCAGCTCTACAGGCACCACCCGCGATTGAGGGTGTGTTTCCTATCCATGGTACTATGGGTCGGGTTTTGTTTGATACTGGGGCGACGCATTGTTTTATAGCTACGCATTTTGCGAAGGCCTTAGGGTTGTTAGCCATAGCAGAGAGCACAGTGACGTGTGTAGACTCATCACTGGGGAGTGGGTCTCTTATCTTCTTTATATTCCGAGGAGTGGGGGTAGAGATTGGTAGTTTGGTATTACCAGCAGACATGTTAGTCTTATATATGCATGAGCATGATGTTATTATCGGTATGGATTGGATCGCTGCTTATAGAGCCATGATTAATTGCTTCGATGGGAGCATTGTTTTTACCATTCCAGGGCAAGAGATGTTTGTAGTGGCGATGCCTCGCCCAGAGGGAGGTTCGACCGCTCATTTGTATTATATAGAGGAGGATGCCTCTAAGGAGGTTGTGATTCCTTTAGACTCGATCCCATTCATTTGTGAGTATTCCGATGTATTCCAGGAGATACCAGGCCTACCCCCCAGTCGAGAGATAGACTTTGTCATAGATTTATTGCCAGATACGAGACCTATAGCACGCGCTCCATACCGTATGGCTCCGGCGGAGATGCGAGAGTTACGAGATCAGATAGAGAAGCTGTTAGGTCAGGGCTTCATTCGTAGGAGTACCTCACCTTGGGGCGCTCCAGTCTTATTTGTGAAGAAGAGAGATGGTTCACTGAGGTTATGTGTGGACTACCGGGAGTTGAACAAGGTCACGATACAGAATAAGTATCCGTTGCCTCGAATCGATGATCTGTTCGACCAGCTGAGGGGAGCAACTTTATTTTCGAAGATAGATCTGAGGTCGGGGTACCATCAGCTACGTATTAGAGAGAAAGACGTTTCAAAGACTACCTTCTTGACGAGGGGTCTTACGAGTTCAGAGTGATGCCATTTGGTCTCACAAATGCTCCAGACCGTATTCATGGACTTAATGAACCGAGTATTCAGAGAGTTCTTGGATCAGTTTATCATCGTCTTCATAGATGACATTTTGATATATGCACACTTCGAGGAGGAGCATGCCGAGCACTTGAGGCAGGTTCTTCAGACTTTACGAGAGCATGAGTTGTATGCTAAGTACGAGAAGTGTGGATTCTGGTTGCAAGAGGTATAGTTCTTGGGGCATGTTGTTTCTGGACAGGGGATATCCGTTGACCCGAGTAAAGTGTCAGCGGTGAGGGAGTGGGGACAGCTCACGACACCGACATAAGTGCGTAGTTTCTTATGGTTATCCGGATACTACAGTAGATTCATTCGGGGATTCTCCAAAATAGCGGGTCCATTGACGAACCTGACTCGCAATGGGGTACCATATGTTTGGGATGAAGCTTATCAATTGGCTTTCGACGAGCTGAAAGACAAGCTTACTTCAGCACCAGTCCTTGCTTTACCGAAGCCGGGTGTGGAGTAACTGGTTTACACCGATGCCTCTTTACGGGGACTTGGGGGAGTACTTCAGCAGGAAGAAAAGGCTATAGCTTTTGCCTCCCGCAAGCTTAAGCCACATGAGAATAATTACCCCACCCACGACCTGGAGTTAGCAGCGGTCGTTTTTGCACTGAGGATATGGAGACACTATTTATTGGGGGAGAAGTTCCGTTTGTTCACAGACCACAAGTCACTGCAGTACCTGTTCACTCAGCGAGAGCTGAATATGCGTCAGCGCAGATGGTTAGAATTTTTGAAGGACTATCAGTTCGACATACAATATCATCCGGGGAAACCCAACGTAGTTGTTGATGCCTTGAGTCGTAGACCGGTAAATGAGGTAGCGGACATTTGGAAAGCGAAGTGGAAGGAGTTGGGTCACCAGGACGCAGTATCCCATTCCTTCATATCTGTTATGACAGTCACACCCGAGATTGTTACGAGGGTAATACAGGCCCAAACCACAGACCCATTTTGCCAGGAGCAGATTGTACGACTTTTAGTCGAGGGTGCTGAGTCCTATCCTGTTAGTTCTGATGGGGGTTTGAGGTTTAATGGGAGGTTAGTGGTTCCAAGAGGGGTAAAATTGCGTCAGGCAGTGATGACCCAATCTCATGGGTCCCGATTTGCGGTACATCCTGGAGGAGATAAGATGTACCAGGATATGGGAGGTAATACTGGTGGAGTGGGATGAAGAAGGAAATTGTTGAGTTCGTGTCCAAGTGTTCTACCTGCCAGTTGGTGAAGGTGGACCATCAGAAACCGTCAGGATTGCTTCAGCCATTGGAAGTACCCGCGTGGAAGTGGGAGAGTATTTCCATGGATTTTATTACAGGGTTGCCTACATCACAGCGGGGCCACGACTCTATCTGGGTGATTGTAGACCGTTTGACCAAGGTGGATCATTTTCTGCCGGTGCGGACAGATTATACCACGGGTCAGTATGCTCAGTTGTTCATTTCTGAGATTGTCAGATTACATGGGTGCCCCTAAATATTGTGTCAGATAGAGACAAGATTTTCGTGTCACATTTCTGGGAAAGCTTTCAGGAGGCTATGGGTACTGAGTTGAGGCTGAGTTCAGCTTATCACCCACAGACAGATGGACAGACAGAGCGTACTAATCAGATGTTAGAGGATATGCTACGCATGTGTGTTCTTGATTTTGGAGGAGGTTGGGAACCACATCTTCCACTGGTACAATTTTCTTATAATAACTCTTATCAGTTTATGATTGGTATGGCTCCATTTGAGGCTTTGTATGGCTGGCCTTGTCGTTCTCCAACTTGTTGGCTCGAGGTGGGGGATAACAAGTTGCTAGGACCAGAGGTAATTCAGGAAACCTCCACGAGGATTGAGATGATTAGGAGTCGCATTCGAGTAGCCCAGGACAGGCAGAAGAGCTACGCCGATGCGAAACGGTTCTTCCGGGAGTTTAATGTGGGGGACCAAGTGTTACTGCGTGTATCTCCTATGAAAGGAGTGATGAGGTTCGGGATGAAAGGGAAATTGGCCCCGAGGTACGTAGGACCATTTCCCATTATCGAGAGGATTGGGCCGGTAGCATACAGATTGGGACTACCAGAGCATTTACATCGCATTCACGATGTATTCCACATCTCGTCGTTGAGACGGTATCTTCGGGATGATATGGCCCATACTCACATCGCGATAGATGAGATAGACTTACAGCCTGACAAATCTTACGAGGAGAGACCGGTGGCTATCCTAGACTGTAGTGAGAGGAGATTGAGGTCGAAGATAGTTCCACTTGTACGGATCCAGTGGGAGCATCATAACGTGGAGGAATCCACTTGGAAGCGCGAGGCCTATATGCGCGAGAGATAACCAGATTTGTTCTTACCAGGTATGCTTTATTTTCCGAATTTCGGGACGAAATTCCGTTATTAGGGGGGAAGTATGTAATACCCCGTATTTTTATGCTATATTAATTTGGGGATTTACTAAATTTAATGTGAATTAATTATGTAATAAAAATTTGGAAATTAATTATGTTATAATTATTAACGTGATGAGAGTTAGTAATTATGGGAAAATTTGTTGAATATTACTAATTAGCAAAGTAATATATAATAGTGGCCATATTAAATGTCACGAGTGAATAAAATGACAATTTTAGAAATTTGAGTCGGGACGCGACCGTGTCGCGTCGGGACTAAATATTGATAAATAAAAGTAAATATTTTATAAGTTGTTCGTATGGTCGTTTTGAGTGCGCCAATGCGTCCGGAAGGGTCGAGATAGTCAGAAAAGTATACCCGGGAGTTTGATTTGGGTCTCGGGGCGTTTTTAGGCCTAATTAGTACCCCAGGAGGGCATTTTAGTCATTTTGTATTTTTGGGTAATTAAACCCACGAAAATTAAAGGGGTTATATCATATGTTTAGGTTATCTCCTAGGGTTAGATAACTCAAAACACTAGAATGACCATTGGAGAGGAGAGGAGAGAGCTCTCAAGGCATTCCAAGGCTCAAAACTCACCCGTTTACACCGCCGCCACCGCCAACGCGTAGATCGCGAGACGGGGAACGCAACCACACCAAATTCAACACCAAACCAGATTTCTGAAAATCCCAGGAAAGTGTTTATCTTTCTTATTTCGTTGATGCATCATCCATATTAGTTTAGGAGTTATTAGGATGAGATTTATGGAAGAAAAACCCAATTTGAGATAGGAAATTTTCATGTAGTGATGATTTATATGATATTCTGGAAACCCTTTGTCATGTAAAGGATTAAGAGTTTGATTAAGAAAAGAGTTCTAATCAGATACAAATACTAAAAAAAAAATTATTCCCTATTTTGTTTTGAGTTCTAATCAGAGTTTGATAGGAAGCTACAGAAAAAAATTCAGCTCGATCGGACCGTTCAATAGTTTTTAATATTTTTTTTGCTAGACAGTTTTATGTTTTGAGGACTCTTAAAGATAATAAAAAATTCAATTAAAACTCCATTTTAATTCCGATTTCGAAACCGTTTGAAATTTTCATCTTTGAAAATAAAATTCAAAATCCTTTAATGTAAAGCGAAATCTATATTTTTGGGATATTTTGCATAAGGGATAATGTAAGTATATATTAAAGGAGAGAGACACGTAAGAGAGAGTTACGTTGGAACATAAATGGATATCTACTGAATTGTACGTAGTAAGTTGGAAAAACCCTTCGAATTAAAGTTAGAAACGAACCATTATACTTGATAAATAATAATGGGAAAATAAGGATAAATGTTGTGAATGTGGGTTATTGAATAAAACTAAATTGATATAATAAAAGTGGTATAGTTATATGATTGTGTATGCATATATTATATACTTGTGAAAATCATGCCCGCGCTACTTGCTATCCCTGAGGTTTCCACGCTGGGACGATCTTATCTCGTGTGCCTTATGGGGGATATTGACTCGTACCCTAGAAGATAGAAATCCTAGGTACAGGCTATCGAATCGGTAGTCACGGTCCTAAGAGACGTGAGGGTATGTACTGACCTCTTGGACTTGGAAACTATGATTCGCCTCAATATTGTTTGTGTATGTATTTATACAGGTCGAGAGTGATTCCGAACTTGTATTCCCTTTAGTACGATTGATACGGGGATTGGATAGTAGAGTATGCCCGCACCATAAAATTTTATGTGGGGTGCTGTTAGAATATATATATTATACGAGTATTTAATATATATATGAACTTCTGAAATATGGGAAACTGCCTACTTTGTTATGGTAAGTAAGACATGTATAATGACTCAAATTGGAAATACTTGTTTTGAAAAGTATAATATGATATTGAAAAAAACTTTATGAATCAATAAAGTTAAAATGAGCGTTTTGTACTAAATGAAATTATCCTTTTTAAACCATGATGTTGTTAAATCTTAAATTTTGAGAGTCACCTAAGATAAGTTAAATCCTTGGGTAAGGATAGTGTGATATATGATGAGATAAACCATTGGAAAGGTTAGTGCGATAGGAGTGCACATTAGAAGAGAGGCGAGAATTTCTCAAGAGAGTGTCGCACTAATATGTTGTTGCATTGGCTTGTATCAATTTAAATACTTGCTAAACGAATTTTTAAATCATATACACTATCGGGCTCTGACCCGTTTCTATTCCTCTTTCTCTCTTGTATATATATGTATATATTACAGGTGCCCAGCCACAGGGGCGTCTTGTTTAGGATCCCTTGGAAGGAACGTGCTGCAGCTTAGGTGGGAGTTGCATGCCACTTGCTTAGACAATTTCATTTACTTGATTCCACTTCTATCATTCTCCTTATGGGGCATGTGTCGCCTTTTCCACTATTTATCTGTTTTATTGGGAAATTTGTATTTCAGTTATTTCTAGCACTGTTACTTTGGGATTTATTCAGCATGTATGTTTTACTTTAAGTTTTAAATGCTAGGGTTTAGTTGTTGAATGTTTAAATTAAGTGGATTATATGTTCCAGGATTATTGTGGTGTGATTCTTTAAATATTGAATTGTTGTAGATAATTAAATCTTTATTTTCAAAATAAAATTTGGAAAGTAATGTTAAAAAAAATGGTTTTGACACTTAGCTTAATTAAATAGGGTGTTAAATTTGGAAAAGTTATTTTTACGACAGTGATGCTAAGAATGAACCAACTGTTCACCTTGATTTTAATTTAATAAAGGAGTGATCGCCCGGTATTTAATTAGGCGGGGTGTCACAACTACACATTGAGCGAGTCATCAATTAGGCCGAGATGCCCCGCTCTGTCACTACCCTTTTTAGTCAAAAGGGGTTGACACAATACCTCCAAGCACCCCACAATGTCGCGTGGGTGGATGAAGCCCGGCCCTTCTATGGCTCTCTCGTTAGCATGGGCGAGTTCGAGTGCTAAGACTTTGTCGACAGTCACCCCATCCCATTCTCCTTAGCCATCCTCACCCGCAATCTTGCTGACAAGGGCTTCCCCCACCCGAAAATATATGACTACCCAACCAATGCCCCCACTATTCCCAAACAATAATGCATCGACCGGAACGCACACAACGATATTTAGGAATGGGGTACCTTCCCCGTGGGCCGCTTAAACGATAAGGCGCGCATTACTTTCCATATAGTGTGTGCCAACTTGCATCAAACCACTAACGACTTGGCGATGCGCCCTCGCCAAGCGATGCTCGTGTACCACCTTTTCATCCCAAATTTCACCCTAAATCTAGCCTGCATGCTTTACGTTGATATCCTTTACGCGTCCTGGGAGCAAAAAGGTTCGGTACCCCTCCCTTATGCCCGCCTCATAACTTCCTTCCTTGTCGATACTGGTATCAAGCCACCTCATGCTTTCCTATACCTCTTGGAGCCCAATGGGAAGGTATCACACACTTGGAGTGCCCAGCAAAGGGCTGCCATTCGAGCAGCCTAGGAGGCTATTAATTTAGAGGCCGAGGAGGAGATCCTTGTTGAAGAGCCCGTGGCTGAGGACGTCGAGATGGGTGGGGCTGAAGAAGAAGAGTACAACGAGGACAATGATTCAGATTTTGAATCCCCGGGTGAGGATTTTGATAGGCAGGGCGGTGGAATTCCATTTTGACGGGTTCATCACCCAATACAACTGAGACCAAGCAGCCTATCAAAGGGATCAAGAGGCCTACCTATGGAACACAAGCATGATGCATCAACTCCAAGCCCATCTATACGAGATAAACTACGGTGGACCGCCCCCCATATCCCACCTTCTTCTATGATCCCTACGATCCCAGTGCACCCGGGCCCTCAAATCCGCTCCCCCAATGAAGCCCTTGTTTGTGTTAGCTGTTTGTGTGTGTTGTGGTTGTTGTTTAAACAGTGTTAGTGGTGTGTTCTTCCTTAACCTTTGTAACTCAGATGTTATTTATCTATAAAACTTATGCATTTATGTTTCATTTATTTGTTTTATTTTCTCGAACTTTTAATTCGCTTTGAGTTAGATTTTAGTCCTTTTTGCTTGAGGACAATGCAAAAGTCTAAGTTAGGGGGGGTCACAAGTGTGTATTTCTAAAACTTCACAAAATTTCCAAAATGCCCAGAAATTTCAAAAAAATCATGAAATCTTTAAAAAAATACAAAAATATTTCTTGTTAAAAATAAATAAAAATTGGAATTCAAAATTTTTAAAAATATCATTAAAAGTCGGTTTAAAATCTCCAATTGTAAAAACATAATGCACAAAGCCGAAATTGACCAAAGAGGGAAATTGAGCGAACGTAGGCGATTAAAGAATAAATGTGGAGACTAACAACCCGAGTGAGATTCGAGCCTTTCATTTTTGTGAAATTTATAAATCAATCCGAGTTACTTGTTAACTCAAAAGTTCTTTTCAGTGTCAAATAAGTCGTCGAGGATCTCAATTCTTTCACTTTGTTCGGTTATGGAAAATGTGTGTGATATTGCCTTGAAAAATGTGCCAAAATAGATCTCTAAACTTAATTCATCTCGAAACACATATGGTAATGCAATTAGTATTTTGGACAATGAAGTGGGCCCTCGTTTGTCACCCAAAAATATTGGTCGGAAAAAGTAGCGAAAAATCAACCCTTTTGTAACCCAAATTGAGCCGAATTAATTTTTCCCTTTCGTTTGACAACCCAAAAAACCCCAACTGACCCGAAATTAGAAAAAGGAGACAATCCCAGAAATTAAGTCCAGAAAGTGCAGAAAAAGGGGCAAGAAAAAAATAGCTATGCTCATCAAAAATAGCAAGAAAAGAAAAGCGTGAAAAATAGAAAAAGAAGAAAAAATGAGCAAAATCCTGAAAACGCACTAACAGACATCATAACAAACTTTCCAATTCCAAATTTCCCATACCACTATCATTTTACCCAATACACCGTTAGCCCGAAAAAGTCCTAACCGAGTCCAAAATTGCGAAATTGGTTACCGCGTGGAGAGCAAAAACACAAAAAGATAATAAAAGAGATCAAAGATACTAATTAGAGGCAATGTTCCCATTTTCTTATATCTGTAATCTAATGATGAGATCCGATTACGATAAATTTCTGTCTTTCTAGTTGTGTGCGTGAACTTTGTTCCACGACATTTACTCTTATAAATCATGCATACCGAGAGAATAGCCACATTCCAAGTGATTCGTTTGTGAGAGCACTCATTGAGATTTTGAAATCAAAATGAATTTTCAAATAAGTAACGCAACGGTCAATCGGTGGAAATGCGTGGTTAAATTTTTGGTTTTACACACGCGCACTATGATTTGAGACTCTTGAACATGAAGTGATGATGACTATTTTCTGGAAAAGTTTGAATTATACAATTTTTGCGTATTTTGAGTTTTCTTTAAGTCAAATTTTGTGGGTATATTCTCTGCAAACCCTCACAAGACACAACTAGTCCTAGTAGGGTATCCTAGGGGTTTAAAGGCTTATTGCATACACTAAATGCAATCGCTCGCCCCGCGAAAGAGGTATTCTATCCCATTTTTGAGTTAGACCATGTTTTGATTCTTTTACATTGATCGGGACGATCAAAGTTCTAAGTTAGGGGGTTTGATTAGGCATAAATTCTTCCCATTTATCCCCTTAATTTAGAAGCTTTTATCGCTCCGCAAAGTGTAATTCAAGGGGATTTATATCATATCATTTCTCTTGACATGTTTCTAATTAGTACGCCGAGTTTAGTGTGTTCTTCATCTATTTCGCAGGTGTTCAGTGTTTTAATCCGAGTTTCATACCAAAAGATTCAAAGAACTACAAGAAGGAAAGGTTACTAGAAAAGATGACAAGATGGAACTGAACCTAAGTGGAAAGGAAAAGAACCGATTCCATCCTGGGAAAGTTCTTATAGAGACTATCAAGATAAAACTGAACCGAATGGAGGAAATAACGAACCGATCCTACACTTGGAAAACTTACTATGAAGAGTTAACAAGATGGAACCCAATCGAAGGGAGGAAATAAAGAACCGATCTGGTGCTCGAAGAATTCTCTATAAAGGCCATCAAAGATACAACCGAACCGAACCCCTTAACATGATCGGTTCTATTCTTGATTATCTGAACTTATCCACTTGTAAAAATTAGAATCCTACTTGGTTCAAACTCTTATATTTCGTAGATTATAAATTGTAACTCCTCTCAAACACGTAGGGAAGCTTCTGATTCGTTAGGGAAGATTTGTAATCAAATTTAGAGAAGAACAACAATAAACCCTAGTTTCTTTCAGTTTGTAATTCAAATAATACAATTTTAATTCTGGTTTTACTGCAGTAATTATTTTCTAATAAACACCTTCATCTATCTTCATCTTCATTCAGTAGTATAAATGTTTTCTATCATTCCACACGTGTTTTCTATAAGTTTTCATTTGTCCGGCTATATTTTTAAGGTTGGGATTCATGAACTCAACCTGATGTGGTAGTTGCATGTGTATAAAATTAATCCCCTAAATTTAATGATTTATTACGACCTTATTGAATAGAAATGTGACAATTGTAGATCTTTGGATCTCATTTGCTTAAGGGTAATCGGGATGCTTTAGAATGCAATTCGAGTGTAACTATCGCAATACTGATTTACTCTTTCTCTGATTATGTATGGTGTGGGCTTGAACCTCATATATGTAATGCTTGGGAGTACTAAAGTCTGGGTCTAATTAATCACTTAAATTTACGATTAGTTTTATACCATTAATACTATAGGGTTGAGGGATTGTATTCCCGTCCTGTTTTCCTCATCATATAATTCAAGCTTTAATGTAATCATCATCAGTATTGCAACTAATTTAGAATAGTTGCATTCACTAATACTTTATTTCATTAGTTAACCCTTTTCAAAATTACATCTAGTTGTAGTTATTCCAACAATCAAAATCACCTTTCCCTTTTCTTTATAGTTAGAGCTAGGGTTCCTTCGTCAGTCCAACGTCGTTACAACTCGTTTGTCCTATTTTCATGAGGATCGTTACCCAACTTATCGAATTATTACTTGAGCGACAGGCTTGCACTTGAGCCTAGAGAGTATGCACTTTTGAGACACATTCTTTCTCCAAGGCAATCTAGTTAACCTCATATCTGGTAAATTTATGACTGGCATAGAGGATGGCCCTCTTTTTGTGGGAGTCTTCAATGTATTGAGCTAGTATAGCCCAAACTACAATGTCTATCACGGTTAAGTATAGGAGTAGGGGGAGTCCAGGTTGCGGTGGCATGAGTATTGGAGGTTGGGTAAGGTATAGTTTGATTCGGTCAAAGGATTCTTGTCAATCTTCATTCAAGACTTTGGTAGAATATTTTTGGAGGAGTTTGAAGATGGGTTCACAAATGGAAGTTAACTGGATGATGAACTGGTTGATATACTGTAACTTTCCTAGGAATTATCGAACTTCATTCTTCGTTCGGGGTGGTGAAATATCGAGTGTGGCTTTTAGTTTGGCAGGATCGGCTTCAATCCCCCTCTCGCTAACCATGAATCGAAAAGATTTCCTTTGGTAATGCCAAAGACACATTTATGTAGGTTAAGTCGCATCTGGTATCTCCATAGCCGCTCGAAGAACTTTTGAAGAGAGGGAACATGAACTTCCCGAGTCTTAGACTTAATAATCATATCATCTATGTAGACCTCGACCTCTTTGTGAATCAGATCATGCAAGATGATTGTGGTAGCCCATTGTTAGGTAGCCTCTGCATTTTTTAGACCAAACGACATAACTGTTTAACATAAGATTCCCTAGGGGGTGATGAATGCATTTTTTTTCTTGATGATAAGCGTGCATCTTGATATGATTGTATCCAAAAAACATATCAACGAATGACTTAAGAGCGTGACTGGTCGTATTATCCACAATCATGTTGATATTAGGTAGCAGTAATCATCATTTGGAGAGGCCTTCTTCAAATTTTGATAATCAACGCAAATGCGAAGCTTTCCTCCTAATTTCAGCACAAGCATAATGTTAGCTAACCTTTTGGGATTTTCAATCACCCGAATGAATCCCGTGGTAAACTATTTGACCCCCTCCTCCTTAACCTTGAGCGACCATTCAATGCGGATCTTTCAAAGTTTTTGTTTGATTGATTTGTATTCCAAGATAGTTGGAATTACATGTTGAGAGATCTCGGGATCAATGTCGGGCATGTCGTCACCATACAAAGACGTCTATAAATTCCTTTAGCAGTTCATATAGTTGTGAATGCTCATGCTCATCAAGGGTGGACCCAATCCTAATCTTGCGTAGTTAACTACTACTACTGATATTAATAATAATGATTTCATCTCCATTAATTTGAATGCGGTTATATTGTTTATTATTAACCTTATTAAGATTAGTTAAGAATTGTTCATTCGCAAAATCATCATCATCAAGAGTTTGATTAGAATCGAGACAATTAATGTAAAGCACAATAAGATACCCAAAATCTTTATTTATTTCATTCTTGGGAAAAATAGTGTTGAGAACCGCATCAAATGAGGTATTGATTACATTAAGATCAGAACAACGAGGAACAACAAAAGAAGAAGAAATGGGATAAACATATGGGTTGGGTTGCATTTCAGCGGGTGGAATTGGTACATCATTCCAATTGAGGAGGAGTGTATCAACAACTTTGATCAGGATGGATGGATTCGATGATGTAGAGTCTGAGTGGATTATGTAGAGTGTGAGCCCCTGTGTCTGCAAGTTGAACGAATCCTCGGAGTCACTTCCCTCGAAATCTCTGATAATAACTATATTCTTCTTAACGAGAGGTTGCACGTGATGCTTTTCAGCGCATGAGTAATTATCTTGGAAGAAGATCTCCATTCCCGATTTCATCTTCTAGTGCACAGGATCATACCATGGTTCAGGAAAACCAAAAAAGGAAAAATCTTCACCCTCTTTGATGAATCTCCCATTCAAGGAATCTCCTTAGATAATCTTAACACTTTTTAGCCTTTTCTATAAACGAGGTTGGTGGAGCATTCTGAGTTCCTGTGATGATGGTTGATAATCCAGGCGGTAAGGAGGAAAATCCTTATTCAACACTACGGGTTCTAGTATTTTTTGTTGTCGTCGTTCGAGCCCCAGCTCGGGCATGAAGTGCATATTTTTTTTAACATTTGTATCACATTGACATTGTTATAAGGGTTTTTCTCTAGATAGACTCTATTACTGAAATCATCCCCTACTAGGAGCGAAAGAGGTTCAACTCAAAAACCAGACAAAAGCATATCATTCTCCTCATATTGTATCTCTATTACTAGGTTACTGGTGCTTGCACTCTCAATATTATCATCATCTCCCAATATGGTGATGACCTGCCCTTTGGTGAAACACTTTAGTCTATGAGGAAGATAAGAAGACACTCCTTTGATGCTGTGGAGCCATGGTCATACGGGAAATAGGTCAAAATAATTTGGGATGTCGATGACTTGGAATTCAGTAATGAGACTTATAGGGCCAGCCCCTATTGTAAAATTTATAGATCCTATAATTTCTAGACGAGTATTATCATAAGAATGCACTGCGGAAAAATTTGGAGTAAGGTCGCTGACTTTTAATCCCAAACAGTTTAGGGTTCTTAATGGGCAAACATTCAGTGTTGATCCATTGTCGACAAGCAAAAGCGGGACTGTCTTTCCCATGACCTTGATAGATATATTGAAAGCATAGTTGTGATTGGGACCAAACTTAGGGATTTCTTCTTCAGAAAAAAAATCATCCCAGTAGATGTTAGAGACCCGCCTAAGTTCATGGCTTCTTTTGGAGTGGTAAAAGGAGGGACTATGGGCTCGATAAGAAGTTTAATCAATGCATTTCGGTGCAATTAGGAAGACATAAACAGTCCCCACAGAGTAATGTTAGCCTGAGTTTTTTTCAAGTGATTGAGGATCTTGCTCTCCTCGAGGGTCATTTCCTGCATAGGGAGTTTCTCAACACCTTTTCCCTTACCTTTCGTTTCTGATTGAGGGTTCAAAACTTGGTAATACCTCCCAAATCTTGTCATATGATTCACAGAAGAGGAGAAAAATAGAAACCCTATTTCTTCATCTATCTCGAGTTATTCGGACAATTTATTGATTTCTCCTAGCAGATCCTCAAACGATATCATTCCATATATACTAAATACTAGGCTATTATTTTCTGGGCTTGGTTCTTGATTTGAACCATTAAATTCATCCCCCTATCCAGTGGAAATGATGTCATGCTTCCATGAGAAGTCAATTCAATGCATTCTACAACCTCAACGACCTCTTCATATATATCACCCCACTCAATGGGGAGATGTATAAGCTAAGGGACCAAATGCCCTTATAGTTTCAAAACATCAAGTAGCACGGACATACTGTAAATTTTATCATTTTGTCGGAATAAATCTTCTATAATCTATATGGCATCATCTAAGTTGACTTCATCGGTGGGTACCACCCATTTATCAAACTCTTGGGACCACTTTCGAGCTTCTATGAATAGTGTGCTAAACTTTTGGCAATCAATGGTCATTTTTTAGGGCAATTTCAGCTCAAACTCTAGGGGCTAGTTTAATACCGATGACAATTCCATATCCTTTCTTTTGGACTAGGTACGAATGACTATACATGCTCTTATAAAAAGTGACAGGGCCATATCGACAAAACATGCAAGGTTTAGGAGAAATATGGGTAAAATTCAAGGAGGTTAGGTCAATATATGCTTGAATTACTGGGTACAATCTGGGTAAATGGGTTAAATTTTGAGTTTTCTTCTAGGAAGATAGCATTTTCATGATCTGGGAGTGGATTGTGAGTAGTGTTTGGTTTAGGATTGGCTGGTGGGGCAATGTTATCCTGGTCAATCAGACGTTGGATTATATTTCGGAGATGGAAGCATTGATTAGTGGTATGGCCAACGGTTTGGTGAAAATCAGAATAGGCATCGAGTTTGAAATTTTTGGGAAGTGGGTTTGGTAATGGGCGAGGGTCCAATGGCTTGATAACATTTCGTATTAAAAGGGATTGGTAGACTTTGGATAGGGGAGCATAAAGCTCGGTGTATTCTTTTCTGACTGGGTTAGGGCGTCTTTCTAGTGCCCACGAAGTGGCAGGCTAAGAGATGTTATTGATGGTCGAAACCGTGGCATTGGTAGCTTCTCATACTTTTTGGGAGCGAACTGTCCGGATACTTTCTTTGGCTCAGCTTCTGTCTTGGCAAGACTTTCTTCAATCTCCACTCCTACTTTCAGAAGGGCTCGTAAATATGGGTAATATTGTCCTCCTATTGTCGTTCGAACATGGGGTAAGAAGTTTTTCTTTATAATACTTACTTGTTCCTCTTCGAAAGGCCGATTGTTCATGTTGGCCTCTTTCTCTCTCCATCTTGCTATGAAATTATTGACTGTTTCTCTAGGGTTCTTCTTGAAAAGTTCTAAATCAGGGCAAGTAACCTCCAACTCCTCGTTGTAATTGTAGTACGACATGAATTAATGGGCAATATCCTCCCGACTATGATTTTTGGATTCCTCGAGAGATAATAACCAATGAAGAGCATTGTCCTTCAAAGTTTGTTGGAACATCTGGACTATTATTTCCTCGGAGGAACCTAAGAAAGGCATGGCTCAGTGGTAACTTCAGATATGAACAATTGGGGGTCCGCTAGCCCCGAACTTCTCAATGTTAGGCATCTTGAACTTTTTCGGCAGCCTTACTTTAGGGTAGGGAGACATATGGGTGTAATCCATATAGTTCTTAGGGATTCGGACTTGGTCAAACTTTTTAGTCAATATTTTAAGGTCCTCCCAGACCTTATTCAACTCTTCTTCTTTCGAATCAACGGTCACGATCAGGTTATCCCATAGTTGAGTAAGATTTGGCATAGGGAGTTGAGCTTGTAGTGGCCCATTGGCAAGAGGGTCATGTGGAGCGTGCTGGTACTCTTTTGGGACACAAATAGGCTCAGGTGTGGGCGAACCCATAGCGTGAGGGAATAGGACCTCGGGATCTTCAGGAATACGAACCCGACTTCATTACATCTCATGAACCTCGGTTTGAAGCTTGTTAATTTTGGCAGTAAGTTGGGCTAGAACCATCATCAAATCAGGATACATATTCGGTACTAGGTCTGCGTTCTCCAAGGAAAGCGAGTGAAGGTGGATTCTAGACTCGAAGGAAGTAGAGGGAAAACTGACGGAGCTACGGGGAAGTTCGACAAAAGACCGAAGCCAATATGGAGCCAGGCCAAAGGTCGGGTATGCGTTCGACCAGAAAAGGAAAATGATTTGAATTTTTTTGTGAAAGAGAAGAGGAATAATCTTCTTTTTCGGAAAAGAGGAAAATGTTTTTGAAAAATTTCTGGAAAGGGAAAAATATTTTTGGTATTTTATTTTTTTTTATAAAAGGAGGAAAAATATTTTTGGTATTTTTCAAAAAGGGGAAAAATATTTTGACACTTTGGTAAGGGGGAGGGAAAAACGAGAGAAGAGTCTCGGCATGATTATTTTTATTATTATGTTTTCACTTATATTAGGTTTATCAAAATACAAAATAAATATCGAACGAGACCGATCCTGGGAAAAATTGGGTTTAAAAATTATGTAAAACATGGTTTGTCTTGTTGCTAGGCTCATAAACAAGGTATCGTTTTGAAAAAAGACGAAATCGCACGAAACTCTAGGCGGCATGCTGACCCATCATTTTGACTGAGTTTTGGGTAGTAACTGGCAAACTAAACATGAGTGCCCTAGGTTTGATGCCTATATAAGGGTATGGAGTTGTTGAGTTAGTGGAAAGGTTCCCCCCTTTGGCATGACTTCCACAATATACGTCTTGCGTTTGAGGGCAATCGGTACATGTGGACAAGCCATTTGATATACCTGAGTGTACATGAATTGCCTCACTATATACCTCATGGGGATGGTACATGTGAGAGAGAATTAGATATACTCGATGTACGTGAATGAGTTCCTTGCTATATACCTCCTATGATGACTTCGGTCAAGCAGTATGATGCAATGGGAACCATTCAATATACGTCGAAGGTACTTGGCCAATGAAAGGTGAGAGTCATTTGCTTTGGCTAACTATAACCCGTCAGACCAGTGCCCATCACAAAGTGACCCCCAGTTACGAGACAAAATTTGGTCAATGGACATGCTCCTTAGTGACGTAGTGTGCGAAATGTATGATTTGTGATTAGTATATTATGGAGAGAGTATTTTATTTGGCATAATGAGCATTATACTAATATGGAAGAATGTACAAGTACCATAAAAAGTAAATCTAACATGGAGATTACACTAAGAATGAATATGTGAAAGTGAGTGATGTGTGACTATCTATGAGTGAGTGTGTGGTAGTGAACCTAACGTGGATCAACTACATGTGGTGTGTAATAAGTATGAGTGAGCATGGATATATATAGAATTGTAATAAATGGAGGTGTGTTCTAGTGACACCTAAGGATAAATATTCTAAGTGATGTGTGTAATATGTGGATATAAGTGATCCTATGCGTAAGTAGTGTTAAGTGTATATGGAAAGTATTTACGTGTGTGAAGTGAAAAGTGATATAAGTATGAGGTAGATATATGCAACAAATAATAGAGGAGAAAAAAAGGGAACATACATATAGGTGCATATGCACAAAAGTAGAAAATGATAACACCCATGCAAATAGAGTTTAGCCCTCTTATAATAAGTTTACTCCCCAACGGAGTCTCCGATGTGGCCATCCCTCCTTTGTCTCTTTCCCTCTCTCACTCATCTCGGGGGGGTTCCCAATGCTCGCGCGCGCACACTCGAAGAGGGAGAGAAGGTCTCGCGTTCTTTTTATAGGAGCACTTCGGTCGACGTCTATGTGGGGTGGTGTAAAGAGATGGAGTCGCCAACCTATTTTTCACAAAACAGGAAAAAGAATATGTTTCCACCTCAAAAGCGACAACAAAGACAAACTGATACTTACGAAACTAATAATTTAGAGGTTCGGGGGCTAAGTTATGGAATGGGAAGGTGTTAGACACCCATTATGCCATTTTTGTCTCTCATGGGATTATGTTGTTATTTTCCTTAATTTTTTCGTGAAGTGTGTGTGCGTGTATATAAATGGAGATAGGAATCACTCGACTTATATCATGGAAAAATATAGAGTGAGGTCATTCAAAGGAATATTTCCAAAATAAAAATTAGAAAATTTAATGTGTGCGCTTATCGAGATATTGATCGTTATAATGAAACAATAATATTTGTTAGATAAAATGCAAATATGAATCATAAGTATGATATATAGAGTAATATGTAGATAAAATAAAAATGATAAAATTGTGAAAATATGAAAATTAGAAAGTTGGACTCGAGTCTCGGGCCTTAGCCCGAAACGCCTACGTAGCCTATAAGGGCATCAAAGTCCACGTACTTCGCATGTGTCAAAAAGATGGGGTTTATCCCATAAATTCAAACGAGAGTTTATTATATGTGTGTGTAAAAAAAATATTTAGTTTTGCGAAAATGTGTGAATAATTCCATGGAATTTATAGGCGTAACCCTCTTTTTCTTTGCTTTTTTTTTTAGAAAATAAAGTATGTGCAATATAACTAATAAAGGATGAGATATTAATGTGTATGATCTAAAGTTAAAGCTAGATTAAGAATTTATGTAACTGATGCAAAAATAAAGAAATTTAAAGATATGGACGGATATTTGGACCTTCTTTGGAGAATTAGAACTTGATCTTGATCCTTTATGAGCTACCTTACAAATTATTATGAATGTTGGACCAGAGAGAAGGATAATTTGCTAAATTGGGTATGGTAATGATGGAATGAAAGATGGAAAGGAATTTCACACAAGGAAACTTCGTTGATTACAAGAAAATGTTACTGAGATCACTAATATTGATGGATCTAACGTGTGCCTTGAGAGTGAGATCATGTCATCATTCTATATGGTAGGGGGACTGCCGATCAACATACCCCTAGACTCACCAATCGACAGGTGACCCTAGACACACTATCGATTGGCAGGGAAAAGGACCTGTCAACCGGTAGTCTCGTGCACATTTTTTGGGAAAAATGATCGTAGAACGCAATACGTAAATCCTCATCATGCACAAGGTATACCGTTAGAAAGGTAATTTCGAGACCTTTAAGAGTCATTTCGGATACTCCCAAGTTTGGAATTTTAGTTTTGGTCAAAATGAGGCTTGGAAGCACCCATCGGTCCTTTGGACAGAAGATCGTCGAACAGGAATGGATCGTTGGTCCAAACCGTAAGTTAGAATCACGCATGAGGTAGTCTGTTGGAAAGGTTATGTCAGGCACTTTGACGTTTTAAAGAGTTTCTCCCAGTTTGGAAAGTTAACTTTTGTCAAACGAGGCCTGGAAGCGCCCGATGACCTTTCGAAGTAAAATGGTCGTTCGTATGTACTGTAAGGTTGATTCGTGCACGGGGTGAACCATTATAAAGGGTATTAAGTTCCCTTCAAGATTCAATCAATATCGTTTGAGCTGAAGAGTTGACTTTGGTCAAATGGATATCGGGAGTGCCTGGTGGCCTCCGAATCAGTTTTCAAGGGAAAACGGATCGTTCATCCGAACAGTTATGTTGTTTTGCGCACGGGATGGATCGTTAGAAAGGGGTTTCTGTGCCTTCAAATATCCATTGAGATTTATCTCTGACGATGAAGTTGACTGGGGTCAAAGTGAGGTCCGGGAGCGACCGGTATCCTCGAGATTGATTTTTGGTAATAAAATGGTTCGTTCGTCCGAACCGTTATTCCAATTCGTGGATGGGGCGAATCATTGAAAAGGGGATTCTGATCCCTTTAAAGATTCATTGAGCTCTGATGATAGAGTTTACCGGAGTAAAACGGGGCCCGGGAGCACCCGATGGTCTCTAGATTGGTACTCGGAATATGACCTAGGGGTTGTAGGAAAACGGGAGGTGCTAGGGACCTAAGGAAATACTTGGGGGGGTCTAGAATGCGGAGTCTGCAATTAATTTACAAATAGATATAGTTATTACCATTGTAATTGTTAATTTATCAATAGTTATAGTTACACACAGAGTAAGAGTTTTTAAGTTATATATTTTGTTTATCTAGAAAGTTCATGTCGAGTTCTCAAATGTTTAACAAGATAAACACAAAAACTATTATCACAAAAAAAGCTAAAGTTAAATTATTACTGATGATGAATTTAATTAATGAACTAAGAGGCGAAGTGATATAACTTTTCAGAGAGTACTTATGAAAATAAAATAAAACTAAATGAAAACTTTTAAGAGAATATCATGTGAATATCCAATATATAGGTTGAAAAGATGGTTTCCAAATCTGAGGATATTCAGTAATAGTTGTATAAAATTATGTTGCCACTGTATAAAAAATATCTCAGTTATTTGTTTGGTTAAAAATTCACTTGTAATTCTTTAAATAAAAGCAGTTACAGTTGATTTTACTCATAAACAATTTAAAAAAAAATCTAGTTACATTTTTAAAAAATACAGTTACCATTGTGTAAAATGTAATTCAGTTACACATTTGTAAATAAATCAGTTTCAATTGTGCATCTACACAAATATTGTTAAAAGAAAAGATTCAATTTAAACAAATGAATATATTTACATGTGTAATTACATACATAGTTAAAAAAAATTAGTTACATTTTTTTAAATATTCAGGTACAATTCTTTGACTAAAAGGATGCACAATTGAGTAAATACATAAACAATTAAAAAAGAGAGCTTATATTACACTTTTATTAAATTCAGTTACCACTGCGTAAAACATAATTTAATTACACTTGTGTTAAAAATAACATTTATAATTGAGTGTCTAGATAAAAAAAAATTAAAAGAAACCAATCTGCTTATATAAACGACGATAAAATTAAATATTATTTTTACCTTGTTTAATATTATTTAAAATAAATTAATTTATACTTGTTCATAAATTCACATATAATTGTTGAAAAATTTCATTACACTTAAGTAAAAATTAAGTTTTGAATTTCATAAATAGAAAGAAAAACTTCCTTGTAATATTCAGAATACCGTAGTAAAGTTATAAATAAATAAAAAACTTAGAAACAGTTACAACAAAATAGATATAATCACAATGATACAGATATATATACGATTTTCAACAAAAAGTTTCATTAAAGAAACATATATTAATGTCAACTGCGTGGTTCATTTATTCAATTTCTTAACAACAAAGATAAAACTTTATTTTAATATCCAGAAAAGTTAATAACATTTACAAGAAAAAATCTTAAGTTATAGTGTTACTAATACAGTTACAATTTTCAACGGGTTCTATTTTTTTTTCTCAATCCTTAGTTTGCAAGTTTAATTTTTGAATTTATTACCAATGAAGACAAAAAAATTATTTGACTAACAAGACTTTTGTAATCAACATATAAACAAACAAAACTAAAAAAGCTGGAGTAATTGTGTTACACATTCAATTACAAAATACCCATTTATAACAAAATACTTGACAGAGTAACATAACATATAATACAAAATAAAATTGAAAATATATATAAAAGGAAGTAGAGTCTCTATAAACTCAAGATAAGCTTCTGAAATTCATAAAGAGATTATATGATGTTGATTATCATATTGATTCTGTTTGGAAGACACTCCTCAAGAAAATTTAGATACAAATCTCTGAGAAACTATTTTCTCTTATTGTGGTATGACCTCATGGACATAAAACTTTCCTAAATCGTCAATGTTATAATAAATGTTAGCACCCTCACTTAGTTTTAGTATAGGAGCAATCCAATCTAACCACTTATAACATAAATTAAAAACTCGTGATATGGAGCACTATATTGATCGATAACATTCTCAATATCGTGCACTTCTTATTTATAATTTGATTATAGAGTAAGATAATTTTCTAAATGTCTTATTGGTTGAACCATTATTGACAGCAGAAGTTGATAATTTTTAGGATTTATGTTGGTATTTAGTGGAGAAGATGTAAAAAAATCGAGATGTTATAGTATATATAGAGGAAATGGTGTAGATATGTTGGTAACACAAATGTTAGACAGGCTGAAACTTGTAGCTATGCAAAAAACATTTTCTCTATTGAAGACAACAACTATAAATTTTATTATTCTATGTGTTTTGTCACTTCACCGCTCAAATCATTTAATGAAATTCATAACTATTCTATGTGTGTTATCACTTTAAGACTCACATCATTTAATCATTCCATGTTATGATTATCAAAACATATATAAAACATATACATTATTCTTTAATTTAGATATTATTATAATTATCAAAATGAATACATTCTTTTATGTATGTTGTCACTTCACTGCTCACATCATTTAATTAAATTCATGTTTAACATTTTTTACTATTCCAAAATAATACAAATACAGTTACAATATATAAATATAAATATGCATTTATATACTACTATGCATATATATTAGTGAATGAAATATATATTGTAACATAGATTAATTTACATCCAGTTATATATATATACTAGCGGAATGCCCGTGCCTGAAGGCACGGCAAAAATTTCGAAAGCACGTAATTACAAAGGGGTGAAAATTTTCGAAGTACGTAATTACAAAACGGCAAAAAAAGAGTAATTTATAACAATTGGCCATAATCTCCTTTGTTTATAAACTATTCACCCCGCTTAACAAACAACAAATAGTCCAACAACATTCAAATAATCTTAAATTCATCAAACAAATTCACATATAATATAAAATAAACAATATTCATCAAATAAATTCTCATTGTGTCTCAAAAAAATAAAGTGTCAAAGTTTAAAAAAAATTGGGCAGAATCTCCTTTGTTTATTGGACTATCCACCCTTCTCAAGGGATAACAATAATAAAAAAAACAAATTCGCCTAACAAAAGCTTCAATAAAACAAA
This sequence comes from Sambucus nigra, assembly GCA_949130495.1. Classification (NCBI taxonomy): domain Eukaryota; kingdom Viridiplantae; phylum Streptophyta; class Magnoliopsida; order Dipsacales; family Adoxaceae; genus Sambucus; species Sambucus nigra. Next base: position 117,820,935 of record OX422218.1, on the reverse strand, counting down.
CATCTTAAAAAAATAAATCTATATCAATGGAAGCCCCATAGCATCTCCGTGGAAGCCCCATAGCAGCGTTGTATTAGCCCCGTGGAAGCTCCGTAGCAGCCCCATAGAAGTCCCGTAGAAACCCAATAAAAGTCTCGTAGCACCCCATAGAAGTCCCGTAGCATAAAAATTAAGTCCATGTTTGATTTGTCTTGGACTAAAACTTGAAATGAAAAGAAAAAAATTAGTTTGTTCCCAAAAACATTGTACGTTAGCTATATACGATATGGGGTGGGGTAAGGTGGGGGGAGATACACATCAATCCGAATTACTAAGAAAATTAAAAATCTAATTCAAAAAACACACTTGTGTGTTGTGTGATCTGTGTGTGTCATCTTGAAACTACTGGATTTCAATGTTCCCAAGCAACCCCGAAATCATCTATATGAAACCTTAAATATTAATAGTGTAAAATGGATCAAAAACAATTTGATAACATCATATCACGAATACAAAATGTAAAAATGAAAAATAAAGAAAAACCAATCCAAGAAGGCAATATGTAAACCTCGATCTGCTTTCTTTGTTTTAAAAAAATAAAGTGTCAAAGTTTTAAAAAAATTGGGCAGAGTCTCCTTTGTTTATTGGATTATCCACCCTTCTCAAGGGATAATGACAAATCCAAGAATATAGAAAAAAAATCGCAAGTTTTGTCGTAAACAGATCCATCTTATTCTTTTTACATACCGTAAGCTTTGTCGTAAACTTCTCTGTGACACTTATTCTCTCAAGTATGTGTATACATAACCATCACGATGATCTCTATACGCACCTGATAATTACAAAGAACCAATGAGAATGAAGTTGGACATTTTTATTTATCTTTACTAAAACAAAAGAAAACACAAATCCCATGTATTAGGGGGCACTAAAGGAACGGCAAAGGTTTTCCATTGTTGGTCATATTAAAGTGTGTTTCTATAATTACTACGACTTTAGTAAAAACAATTATTTCATGAAACATAACAGAGCAAATATTTGGCTATGTAGACATGTAGGTTAAAATATGAAGTGAAACTAATTGGGGGGAAGAAATATTACCTACGATCCGAATCAATGGAATATAAAAGGAATTCGAAATGGCCCTGAAAATGACAATTACAACGAAGATCAACTGGATTCCTAACACTAAATAATTCAATAGTCATACATAACAAAATAGATTGCAAAATATATGAAGAGATGGGAGTGACCTTAATTATGCTTATTATTTTTTATACTAAGTTGGCAATCTTAGGGAAATAAGACTTGATCTCTATCATAAAAAATATGACAAAATGAAAAGAAAAAAAAGAAAACAATACTATTTAGCGAGAATATTTCTTTGTTTTAAAAAAATGAAGTGTCAAAGTTTTAAAAAAATTGGGCAGAGTCTCCTTTGTTTATTGGACTATTTACCCTTCCCAAGGGGCTATCCAACAATATAAAAAAAAAAACAATTTAGTGGATACCTTAAAGTAAAATCGAAATCAATCTTATGCAAAAAAAACCCAAAACCAAAATAAAATAGTAGAGCCAAATCTAATTTTTTTTAACAGATTTAAGTTACAAAACTGAAAATAGAAAATAGTAGATCTAAAATACCAAATTTGGTGGAGCGGTAGCGGCGGATCGTCGTGGTCGTGGTCGTGGAAGAGCCGTCAGAGTCTCACATATTGATGAAAAAAACAATTGAACCTGAAAAATAACAAAACCGAAATATTATTTATCAAAAAAAAAAATTGAACCTGAAAAATAGCACAAACAACAAAATTCAAATCAATCTAATGCAAAAAAAAACCCAAACTAAAATAAAGTAGTTGAGACAAATCTAATTTTTTTAACAGGTTTAAGTTACAAAACTAAAAATAGAAAATAGTAGATCTAAAATACCAAATCAAATGGAGCGGTAGCGGTGGATCGTCGTGGTCGTGGAAGAGCCGTCGGAGTCTCACATATTGATGAAAAAAATAATTCAACTTGAAAAATAACAAAATCCAAATATTATTTATAAAAAAAAAATTGAACCTGAAAAATAGCACAAATAGCAAAATACCACAAAACCAAAATAAAATAGTAGAGCCAGATTTAAGTTACAAAATTGAAAATCTGGTGGAGTGGTAGCGGCACCAAATCTGGTGGAGTGGTAGTGGCGGACGTCATGATAGTGGTTGAACCTGAAAATTAACAAAATCCAAATATTATTTATAAAAAATGAAAATAGAAAAATGAAAATAAAAAAATTGAATCACCACGTCAGATCTATGTGTGTGTGTGCGTGGGTGATCTGTGTGTGTGTGTGTGTGTGCACGTGCGAGGGGGGAGAGGACGGGGGTGGGGAGCGGGGGTGGGGGCAGGGGCAGAGGCACCTCAAATAAGAGTATATACATAAATCCTTTTCCATGAAAGTGGCTTTGCAAAACGAAATTAAATCCTCCGTAACCCATTCTCACCAACAATATAAAGCATACCATGCATATTTAGTTAATATAATAGAATAGAAGAAATTGATTAATATAGAAAAACCCAAATCGCACTTTCATATTTCAAACCCACCTAGTTAAAAAATCTGAAAACCAAACTAATTGAGTTTCTATACCAATAGATATTACCAGTACTACTGCAATCTAGGGAGGCCGAAATTCCAAAAAATCAATCCCTGCATAAAATTCAAACAAACTTAAATATCATTCCTCGTGTCAAATATGTTTTCCTGATTCCTATGCGTAATATACACATTGTAAACAAAAAGAAAATGGGACCTTTAATCATGTTGTAAATCTCGGGCATCACTATCACAAACTGCATAAAGGTAATGTCCCAAGTATCGACTATTGTGAGTGCTAAAAATCCGAAGAATTTCGTAAATCGAAATAAAAAACCTCTCTCCCATTAAACATGTATAACATCACAATTAAATTAAACGTGGAAGTCACATTATACAACGCCAAAAAAATGAAGTACAAACTTAGATTACCTTATCAATCTCTCGAACGTCATCATTCCAAAACTTTGGTATCAACCCTGCAAGCGTTCAAATTAACACATAAGTTTCCTGCAAGTGTCCACCATTTTATTAAAAAATTATTGTAAGAGGGGCTGACTATTTGATATTTCACACAAAAAAATATTCAATCTCACTTCAAATTAACCATCCAAATGAAAAAAAATATTCAATCTCACTTCACAAACTTAATACAAAAATTGAAAGCCAATATGACATAATATGAGATGATATATGTTAAAAATGAAACAGAGAATACCTGATTTTACCCAATGAACCAAAGAATTTGAGTCCATCAAAATGAAAAAAAAATATTCAATCTCACTTCATAAACTTAATACAAAAATTGAAAGCCACTATGAGATAATATGAGATGATATATGTTAAAAATGAAACAAAGAATACCTGATTTTACCCAATGAACCAAAGAATCTGAGTCCTCCTCCAACATCTCAAAAAATGCACACCAGATTCAAAGCTAACATTTGATAATCGAAATCCCCTCAAAAATGTTACCACAAATCAATTAAAAATCTTTGTTTGAAAAAAAGAAGAAGTAAGTACACGGTATTACCTCAGTGGTGTGTGTGAGGGGAGGAGATCTTGGGTCGTTGAAGGTTACCGGAGGTGAGGGAGGAGTGAGGCGAAGGGTGGTGGATGGACACCGGTGCATTTTGGGGTGGCTGTTTGGGTGTGGGTGTGGGTGTGCGATCTGTGTGTGTGTGTGTGTGTGTGTGTGTGTGTGTGTGTGTGTGTGCGAGGGAGGAGATCTGTGTGTGCGAGCGGGGGCGAAGGCAGAGGCGGAGGTGGGGAAGGGGAGGGTAGGAGGGAGGCGACGGCAGGTGTACGAGTAGGGTAGAACGTTTTTGTGTAGAAGGTTTTTTGTGGACGGGGGTGGGTTTTTTTTGGACGAAAATGAGAGAAGGGGCGGCTGTAGCAATTGGAGTGGTTGGAGCGTGGAAGGCAGGGGGCTGGGGGAGGGGGAGGGGGCAGCGCGGCAGTGGAAAGATGAAGGGGCAGCGGGGAGGGGAGAGAGGAGGCAGCGTGTATGAGAGAGGGAGGAGCAGGGGATGGCGACAGGAGGGATCAGGAGAGGTGGAGGGTGGCGATGGCGGCGGGCTGGTAGTATTAGGGCTTGGGTTGAAAGGGAGAGATGGCAGAAATAAGAGAGAGGAATGAAGAGTTGGGGTTGGGTTTGAGATTGAGATTGAATGAGATATTATCTCATTTTCCACGTCACAATAGGTATAATCCTACGTGGCACAATCTCAGACCCTTAGATCTCCCCAAAAAATTAGTTCTCAACCGTTGATTTTTTGGAACAGTAAAACACCCCCCTCTCATATAATATATATATATATATATATATATATATATATATATATATATATATATATGTGTGTGTGTGTGTGTGTGTGTGTGTGTGTGTGTGTGTGTGTGTAGGTTGTAAGAGACAGATTTTATAATTTCTCATAGTGTATATATTTTGGCGTATTCCGTTACAAACTGAAGAATCCACATCCACATATGCTTCAATGATCGTTGAAGACAAATTAGTGATCAAACAATTTTGGAACTTCGAACGCTTTGCAATCATCACAACATTATTTGGAGGTGTATGGTATAAGATTTTTTTTATTTAAGCTTATACTAATTTATTATGGGATGTGTTTATTTTATTCTAGACATTTTTTATAAAAGGATTTTGAATTTTATTCAGTTCGTTAGAATGAACTGCGTGATGATACAAAATATCACCGAGAGATATGTTCAACTCAATTTCTAGAATTATGTAACAATGGAGGAGGAGTACATCAACATAACAATTACATAGAAAGTAAATAAAATGGGAGATAATGAGAAAACACATATTTAAGTGGTTCGGCCTTGGCTTATGTCCATTGGGAAAGATTGCAAGTGTTTTCACTATAAACAAGGGATAAAAGCCATTAAAGTTCAGTATAAGCTAGTTATTTATACAAAATGAAGTATTAAAGTAGGGTTAATTGATCATCGATCCTCGCAAAGGATAAATATGAGTGTCTTGTATAGTGTTGGGGTGCACAAAATCACCCCCTAGCATGAAGGTTGTGTCTTTTGCAGTGTTAAAATGTCCAATGAGAGGGTGATAGTCGTATAATGCATGTATAAATCGTGATGAGTAAATATTCCCTTCATTTGGGGCTGATATGCCATAATGGTCCTCGTCACATGTGCAAATATTATCCTTTTCACATTTTCCATGCATGTAAATTATGTCAAAGTTGGTAGGTCTCGAATGTACGAGACTATTGATGCGCCTTTATCCAAAGATAAGGGTGAGGATGGACTAATTTTGTTCCTGGAGAGTGCAGCTGATGATGAGGTCTCAACCTGATTGAAGTATAGAGGCCAACACTATTGAGGCTGGCATAAGGTTTTCGCTATTTACAAGTCTAGCGATGTGCTCAATGACTAATGATGGCAGTTGTTGGTTGAAGAGGTCTCGGAGGCCGAGATTGTAGAATGTTACCCTAGTGGTGAGGAGTTCAATATATGATGAGTTTGAGGTAGTTTGTAAGGGGACATGTTATTACAGTGGGTCTCGTCTAGACAAGACTAGACTTATATGCATCAATAAACCCCTGGACCTTAGTCTTTAATGTAAATAGGAGGATGATGTGTAAGGTCCTCTGGTACCAAGTAATCAAATGTCCCCTCAATATCATAGCATATATCATTGATTAGAGTGGGAGAGCAGGTTGTTAAAGACATCATTTTAGTACCTCGGTGTTGCACATGTTAGTTAGTGAGTGGGATAGCGTGTAGCCCAAGTGGTTGCGCTAATGTGTGATGTCTCGAGAATTGCACTTCAGTGATTATTTATAGGATTTCCTGCGTATTTGAGTTAGCTCAAAAACTAACTCTTCAACTCTTTTGTCTTTCTTCCTGCATTTTCTATTCACGTACAAACCATAGCTCAAATTCTCTCTCTACAATTTTCCATTATCCGGTGATTTTCTCCTTCATTCTTATCTTCTCTGGTGTTTCCTTATTCTAGGTACCATTTCTATTCTTCATTTTCAATTTCCAACATGATTTCTTTTCGTTTTACCTCGTTATGGATTTTTCGTTAGCTTATAATTTTTTCGATCACTATTTTTGGTAGCATTAGGCTAGGATTAAGGTAATTCTAGGGAGGTTTGAGACTTAGGTATCACTTTAGGGTTAAGATTTGGCGAACTTACTGGTTTTTTGGGGTTTTGGTTGAGTGTTCTGACGAGTTTTCTATTTAAAGCTCACCCGAGTCACTCATTTTGTTTTTGACTGGTTCTTTCTAATAACCCTTAAAATTCCTTGTTTTGATCTTTAGTCAACAATGGTGAATTTCCATTTAGGTTTTTCATGTTCCCTAAAATATTCAAATTAGGAGAACGGTTCACCCACCTCCGAGAGTGTATTCTACGAGAGATACCTAAGGCCGAGGCCGAGGCCGAGGCTAGGCAAAATGTTGAGGCCTAGTCTAACCTTCCTCTCATCCCATTCCTCTTTCTGTAGTTCTTCCTCCTCCACTGCTTACATACCCATCTTGGGCCGAGTCTAAAGTTGTGATTTCATTGAGTAGTGATACAATGTCAGTTTCTTCTTCCAAGGGCTCCTTGTCTTCCCCCTATTCCTTAGGCTATAGCCGTACTCGTATTCCAAAACCTTGTATTGGATGAGAAAAATCTATTGCCGACTATTTCAAAAAATCTATGAGGGTTACTTTTAATCGTCTATACGAGGGTGAGACGATCAAGTTTAGTTATCATGGGCATGCCATAACTTCATCATGTCACTAGGGTAATCCTCATCCTAAAGTATATAACATATCTGATGATGAGTCAAAGGTATAAGTGGCTTACAATGTGCCTCCCATGATAGTTCAAACCTCGAAAATAACTGAGGTCGAGTTTGTAGGGCATGATCTATGCGGTGAGGCTCCTACTATTGAGGAAAATGAGTAGGAAGATAAATATGTACTGGATACAAGTTATGACTCAGCCATAACTACTGGCGTCCATGAAATTGATCTCATTATTTGGAGACACCCGTATGATGCTAAATCCTCCATCAAGATAAAGGTTCCCTCAGAGGATGAGCGGGCCTTCAGCAGTAAATTTGAGGGAGAGGTGGCCATTTACTAATGAATATTTAAGATCGGCTTCCGTCTGCCAATCCACTCGTTACATCTATCGGCCTTCTCTTGCCTATCTGACACCCAATGCTTAGAGGATGTTAATTAGGGTTGTGCAACTTTGGAGAATAGGATATGGTTAAGACATTCCGAATTATGGCTTCTGAGTTTTCTATACTATTTGCACAATGATGGTCATGCCTTGCTACTTCCATTTCGTATCTCGTCGCTCAGATAAAAAAATTATTCACATCAACTTCCAAACAAGATTGTAAGTCTCACTATTTCTTCGAATCTAGGGATTGGGCATTTAACAGCAGTGTTCGATCTGGCGCTGATAAGATGAGAGTCCCTCAGAACTGGGATAGAATTTCAATACCACCCACGATGGATCCCATCTGCTTAATGCTAGGAAGAATATAGATCTACTACTTGGCTGAGGTAAAAATGGGGGCCTCTTTGTTTTTGAGGGTTTGATGGATCTTGAGTTGCTTGAATGCATAGGGTTAGGGGTTGATCCCCTCATTGAACCTCATCAGCATTTCCTTAACAACTTTAACTTAATTATCATCTGATTTTACTTGGGCCTATACTTCTTCATTCATTATTATTGCAGATCGCTCAGAAGATATCACATATCAGGTTTGGGGAATGGAAACTCTTATCACAGGCAATATCTTGGCCCATTTACAGGGCAAAAATACCGCGGAGACACAACCTAAGTAAAAGTCAACCAGCATCAGTACCAACGCTGTCGAGGATCCAAGAAAAGAAAGTAGGTAATTGAGGGCACTTCCACTAGCCCTCCTCATCAGAAAAAGAAAAATTATGCCCCTCGGAGGAAGATCATTGTTACAATCCTCCCCGTAAAAGATGACACCATAGCGGCTTCTAATTTGGCCTAACTAGGCATGAACACTAATTCTCTTCTCGAGAGTCAACTCAGGGCCTGGGAAACCATTATTGTGATTGTCCCCGAGTGTGACAATTGCTATTTTGATGCCTAAGACCCCTCTCGGGTCTTAAAATTTGCATTGCATAGGGCCACACATGTAAAGTTAATGTTCTTTGTTACTTTTTCTTCAAGTGTTGTATCATCCGTACTACCTAGTCTTCTTATTTTGTAATCAATCATTGTCCTTCAAAACATCCAATTGTGGACAAGCAAGACTGACAAAAAAGTCAAGGCGATTGAGAATGCGGTGTTAGTGGTCAATAATCTCAGGGAGAAGTTATCCAAGATAAAAGCTAACTACAATGCCAAGGCTATTGAACAGAGGCCATGATACAAAGAAAGGATGCAGACAATGAAGGTTGAACTTCATGCCAAGATTGATGAACTAAAGAAGCAGTTGAAGAAAAAAACTGAAGACGAGGTCGAGAAGTTAAAAATGTTCGCTGAGAAATCTCTTGTGGACTTCAAGGAGTCTGAGGAGTTTTCTGACTATTCTAACTAGAATATGGAAAAAAGCGCCAAAAATGTTTGTCGCTGAGCATCCAACTAGCACCATGAACTGTCGATTCTCAACTAGCCGACATCATTACTTCTTTTAGCTTGGCTGATCTTGAGAGCGTGGATGCTCTAAAATAGGTTCAAGCCGAGGTTAAAACTGTTGTTATTGTGGCTAAGAATATTTTTACTGCTCTAGAGGCTAAATAGGGTGGGAAATTAAGAAGGTAGCACCGCCATTCAAACCAAGACCCCTGATATACCAATTGAGATAGAATAGATGCCGGTCGAGAACTAAATTTTATTGATTTATTTTATGGGTGACCGTTTGTGGTCATATATGCCCTTTTTGTGTGACTCAACACTTGAACAATTTCATTTATGAACAATTGTGTCTGTAATAACTTCCCCATTTTTTATCTTTCCGAATAACCCATCATCCGAATGACATGATTGTAATTTTTAACACCAACTATTGTGTCTGAGATAAATAATTTTCTTTGCAAGTTTTCATGTTTGATACTAGCTTATCACCAAACATTCGATGTTTAAACAAATCGTTTCATGAGGTTTCCTATCATCATTTTTTATAAGATGACTGTTTCGAGCCGAGACTCCTTAATCACTCTCGTATTGCTAAGAGAGAGTTATTAATTTATCCACCATAATAAGTGATGTCCTTCATAACCATATTTAAATGCTTTTATTTACCCTTCACCACTTAAGTGATGTTAAAGTAATCTCTCCTCCTGTCGGCATTCTTGGAATGATATTTTGGAAACGGGACTCCTCAATCACTGTCATATCGCCAAGAGAGATTTATTCATTTATCCGTCATAATTCAGTGATGTTCTTAACAACCATATTTAAATGATTTTATTTACCCTCACCACTTTAAGTGATGTTAAAGGAATCTCTCCCCCCTCTAAACATTCTTGGAATGATATTTTGGAGTTGAGACTCCTCAATCACTCTTGTATAGTCGGGAGAGTTAATAATTGATCCACCATAATAAAATGATGTTCCTTATAACAATATTTAAATTATTTTATTTACCCTTCACCATTTAAGTGATGTTAGAGGAATCTCTCCCCCTCGGTGCGTTCTTCGAATGATATTTTGGAGATGAGACTCATTGATCACTCTCGTATTATCGAGAGAGAGTTGTTAATTGATCCACCATAGTAAAATGATGTTCTTCACTTAGATGTCATGCTAATTAAAAAAGGAAAATTTAGATACACCGAAATACGAGACAACACTTGTTGCATTTCTCATTAAAAACTTTGATTCATACAACTGATGGTAAATCTAAAACATAATTCATTAAGTATGAAACTGAAAGATAAAACTTTTAATATGAAATTGAAACACTAGACTGAAGGACTGTTGGTAATATCTTTTTAAGTGATCAGCATTCCAAGGATTAGAGAATGGTTCACCCTTAAGATTTTTGAGCCGTTATGTGCTCGGGACGACCTCCTCTATCACCCTATAAGGCCCATGCCAATTAGGGTGTAGCTTATTGGCTTTCTAAAAAACCTTTTTTAGCACGAGGTCTCTCATGAAAATAGATTGAAACTTCACTCTTTTATTATAAAAGTCGGTCGCTCTGTGCAGATAAGCGAACTGCCTGTCTGTGGCATCTTCTTATCTTTTTTCAATTAGATCTAGGTCTAGACATCTGCCTTCAAGGCTGGCTTCCTAGTTATGAGTTTGGACTCTGTAACTTGAAAGCCCAATTTTTATCAAAATTACTGCCTTAAACCCATAAGTTGACATAAATGGCAGTTCCCTTGCTGGAGTTCTCTCTGTGGTTCTATAATCCCACAAGACACTGTACAGTTCATCAACCCATTTTCCTTTTGCATCTTCAAGCTTTTTCTTTATCCCGTACAAAATAGTTATGTTCGTGACCTCTGTCTTACCATTGGCTTGGGTAGGCCGGGTGAGGAGTACCTACCCTCATGATATATGCTTCTAAGGATTTGTTTTTAAACTTCTTTTTGCTGCCGATATGAGAGTGTTTGGGAGACCGTAGCTACAAATAATGGTTATCCAAATAAACTTAAAGCACTTCACCTCGATAATTATTATCATAGCTTCGGCCTCTAACCACCTTGAAAAGTATTCGATTACAATGATCATGAACCTTTAATTCCCATTTGCCCTAGGCAGGGGGTCGACTAGGTCTATCCCCCACATTATGAACAACCAGAGGCTGATATGGATGAGAGTGGCTGATGAGGTTGATGAGGGATGCTAGCAAAATGTTGGCATTTGTCGCATTTTTGAACATATTCGATCGAGTCCTTTGCCAGCGTCAGCCAGAAGTAACCCTGAGTGACGATCCTTTTAGACAGAGATCATTCATCCATATGGATAACGCATGATCTCATGTATGTCTCAGATAACATACTACTTATCTGTGGGGTGTAGACACCGAATAAGTGAGAGCAAGAAACCTCTCTTGGAAATTACATCATCTATGATGGTGTACTTAGTCGCACGGTATCTGATCTTTCTTCTCTCGACTTTGGATTCTGGTAGCTTCCTGTCCCTGATGTAATTGACGTTGGGATCCATCCAAGACTATCCCAAATTTAAGTTCAGGCAAAGACTCATTCCAACCTCCTGAGTTTTAATACTCGATTGGAGTAAAATTTCAATAGGCATAAATCATTTGATCTCCGTTCTAGTAAAGGATGCAAGTCTTGCCAATGTGTCAGCTATACCATTTTCCAATCTTGAGATTCTTTTCATCTAAACTTTTTGAATGTTTAATAACTTTTTGTTCACTCTAGCTAGGCACTTGGCCATTTTTTCATCTTTGGCCTTGTAGATTCCTAACACATGGTTAACAATCAGTTGAGAGTCACTATGAGCTATCACTTGGTTTACATTGAATGACTTAGATAGAGAAAGTCCCACCAGTAGAGCCTCATATTCCAATTCATTATTTGATTCCTTAATGCCCAAAGCATACTCTATATCGATTCCGTTAGGGGCCGACAATATTAAACCTACTCCACTGCCACTCTCACAGGATGATCCATCCAAAATCAAACTCTAAATGGGTCCTCCTTTTATGAAAGGACCCTCGCCCAATAGTAATTTCTTGATCAGGAGATATTTTTCTACCGTGTAGTCTACCTTATTGGCTGGCACTTCCTCAAACAATGTTTTTTAGAACATCTATGGGCATTTCAGCCCCTTTCATAACTTCGAAATCATTTTTAATGTTCCAAGTAAACTCTTCTATAAAAATTGCTAGCACTTGTCCCTTGATTGGGCTTCTCGGTTGGTAGATAATGTCAAACTCACCTAACTCCAGTGACCAAACCATTATCCTATCCAATTTCTCATGTTTATGAATTACTTGCCTAAGCAGAGTGTCGATCAGTATCACTATCATATGTGCTTGGAAATAGGGCTTTATTTTTCTTGAGGCATGGATTAAGGCATATGCTAGCTTCTCCATCTTTGGGTAATTTAACGTTGTCTCGTGTATAGATTTGCTATTCAAATAGAAAGGCCTCTAAACTCCATCAGCATCTCGAATAATGGCCGCGTTGATAGTCGACTCTGAGATAGCCATATACTAGAATAATTTCTCTTTATGAATTGGACGAGAGAGGAGAATCGGAGAGATGCGATAATCCATCAATTATTAAAATTATTTTTCACACTCTTCATCCTAAGCGAAAGCTTTCTTTTGGATTTTGAAGAATGGTAAACATTTGTCTGTTGCTATGGAGACAAAATTGTTCAGGGAAACCACTCATCCAGTTGACTTTTGGACATCCTTTATTGTTCTCAGCATCTGCATATCAATCAACGCTTTAATCTTAGCAGGATTTTCTTCAATCCCCCTTTGATTAACAATAAAACCCAAAAAAATTCCCATGCTAGCTCTAAACACACACTTTGCTTAGTTTCATTATATTTCTGTCTATTATATCAAAATTCCTCTTTATATCAGCTATATGCATCTTGACTTTCAGACTCTTTGTAAGCATATCATACACATACACCTCCATCATATTTTTAATTTAATCTCAGAACATTTTTTTGACCAACCTTTTATAGGTTGCCCCTGTATTATTTAAGTCGACAGGCATTACCTTGTAGCATTAGGCTCCTTTATCCGTAATAAAGGAAGTCTTTTCAGCATCCTTACTGTACATTGAAGTTTGGTTATACCCAGAGTAAGCATCCATGAAGCTTATGATATCATGTCTTGTTATTGATTCCACCATTTGGTCAATCCGAGGCAATAGGAAGACATCCTTTGGGCAAGCCTTATTAAGGTCGATAAAATCAATGCACATCCTCTATTTTTCCATTCTACTTAGGTACAACGATGTCATTGGAAATCCATTCTGGGTACTGGACCTCTCTAATGAAATCTACGATCTAAAAGTTCTTAAGCTTGTCTTGGATCACATCATACCGATCTCTTGCAAAGGTGCATCGCCTCTGCTTTACTGGCTTAGCCTTTTTATCTCTCTCCCGCTCTCTCAGTAACTTGATTAATTCCTCCCTTATTTTTGCTCTTAGGAATGAGCCGATTTGGATAGTTTTTTTTAGTTCATCCTCATTGAGGATGATGGATTCTACCTCTTTGTCGGGCTCTCACTTTTTGAGTTTTCTGTCGTCCTTTGGGTCAAGGGTATCAATGTTATGAGAATTTATCTTCCTTTTTGTGGGCTTCCCTCCCTTTGACAGAGGTGAAGTAGCACTCTCTCCCCTCCATTTGACCACCTTGCACTTCCCCTACTCCATAAGGAATCCAGAATTTCAACATTTGTTTTACAAGCACAACTTCAAATTCTTTTAGTGATACTCTTTCCAGGATGATGCTGTAGACCGAAAAGATATGTTCATCACTCATGAAGAAATTAACTTTCTTGGTCAAACACTTTGGTTAGGTTCCCATGCCTACTTCCATTTCAAAGACTTCGAGTGGTTGCACCTTCTATCTGCTTAATCCAATTAAAGGCTGATGATAGGGGACCAACCTCCGCTTTCTTAATTTAAGACCCTTAAAATAGTCTCAAAACATGACGCCCACTGATATTCCTCCATCAACTAGGATACGAGTTATGTTGTAGCCATGAACTCGTGTGCTGATGAATAGGGGGTTATCATATTGGTCTAAAATCCCTTTGAAGCCCAGCCTTGAGAATCCCATTACTACGCTATCCATATTAATTTTTTATCTTGCCCGACTTGGCTTTAATCTTAGTCGAGTTTACCTTAACTCTTTTTGGTGCTAATTTTTCTTCAACTACACGAACCTTTCTATCGGTCGGATCAGTACCTTTACCTACTAATCCACCATAAATAACTTTAACACTAAAGAAAATCATGCACATATGCCCTTTTACCGCCGAGAGTTTTGCTGGAAGATCTGGATCGTTGTCATCGCTTTCGTCTGACTTTGCCTTATTTTTGTTTTCTTGATTCTCTCTTTTCAACTTGTTGTCCCTTATTTTGTTAAACCTTTCCCTGCCTTCATCCCGGCCACCACTCTTATCTACATATTTTTTGAGCTTCCCATATTTTAATAATTTCTCTATCTCGTCTTTGAGATCAAAGCAACGATCAATACCATGGCCATGCTCCTGGTGGAAGTCGCACCATTTACTTTTATCTCTCTTCTAGGGTGGAGACTTTAGTTTTTAGGCCATCTAAGCTCCTTTTAGTCTTTTATTTCATTCAATATCAAATCCGGTCTTACAGTTAACGGGGTATACTTAACAAAATTATCATCATTTGATCTTGTTTCCCCTACTTATCTTCATTTTGGCTGAACTTTCCATTGCTTTTCTCCTTTACTTCACCTCTCTTATCCTCCATGGCCTCCTTCACTTTCAGGATTCTCCCATCCGTAGCGAGAAGTTCTATCATGGACTTTGGAGGATCCTCAGAGAGGTTCAATAGGAGTTTCTCGATTGTTGCCCACTGATGAGGGTTATTATTGCAATACTCTCATCATAATATTCCACCTCTAACCTCTCATTGTTAAACTGAAAGATGTATTCTCTTAAAGGTTCATTCTTCTCCTGTTTGACATTCAGCGACCGAGTCACGCGTTTTGGCAGCTTCATGCCAAAATAGAAGTTATGGATAAATTTTTTTGCAAGCTGCTTGAAATTATCTATAGAACCTCTGCACAAGTCGGTATATCACACGTGCGTCGCGCCTGTGAGAGTGTTAGAGAAAGCTCGATACCTCATTTCATTGGGAGTTGATTAGAGATCGGTAGCCAACTGATACATATCAATATGGTGGATGGGGTTAATGCACCCATCATATATGGGTTTCACACTTGGAGACTTGAACTTTGCAAGAGTGGGGTAACTGACAATCTTCTGCACAAATGGAGATCCCCTCTATATATCCCCTGTGTCTAGGGTCTCGGCTATGAATTAGATTGTCGATCTTATCCTCTATCCTCTAAATCAAACTATTTTGAGGCTTTTCCTCTTGCACAACATTGTCTCCCACTGCTTTTACAATAACCACCTCAGGAACTGGTTCTCTATTAATAGTTCCCTACTTGCTATTGTCTTCCCTATAATCCTCCCTTTTTTTATTATCTCGGTCTTTCTTGATTATGACGACCAGTGACACGTGTGCCACCAACAATACGAGAACACCAGTCTCATGTGACCTAACCCCTTAGGCCTAGATGATAAAAATTTGATCCCCTATTGAGTTTGTCGAACACTGAGCCTCTTGATGACTCCGAGGAGTATGCTAGATACTTTTTCATTGGTAGGTTGGTAATGGAGTAGGCTTAGGCCGATATGAGTTGTCTGAGATTTCATACCTTTCCTATTAGCCTTCCTCGTCACAAGCCAAGTCATCTGGGCATTCTTGGACTTTCTTTCCATGGTGGAGACTCCATGGATCTACGAATTCCCTCCACCTTAGGTGTTTTTGTGCCTCCTCTACCAGAGCTGGGGGTATTCCCCGAACTTCTGGGTTCACCGCCTCCCTGGCGGTTGAAGTTATCAGGTTCACTGTAGGATCATCTGGAATTCTACTCATTATGTCTTGGGTAAAGGCTGAGAACGATTATTGCATTTTTCACTGGCTAGACATAAGGGATCCCAGCGTCATTGCCATGTCAGCCTTTTCGAACTGTTAAGGCGGTTGACTAGAGTTAGCCCCAAAGGCAAATCAGTAGCTATCTTTGGTGAGAATTATCTAAACAGAAAAGAGAAGTAGAGGAAATAACATAAAACTATAAACAAATTGAATTAAGGAAGCTTAATAAATAATCAACTCAATCTCTTTCTATGGTGATTCAACTCCATCAGTGGTGGATATGGATCACTACCAAAGATAAGGAGGAGTGTTCTCAAACTATGAAGAAGAAAAATAAGAAAATAAAGTCTCTTCCCGTAGAAGACACCAAAAATGATGATACAAAATATCACCCAGAGATATGTTCAGCTCAATTTCTAGATTTGTGTAATAATAGTGGAGTAATACATCAGCATAATAAGTATATAGCAAGTAGAAAAGATGAGAGATAATGAAAAGACACAGATTTAAGTGATTCGGCCTTAGCCTATGTCCACTGTGCAAGATTAAAAGTGTTTTCAGTATAAAGAAGGGATAAATGCTATTAAAGTTCAGTGCAAGATCTCCCGTTCTACATATATAGTATAACAATAGGGTTAGTTGATCATCGATCCTTGGAAAGGATGAAGATAAGTGTTATAGTATTGGGCATGCGTAATATCATCCCTAGCATGCAGCCTATGTGCATGAGATGAAATTTCCAATGAGAGCGTGACTATTGTACAATGTAATGTCTATGCCATAACAGTCCTATAATAGTCTTAGTCATGTGTGCCAATATGCAATGTACAATGCAATGTATATGCCATACAAGGTATATGCCATGGTGAGTAAATATTCCCTTCACATGGGGCTCATATGCTATAACAACCCTAGTCACGTGTGCCAATATTATCCTTATCACATGTTCCATGCATGTAAACTATGTCGGAGCTGGGAGGTCTCGGCTGGTCGAGACTATTGATATGACTTTATCCAAAGAAAAGATCGAGTATGGACTAATTATATTCTTGACAAGTGCAACAGATGATGAGGTCTCAGCCTGATAGAAGTGTCGGAGGATGAAACTGTTGAGGTCGACACAAGGTTTCCAATATTTACAAGTCTAACAATGTGGTCAATTATTAATGATGACAGTTACTAGTTGAAGAGGACTCGAAGGCCGAGACTGTAGAACATTCCTCTAGGGGTTATGAGTCTAGTATATCATGAGTCTGAAGTGGTCTGTGATGGGACATGTTATCACGGTGGGTCTCATCCAAACCAGACTAGACTTATGTGTATCACTGCACATCTCATTAGAACGAGAGCTTGTTCTAGTTAGAACGAGGTTTTCTACTCATTTGAACGAAGGTCTTAGTTCGTTGGAAAAAACTTTTAAGGAGATTCAAACAAGGTCTCTCTGTTTGATAGAGATGCACCCATTGGAAGTTCGTTGGATACTAATTAGAATGAACGAGGTTGTTCGTTCGATGAGACTGAAAAGTTAGAACAAAACTGGTATTTTCATTCGAGCACAGTGGAATTTTCATTCGAATGAACCTCACCACCTCGAAAATCTTGATTTATCTAAAAAGAACTCTCGTGGACTAATTTTCTCAAGACTTTTGGCAAAAAATGAAGTTTCATACATGTTCTTAAAGTCCCACACTTTTTGTTTCATAAAATTAATTGTTTGTTTTATATATCACACACTCAAGAATGATTTGTTGAGTTTCGAAACCCTAGTTCCATACAAAATATCAAAACCTTATTACTTTAATACTGATATTGGTGGAGATTAGATCTCTACTACTGAAGATGAAATGATTTCGTATCTTGAGACTGATTGGTGGATACCAAATTAAAAGCTTCTTCTTGTGGACGTTGCTGGACTATGACATATCTATTTGAAGATTCGAAGACCTTTACCCTGTTATACTCAGTGCATCTCTAAGTAGTCTGTAAGTTGTTATGTGTTTGTCAATTCTTAAACCGTGTTGATAAAAGGTTTTTCTTGCAAGAGATTTTTTTCTAAAACTTCGTCTTTTGTTTGGTTTGATCTTTTGGTTTGGCATATTTAGCTTTGGACTTTATCTTTCATGTTCACCTCATTTCAATCAAGATAAAACCTGGCTAAAATTTGGATATTTATGTGTCTGTGACCTAAGATACAAGTGAATCCATATAACCACACATTTAAATTGGTATCAAAGCGTGTTTCTACATCTTGCGTAGACGAATTCGAGATGTTATATGGATAACTCATATAATAAGGCGCCAGTATTTGATGAAACCAATTATGTTACTAGAAAGCTCTAATAGATATTGTATATAGAGTTAGACTTTGTGTGAGTTAGTAATGTAAATATGGTTACACTTATAATTAGATACATAGTTACATTAATTACTATAGGTGTAGTTGTGAAAGAATTAAGTTACACTTGTATAAAATTTAGTTCACTGTGTCTAAAAAAATAATTGAGCTAACACTTTTTGAAATAATCCAGTTACAACTCTTTTAATTAAAGATATTATTATTGAGTTTCCACATAAATAATTTTAGATAACAGCTGGGTTATACTTTTGAAAAATTCATACCATTGTGTAAAATATAATTTTGTTTCATTTGTGCAAATAAATCACTTACAATTGATTGTGTACATTAAAATTTTCCAAAGAAAAAAATGTTATTTATACAAATGAATATAGTTATTTATAATTAAATATACGGTAACATTAATTAATTCAGTTACAGTTCTGACACAATTCAACTACAATTCTATAAAAATCAGTTACCATTGTGTAAAAAATATGTCTGCTACTATTTATGTAAAAAATAAGTTATAATTTTTTAAATAAAACAAGATACGGTCGAGTTTGTACATAAACAATTTAAAAAACCAATTCAGTTATACTTTTGTAAAATTCAGTTATCATTGTGTAAAAATTAATTCGGTTACACTTCTACAAATAAATCACTTAGAATTGTTCGTCTACATAAAAATTGCTAAAAGAAAAAATCCACTTTATGATAAGTACCCAAAGGTGTTTAAATAATACCCCGAATAGACGTATTTTACTTGCTAATTCTCGACAAAATGGGTGTTATGCGCGTAATTGTCTAGTATGTAGGCTTGCTTGCAGTTACGATTTCAAAAGATTTTTTTCGAGGCAAATTGCAGCAAAGATGTCGTTAAATAACCAATCGCGTAACCCTAACCTAGCCCTGACCTAGCCTAAACCTACCCGGGCCCTATGTGTGTTGAGTTTTATTTTTAGATTTTTTATTTGAGTCCTTTTAATTTTTAGGATTTATTATAGATTTATTTACAATTTTTTTATATATTTTTAGAATTTATTTGCTATTTTTATATTTCTTTTTATTTAGTGTAGTTTTAGTTTGATTTTTATTTTCTAGTTTTTAGTCTTTATTTTATTTTATTTTTATTAGGATAATTTTTCTTATAGGAATTTATTTTTTAGTTTTATTAGATTTTACATTTTTTAGGACTTTAATTTTTAGCTTAATAATTTTTAGTTTTTACTTTTAATTTACTTTTAGTTTTTTTTATTAGATTAGGAATTTATTTTTTCAGTAAGGTTGATTTTTTTTTTTTAGTTTTGGTTTTATACTTAATTTTTTATTAAGTTGTAAATAGTTTTTATATTTTTTTAGGTTCACACACACCCACACCATTTCATACACCTAAAACACACCCAAATACCAAACTCACCCTCACCCAACTTACCATACACAAACCTACACCCAACTACCCCCAACCTCATCGTTAACCTCCCAACCATCCTTCACTTTCTCTCCTCCATAATAGCCATAAACCACTCAACTCAAACAACCAAACCCATCAACCCCTTTATCCTGCCCAATGACCCCTTGTCTGACCCTGCCTCTACCCCGACAAAACCCGACCACCATAGTTGTCGCACCCCCCGATCTCAATCAGCGACCGGCCCAAAACTCAAACCTCCGACCCACCTTTTGCAAACATTCAAACCCCTGCAACTCGCAACCAGCAAACCTGAGATAAACCTCCATCCGGATTGATTCCAAACACCGACCCCCCTCCACCTTCATCCCAATCCGACCCAGCTATCCTCCTAAACTCGGATCCTCACCAACATCAACCCGAACCACCAGCCATTACCTCCAAACCCACCTCCGATTCAAATCCAAACCCAACGCCAAAATCAATTTTGTTACCTACATAAAATAAAATACCAAACTAACTAATAAAGACCACATGTCTTTTAAAGACAAATAACCCATATTTTCCAAACCCCCCAAAACTTCAACCAAACTCATTTCTCATTCTAAGTCTCAAATACCATTTACCCTTACTCACACCCTATGCACACATGTGTGCATTACCTATTATAGACCCTCAACACTTAAACATGTCCAATTTACCCCTAGCTTCACTGCACCAATAAATTGAAGAATTAGTTCCATTGAAAAAAAATCCTCATTTTATTTTTTAATTTTGTGTGATAAATTCTCCTCCACCCCTCTACAGAGAGTATTTACATTTTTAGAAAATATCTCAATATAGAGTAGTGTGGTAGAACTTATCTCTTAGATGAATTCCACTCCACCCCTTTATAGTGAATTTTTGCATTTTTAGCAACTATATTGTGACAACCCGCCAACTAAAATAATAGGTGGCCAGCCCAATACTCTAATAATCACAGGAATCATAGATGGTCCATTCTCAGCATCACTGTCGATTAAAATAATAGTACGCGATAACCACCAATCATTTTAGAAAACGGATTGTCAGTAAAAGAAAATTTTGTAAATAAAAGAAAACACTTAGACAATCCCATTTGCGAAAACGGTGGATATCAAAAATCGATAATGAAGAACAAAAATTTCATAAATAATCACCGAATAAGGTGCCGGTGCACATACTAATACAAATAGTTACACCGAGTATTACATTTCAATATTTACAATATAGTAAATGAGTGCAACGCTTGGACAAACATGCCCGAATAAATAAGCTGAACTTAACTAAAGTACAATGGAAAGAAGCGTCGAATACCAATAACCTACAATATCCGCAATATGCTGTACCTCCATGACAACCGGAATGGAAATGAAAATACGGGTGTCCATGCGGTAGAGCACCTGTAACGGAAATAGTATGTGCAGAAACAAAAACATATAGATACGGGTCAGGGCTCGGTTTGATATGATTCCCATGTGAATAAAATGCATGACAGTTAAGTACATAATTCTCTCGCATATGACAATAATATTTCTCACCTCTCAATCTAAAAGCAACCTAGCGTAATATAAATGATGCTCAGCTTAAAGAAAGAACATAAGGCTAACTTTTCCCCAGTCTCAACACTATGCCCTTATTCGTGCGTGGGGTGTCTCGCAAAGAGAAATCCAAAAAAGGAACCCCCCCAATACACTACTACTAGGCAAGGTTGATTGTCGAGATACATTAGACCCTGTCCTAATTAATTCAAGTATTAAAGGCTAATTTCTCCCCAGTCACAACACTATGCCCTTATTCGTGCGTGGGGTGTCTCGCAAAGCGAAATCCAAACAAGGAACCCCCCAATACACTACTACTAGGCAAGGTTGATCGTCGAGATACATTATACCCTTAGCACAATATTATGTATGTATATATATATATATATATATATATATATATATATATATATATATATATATATATATATATATCTGTGTGTGTGTGTGTGTGTGTGAGAGGTCTCATCTACAACTACTCAAGGATACATAATTATATCCATTCATCATCAAAACATAATTCCCATTTTTTCTTTAGGAATATGTATAAATGTTACAACACTTTATCAAATGTTTACCAATTAATTTCATTGTATACAATTTCATTTCATAGTCACATTCCTTATCAGGAAATATAATCATAGTTTTATGCTCTTTGTGGCATTTCATCTCAATTATACATTTTGTAAGAATATCTTCCTTATCAGGAATAGAATCATCATCATATGCTCTTTGTGGCATTTTTAACATGCTCTTTGTGGCACTTCATTATGCTCTTTATGGCATTTCATTGTGCTCTTTATGGCACCCATATACATCAAGTCCAACTTGATTTAGAATAGTTATAATTACATTTATATATATATATATATAACAATTTTAAGACCGTCCGTCCGGGTTTCCCCACTGTACGCGCCCCTAAATGGCTATCATCTTCCAGGGCCTATTATTTAGACAACCTGGGATCCTACCAAACGTCGGGAAGCGCCCATGTGCCTGCGGGATAGTCAAGACCACACCCGGAATCTCCTACCCATCGCAGAAAAATATACAATCACAAGCGCTCACATGGCCTAGGGACTATATCCACCCTGCGTTAATTTGCCAGGGGGCATCACCACAACGCGCGAACTTCCCTTCAAACAGCGATTTAGAGAGGGTGTGTATCCATACCTTTTTACATTTATGAAAATCACCATTCTTTTCATTTGAAAACATCCATTTTTACATTCTCAAAATAATTTGTACTTATTTATTAGTACCACATTTCATTTTATGTATTTCTTATTCATAGAGTCATATTTTATTAATGACTTAAAACCCGACGTGCCATTAACCTCATCTAGTCCCCAAGACTTCAATAGAATATCATAAACCATTTAAAATGAATCTCCCTCAAGGAGTGTCTACCAAATGTTTCAACGTTGATATTTTATCTTCAATTTATCTTTCGGTTAATCTCCTATATCATTCGAAAATTAACCTACACAAACTAGCCCTCGGGGTAAGCCTAATCATCCCGTATCATCCTAGGACATTAGTGTACCCAAAACCACCCTCTAGGAATCCCCATTACTTCCCAAAGGAAGGGTCCTATACCTCGGACCTAAAAGAAAAAGGGCTAAAAATCAAACTAGGAAAAATCTCACAAAATCGATTCGGTGAGCAAAACTGACTTTCTGTAATTTTCCGAATCGATTCGGTCTGCCAGACCTATAGCCTACCCCTTATCCGAATCGATTTGCCCCTAGGGCCGAATCGATTCGATCCTAAAATTTTGCCCAGTTTGGGCTACGGGTTGTATGAACCCTAAAATCCCAAAACCTCCAATCTTTGATTTTAACCAACTTCAACAACAACAAATTCTCCCAAATAATTTCTACACCATTAATAACTAATAATGTATCTTCAAATCAAATTAAAACTAAGATTTAGGGCTTTAATCACCAAGATAAAATAAATACCCATTTAGGGTTTAAATCTCCAAAACTTAACTAAACATGCAATTTATCACATTAAATCTCATCTAGCAAGTAAGAAACTTTCCTCGAGGTTCGTAGTCTCTAATCCACCTCCGGTAGCAACGGATTTTGGCCTCAAATCTCCATTTTCTCTTTTTCTTTCCATTTCTCCCAACTCTCTCTTCTCTCTCTCTCTCTCCTTTGGCTTCTCTCATAAGATTGCTAAAATAAAAAGGGGTGGGGGACTTAACCGGGTCTTAAAACACAATTACCCTCTTTTAATTGCTAATATACCATTTAAAATGACTCGTAACCACTTAATTGAGTCATAACACCCCAAAAGTGCCCGAAACTCCAAAATACAACATGACACTTATTTCGACTATCTCAACTAGTCTAAAAATAACCACACCCCATATTTTGGCATTCGGGAAACAGTGAACAAATTTTATGTTCTAAATTCATTTTACTTCATTAATTATACCCCAATTTAATTATGAGTCATCACCGTCGTTTTACATATAACGACGCAATATATCATAATATAATGTTATTTACCTTCTCATATGGTAAATAGACAAAACATAGTAAATATTACCCCTTAATATCACGGGAAACAATATTTACTCCAACTTCCCCTATTTTATAATATTAGCCCATCAGGCAAAATAATATAAAATAGCCGCTCAAAAACCTGGGTTGTTGCATACTCTCCCCCTTAGAAGGGAATTTTGCCCTCAAAATTCAGGCATTAGTATGACCATATAAAGGTATACTACACTGAACTATCGTTCTATCATTCCTAGCAAACCCCTTGGTAACACAAAAAAATGGCATCCCTATTGGGCTCGAACTAAGTTTATCACTATTCAATCTTAAGCTACCTTCTTCTTGCTCTAACATAGCACCTAATCGTTCCTCTATAACTATCGATCCTACCTTTCTACTACGAAAGGAGATACTTATACATCCCGGCACCCTACTTACAAGAAATGATCCGAACAATTGTATGGAGGTTTCGATCCGTACAAAGTACTATTCCCATCCTTCCTCGTCTCACCACTAGTCCATTCACACTAGTAAGTGAGTCGGTCAATCACGGATACGAACGCTCTTACTATAGCATCCCCTCGGTGAAGCTCATTCCACTTGGCATTCCATGCCTCGACTAATCTCTCTGACAGCTTCTGCTCGGCACCTCTACTACCCCATCCGCACTTCCTTAGCGAAAGGGAATATCCAATTGATAGTCCTTTAAGAAATCCAACTTCTTGCTCGTGAAAAGACAAATTCCCTGCCCGGGAAGTAGTGCCTCTATTCCTTAAGGTGAATACTACCACTTCGAACACTATATCAATCGGCAAAATAAATCCTCCCATGGAGTTTAAGTCTACGAGATGCACAAATAATGGGTTCATGCGCTAGCATTAATACTTCCCTTTCCTGGCCAAGACTCGTTCATCGAATTCACTCTCGATCATAACAACAAAAATGTAGGAGTAAAAGTCAGCTCATACTTCAACTCCTTTTGAAGATAGGTTACCGACGTAACGCTCTATCTAAGAAAGGCCCCTCCATCAATGGCCTAACATTCCGAATCAATCAAGCTCCTAAACTTCCTCGTTCTAGGGACTAAATCCCATATAGAGTTAACCCATAACCTATGGTGGTCAACTCCACACCGCCTTTCTAAAACTATGCTACATGCCTTAGGGGCCTTACGTCCTAATAATCCTAAAGTCAATCTATCTATCCTAGTTTAATCGAGTCGTATAAGTATAGCCCTAATTATATCCCTAGTGTCCAAGACCTTTCCCAACTCTTGCGTGGGACGTCTCGCTGAGGCAAAATCCAAACAAGGAACCCTCCCGTTACACTACTACCTCGCATCGTCGGTCGTTGAGAAGTAACGGTCAAAGACACATGATCGGGATCGTTAAAATCCTAACTCTAAGTCTTACCACAACAATAGAAAAATAAAAATTTTAACTGATCGATAGCTTACTTTCTGTAAGGCACTACAAACACTTCATCCCAAAATACATATATACATCTTTTATAGATGGCCTTCTCATTAAGGCATAAACATAAGTCTCTATTCGACTTTCATATCTTAGTCTTCCCCACATCGATCAGAGGAAAACTATCATAGTGCTCGTATCTCACACGTCAACTTAGCCCTAATCACTCATTTACGTGATTCTTGGCTAAACCTTTCCAACCCAGCATCTCAACCAACAGAAAAGTAAAGAAAGAAAAGAAAAGAATATGCACATCTCTCCACTCCCAAAGTCGTTAAGGTTCATGCGTGGAGCGTCTCGCAAAGCGAAATCCAAACAAGTAACCCCTCCACACAATCCCCTTAACTAGTCGGTTGTGGAGATCAGGCAACATCATACACAATCAAAACAAACAAAGAAATAAAATAAAATAAAAATGAAAACTAACTACACACCGTAAACCATCTCTATAAAGTCTCAATCCTATATCTAGGTGAGATATTATAGAACAACTAGCTCTTCTGTAGAACTAGAAAATAGGACAGCCTCGCAATTTATTCACTTGCTATCGCCCCAACCAATCCGATAACATCCCTACTCGTATATTACATATAATACAAGTAGCACATACCACACATATCATCACTCGCCCCATAACGAGTGAAAGAAAATATAAAACTTCCCTATCATGGAAGCCATGTAGATATACTACCACAAGCTCAATATACACACTCGGATCTGGGGTAAATACAATACCATTCTAGCTTATCGTAAGGAACACTCCACCCTCCTCTATGGTGGAAATTCCCGCCAACATATTAGCCAATTTCTTTGGCCATTACCAATGGTTCCTGGACACATCATTCTAGTCTTAACCGAACCAAACTACTTTCATCTCTAACTACCCTGGAAATCACTCATGTAGTTCCCTTAACTTCTCTAGTAAAGAGAACATCTTACCGACTTCCTCTGCCTTAGTTCAATGAGCCTCCCCCAGGTGGATGTCCACCGCTAGGGCCTCACGAACACTACTTCTCCAAAAGTATTAGCAACACTTACTTATGAGCCTATTATTTCCATTGAAAGGTTCTCTCACTTCCTTGTACCAACCTTATTTCAGTGCACAGTTCCCTTGACCGTAACGCCCCATCGGCCTCAGACCTAACCTCGCGTGAATACTTGAGATTCTTCTTTCTCGTCATTCCTGACATCCCAGAGAAACTCGCTGTTACAAGTATCTAACGGGTTTCTCTATGGGCTAAACCTCCCATTCCACCAAAATGAGGCTACTACCGTATCCGCCACTTAAATCTCGCTCCAATAGGTGAAAGATTTTATTCCCATCTTCATACCTGGGCACTTCTATGCCCCATTCTAGGCCAGACTCTTGGGCCTCACATTCTAACCAAATGAGATTTCACTTCTCCGATCCGTCCGAACTTCAACATGTGGTCCTCATTAAAGACTTATCAATCTTTAGATTGACACTGCTCAGAATTTCAAGCTTAGTACCACTATCCACTGACAACGGCATTAGGAAAATCAACTCTACTGTACTTAGTAGTCACGGCATCAATATGAGAAAATGCTACAAAAGGGGTGACCTCTAAAGCGGCCTACATCACTGACTACAGCTTACAGCTCCTAGAAGTCCCGTCTCGCGATGCCTTCACGACAACCTCCCTTAATGCCTATCATCCGACGACTTATTAGTCTCGCACGATAGTGTAAAATATTTGCGGGGTTCTCATAGCATAACAGAAGAACGAGACCTCACAAAAGAAAATCAACGATCTTAATCTTAAGGCTCTATGTCAAATCAGAAGTAACGCTGAAAGCGAAATACATCCGCACAGATTCTTAAGGACTCTAGAACCTAATGCTCTGATACCATCTGTGACAACCCGCCAACTAAAATAATAGGTGGCCAGCCTAATACTTTAATAATCACAGGAATCATAGATGGTCCATTCTCAGCATAACTGTCGATTAAAATAATAGTACGCGATAACCACCAATCATTTTAGAAAACGGATTGTCAGTAAAAGAAAATTCTGTAAATAAAAAAAAACACTTAGACAATCCCATTTGCGAAAACGGTGGATATCAAAAATCGATAATGAAGAACGAAAATTTCATAAATAATCACTGAATAGGGTATCGGTGCACAGACTAATACAAATAGTTACACTGAGTATTACATTTCAATATTTACAATATAGTAAATGAGTGCAACGCTTGGGCAAACACGCCCGAATAAATAAGCTAAACTTAACTAAGTACAATGGAAAGAAGCGTCGAATACCAATAACCCACAACATCCGCAATATGTTGTAGCTCCATGACAACTGGAATGGAAATGAAAATACGAGTGTCCATGCGGTAGAGCACCTGTAACGGCAATAGTATGTGCAGAAACAAAAACATATAGATACGGGTCAGGTCCCGGTTTGATATGATTCCCATGTGAATAAAATGCATGACAGTTAAGTACATAATTCTCTCGCATATGACAATAATATTTCTCACCTCTCAATCTAAATGCAACCTAGCGTAATATAAATGATGCTCAACTTAAAGAAAGAACATAAGGCTAACTTTTCCCCGGTCTCAACACTATGCCCTTATTCGTGCGTCGGGTGTCTCGCAAAGAGAAATCCAAAAAAGGAACCCCCCCAATACACTACTACTAGGCAAGGTTGATTGTCGAGATACATTAGACCCTGTCCTAATTAATTCAAGTATTAAAGGCTAATTTCTCCCCAGTCACAACACTATGCCCTTATTCCTACGTGGGGTGTCTCGCAAAGCGAAATCCGAACAAGGAACCCCCCCCCCCCAATACACTACTACTAGGCAAGGTTGATCGTCGAGATACATTATACCCTTAGCACAATATTATGTATATATATATATGTGTGTGTGTGTGTGTGTGTGTGTGTGTGAGGTCTCATCTACAACTACTCAAGGATACTTAATTATATCCATTCATCATCAAAACATAATTCCCATTTTTTCTTTAGGAATATGTATAAATGGTACAACCCTTTATCAAATGTTTACCAATTAATTTCATCGTATACAATTTCATTTCATAGTCACATTCCTTATCAGGAAATATAATCATAGTTTTATGCTCTTTGTGGCATTTCATCTCAATTATACATTTTGTAAAAATATCTTCCTTATCAGGAATAGAATCATCATCATATGCCCTTTGTGGCATTTTCAACATGCTCTTTGTGGCACTTCATTATGCTCTTTATGGCATTTCATTGTGCTCTTTATGGCACCCATATACATCAAGTCCAACTTGATTTAGAATAGTTATAATTACATATATATATATATATATAACAATTTTAAGACCGCCCGTCCAGGTTTCCCCACTGTGCGCGCCCCTAAATGGCTATCAACTTCCAGGGACTGTTATTTTGACAACCTGGGATCCTACCAAACGTCGGGAAGCGGCCATGTTCCTGCGGGATAGTCAAGACCACACCCGGAATCTCCTACCCATCGCAGAAAAATATACAATCACAAGCGCTCACATGGCCTAGGGACTATATCCACCCTGCGTTAATTTGTCAGGGGGCATCACCACAACGCGCGAACTTCCCTTCAGATAGCAATTTAGAGAGGGTGTGTATCCATATCTTTTTACATTTATGAAAATCACCATTCTTTTCAGTTGAAAACATCCATTTTTACATTCTCAAAATCATTTGTACTTATTTATTAGTACCACATTTCATTTTATGTATTTCTTATTCTTAGAGTCATATTTTATTAATGACTTAAGACCCGGCGTGCCATTAACCTCATCTAGTCCCCAAGACTTCAATAGAATATCATAAACCATTTAAAATGAATCTCCCTCAAGGAGTGTCTACCAAATGTTTCAACGTTGATATTTTATCTTCAATTTATCTTTCGGTTAATCTCCTATATCATTCGAAAATTAACCTACACAAACTAGCCCTCGGGGTAAGCCTAATCATCCCGTATCATCCTAGGACATTAGTGTACCCAAAACCACCCTCTAGGAATCCCCATTACTTCCCAAAGGAAGGGTCCTATACCTCGGACCTAAAAGAAAAAGGGCTAAAAATCAAACTAGGAAAAATCTCACAAAAACAGGGGAACCGAATCGATTCGCTCCTTGGGCCGAATCGATTCGCCCTTGCGAATCGATTCGCTAAACAGAAAAATCGATTCGGTGAGCAAAACTGACTTTCTGTAATTTTCCGAATCGATTCGGTCTGCCAGACCTGTAGCCTACCCCTTATCCGAATCGATTCGCCCCTAGGGCCGAATCGATTCGGTCCTAAAATTTTGCCTAGTTTGGGCTACGGGTTGTATGAACCCTAAAATCCCAAAACCTCCAATCTTTGATTTTAACCAACTTCAACAACAACAAATTCTCCCAAATAATTTCTACACCATTAATAACTAATAATGTATCTTCAAATCAAATTAAAACTAAGATTTAGGGCTTTAATCACCAAAATCAAATAAATACCCATTTAGGGTTTAAATCTCCAAAACTTAACTAAACATGCAATTTATCACATTAAATCACATCTAGCAAGTAAGAAACTTGCCTCGAGGTTCGTAGTCTCTGATCCACCTCCGGTAGCAACGGATTTTGGCCTCAACTCTCCATTTTCTCTCTTTCTCTCCATTTCTCCCAACTCTCTCTTCTCTCTCTCTCCTTTGGCTTCTCTCATAAGATTGAGAAAATAAAAAGGGGTGGGGGACTTAACCGGGTCTTAAAACACAATTACCCTCTTTTAATTGCTAATATACCATTTAAAATGACTCGTAACCACTTAAATGAGTCATAACACCCCAAAAGTGCCCGAAACTCCAAAGTAGAACATGACACTTATTTCGACTATCTCGACTAGTCTAAAAATAACCACACCCCCTATTTTGGCATTCGGGAAACTGTGAACAAATTTTATGTTCTAAATTCATTTTACTTCATTAATTATACCCCAATTTAATTATGAGTCATAACCGTCGTTTTACATATAACGACGCAATATATCACAATATAATACTATTCACCTTCTCATACGGTAAATAGACAAAACGTAGTAAATATTACCCCTTAATATCACGGGAAACAATATTTACTCCAACTTCCCCTATTTTATAATATTAGCCCTTCGGGCAAAATAATATAAAATAGCCGCTCAAAAGCGTGGGTTGTTACATATATCAATGTAGAGTGATGTGGTTGAATTCATCCCCTTTGAAAGTAAATTCTAATCCATTCCTTTATGGTGAGTATTTGCATTTTTAGCAAATATCTCAACATAAAGTGATGACGTAGAATTTATTTCCTTGGTTGAGTTCTAATGTAAAATTTTATAATGATAAGATTTGTATTTTTAGCAAATCTCTTTCATTATTTAAGTGTCCATTACGAATTCATCCATTGTATATGTTGTAAATAGTTTTTTTAGTTTATTTTGTAGTTATATATATATATATATATATATATATATATATATATATATATTAGTGAGTCATTGTAATTATGAGTGATTGTAATTGAGAGATTGGTCATATAATTGAAAAAGTCTATTGCAATTCAAGGAGAAATTTGGGTTTGATTAATTCTTCTCTAATTACTCATTTCATGCTTTTAATTGTTTACTTTTATTTTTGGATGATGATTAATGAGGACAAATCCCCTTTTCTAGGGATGAATTTTAAAGCCCTCATGAGTCCAATTAGTTAGTTTACTTATTAGCACAATTTTGTTTATCTAATTTTTTTAAATTAGCTTTTACATCTTAGTTAGTACTTTAAAAATTAGTATAGTTAGTTAATTAATAATCCCTTGAAAAATTAAAAAATATATATATAAAAAGAAAAAGTAAAAAAATCATAAAACAAATAATACTATGAAAATGAATTTACACATGTCTTCACTTATTTTGTGTTTCATCCTTAGATTTGGATTGACTCCCTTACTTACCCTATGCATATTTTGAGTTTATTTATAGGTTAAAGGGAATTTTGATGGAAAAGGAGTTGCAACAACGATCAAAACACATTAGAATAAATTTTTTTCCTAACACTTTATATAAATGAATATAACTACAATTGTAATTACATATATACTTACATTAACTAATTTAGTTACAATTGTAGAAAACTCAATTATCATTGTCTGAACAATTAGTTTGTTACTCTCTGTGTAAAAACTCAATCACAATTCTTTAAATAAAAGAAGATAAAATTGAGTTTATACATATAGAATTTTTAAAAAAAAATCTGTTACAATTTCATAAAATCAGGTACCATTGTGTAAAACATAATTAAGTTGCACTTCCACAAATAAAGCAGTTACATTTATGTATCTACATAGAAAATTATAAAAGAAAAAAAATCAATTTTTACAAAAGATTATAGCTTCAAATATCAATTTATGTTGTTTAATATTTTTTTTTAAATATAATTCATAACTTTGAAAAATCAATTGTAATTGTTCAAATTTTTGTTACACTTGTGTAATAAACATTTCATGTACAATTTTGTAAAAAATCACTTAAACTTTTTTACTTGAAAATTGCAATATTGTATCTACATAGAGATATTAAAAAAAATATTCAATAGCACTTTTACAATTATATACAATAACAATTGTTCAAAATTAGATACACTTACATTTGTAACATTCAGTTACAAATGTAAAACTAAATATAGTTAGAAAATCTGATACAGTTACATTTGTAATATTCAGTTACAATCAAGAAATTATATGCATTTAATTTTATACTTCACATTTATAAAATTATATCGAGTTACCTTCGCAATATTTAGTTACAAAATAATTCAGTTAAAGTTGCATAAAAAATCACTTACAATTTGTTTTGGACATTTGTACAATTAGATACAATAATAATTATTATTGTTTTTTAATAGTTGTAAAAAATAATTTAGTTATTAATGTGTACAAATTCAGTTATAATTTTATATAAAAAAATAGTTACAATTGGGTGTCTATATAAATAGTTATAATTAAAAACATTACAGTTATCCTTTGTAGGAACACATATAACAACATATGTAGATAATGTAAAGTAAATTGTATTGATCAATGCCAAATTTTTCAAACAAATTTTGATTAAGCAATCACTGATTTATGAATTTTTTGTTATGATTTCCTATATTTTCACACCCACTAGAATTTATTCTTCTTGTTGCCTCTCCTTTATTCTTAAACCTATTTTTGTTCGGATGACCAAATGGTTTTTGTCTATTGGAGGAGGTATTGTGATGCCACCTTTACGACGTGGCTTGTATATAATAGGTACCAGAAAAATTGATATATCACTGGAAATTTGATAGTAAGATGTATGGAAATAAATCTATACGTATTTACTACTTTTACATATTGCAGTTACAACATGGGCATAAGGGAAATCACGTATTTTACACTATTCGCAAGACATAGTTGTCTGTGTAGATCAATAACAATATATGGCTAGGAGTGGACTTCTGAGATAGATCAAGCTGAATGTGAGACAAACCACGACCTCGATTCTAATGTTAGTTGATGTATTTTTTTTTATCTATATCTATGTACAAAACAAAGTCCATTTCTCAACCAATTCCCTTCCTTTTGACCTTAATTCTATTATTTGTATCCTTATGTGATGAACCAATTGAATTATCAGTAATTGATGCACTTCCCTTATCCATGAATCGAATGACTCATTATCATTAGAGTACATATCTTAATATATTTTCCCTTCAAAGTAATCAATACATCAGTATTTCAAAGGCGTGTCATTTAAAAAATTAACAACTGAATTTCCTCCACGACATTTGAATTCTACGAAATATTGATCACAAAGCCCTCTTGTAGGAGCACAAGCACACTTTTTGAACTTAAATGCCATGGACTCTCGAAATGGATTTGTCATATATCCTCCTAATAGTGCATTCCTAAAATTTAATTTCATGTGTTGTATACAAGAGGGGTGGTATGATCATCAAAAAATATTGGGGATAGATTATTTGATCCCATCACGTCTATATACAAAAGTCAATAGTCTTTCATTTCCGATGACTTTATATAGTTACTTCAAAAACTAACTCCAATTTTCTATGGTCTCGGAATCAATAATCTACATTGTCAAAGGGTACATATATGCTGTAATATTGAAATATGAGTTATGTTAATAAGTATTGATGTATAATAAAAAAAAACATAAAAAGTAAATTTCTAAAATGTTTTGTTAAAAGTAATTAAAATATTTTGATTTCGATCATTTACTATTGCAGCGAGTAGTGTTCCCTTATAGTATTCTATCAAAAATGTTCCATCAAGGAAGAGAAGTGGGCGACAAAACTTGAATCCTTTAATGCAAGCATTGAAACCGATAAATAGACATCTCAATCATTATTTTCATTGGACTTTAATTGAATTCCAATTTACTTCCTAGGTTAGATGACTTTGTCGCATCAATATACCACCTTTCATTGTAGGATAAAGATTCATTCTGAAAGATTGTGGATGTACTTTTTTCATATCTTTGTAAGAAACATGGTAAGAAATATCATATCTTAAGTTGACTTTCACATGGTTTATTACATGAATTGGTCTAAGAAATGGTCTGTCATCGACTTGGTCAAGTATATTTCCAATAACAATAGCAAAATCATACTTGAATTCTATACCGTATGTATTGGT
Source organism: Sambucus nigra (assembly GCA_949130495.1). NCBI lineage: Eukaryota > Viridiplantae > Streptophyta > Magnoliopsida > Dipsacales > Adoxaceae > Sambucus > Sambucus nigra. The sequence continues at coordinate 117,787,266 of OX422218.1, read as the reverse complement.
TTTGCACATATATTGTCCTTTTAAAAATTTATTATGTAGAAAAATCCTTTAGTTTGCCCGATTGATGCATATATTCTCTACATGGAACCGGTTGAATCTCTTTTTTTACGAATGACTATAATCCCGGTGCTTTTATTTTTGAGCTATGTGTAATGGAATCCGAACTCTATTGAGTATTTTGATAATGCAATACTGAATTGATCACCCCCACTAATATATTCTTGGTTGATATCAGTAATGTCACCAGACTAATTTTCAAATAACAAATTTGATGTACTATTTGTTGAAAAGTTATCTTACAAGTTTGGTTCTTTGTATTTATTTTTGTTGTTGTTTCCTAGTAGAAAATTGCTGCGGACATCACTTCCAATTTTAGAGCTACTCCTTACTTCAGTTTTTTCATGGCTAATCATCTTTAGTTTCAACATCTATGATTTTTATTCTTTCGATTGATGATGTGACAAACATTTTATGAACATCATAATAGGATTCAATATGTTAAGTACATATGTTCTGTCAAATGAATATATTTTGATCGTAAAATTTGTACTGTATCTTCAAATTTTGCAGTCGAGTCAATGAGTACCATAGGTGAGATCTTCTTATATTGACACGTTAAAATTAAAATATCATCCATTTTGTCTGAATTAAAATGAAAATATTAATCTATGTTTTATATTCTTACATTTATTCACATATATTAATACATTTAAAAACATATATTAACACACTTACAACATAGATACAATTACAATTGTGTGGATATAGTTAAAAAAATATGTACAATTATAAAGATATATATTCATATACAAAAAATATATATAGTTACCGTAGTAAATATAGAATTAGAAAACAAGAAGATACAATTGCAAAAAAAAAATACATCGAGTTTGAAAAATATAGACACACTTACAATGTTGAAAACGGATATAGTTACACATATTAAGTTAAAGGGAGTTACAACATTTAAAACATACAAACATACATTTATTTAAGTACACTACATAAAGTTACAATGATAAAAACTTATACAATAATAGTGTAAAAAATAGATACAACCAAAAGTTATATATATTTACAAAAACTTTCATAAATATGCAGAATATGAAAATAATTACAGGAAAACAGATAGAGTTGCAAACATGTACATTTACTGTAAAATAGATACAATTACAAGAATAATAAATACAGTTGCAAATTTTCAGCACTTGTTACATTAAGTAATATATTTCATACTCAAATGTGACGATTCAAACACTTATATTGATAAAAAGTAACAAACACTTATAATAAAATAAGTATACTTATACCGATAGGTATACAATTACAACTTTAACGAATCATTTAGATTAATAAATATATTTATTTGATCTAAATTATTCATAATCAATTACTGAATTATACAATGAGGAAGATATAAAGGTCGTACACAATAAAGAAGGCTTCCGCTTTAGCAGGTTTTGAGAGAGGTAGATGTAGGCAAACCTTACCCCCATTTTTATTAGTGAGGCTGCTTTCAAGACTCGAACCCATAATATATCTCTTTGGATGGGACACAAATTTCCATCTCATCAAGTCCAACCTCTACGGTGAGGTAGATATTATGATAAAAAATAATTACAATTATATCACCAGGACAAAAATAAAATAGAAAATTACATATATAGAGAAATTATAAACAACAATTTAGTACGTTTAGTTATTAATTTAAAAAGGTTTTCTGCAATATGAAGAATTAAATCCATTTAATCATCTTCAATGTTTAAATATATATTATTATTGTTAGGGTGTCATATTAAACTATTGTAAATCATCAAGGTTTGATAAAAGTCATTAATCCGTATAAATATGTTCAAAATATTCTCTATATTCGTCGATTCTTTTTGTTTTTTCTTCTTTATCTTGTTTTCTATATATATGTATCTGTTTAGTGGGTAAATATATAAATATATATGTGTTTTTCCAAGTTCAAATAATGTATGAAAATCGAGTAAGAAGAAAATTCACATGTTGGATGCAGAGAGAATAGAGACCTTCCAGCCGCCACAGAGGTTTTTGCAACTTCAATGAATAGTGTGATTCGATAAAGATGGTAAAAAGGGTGAAGCGTTAAATAAGGGTAAAGTAGATAAATCGTGGATATAGCTTGTATCGCATGAACCTATCATTAACTAAGTGAAAAAATTTATGAGTTTAAAATATTAAAAATATCACTGCTTATATTGATGGTATATAAATAGAGTTGGTATTTACCGGATAATGTCCCTAATTTTTATATGGCTAATCATCATGGAATCTATTTTTATTTTAAAATGTTCTACACAGAGCTTTAATGCACTTCCACCATATTGTGCCATGTGGCATCATATCTATCAACCGTTAAACAGTACATGTATATTATATAAAGCGATTCATCTCTCTCCATTAAATCAAGTTCCTTACCTTTCAAACTGATGGTTGATGCTTCTCCTTCTGAAAACAATTATGAGGGATATTTTTACTTAGAAATTTAGATAGAAGATGTAATGTAATCAACCATTCCTTCAGTTATTATAATTTTAAAAAAAAACTTCCGAAGAAATCAACTACTTTATAGACCAAATTCAGTACATACATTAAAACCTACCCGATCAAGCGGTCCATTGCTGGCAATAACCTCTGCTAATAAATTTCACAATTTAACGGCGAGCTTCCTCATGAATACCAAAATCGTCTCCTCAATTTTTACCCGTCGAGAAATTCTCTTGTCGATCGTCGGAGCATCGACGAGCTTTCAGCGAGTTGTAGGAGTGTCGGGTCCGATCAAATTATAAGTTCTCCGGTGGCGAGGTATTGGATGATGTGGCGGTGAGTTTGAAGATAGAGATTGGTTTGTTTTGAAATTTTTCATGTTGGTTAGGCAGCATTACAATAGAGGGGATTTAATGGAGAGAGAATTTATGATCACTGAAAAATGTAGAAATAGATGAGGGAACCAAGTGTTTCGAGTTTTAAGTGAGTTTGTTAACACAAATATTACTCTTTTAGAACTACTGCTACTAATACTTCTGTTAGACTAGACTTCTTGTAATCTAATGTTATTGTCTATACACAATCCATGTAATGTACTAGATTTGTTGTAATAGATTATCCGCTTTTTAAATCTTACAATAACCTTACTTATGACTCGAGGATATTCATTTTTTAGCTTTTATCTTTAGTCCTTATTTTCATACCGTCAAGATGTTCAAATTATGTTTCTAAATTTAGTTTTTTTTCTTATAAAATAAATAGAGTGGGAGAGAATAAGAGATACTATAATAAGATAGCAGTTTTTTTACTCAATAACGTGTAAATAATGGGAGGAGTGGGATATCAATACATAAGGATTACCTCCTCATTTATTGCATATAACCGACGTGGGAAAGTTACACTCTCATTTACATGTAGACATCCACTAATAAATGTTATTACACTTGTAATCTATATTACACCTCAAATACAATAGTATTAGAGGTATTAATTGCATTTAATGCATTTATACTTCACTTTTAAACTTGCATCCATTTCTCTCTAAACAACGTCTCTATTAAATTTCTCCTTAATCTAATTGTTTTCTCTTTTCTCCAATATTACAAGAAGAACTTTTTCTCACACTTCTATGATAATTGTTTTTTTTATTCCCCTTAATTGTCTCATGAGCTTTCAATAATATATGCTTTTTTTGGAGGCTTTTAACATTTTATCTCCCTTTCATACCTACGAATCTATGATCCCTTTCTCTTAAATGCCTCTTCTCCTCTCATATCTCTTTTAAGTATCTTCAGATGCACGTGCGTTTGTAAAATTTGGCGTCATATTCTCATAGATCACCATTTTACAGCACTTCACTTTTTCTAGGGCACCCATTGAGTTTGTTCTTAAATTAGCAAGTTGTCATGAATAAGTCAATACGATAATGTTTAGTAGCTATTGAATTAGTAGCGGGAGTTGTTTTGAAAAGTAGTTATAGTTAGTTAGTTGTTAAGGTTTTAGTTGGAGGTTTGTTAAAAAAAATTAGACTAGTCAATCGTAGCCTTTGATCTTTAACAGACTCAATCTCATTTGGATTGAAGTCTATATGTAGAGCAGCCTTATAATTGTAAGTGCCATTATTTTGTTCTGATTAAAGTGCTAATACAATTTCTCTCAAATTTCCCAATTGTTAACCTAGTTTCTCAATTAGCTGTAATAATTTGGTATCAGAGCCGTTCGAGACCTGGATTCCAATTAAGAGGATGGCGGAGGGTACACAGTACAAATATATACAAGATACAATCAAGAAATAAGACGGCAAGATCCAAGAATTGGCGGCGTTGGTGAAAAAATGACTAAAGCAAATGGATCTTAATATGAAACTTTTTCGAGAGAATGTGGGCTCTATGTTGACAAGAAACAAAAATGGAGAAGAAGCGTCACAGTCATAGTCAAGAACCAGTGGTGCTACAGAAGAAGAGAGGGGAAATTCAAAGGATAAATCATCCATGATAACCATGAACACCAAGTTAGACCACCTAAAGTAGATTTTCCAAAATTTGATGGAAATAACCCTAAGAATTGGGTGAGAAAGTGCATGAAGTTCTTTTCATACCATTATATGACGGAAATTCCGAAGGTGAGTTACGCCTTGATGTATGTCGAAGGAAAAGAAGACATATGGTTTCAAGATTTTCAAGAAGGTCAAGATAATATTGAGTGGGACCATTTTGTGAATTCATTCTTCACAAGATTTTCACCTGGGGGACATGATAATTGATGATGCTGAGATTCAGCACCACCAGATAAGTGATGATGAGCTCAAATAGTAACAACAATGGCACCCATAGAGATGTGTATGTAATTATATAAAAGGAGGTGAGTATAAGAGGAACAAGACAATGATGTATAGTGGTTCAGCCAATTAGACCTACATCCACTGTGAGTGTGTGATCCACTAAGTATGGGCACTAATGGACTTGGACGCAATGCACATAAGCTCACTTTCTCTCTCTACTCTGTATATAAGAAGAGTTTCAGCTAGGGTTTTTAATTATCGATCCCTCATGTAGGGTTGTAGGTGACAAGTATATATAGGTCTTGGGGGGTGTAGTGTACCCCCCAAGTATGCATGGTGCATGTGAATGATGATTTAGCCAATATCCTGTTGACACCTGTGGATGCCAAATGATGACATAATATTCCCTCACGTGAGGGGGTGATTCGGTTATAACGGTCTTCCACGTGTCCTGTGAGCCTCACGCGCACTATTCCACGCGTCTCCCAAACCACGTGCTGTGATGATGTCACCCTCGACCTGTAAAATGAGGCCGAGGGCAAAGTTCCTTCTAATAGTAAGTCAGGCCCAATTTAGGCCTCGTATTGTCGTACCCTCAGAGGGTCATCTGGGGCCTGATGAAGGGTCGGCCCCTAAGGGGTCGTCTAGGGCCTGATGAAGGGTCAGCTGGACCATGATGAGGGGTCGGCCCCTTGGAGGGTCGTCTGGTATTAATGATGAGGTCATCCTGACCCCATCCAGGTGTTGGGCTTCCTCGGCCTCGCCGTGTGTATTTATGGGTATATCAATCACCCCCCAGCCCTTAGCTATAGATGCTATCGAGATGGCTGAGGGATAGTGTTGCGTTTGAGACAAGTGTATGGCCTGCTTGATGAGTGACACCTGTCAAACTGGTAATCATTTGTTGTTCCATTTTCCTAGGCATGACGGCTGCACACTGCTTGGGACTTTGCGCCCTAATGATGCCCTCCTCGTGGGTTGTGCCTTGCATTGGTTAATGGGCTCATTCATCAATAAGATATTTAAACCATTTTTTAAAACCTCTTTCTTCTTCTTCATCATGTCTGAACTCTCTCTCTCTAGCTTCCAGCCTTCTTGCCATTTTTGCAGTTTCGAACCTTCAAGTTTGGCAGCTTCGTTATTTCTCCTCAGGTAACACCTCGACCCTAGTGCCCTACTTATCTTCATTTCTGTTTATTTTCCTGTTTTAAGCTCATAGGGTTAGATTCTTCTTAGGTTGTTCCATAGCTTTTTCGGTGTAACCTCTAGTAAGCTGTTCTTAAATTGTTCTTGATAGAAAACCCTTCAATTCCTTGGTTTTGAGCAAAAAGTCCACTCTGATCAATTGTGAGATTGTTAGTTGGCTTAGCCAAATTCTTCCAAGTGTAGGGTCTTCCCCTTAATGCTTAGGAGGCTTTAAAGATTAGCATAGGAGTTTCCATCCTTGAGAGAGAAGTTCTTCGTAGAGATTAGGCGACTAGAGGAATAGGAAGAGAGGAGACGAGGGGCCGACCCTAATTGGGTACGACCCATTTTTCCCATTCCTCTAGCCATAATAAAACCCTCTGAGCCTCGTGTGTCGTCTTGTCATCCAGCCGAGAGTTATTCAGGAGAGATGGATGAGAGAGCGTCGTCGCCAACTGGCATTGGTCCTTCTGGGAGAATAGAGACGTCTGATCTAAGCCCAGGCCGACAGGCTGAGGGTATGGTTGCTTCCGAGGCTGTCCCTGTGACAACCCTATCCCCACACACTTTCCAGATGGCATTTCCTCAGGGGCCTCTGACAGGTGATGAGGCTGAGGGAGAGGAGATTGAGGATGATGGTGAGGACTCAGATGTTGACCCAGTTGACACCTCCCATGCCTCGTCCTATATCTCCTCAGTTAGGGATCGTGACCTCTTGTTGTGGAGGCATGCATATGGTATATCCCCCAACATAACTATGAGGGTTCCCTCTGAGTCTGAGAGGGTCTTCGAGGGTGAAGAGGGAGAGGTTGCATTATATGAACAAATGTTCAAGGTTGGTGTCAAATTCCCTCTGCATCCTGTCGTCGTAGATATCTTGTCATCCCTCGGTGTAGCCCCCTTTCAGCTCCCTCCCAATTCCTGGAGGATGATCCTCGGCTACATCTCCCTATGGAAAAATGCCTTTACTGACAAGCCTTCTTCCGACGTGTTCTTGGCTTGCTATAATATCACTTCGTCATCCAAACAGCCTGGGTACTATCATCTGGGGGCGAGGAAGTCCGATAAAAAACTTCTCCACGTGGCACAAACCTCCAACCATGATTGGAAGAAGATATTATTCTTTGTCTCTAGAGAGTGGGAATTTTCCACTGAGGCACACCCTTTAGCCGATGGTCCGAGGGTCCCCAGAAGATGGTCTAACCCTTCAATGAAGGCCAGGTCAGACCCCAAACTTAGTCTGGAAGAGAAAGACATAGTGGAATATCTGAGAGGACGAGGGAGAGGGGGTGAACTTCCAAAGTTTGAAGATCTGATGACCCCCAAGTTCCTCAAGGAAGTTGGTCTGAGGGTCGGCCCCCTAGCAGAGCTATGTGAGTTACATTTTTTTTGCCCATTCTTTCCTTTTTTCAAGTGTTTCATCTTTGCCTCTGCATTTTTCTGACGTGTCGTCCTCCTTTTAGGTCGTCCTTCTGGTATATCAGATCAACTATGGGAAATGACTGCTCTCAGTTTGCTATCAGGCTTGAGAAAGAAAAAGGGAAAGAAGCCTCAACAAACTCCGAGGAAGATGCAAATATTGGGGCCGACACCTGCTGAGCCAACCTCTGACAGACAGAAGAGGAAAGAGCCCGAGGTCCCTGTCGACCCTCTGTCAGATTAATGGACGAGGGCAAGGATCGAGGCGTCTGAGGGGACCGCCTCTTCTTACAACATGGGGGCTTTCTGGTCCCAGAACATGGCACTTCTGAAGGTCGAGCCATCTTCCCTTATCGCGAACCTGAGGGCGGCCAAGGCATCCATGTTTTCTGCCCCCTTGGTTGCTGATTATGAATTTTTATCCAAGATGCCTCCAACAAAAGTGTGTGACTATGGTCTGCACGCCCTAGCTCAGGTATTTGTTCTCACTTCATTCCCTTAGTTATTCACAAACTGTTTTCTCGGCTTTTTGAAAACTGTTTATTATTTATGTGCAGTTTATATGCGCCTTTACCTCGGCCACCAAGTGGATGGAGGAGAATCAGGAAATATTTCATGAGGCCGAGAGGACCATTCAACGTGAGGCTGATCTGCAGACGGAGTTAAAGACTGCAAGGGCTACACTGGAGAGTGCCAGGACCGAACGTGCCAGGGTCTTGGACGAGCTGACGATGCAGCACGATCCAAATTTACAGTCCAAGGATCTTCTCATAAAGGGCAAGGACGAGGACTTGACCAACATGGGGGTTCAACACAAGGCCGATCTTGAGGCGACTGTCAAAAAAGCCGAGGCCGATGCTGTGGAGGCCTACAACCTCTCTAATATGTTTCAAGGCTTCGGCCTCGAATACTTGGAGAGGGGGATCAGGACGGCCTGTCGGTGGGTCGTCCTCAAGTTTGGTGATGTCTTCTCCTCGGTCCGTCCTTCCATCGAAGCAGTCCAGTTGGATGACCCTTTGGTTGCTGAGGCCTTGGCCCAGGTGGAATCTCAAGTGCATGTTGAGGGTACTGTCACATCTTAAGATTAGCCAATTGTTGTCATCGAGGAAAACCCCATCATCAATCTTGAATCACTGCCCTCCGACGCATCTCAATAGGGTGGTTGTCTGTAGCCCATACCCTCTTCATGTAATTAATGTTTTGTACTCTACTTTTGTTGAACAAACATGACATTGTAATATTTACTCTATAATATCATCTCTTATTGTCTTCCATATTTGTCTTCCCTGTGTTTTGTATTGTGAACTCTTTATATGAACTCATGAAGTCCTCCCTCGTCTTTCTTGGGGGCAATGGTGGGGTCGTCCCCACCCTCGACCCCCATTATAGCCGAGGGTTATAATTACCCAATTAATGATTTTTGCCAAGGTATTCCCTCGTCTTTCTTGAGGGCAATGGTGGGGTCATCCCCACCATTGACCCTCATTATAGCCGAGGGTTCCCTTTACCAAATTAATGGTTTTTAATCAAGTCTTCCCTCGTCTTTCTTGAGGACAATGGTGGGGTCGTCCACACCATTGACCCTCATTATAGGCCGAGGGTTATAATTACCAATTTAATGGTTTTTAAAGTCTTCCCTAGTCTTTCTTGAGGACAATGGTGGGGTCGTCCCCACCATTGACCTCATTATAGTCCGAGGGCTATAATTACCAATTTAATAGTTTTTAAAGTCTTCCCTCGTCTTTCTTGAGGACAATGGTGGGGTCGTCCCCACCATTGACCCTCATTATAGGCCGAGGGTTATAATTACCAATTTAATGGTTTTTAAAGTCTTCCCTCGTCTTTCTTGAGGACAATGGTGGGGTCGTCCCCACCATTGACCCTCATTATAGGCCAAGGTTATAATTACCAATTTAATGGTTTTTAAAGTCTTCCCTCGTCTTTCTTGAGGACAATGGTGGGGTTGTCCCCACCATTGACCCTCATTATAGGCCGAGGGCTATAATTACCAATTTAATGGTTTTTAAAGTCTTTCCTCGTCTTTCTTGAGGACAATGGTGGGGTCGTCCCCACCATTGACCCTCATTATAGCCGAGGGTCGTTATCCAAAGATGATCCCATTCGTATTAGAATTGACAAACACAAGATGAGAGGAAACATTGATTTTTCTCATTAATTTTCCAGTGTTCTACTGGAGAAACACCCATTACAATTATGGTCCGTCAGGATATTACAACACTACTGATAGTATTTTTTCAAATGATCTGCATTCCAGAGGTTGGAAAAGGGTTCCCCTTCTAGGTTTTCTAGTCTATAGGTCCCTGGGACAACTTCATCGATGACCCTATATGGGCCGTGCCAATTAGGATGGAGCTTATTGGGCTTCTGCCAAGTCTTTTTGAGGACCAAGTCCCCTACTGCAATTGGCCTCTGCCTCACCCTCTGGTTGTAGAACCTTGCAGTCCTCTGCTGGTAGGCGGCTTGCCTTATCTAGGCCTCTTTCCTCCTTTCCTCAATCAGGTCTAAGTCGAGTCTCCTCTCTTTTGTATTTCTCCGGGGGTCATACATTTGGACCCTATGAGTAGGAAACCCAATCTCAGTGGGGATGACGGCTTCTGAGCCATAAGTTAGCATGAATGGGGTCTCTCCGGTAGAGGTCTTTGATGTCGTCCTCTAGGCCCACAGTACAACATATAACTCTTCAACCCATCTTACTTTTGCCTCCTCAAGTCTCTTCTTAATCCCGTCTAGGATTTTCTTCTTTGTAACTTCTGTTTGCCCATTAGCCTGAGGTCGGCCTGGTGTAGAGAAGAATTGTTTGATACTCACCCTTTCACAGTACTTCTGTAGAGATGTATTCTTGAATTGAGTCCTGTTATTCGAGATGAGGGTATTTGGGAGACCATATCTGCATATAATATTTCTCCATATAAACTGGAAGGTCTTCTACTCTGTGATCGTTACCATCGGCTTCGCCTCCACCCATTTTGAAAAATAGTCAATGGCCACGATGAGGAACCGATAGTTATTGATGGCCCTAGGCAAGGGTCCTACTAGGTCAATCCCCCAGACTGAAAATGGCCACGGGGATGTAATGGAAGTAAGAGGCTGATGAGGTTGGTGGGGGATGGTGGAAAATCTTTGGCATTTGTCACACTTTTTTACATATGTCGTGGCATCTTTCCCCAAGGTCGGCCACTAGTACCCTTGGGTGATCAAGGAACTGCCCCTAATGTGGCTTGAACATGACCCCTCGTGCACATCTTGCAAAATGCGTGGGACCTCAGATGGGTGCACACACCTAAGTAAGGGGAGCAAAAACCCCTTTTTGTACAAGGTGTCCCCAATGACAGTGAACTTTGCAGCTCTGTATCTCAACTTCTTCCTTTCCTGTCTAGCTTCTGGCATCTCCACCTCTTTGATGTATCTAATCGGAGGGTCCATCCATGAATCCTCCTTAGAAATATTCAGGCAAGTTCCAAGTGTTCCCTCAGCATCTTCGATAGTTGGTCGAAGTAAAATTTCCACTGGGGCTGTCCTCCTGATATCTGTTCTAGTCGCCGAGGCCAACCTAGCAAGGGCATCAGCTCGACCATTGTCGAGCCAAGGTATCCACTTCAATTTTACTTCCCTGAAGCTCTTCAACAATGACCTCACCTTCTCAAGGTACTTGGCCATCCGCTCATCCTTGGCCTCGTAGGCTCCTAGTATCTGATTCACTACTAGCCTTGAATCACTATGGACCAAAATTTGGCCGACACTAAGGGACTTAGCCAAGGAGAGCCCCTCTATCAGGGCCTCATATTCGGACACATTGTTTGAGTCTTTGAAGTTGAACCTCAGTGCGTACTCAATATCTGTGCCATCGGGTGCTGACACTATAAGTCCATCTCCACTTCTGCTGTCAAAGGAGGACCCGTCAATGAAGAGACTCCACACAGTATCTTCTGAAAAATTTCCTTCGATGAGGGACCCCTGTCTAAAGAGATATCTTCCTTCATCATTTTAGGCCACTTTTTCTCTAGCGGTACTTATCTCAGCCTTGTCTGCGGGTGTTTCGGCGATTCTTCCCTGTAGGGCATCTGTCTTCCCGAGGCTCTCATCTTCAGTTTCATCATCTCCCCAAGTAAATTCAGCCATGAAATCTGTCAATGCTTGCCCCTTAATGGCCTTCCTAGGTTGATACACAATGTCAAACTCTCCCAACTCAATAGCCCAGGTCATTAGCCTCCCTGATTTTTCTGGCTTGTGAAGGACCTGCCTAAGAGGGGAGTCCGTGAGGATGACCATGGTATGGTACTGGAAGTATGGCTTCATCTTTCTTGATGCATGGATCAAGGCATAGGCTAACTTCTCCATCTTTGGGTATCTTTGCTCTGCCCCCTGGAGTGCCTTACTATTAAAATATACGGGCTTCTGTACCCCGTCTTCATCTCTCACATTGGTTGCGCTAATGGTCGATTCTGAGACAGCTAAGTACACATGTAGTTACTCGCCCTGTACCGGTCGTGACAATAGTAAGGGAGACCCTAAGTATGATTTCAATTCTTTGAAGGCTTGGTCACGCTCTTCACTCCACTCAAAGGCTTTCCTGAGAATTTTGAAGAATGGTAAACACTTGTCTGTGGCTCTGGACATGAACCTATTCAAAGCAGCCACTCGTCCCGTGAGCCTCTGAACGTCTTTAATGGTCTTGGGGGTCTTCATTTCTAAGAGGGCCTTTATTTTCTCAGGGTTGGCCCCAATGCCTCTTTGATTCACGACGAACCCCAAGAAATTCCCTGTTCCAACCTCGAAGACGCACTTGGCCGGATTGAGCTTCATCCGGTACTTGTCCATCGTATCAAAGGTCCTCTCCAGGTCAGCCACATGATCATATGCTTTCAAACTCTTAGTCAGCATGTTATCTACATAGACCTCCATAGACTTCCCAATTTGGTCTTCAAACATTTTAGTTACAAGGCGTTGATACGTTGCCCCTGCGTTCTTCAGGCCAAAGGGCATGACCCTATAACAGTATGTCCCCTTGTTGGTAATGAAGGTTGTTTTCTCCGAGTCTTCAGGGTCCATAAAGATCTGGTTGTACCCTGAATAGGCATCCATTAAGCTCATGGGCTCATGGCCTGCAGTAGCGTCTACCATCTGGTCAATGCGGGGGAGAGGGAAGTTGTCTTTGGGACAATGCTTGTTGAGGTCGGTGAAGTCCACACATATTCTCCACTTCCCATTGTCCTTTGGGACGATGACCAAATTGGATTACCATTCTGGGTAGATGACCTCTCTGATAAACTCAACGTCTTCTAATTTTTTGACCTCACCCCTTATGACCTTATACTTTTATATAGAGTAAATTCTCCTCTTCTGCTTTACTGGCTTTGCACCCTCTACCACGTTGAGCTTGTGGCACATGATTTCCGGGGCGATCCATGGCATATCTACATGACTCCATGCAAAGACGCTCTGTCTTCTCCTCAACAACTTGACGAGGTCTTCCTTGACATCTGGTTTCAGGGACTTGCCGATTGGACGGTTTTTTTCATGTCATCCTCATTGAGGATGATGGATTCTACCTCTTCTGCGTCCTCTCCTTTCTTCAGCTTTGTCTCGTCTCTGGGGTCGAGGGTATCAATATTGTAAGTGGTTGTTGCCTTCTTGTGCGCCTCTCTTTCCTCAGCGGAGTTGTAATAACACTCACGTGCTGTCGTCTGGTCTCCCTGAACTTCCCCCACCCCATAAGGGGTTGGAAATTTAATCATCTGATGGACCATTGATGGCACAACTTCGAACCCCTTGAGGACTACCCGCCCTAGTATAATATTGTAGGCTGAAAAGACATGTCCGTCCATCACAAAGAAGCTGACCTTCTTGATAATCCATCTCGGCCACTCGTCCCCCATCCGGACATCGGCCTCATACACTCCAATGGGATGAACCTTTTCCCCGCTGAACCCAATCAATGGGTGATGGTATGGGACGAGTCTAATACGGCTGAGAACTAAGGCTTTAAAGCATGGCCAAAACATCACATCTGCAGAGCTGTCCCCATCTACCAAGATCCTAGGCACCTCACATCCATGTACCCTGGTAGTGATGACTAGAGGGTCATCATGTGGGGATAAGAGGCCTTTGAAGTCCATTCTTGAGAATCCCACTATCAGCGTATCCATATCGACCTTCTTTCTTTTTTCTGATTTTGCTTCCAGGGAGGTTGAATGTACCGTCTTCGTCACGGCTTTGGCTTCAGCTACGTGGGCCTTCCTATCTGCGACCTCTGACCCTCCTCCTGCTAGGCCCCCAGAGATCATCCCCACACCGAGAGAGATCATGTTAAGTCTCTTGACAGGGTCGGGGTCGTCTCTTGGGGGGAGGTCAGGGTCGTCCTCTCCATCAGAAGGGTCGTCCCCTCTTTTTGGAGGATCTTCTCGGCATGCATCGCCTCGCTTTTTTCTGGGGTCGTCCCCTCGGCCCCTATTGAAGGCACTTTTATCGACTTACTTCCTCAGCTTCCCCTCTTTTAACATTCTTTCGATTTCGTCCTTCAGAGCGAAGCATTTGTTTGTCTCGTGGCCATGGTCCTGGTGAAATTCACACCACTGGTTTTTGTTCCTCTTGTTGGGGGCTGCCCTCAGCTTATCAGGCCACTTGAGGGACCAGTCGCTCTTTATCTCGTTGCGAATGTGTTCACGACTGACTGTTAGAGGGGTGTAATCAGCGAATTTATCATCCGTAGACCTCTTCTTCCCCTCTTTGTTCTTCTTGGGACACTTACCCCCACTGGTGCCTCCTTTTTCATCTTCGTATTTTGCGACCATTGCCTCTTCGGCATTCATCACCTTCCCTGCTGTCGACAGCAATTCCGCAATCATCCTCGGAGGGTCTTCAGCCAGCTTCCATAGTAGCTTCCCCTTCTGGAGTCCTCCAATGAGGGCGGTCATGGCTATGCTCTCCTCATAGTCTTCCACCTCTAACTTTTCTTTGTTGAATCTGGCTATGTAGTCTCTTAGACTCTCATTCTTCCTCTGCTTAACATAGAGCAGGTTTGTGGTCTTTTTCTGTGGCCTCACCCCAAAGAAAAAGTTGTGGATGAACCGGTCTGCCAACTGCTTAAAGTTTTTAATGGAGTTTTTTGGAAGAGACATGTACCAGACATGTGTAGCCCCATTCAGAGTACCAGAGAAGGCACGACACCTCATCTCATCTTAGATAGAGTATATGTCTGCTGCTGATTGATACATCTCAATATGGTGGACAGGGTTGGTTCTCCCGTCATATCTTGGTGTGACCACAGGTGGCTTGAACTTTGATGGCGTAGGGAAGTTGACTCTCTTCGCCACAAAAGGTGAGCCTATGGAGTATCCTCTCTGAAGAGGGTCCCAGCTTTTCAGTATATCGTCGATCTAATCCTCCAGTCGCTGGATCGAGTCATTCCAGGGTCTCATAGGGTCGGCTTGGCCGATGTTATCCCCTGCCGCCTCTTTGAGATGGAAGGAGGGTTCTGCTGCAGCTGGCCTGTGTCGGCTGTTTACTTCCCCCTGTCCATCGTCCCTTCCTTGGGGTCGGCCCTCGTGGGGTCGTCCATCTGCTGCCTCCCTTCTGGACCTCCCAGCACTCCTTGATCTGGATAATTTTTCCCTTAGCTCATTTACTGGGCCCAGCCTCTCAAAATCCGATCCCCTGCTCAGGCGATCGAAAGCAGAGCCTCTCGAGCGATCGTTAGGATTTTACCTTCCACACTTCCCTCTGCTCTCCTAGAGGGTCCGTACAGTATTATTGGAGACCTCATATGGCTCCCAACATTCTATTAGGGCCTCCTCCCCCTCCAGATCATCATACATATCCTCAGGGCAAGGGTTTCCTTGCCTCCCCAGGCATAGACGCCGGGGGTCAGCAACATCCCTCCGCCGTTGAGGGGGTGGAAGGTCTTTACGTGGTGCCTGGGGTGGTCCCCTGGCCTCATGCTGCCCTAGAGCCGCTGCCGGAGTAATCATCTCAAGTGAGACCCCTGGTGGCCTTAGTATGTTCTGGCTTAGAGCTGTGAACTGCTCTTGCATGATCCGCTGGCTTGCTGCCAGAGACTTCAAGGCTGCCGCCACATCAGCCATCTCAGACTGAGGTGGTGGTTGACTGGAACTGGGTCCTACTCCACTATCGGATGGAGGAAGTGGTGGTGGCATCTCCGGTGCCATGTGTTTGAGCTATGAAAAGCTGAACTGAAGAAAAAACTGGTGAGATTGAGAACCTTAGTGGGTCTCTTTCAATAGTGAAACATCTCCTCACAGGGGGAGATCTGGTTCACCACCAGAGTGCCCAGTGAGGTCAAGTTGTACAAAGGATGAGATATCTTCTCCTTTCCCACATACTGTGCCAAACTGATGATGCTGAGATTCAGCACCACCAAATAAGTGATGATGAGCTCAAACAGTAACAACAATGGCACCAATAGAGATGTATATATATAAGTATATAGAAGGAGGTGAGTATAAGAGGAATAAGACAATAATGTATAGTGGTTCAGCCAATTAGGCCTATGATATGACCAAAATGTACCCTCGTCTCTTAGGACGACGGGCATCACATCTCATAATAGCCTCACATATCCTCAGCAGGGTCATCCAGATAAGGATCGATCTCTGTAGGGCCAGCCTCAATAGGGTTGGCCACGACTTAATCCTCAACAGGGTCATCCAGATAAGGGTCAGCCTCAGTAAGGTCATCCTCAATAGGGTCGGCCACGGCTTAATCATTAGCAGGGTCATCCAAATAAAGGTCAGCCTCAGTAGGGTCGGCCTCAATAGGGTCAGCCTCAACAGGGTCGGCCATGGCTTAATCATTGGCAGGGTCGTCCAGATAAAGGTCGGCCCCAGTAGGGTCGGCCTCAACAAGGTCGGCCTCCACAGGGTCAGCCACGACTTAATGATAAGGGTTGGCCTCAGTAGGGTCGGCCTCAACAAGGTCGGCCTCAATAGGGTCGGCCTCAACAGGGTCGGCCATGGCTTAATCATTGGCAGGGTCATCCAGATAAGGCTCGGCCTCAGTAGGGTCGGCCTCAACAGGGCCAGCCATGGCTTAATCATTGGCAGGGTCGTCCAGATAAGGGTCAGAAGAGAAGACGTTGGCCTCAGCCTCAGCCTCAGCCTCATAACTCTCATACACCAGCTCGGACTCGAACTCAACCTCATAGATCAACAACCAGCGGTATCATCCCAAAAATGTCGGCCATGGCGGATGTTATTAGCTACCTCGGCAAGAGAGGTCTTCATGATCCATGGGGGGTTATTCAACAGGCCACCCAAGTATGACAACCTCGGCTAATTGCAGGCTGAGGTTACAAGAACAATCACACCATCATAACCAGCCTCAGCTATGAATCAGCCGACGTTCCTACTACTCCACTATTACATCGGCCCAAGCCTATGTTGCAGTCCTGCATGCCTTACCTAGGCTCTACTGGTAAGCCAAGGTCACCACTGATCAAGCAGTTTCCCTACCACACCAACCTCGTCCTCTTCAAGGCCGAGGTTGGGACCAATCACAGATAGCCGAGCTCTTATGCGCATATATGTGGTTGGGAACACGTGTACACAAATCAGTTTTAACAAATCATTCCCCTCACGTGGAGGGAATATTTCATCATCATTCTCTACATGTGACAGTGACAGATGTTTTCATCAGATTGGCTAGATCAACACACACATGCTCATTGCATGCATAGGGAGTACATTACACCCCCAAGGTACTATATATAGAGGTCATCCTCTACCTTGCAAAGGATTCGAAATTGGTAACCCTAGCTGAAACTCTGTCTAAAACACACAGTAGAGAGAGAAAGTTGAGAGACTGTATCCATGACCATTAGAGCCCTCATATAGTGAGATATATATCATACACTTGCACAGTGGATGTAGGCCTGATTGACTGAACCACTTATATTTTGATGTAAATCTCTTCTCCTCACCTCCTTCCACTATATGTGTATATCTTCTATATACCTCTATCTTGCCATTGTTGACATGGAATAAGAGCTTACAATCACCTTGAAGGGTGGTGCTGTTTTTAGCATCATCATTTTGGTGTTCAGAAAGGGAAGTTGAAGACTACGAAGAGAATATATCCATGACCGCCCTCATAGGAGGTATTCAGAAAGGGAAGTTTTTGTGGAAACTCGCGGAAGACCCTCCTAGGTCTATGGCAGAGCTACTATCCACTGCGGGAAAGGTCATGAATGCCGAAGAGGCAATGGCCGTCAAGTATGAGGATGAGATCCGCGGTAGTAACGGGAAGTCCCAAAGAAACAAATATGGAAAGAAGAGTTCAACCGATGACAAGTTCGCTCACTATACTCCTCTAACTGTGAGCTGTGAGCATATCCTCAACGAGATCAAGAATGGCAGGACTCTAAGATGGCCGGAGAAACTGAAGGCCCCTCCACATAAGAGGAACAAAAATTTATGGTGCGAGTTCCACCAGGACCATGGCCATGTTACGTACAGATGCTTCGCCTTGAAGGATGAGATTGAAAAGATGTTAAAGTCCGGGAAGTTGAGGAAGTATGTTGATGGCAAGGCTCCTAAAGGCGGAAGAGATGACCCTAAAAAGAGGAGAAATGACAGATGCCGTGATGATGCCCAAGCTAGAAGAGACAATGATTCGGAAGATGACGATGAAGATGATTCGGACCTCCCACCAAAAGATGACAACACTCTGGTGAAGAGTGTTGGTATGATCTCCTTTGGTGTTAACACCATATGCGAAGAGGCTTTTAACCAACTTAAGTCCTACCTTGGGTCCCTCTTGCTCTTGTCTTGGGCCATAGTAGGAGAGAAATTGTATGTTTATCTAGCAGTCTCTGAATCAGCTATAAGTGCAGCCATAGTATGGGAAGACGTTGGGATCCAAAGGCCTGTATACTTCAACAGTAAAGCCCTTCGAGGGTCTGAGCAGAATTACCCCTGGATGGAAAAGTTAGCCTACGCCCTAATACATGCTTCAAGGAAGATGAAGCCCTACTTTCAAGCCCATTCTATGGTCGTCCTCACCGATTCCCCACTAAGACAGGTCCTTCATAAACCTGAGAAGTCGGGAAGATTGATGACCTGGGCCATTGAGTTAGGGGAGTATGACCTTACCCATCAGCTAAGGGTGGCCATCAAAGGGAAGGCGCTTGCAGACTTCGTTGTTGAATTCACATGGGAAGAGACAAAGGTAGAGGACCTAGAGACTGCAGAGGGGTCAAACGTAAACGTCTTCCGAGATCCGGAAGAGGTTGTATCCAAAGAGACCGATATTAAGAATAACTCAGAGACTGCAGAGGGGTCAAACGTAAACATCTTCCGAGATCCGAAAGAGGTTGTATCCAAAGAGACCGAGATTGAGAATAACTCAGAGACTGCAGAGGGGTCAAACATAAACGTCTTTCGATATCCGTAAGAAGTTGTATCCATAACTTAGAGACTGCAGAGGGGTCAAACGTAAACGTCTTTCAAGATCCGAAAGAGGTTGTATCCAAAAATCAGAGACTGCAGAGGGGTCAAACGTAAACATCTTCCGAGATCCGGAAGAGGTTGTATCCAAAGAGACCGATATTGAGAATAACTCAGAGACTGCAGAGGGGTCAAACGTAAACGTCTTCCGAGATCCGGAAGAAGTTGTATCCAAAGAGACCGAGGTTGTATTCAAAGAGACCGAGGTTGTATCCAAAGAGGTTGTATCCAAAACTCAGAGACTGCAGAGGGGTCAACATAAACGTCTTCCGAGATCCAGAAGAGGTTGTATCCAAAGAGACCAAGATTGAGAATAACTCAGAGACTACAGAGGGATCAAACGTAAACGTCTTCTGAGATCCGAAAGAGGTTATGTCCATAACTCAGAGACTGCAGATGGGTCAAACGTAAACGTCTTCCGAGATTCGGAAGAGGTTGTATCCAAAACTCAGAGACTGCAGAGGGGTCAAACGTAAATGTCTTCCGAGATCCAGAAGAGGTTGTATCCAAAGAGACGGATATTGAGAATAACTCAGATACTGCAGAGGGGTCAACGTAAACGTCTTTCGAGATCCGAAAGAGGTTGTATCCAAAGAGACCGAGGATGTATCCAAAGAGGTTTTATCCAAAACTCAAAGACTACAGAGGGGTCAAACGTAAACATCTTCCGAGATCCGAAAGAGGTTGTATCCAAAGAGATCGAGATAGAGAATAACCTAAAGACCGTAGAGGGGTCAAACAACAACATCTTCCGAGACCAGGAAGAGGTTGTACCCAGAAGGACCAGAATCGGAATAGATGAGAACGAGGAGGATCGGTACCTCTTCAAGCTTGGGATCATGTCAGAAGGGGGCTTCTCATCAGATAAAGACATCTAGAACCTTTGTGTTAACGGGTCTTCTTGCGAAAGTGGAAGCGGTGCAGGGCTAATACTTTCAGCTCCAGATGGTACCAATATTGAGTATGCTTTGAGGTTTAACTTTAAGGCATCTAACAACGAGTCGGAATATAAGGCCATGAACGCAGGCCTCTCCTTGGCAAAGACCCTTGGGGTAAGATGACTCATACTTCATAGTGACTCAAGTTTAGTTATTAACCAAGTTTTGGGGGTTTATGAGGCCAAGGATGAAAGGATGGCCAAATACCTGAAGAGGGTGCGAACAATGCTGGAAGGTTTCGAAGAGGTAAACATGAAGAGAATACCCTGATAAAATAACAGCCACGCTGATGCATTAGCAAGGTTGGCCTCGGCAACGAAGATAGATATCAGAAGAATAGTTACAGTATAGGTCTTACCAAGGGCGACCATCAAAGAAGAAGAGGTTAGTAATCCTTGCCTCAATTTGAACCTGGGGGACTCATGGATGGACCCCCTCATCAGATATATCAAAGAGGGGGAGATGTCGAAATCCAAGATAGAGAGGATGAAATTAAGGTACAGAGCTACAAAGTTCTCAATAATAGGAGACATCCTATATAAGAAGGGATTTTTATTACCTCTCCTCAGATGTGTTCATCCCACAGAGGTTCCTCGCGTCCTACAAGAGGTACACGAAGGTTCTTTATCCATCATAGTTGATGACCTCAAAACTTAGAACATCATAATTTGGTGACAAGGTCCGAGGTAAGACATCATACTTGGATGACCTTAGACCTTAGAACATCATAATTTGGTGACAAGTTTCGAGGTAAGACATCATACTTGGATGACCTTAGACCTTAAACATCATTAATTTGGTGAAAAATTATTTATGAGGATAACATCTTAGTGGATGACCTAAGACCTTATAACATCATAATTTGGTGACAAGGTCTGAGGTAAGACATCATACTTGGATGACCTCAGACCTTAAAACATCATAATTTGGTGACAAGGTCTAAGGTGAAACATCTTAGTTTGATGACCTCAGACCTTAAAATATCATAATTTTGTGACAAGGTCTAAGGTGAAACATCGTAGTTTGATGACCTCAGACCTTAAACATCATTAACTTGGTGATCTCATATATGAAACATCATTAACTTGGTGATCTCATAACTGAAACATCATTAACTTGGTGACATGAGAGTTAACATCATTAACTTGGTGATCTCATATCTGAAACATCATTAACTTGGTGACATGAGAGTTAACATCATTAACTTGGTGGCCTCATATCTAAGACAAACATCATTAACTCGGTGATCTCATATCTAAAACATCATTAACTTGGTGACATGAGAGTTAACATCATTAACTTGGTGGCCTCATATCTGAGACAAACATCATTAACTCGGTGATCTCATATCTAAAACATCATTAACTTGGTGACATGAGAGTTAACATCATTAACATGGTGGCCTCATATCTGAGACAAACATCATTAACTTGGTGATCTCATATCTGAAACATCATTAACTTGGTGACATGAGAGTTAACATCATTAACTCGGTGATCTCATATCTGAAACACCATTAACTTGGTGACATGAGAGTTAACATCATTAACTTAGTGGTCATATCTAATACAAACATCATTAACTTGGTGGTCTCATATCTGAAACATCATTACTTGGTGACATGAGAGTTAACATCATTAACTTGGTGGACTCATATCTCAGACAAACATCATTAACTTGGTGATCTCATATCTGAAACATCATTAACTTGGTAACATGAGATTTAACATCATTAACTTGGTGGCTTCATATCTAAGACAAACATCATTAACTTGGTGGCTTCATATCTGAAACATCATTAACTTGTTGACATGAGAGAACATCATTAACTTGGTGGCCTCATATCTAAGACAAACATCATTAACTTGGTGATCTCATATCTGAAACATCATTAACTTGGTGGCATGAGAGTTAACATCATTAACTTGGTGGCCTCATATCTAAGACAAACATCATTAACTTGGTGGTCTCATATCTGAAACATCATTAACTTGGTGACATGAGAGTTAACATCATTAACTTGGTGGCCTCATATCTGAGACAAACTTCATTAACTTGGTGATCTCATATCTGAAACATCAATAACTTGGTGATCATTAACTTGGTGGCCTCATATCTGAGACAAACTTCATTAACTTGGTGGTCTCATATCTGAAACATCATTAACTTGGTGATCTCATACTTTGAAAACCTTTGTCTTGGTTAGAGACAAAAATCAGTGATATGCCCAAATATACTTTATCCCTTAGCCTTTTATCTACATTGAAGACTAAGGGCTAGGGTGTAATTGATATGACCAAAATGTACCCTCGTCTCTTAGGACGACGGGCATCACATCTCATAATAGCCTCATATATCCTCAGCAGGGTCATCCAGATAAGGATCGATCTCTGTAGGGTCAGCCTCAATAGGGTTGGCCACGACTTAATCCTCAGCAGGGTCATCCAGATAAGGGTCAGCCTCAGTAAGGTCGGCCTCAATAGGGTCGGCCACGGCTTAATCATTAGCAGGGTCATCCAAATAAAGGTCAGCCTCAGTAGGGTCGGCCTCAATAGGGTCAGCCTCAATAGGGTCGGCCATGGCTTAATCATTGGCAGGGTCGTCCAGATAAAGGTCGGCCCCAGTAGGGTCGGCCTCAACAAGGTCGGCCTCCACAGGGTCAGCCACGACTTAATCATTGGCAGGGTGATCCAGATAAGGGTTGGCCTCCAGTAGGGTCGGCCTCAATAGGGTCGGCCTCAACAGGGTCGGCCATGCCTTAATCATTGGCAGGGTCGTCCAGATAAAGGTCGGCTCCAGTAGGGTCGGCCTCAACAAGGTCGGCCTCCACAGGGTCAGCCACGACTTAATCATTGGCAGGGTCATCCAGATAAGGGTTGGCCTCAGTAGGGTCGGCCTCAACAAGGTCGGCCTCAATAGGGTCAGCCTCAACAGGGTTGGCCACGACTTAATCCTCAGCAGGGTCATCCAGATAAGGGTCGGCCTTAATAGGGTCAGCCTCAACAGGGTCGGCCACGGCTTAATCATTAGCAGGGTCATCCAAATAAAGGTCGGCCTCAGTAGGGTCGGCCTCAATAAGGTCGGCCTCAATAGGGTCAGCCTCAACAGGGTCGGCCATGGATTAATCATTGGCAGGGTCATCCAGATAAAGGTCGGCCCCAGTAGGGTCAGGCTCAACAAGGTCGGCCTCCACAGGGTCGGCCACGACTTAATCATTGGCAGGGTCATCCAGATAAGGGTCGGCCTCAATAGGATCGGCCTCAACAGGGTCGGCCATGGATTAATCATTGGCAGGGTCATCCAGATAAGGCTCGGCCTCCGTAGGGTCGGCCTCAACAGGTCTATCCATGGCTTAATCCTTGGAAGGGTCGTCCAGATAAGGGTCAAAACAGAAGACGTTGGCCTCAGCCTCAGCCTCATAACTCTCATACAACAACTCAGCCTCGAACTCATCCTCATAGATCAATAACCAGCGATCTCGTCCCAAAAAGGTCGGCCATGGCGGACATTACTAGCTACCTCACCAAGAGAGGTCTTCATGATCCATGGGGGGTTATTCAACAGGCCACCCAAGTATGACAACCTCGGCTAATTGTAGGCCGAGGTTACAAGAAAAATCCCACCATCATAACCAGCCTCAGCTATGAATCAGCCAACGTTCCTACTACTCCACTATTACCTCGGCCCAAGCCGACGTTGCATTCCTACATGCCTTACCTCGGCTCTGCTGGTATGCCAAGGTCACCACTGATCAAGCAATTTCCCTACCACACCAACCTTATCCTCTTCAAGGCCGAGGTTGGGACCAATCACAGATAGCCGAGCTCTTATGAGCATATATGTGGTTGGGAACACGTGTACATAAATCAGTTCTAACAAATCATTCCCCTCACGTGGAGGGAATATTTCATCATCATTCTCTACATGTTCCAGTGACAGATGTCTTTATCAGATTGGTTGGATCAACACACACATGCTCATTGCATGCATAGGGGGTACATTACACCCCCAGGTACTATATATAGAGGTCATATTCTACCTTGCAAAGGATTCGAAATTGGTAACCCTAGCTGAAACTCTGTCTAAAACACATAGTAGAGAGAGAAAGCTTGAGAGACTGTATCCATGGCCATTAGAGCCCTCATATAGTGATATATATATCATACACTTGCACAGTGGATGTAGGCCTGATTGGCTGAACCACTTATATTTCGATGTAAATCTCTTCTCCTCACCTATTTCTACTATATGTGTATATCTTCTATATAACTCTATCTTGCCATTGTTGACATGGAATAAGAGCTTACAATCACCTTGAAGGGTGGTGCTATTTTCAGCATCATCAACCTACATCCACTGTGAGTGTGTGATCCACTAAGTATGGGCACTAATGGCCTTGGATACAATGCACATAAGCTCATTTTCTCTCTCTACTGTGTATATAAGTAGAGTTTCATCTTGGGTTTTTAATTATCCATCCCTCCTGTAGGGTTGTAGGTGACAAGTATATATAGGTCTTGGGGGTGTAGTGTACCCCCGAAGTATGCATGGTGTATGTGAATGATGATTTAGCCAATCTCCTATTGACTCCTGTGGATGCCAAATGATGACATAATATTCCCTCACGTGAAGGGGTGATTCGGTTATAACGGTCTTCCACGTATCCTGTGAGCCTCACGCGCACTGTTCCACGCGTCTCCCAAACCACGCGCTGTGATGATGTCACCCTCGGCCTATAAAATGAGGCCGAGGGCAAAATTCCTTATAATAATGAGTCAGGCCCAATTTAGGCCTCGTACTGTCGTACCCTCAGAGGGTCGTCTGGGGCCTGATGAAGGGTCAACCCCTGAGGGGTCGTCTGGGCCGTGATGAAGGGTCAGCCCCTTGAGGGGTCGTCTGGGGCCTGATGAAGGGTCGACCCCCTGAGGGGTCATCTGGAGCCTGATGAAGGGTCGGCCCCCTGAGGGGTCGTCTAGATCCTGATGAAGGGTCGGCTGGACCATGATGAGGGGTCGTCCCCTTGGAGGGTCGTCTGGTATTGATGATGAGGTCATCCTGACCCCATCCAGGTGTTGGGCGTCCTCGGCCTGGCCGTGTGTATATATGGGTATATCAATAATCTAGTAGCTGAATTTCACAAGCTTCAATAGACTGGATCAGTGATAGAATTTCAAGAGAAGTTTGAAGAACTGAAATCCCAAATTGTAGCACATGGACTAAAAGAAGAATATCTGGTGCAAAGTTTCTTAGGGGGGCTCAGAGATGACATAAAGAATGGATTTCAAATGTTTTACCAATCTACATTACAACAGGCTATCATTCTAGGCAAACTTCAAGGGGCCACTATGGAAGTAGTTAGTAGAAGAAGCAAGGAAGAGAGTAAAGGAGTCAAATACAGTGCACCATGGGAGGGAAGTTCAAAAGGATCTAGAATAACAAAGAATGAAGACAAGACCAACATGACAATAAAGAAAAGTGGGGTAGCTACCCTACCTATCAAGAAGATTTCTTATACAGAGATGAAAGAAAGAAGAGAGAAAGGCCTGTGTTATTATTGTGATGAAGTTTTTAAACCAGGACATGTGTGCAAAGATAGACAACTATTTTTTGCTGAGAGTAGAAACAGATGAAGAAATTACAGAAATTCAAGAATTGGAGGATTTTGAGGAAGAAGGAATGGAAATATCCCTGAATGCATTACCAGGTTCAATATCTCATAACTCAATTAGAATAAAGGGTTTTGTCAAGAAATACTCAATCACTGTTCTAATTAACAGAGTACCCACAGTTTCCTCAACCCTGAGACTGCCATTCACTCAGGTATTAAAGTAGAGCAAGCACCAGTATTGAATGTGACAGTGGAAAATGGAGGAAGATTATATAGTAACTCTTTATACCCAGATTTTCAATGGGTGATGCAAGGGCAAACTTTTAAGGAAGACATGAGGTTATTACAAATTGGTGGATGTGACATGATATTAGGGATGGATTGGATGCAACAATTTAATCCAATACTATTTGATTTCAAAACACCAAAGCTGAACTTTAAGAGGAATGGGAAGAAGGTGGTACTGAAGGGGTAATCTGATGAGGCCAGAATTCAGATGATGAATGGAAATTCCTTTAAGAAGTTATTGAAAAATACTACACATGGATTTATGGGCCAATTATTTTCACTACAAACCATAGAAGGAAATGCCAGCAACACTAAAGAAACAGTCCCCCCTATCATATCTCAAATACTAACCGAGTATGTAGACATTTTTAAGGAACCAAAAGGGTTACCACTAAAAATAAGTCATGATCACCAAATTGTACTAAAAGAAGGAGCTATGACCACAAAACAAAGGCCCTATAGGGTGCCTTATTTTCAGAAGAATGAAATATAGAGATTGATTTAAGAAATGCTAGACTCGGGGGTGATTCAGACCAGTTAAAGTCCTTTCTCTTCTTCTATTTTACTAGTTAAGAATAAAGATGGATATTAGAGGTTTTTCATGGATTATAGAAGACTGAATGAAGCAACTATCAAAAACAAATTTCTAGTCCCAACCATTGAAGAACTTTTGGAAGAATTATATGGTGTTAAATATTTCTCAAAATTGGACTTAAGGTCAGGATACCATCAGATTAGAATGAGGAATGAGGACATTTTAAAAACAGCTTTCACCATACACTGTGGTCATTATGAGTTTAGAGTCATGCCTTTTGGTTTGACTAATGTATCAGCTACTTTCCAAGGACTCATGAATGAGGTTTTCAAACCTTATTTAAGAATATTTGTGTTGGTATTTTTTTTATGACATCTTGATGTTTAGTCACAGTTTACAGGATCACAGAGGTCACCCAAAATTAGTGCTACAAATGCTAAGAAAGCATCAACTCTTTGCTAAAAGGAATAAATGCAATTTTGC
Organism: Sambucus nigra; assembly: GCA_949130495.1. Classification (NCBI taxonomy): domain Eukaryota; kingdom Viridiplantae; phylum Streptophyta; class Magnoliopsida; order Dipsacales; family Adoxaceae; genus Sambucus; species Sambucus nigra. The sequence goes on along the minus strand of OX422218.1, from coordinate 117,760,538 downwards.
TCAAACCACTATGGAGTATTTAGGCCATATAATAAGCAATCAAGGTGTTTCAACTGATCCAACCAAAGTGGAATCTATGAAGTCTTGGCTAAGACCTATCCATATCAAGTCACTAAGGGGATTTCTATGTCTAACTGGGTTTTACAGGAGATTTATTCGAAACTATGGCATGATTGCCAAACCACTAACTGATCTATTGAAGAAAGATGCCTTTAATTGGAGTCAAGAAGTTGAGACAACTATTCAAGAGTTGAAGAAAGCCATGAGCACTTCACCAGTGATGGAACTGCCCAATTTCAAACAACCTTTTATGATTGAATCAGATGCTAGTAGCAAAGGGCTTGGAGCAGTCCTCATGAAAAATAAATAACCAATCACCTTATTGAGCAAAGCTTTGGGTCCTAGGGCCTTGGGGTTATCTGTTTATGAAAAAGAAATGCTGGCAATCATAATGGTTGTCACCAAGTGGAAGGACTACCTTATAGGGCACTACTTTATCATCTCTACTGATCACCAAAGTTTGAGGTTCTTTCAAGAGAAGAAAATTACTACCTTGTTGCAGCAGAAGTGGTTAACCAAAATATTAGGATTAGACTACAAAATCCAGTACAAGAGAGGGGCAGAGAATAGAGTAGTTGATGCACTCTCACGGAGACATAGTGAAAAGGCTATGCTGAGTGCTATCTTAGTATTACAACTAGTATGGATGAAAGATGTTATTATTAATAGCTATGAGGGTGATGAGCACATTAATAAGCTGGTATCTTAACTTCTGATTGATCCTAAATCTTCAAGTGAATATAAACTGGTACAAGGAATGTTAAAAATAAACAACAAACTGGTGGTGGGACAAGGTCAACAACTGAGGCAGAAATTACTAACAGAGATCCATGGGTCAGCTATTAGAGGCCACTCAGGTATTGAAGCTACTTATAGGAGGGATCAACAATATTTCTATTGACCACGGCTAAAGAGGGATGTCAAGAAGATGGTTATAGAATGCATAACATGTCAACAAAACAAGCAAGAGCACTGCTTATCCCCAGGGTTACTACAACCCCTCCCAATTCCCACCCAAGCTTGGGAATAAATCAGCATGGACTTTGTTGAGGGCTTACCTAAATCAGAAGGAATGGAAGTGGTGCTAGTGGTAGTTGATCGATTTACCAAATATTCCTATTTTCTACCTTGTAAACATCCCTACACTGCTGCAGAAATAGCTCAATTGTACTTAGACAACATCTACAAGTTGCATGGAATTCCTAAAAATATTATTTCAGATCGAGATAAAATTTTCACCAGTCAATTATGGGCCGAACTTTTCAAATTATTGGGCACTTAGCTTAACCTAAGCACAACTTATCATCCACAATCTGATGGCCAATCAGAAAGGGTGAATCAGTGCATAGAGAGTTACCTCAGGTGCATGTGTAGACAAAGACCAACAAAGTGGAGCAAGTGGCTCAGTCTAGCTGAGTGGTGGTACAATACTAACTACCACTTTATCTTGAAATGTTCTCCATTTGAAGCACTTTATCGATTTTCCCCTCCTCAGTGGTTTATTCTTACTGTTATTGATACTACAATAGCAGCAGTAGAAGATTTAATGAAAGAAAAACAATTGATGATCCAGTTATTAAGGGAGAACCTCACTCAAGATCAACATAGAGCTAAACACTATGCTAATAAGAAGAGGCAGGAAAGATCATTCAAGGTGGGATATCAAGTGTTTCTTAGGATTCAACCATATCGATAAACTAATGTAGCACTCAAAAGAAATATGAAGTCGGTTACTCGTTTCAATGGCCCTTTCTCAGTCACCAAGAAGATTGGAACAGTTGCATACCAACTACAACTACCTCAGGGTTAAAAAATTCACCATGTTTTCCTTGTATCATAGTTAAAAAAGAATATGGGACAACCAGCTACTCATTCAAACCAATTACCTTTGGTTGGAACAGATGGTCAGATTAGGGTGGAACCCATTTCTATTTTGGATAGACGTATGGTCAAGAGGGGAAATATTGCAGTTCCACAGGTTATAATTCAATGGTCGAGCTCAATTCCGGAGGACTCCACTTGGGAAGACTGGAGTTTCATTAGATCACAATTCCCAAATTTTACACCTTGAGAACAAGGTCATTTTTTATGGGGGAGGGAATTGTCATGAATAAGTCAATACGACAATGTTTAGTAGCTATTGAATTAGTAGCGGGAGTTGTTTTGAAAAGTAGTTATAGTTAGTTAGTTGTTAAGTTTTAGTTGGAGGTTTGTCAAAACAAATTAGACTAGTCAATCGTAGCCTTTGATCTGTAACAGACTCAATCTCATTTGGATTGAAGTCTATAAGTAGAGCAGCCTTGTAATTGTAAGTGCCATTATTTTGTTCTGATTAAAGTGTTAATACAATTTCTCTCAAATTTCCCAATTGTTAACCTGGTTTCTCAATTAATTGTAACACAAGCACTTTACTATTGGCCGAACTAGACGAGGCCTCAATGCTTAATGACACCGATATTGATTAGATCATTATCAACAAGTCATTGATTGATTTCAAGACATTCCCTCAACATATCAATGTTTCCAGCTATACAAGCCAAATACTCCAAATACGTTGTTGCAGTAATGGTCTCATTCTATTAAACATTTCAAACCCTTATTATATATACAATCCAATTTCTTTGGGAATGACCTCTCTTTATGTTCGAACCTACACCATCGCTATCGTCAAAAAAGGTTGACCCTTCATAATTATAAATTGATTCTGAAATGGCTACGTGTATTCTTATTTTGTTACTCATTTGGGGCCACTGACATAATCAATTTGGTTTCAATATCGGAGCCGTTTATTTTGTTTAATCAATTTTCAAATCGAATGAATCTTCTTATTCTTCTTTGGTTCAACATTTTTTGTTTTTATTTTGCGATTTGACCTTTTTCCCTAAATATCAAATCGATTTTGATTGATTTTTTTTAAAAATTTTATTGAGTCTCTATTGTTTTATTTATTTCTTTATTTTTGTTTTGGTTTTTTTATTATTATTTTTTTCATTTTGGCTATTGATTTACGATGTGATTTTTTTCATTCATTTGGACATAAATATATGTTGTAGAAGACCAAGAAAATGAACCAAATTTAATTTCATGGTAGGTTAAAGCACTTTCATAAAAGAAATGGAATCATTTTATTCATATCTAAGAGGAGAGTATAAGGATCTGACATTCTTGAATAGGTAGTGGAGTGAAAAAAATTATTGGAATATAAAGAAGTTAATGGTTGGTTAAATGACTTAAGACTATTGGATGTAAATTTAAGGAGTCATTTCCTATTCATATTATCTTTATTAAGTTTACAACTACCCTACCCTTCTATCTTTTACATTATCGATTTATTAAATTTATAGTTACGTTTTTTTCTTTTTACCTAATTTATCTCTTTTTGTATGTATAGGAGAAGGTTTTTGGATAAGTATGAAAAGAGGCTCTTTTAACTTCAAGGAATATTAAAAGTTGAAGAAAAACGCACATGGGTGTTCTCTTTTAAATCTTCAAGTTGAGCATGTATTGTTATAAATTAAATTTGTCCTCTATTTCGCATCTTCTTTTTTCCTCAAATGTTTATCTTCTATTTTTACGCAAAAGTTGAACAACTTATGTTCATTTACAGTGAAGATTGATCACTTTTTTGGGAATTCGTACCCCCAAGACATATTTTGTGTTTTGTCATTATGCATGCCTTTGTTAAGATCATAAGCCTCATGTACCTTAATAAACATATGTTGATTGATTAAATATAGTCGTGATGTTCATTCTCCAACTTATATAAATCTTGTTAATCAATATTGTTTTGCCAATCATAAAATCGGATATAAACTATAATGTTACATCGTGTTAAAAATAGTTTTTTCAAGAATCCAGGATGTTTAATTCTTCATGCAATCACAAAATCGTAAGTTCTTTATAACTATGATTAAAACTAACCTTTGTCCATTACAATTGATTGGAATAAGGTGACTTAAATGCTCCTGCCAAAGCTTCCTTTGAATCCCTTCTTGAATAGCCCAGAATTACTCTCTTATGTGCCCAGAATGTTTTTGAGAAAATATGAATAATGAGAATTTTGGATTTTCTCTCCCTCCTTAGAAACAGTGTGTATTGAGATGACTCTAGATGGTGTAGAGGTCTTTATTTATAAGGGAAAGAGGAACGGAATCCTAGTGGAGGTGGGACTCTCTTAAAGTCTCCCACTAATGCCACTAACCACCATGTGACTAACGGATAAGATTTACCCAATCTTTTATTATATTTATTTATCACATTCCTAATTAATTATCTAAAATTTATCAAGACCGCATAAATGGGAAATTTAAAATTTAATACAATTGAAATTAAATAATTAATTTCGTCACTTAACATTAATTTCCAACAGTCTCCCACTTGGTCTTAATAATTCGTATAATTAGATTAGGTATCATAAGGTCCACAATCATTGATAAATTTAGTTTGCTAAATCAAATGATTGATGGATGCGAGCCATGACGGTTCCATGCTATACAAGAGCATGGTTCCTTCCATGTACCACAACACTAATTATTCATTCAACTAAGCCTTTAATATTGGGTATCATAATGACCTCATTATGTCCGTTTGAATAAGGACTATTCCTATCAATAATAATTCATAATTATATGCATGCATTCACAAAAGACAGAAATAATAGAAATTAGAAACACTTTTATTGAATTCAAGTAATAGTGTGAAACAACTAAGCCAAAATAGCAATAATAATCTAACTAATCGAGACCCGTCTCTTTAACATGTTCCATAAAGGTCTTTAGAGATAGTCCTTTCGTAAGAGGATCTGTTATGTTATCACGCGTACTAATGTGATCAATTGACACTCTTTATTTCTGAACTTCTTCTTTAATTGATAGGTATTTCATCTCAATATGATTAGCAGCCTTAGTATACCTATCGTTCTTCGAGAAAAAGACTGCTGCGACATTATCACAATAAATTTCCAGCAGCTTAGATATTGACCCCATAATTCTAAGTCCTGAAATAAAGTTTCACAACCATAATCCATGATTTGTAGCTTCAAAGCAAGCTACGTATTCAGCCTCCATAGTAGATGATGCAATGACGCTTTGCTTAGCACTTTTCCATGAAATGGATCCTCCAGCCATAAGGAAGACATAACCTGAAGTGCTCTTCCTAATGTCAAGGCATCCCCCAAAATCTGAGTCTGAATAACCAATCACCTCAAGGTGATCAGTCTTCCGATATATGAGCATGTAATCCTTGGTCCCTTGTAGGTACCGCAACACTTTCTTTGCAGCTTTCCACTGGTAAATCTCCGGATTGCTTTGATATCTGCCTAGCATCCTAACGACAAAATTGATATTCGGTCTAGTGCAGACTTGTGCATACAACAAGCTCCCTACGAGAGAAGCATAATCCATGCCTTTCATGTGATTCCTTTCTAAATCACTTCTAGGGCATTGACTTAAGCTGAACTTATCCCCTTTCTGAAGTGGAACATTAATGGGATTGAAACTTTTTATGCTAAATCTTTCTAAAACTTTATTAATGTAAGATTTCTGAGACAATCCTAACATTCCTCGTGATCTATCCCAATATATTTCTATCCCGGTGATGAAGGATGCCTCACCTAAATCTTTCATTTCAAAGTTTTTAGAAAGGTACTTCTTGGTTTTACTTAATAAACCAAGATCACTACTGGTGATAAGTAAGTCGTCAATATATAGTACTAAAAACACAAACTTACTCCCACTGATCTTCAGGTATATGCACCGATCAACAGTGTTTTCCTTAAACCCAAAGGATGTAATATCATGGAACTTAATGTGCCATTGACGAGAAACTTGTTTTAGACCATATATTGACTTCTTTAACATACAGACCATGTTTTCCTTTCCTTCCTTTATGAAGCCTTGTGGCTGTTCCATGTCGACTTCTTATTCTAAACTCCCATTTAAAAAAGCTATTTTTACGTCCATTTGGTGCAACTCCAAATCATAATTAGCCACCAACGCTAATATGATTATTAATGAGTCCTTCATTGAAACTGGAGAGAATGTCTCATTATAATCAATGCCTTCTCGTTGATTAAAACCTTTAGCAACAAGTCTAGCTTTATGTCGTTCGATATTACCTTTTGAGTCAAGTTTGGTCTTAAAGATCCACTTGCACCCAACTCGTATTTATTCTTCTAGAAATTCGAACAACTTCCAAACTTTATTGTCATTCATAGATTTTATTTTTTCATTCATGGCATCAATCTATTTATCGAAATCATCACTATTTACATCTTTTTCATAAGAAACTGGATCATTAATATTCCTTATGTTAAATTCGATCTCTTGAAGGTATACCACATAATCATCCGGAATTGCAGATCTCATTTCTCTTTGAGATCTTCTTAATGGCACTTCCTGTGGTGCTTCAAAAGTTTCATCGGTTATAGTCTCATTATGTTGTTGTTCAGTTGGTTGATCATTCACTTGTTGTTCATTGTTATTGATTGGGTTAATAACCGGTTCAATAACTACATTAGGAACAACAGGTATGTTATGAACTCTGGGTATAGGAATTTTTACCCTGACTTCTCGAATGATTAACTCCCTTTCTTTTATACTCCCACTTACTTCACCTTCTTCAATGAATTTAGCATTTCCAGTTTCTATGATTCTAGTTGTATGATTTGGACAGTAGAATCTATATCCCTTTGACGTTTCTGGATACCCGATGAAATGACAAGATAATGTCCTAGGATCCAATTTCTTTTCATGAGGGTTATAGATTCTATCTCCCCATGGGCAGCACCACACACGTAAATACCTTAAATCAGGTTTCCATCCTTTCCAAAGTTCAAAAGGGGTTTTTGAAACTGACTTACTAGGAACCCTATTTAAGATGTGTATAGTGGTCTTTAATGCATGCGTCCACAAAAATGTAGGCAATTGGATCCTATTTATCATATTCTAACCATTTCTATAAGGGTACGATTACGCTTTTCAGCTACACCATTCTGCCAAGGTGATCCTGGCATTATGTATTGGGCGCAAATACCTAATTTTTCAAGGAGTTTAGCAAATGGGATGGAGCGTTTCCCTGACTCACCATATCTACCATAATATTCACCACCTCTATCAGACCTAATAATTTTTACCTTTTTGCCTAGTTTCCCCTCAACCAAATTAATGTATATTTCAACAATGTTCACAAACTGAGATTTATCATGCAACATGTACAAAATGCAATAATGTGAAAAATCATCTATAAAGGTGATGAAGTATTTTTCTCCATCAATGGATGGAATATCAAAAGGTCCACATAGGTCTGTATGTATTATTTCAAGTAGCTGGGTGCTTCTTCTGGCTCCTTTCTTTGTATGTTTGGTCTGTTTTCCTTTAATACAGTCCACACATACATCATAATTGGCCCAAACCATGTTATGGAATATTCCATATTTAATGAGCCTTTCAATTCTCCGCTTGGATATGTGCCCTAATCTTTTATGCCACAAATAAGCAGATTTTTCATCATTAAGTGTACGTTTCGTACCAACATTAGGATGCAGGGTCACAAGGGTTTCAAAAAAATTCTTTTCAAGATTCAATTGATATAAACCATCTAATAAAAATCCAGAACCAACATTATTAGAATTTTTAATCAAACCAAAACCATTGTACTTAAATTCAATCGCAAAACCGTCTAAAGCAAGTTTGGAAACATAAATTAAATTCCTAAAAACCGTGGGAACATAAAAAGTTTCTTGCAAATCTAAAATAAATTCAGTGCTTAAAATCAGGCGAAAGACTCCAATAGCTTATATTTTAGCTTTCGCTTTATTGCCCATGTAGAGAAAATACTCATTTGGATTTGTTTTGCGGATCAAAGTGAAGCCCTGCATCGAATTAGAAACATGACACATAGAGCCAGAATCAATCCACCAAGTGTTAGAAGGAGCGTTAATAAGGTTTGATTCGAAACAAACATAAATAAATAGATTACCTTTTTTCTCGAATCGGACCTTTCGTTTATGACAATCCCTCTGAAAATGGCCCTTCTTTTTACAGAAGTGACACTTGTCGTTCTTTTCCTTCTTCATAGCAACAGTTGATGGTTAAGCTTGATGAGACGGCCCAGGACCTTTCTTAATGCCCTTGTCAAACTTCTTCTTAAAACCAACTCCTTTGACTGTCACATTTTCCTCCTGTCCCTTAGTCACATGGCCATTCTGTTGCTTAAGCCTTCATTCCTCCTGTACCAACTTGCTTTGTAAATCATTTACATTCCACTTATTTTTTATAGTGTAGTAATTGATTTAGAAAGGCCCATACTCAGGAGGTTGGGAGTTTAGGACGAATTGGATGAGAAAAGACTCATCCACTGTCATGCCCAAAACTCTAAGTCTAACAGACAGATTGGTCATCTCTATAATATGCTCATTCATGGTTCGAGTACCATCGAACCTCATAGTGGTCAGGTCAGCCATCAGTTTCCCAGCAAGGGATTTATCAGCAGTGCAAAAGTGTTCCTTAATGTTGTTCAAATACTCTTTTGCTTTCGTAGTTTCAGGTAGGGAGGTCTTAATGTTAGCAGCAATGCACATTCACATAAACATAAGGGCCAGCCTATTGGATCGAGACCATGCTTCATGGATAATAATTTCATCCTCGCTACTGGCATCAATAATAGCAACGGGTTCATCACACATAATTTCCATGTCCAGGTCGATAACCCCTAGGCTGAACTCAATTTGCTCATTCCATTCAGAAAAATTAGTTCCATCAAATTTGGAATAAGACTGAGCTTGCGAATACAGGTTAAGGGGAACTGCAATTAATAACAATGTTCACAAATTAAATTTTCACACACAACAAAATTGCAAGGGTCGAATATTGAATTGTTGACTATAAATTTTGGCATATTTCATTTATAATCTGAATATCACGGAATCTGTGTTAATCATCACATAATATTCAGATTGTAAAGATATATTACCCTATAATTCATTTATCATGGTACCATAATTTTGGCATTTGTGTTTATTGCCTAAACATTTAATACCATGATTAATGGACTTAATGTCAACTTTTCTGTTTTCACAAAATCAGTTCTAATGTTGTTCAATTCAGAAATTAGCATGTGTTGCACCTTAATCCAATTTTATAACTAACATTATAATAAACCTTTAATGAATGTAAGTGTATTATTCGTACATGCAGTCTCAACCTGTGTTTTGCCTTTGACTTAACTCAAATGAATAATTGCTTACATGTCCCAATTTAAATATAGTTAATCATGCATTAAATATTAACTATAATACGTAATATATCAGTAATTACAAAGATACCAATAGTAGCTTAAATGCCTCAAAAAACAGAATTGCCCAGGTATAGTAAAAAACACATAATTCATGAATTTTGTCAAAAATGGCAAAAATGAGTTTTCACCATAGAATTGAAGTAAAACATGCCAGAAACCAAAACTTTTTGCGGAACGTTAATATCAATTTTCTGTAAAGATTTATAAGCCCTGAGATTATTTCCTAAAATATCAAAAACGGGGTTTTGAGGGCCTTAACGGACTCGGATTGTCGAAAAACACATTATATCAAGGCCCAAGGCGGTGAAATTCGATCCTTGGCCCATTTCCAGTCAACATATCAAGTTTCAAATTAATCGGACACCAAAAATTTCGAAAATACTATTCATCGCGTCAAAAAAAAATCTCCTGGAATCTGTTTGCGTCAAATCACAGTTTCCACTTAATTAATCTTAAAAATAGATTCGTTTTCTTATCATGAATAATAAAAGTGTTTTCCAGATTGCTTACACAATTTGAAATAATAAATAATGCTAACGACATATTAGGGTTCTAATAACACGAAAAGGGGTTGAACAATAATTGAACATTTATCATAAAATAAGGACCGTGTGCATTAATTTCGTTCTTAATATCATACATTACACAAATCAGAACTACCATATGTATGATATGAGATTTCTTAAAAACTCCAGATTTCCAGATTTTTTTTTAAAAAAAAAAATCCAGAATTCCAGTTTTCCAGATTCATCAAATAAAAATTCCAGATTTCCAGATTTTCAAATATCATAAATCAGAATTGTTATAAAGAAATTTTCATTAACGGAAAACATGAGATTATAAATCGAAAGCTCTGATACCACATGTTAGTCCATACTGTTTTTTCAATCATAAAACCGAATATAAACTATAATGTTACATCATGTTAAAAACAGTTTTGTCATGAATCCAGGATGTTTAATTCTTCATGCAATCACAAAATCGTAAGTTCTTTATAACTATAATCAAAACTAACATTTGTCCATTGCAATTGATTGGAATAAGGTGACTTAAATGCTCCTGTCAAAGCTTCCTTTGAATCCCTTCTTGAATAGCCCATAATTACTCTCTTATGTGCCCAGAATATTTGTGAGAAAATAGGAATAATGAGAATTTTGACTTTTCTCTCCCTCCTTAGAAACAATGTGTATTGAGATGACTCTAGATGATGTAGAGGTCTCTATTTATAAGGGGAAGAGGAACGAAATCCTAGTGGAGTGGGACTCTTTTAAAGTCTCCCACTAATGCCACTAACCATCATGTGACTAACGGATAAGATTTACCCAATCTTTTAATATCTTTATTTATCACATTCCTAATTAATTATATAACATTTATCAAGACCACACAAATGGGAAATTCAAAATTTAATAGAATTGAAATTAAATAATTAATTCCGTCACTTAACATTAATTTCTAACAAATCTCTCTCTCCTTCCCCTTGAATGTGTATAATTTTTATTGACATGGTGCTTAATAAATTATCTTAGAGGTTATGATTCTTTCTTATGGACTAATATTTTGGTAAGACTTTTTTAGTTGCTTCATTCATGGTGTTGATACCAAAATTAGTATGCTGATGTGGACGAATAATAAGAAGACACGTGTCAATCTACATGGCACAATAGCAACGAGGAAGATCATTCCCCCGACCAATATACTCACTCCGAGCAACAGGTGTACTCCGAGGAACACCAGCCCTCCGAGGAACTCTTGTCCTCCGAGGAACTCCAGCGCTCCGAGGAACTCTTGGACGATGAGCAACTAAGGCGGTTCGAGCTGCATCTCGACCACAGCATTGATTGCCAAATAATCAACAGTTCAACTATTCATTGAATGCTTATCATCTTGACGCACACGCTTGAAGAGCATTAAATGAGTTACCCTTTCATATGTATATCATTTAATATATCACCCTTTCATGTACAGCCTAAGGGCTATAAATACCTTGTATCACCCTCATTCAAGGGGATCGGGAATGTCTTGATAGCACTTGTAATTGAGAATTCCCAAACACTCAGCAATAACATAACAGTGGACGTAGGCCATTCAAATAAGGCTGAACCACTTTAAAATCTTTTATCTCATTTATTTATCTGTGATTGAATAATTAGAGTAATCTAATTTTTTACATTAACAGATTGGCGCCATCTGTGGGAACGATTTGTTATTATCGTTTTTCACCAAAAATCATTCATCATCAATGGCGGATAATCCAGAATCTAGCAATCGAAACACTGGAAATGCTGGAAATCCTCCAAATCCCTCTGCACCTCCAGATCTGGCTGGAATTATGACGAATCTGGCTCAAGGACAAACCGCCATGCAAGAAACAATGCGTCAACTCATACAAACCCTTCATGGCGGTGCACCTTCACGTTCAGGACAGCGAAGTGGTCAGAGGCAAACCTATTTACTTTCTTCACGATCCAGGCGTACTGAGTCATATTGTAATGAGGAATCTGATGATTTTTCTTATCAACCTGGGCGAACTTCGTCAATAAGGGCTACATATACTGATCAACGTATCACTCTCTCTCCAGAAAGACCCAGTGCCTTGGAAAGACTGAGTAGGGTGTCTCCTTTCAGTCGATTAGGCCCTAGGAGGAATAAGAGTCCACCTAAGACCATGTCGAGGAGTTTTCGACGACCATCAGATCTAAGAGAAGGATTAGCACAATCACGACCAGTTGCTCGTCAAGATAGATCTCAAGAGGCCACATCAGAACAATCAATTGCTCGGACTAATAAGCCCGAGGAAGGAAACGATGCGTGGAAGGGTTCCATTCAGCGCTTAGAGGATAGATTGGGAGAAATGGCTAAGGCGAAGAATCCCTTACAACGAACTTTTGTTCAAGGGACACCTTTTGTCCAGGCCATTGTGGGTTTTCCTACCCCGTCGAAGTTTAAAGCACCAGTAGTGACCCCCAAATATGATGGAAAAACAGATCATGTTCTACACATAGAGCAATATCAAGTTGCTGCCGACATATATGCTGTCCCCGACGAGATGAGATGCAGAGCATTCTCGGGAACTCTTATTGGATCTGCTCAGATATGGTACAACAATCTTCCTCGGGGAAAGATTTCAACTTTCTTTCAGTTGGCCGAGTTGTTCATTGGCAATTTCTATTTTGGAGCAAAGCCAGTAAAAAGAGTAAAACACTTGTTAAGTGTTAGACGAAAACCTGGTGAGAGTACTAGAGATTACATAACTCGTTTCAATAACGAGAAGCTAGAAGTCATAGATTATGAAGAAAAGACAGCAATCACCGCCTTGATGAGTGGGTTGTTACCTAACAAGTTGTACTACACTTTGGCCAAAGATCCACCTACAACTATGTCAGAGTTGATGGCAAAAGCGGCCAAAATCATGAATGCCGAGGAGGCTATGGCTGCGAAGAAGAACATGGATAAGGAGACCAAGGTGGAAGTCGACAAATCTAAGAAGAAAGAGCATAAGGGCAATGGCGGTGACAAGCATTCCAAGAATAATAAATCGTCATGGGAAGTCCTGAAGCAATTCAATAATTATACTCCTTTGAAAATGGGTATTAATCATGTCTTAGAAGAAATCAAGAATAACGAGGAAGTAAAGTGTCCAAAGAAACTGAGGTCAGACTCTGACCTGAGGAACGGGGATAAATATTGTGAGTTCCATAAGGATCACGACCATATGACCAAAAATTGCATAGCTCTTCAGAACGAGATTGAAACACTCATCCGAAGAGGGAAACTAGCGAAGTATGTTGATCGGGGAGGCGAAAGAAGAAATAATGACCGAACTAGAGAAAGGTCTAGATCTCCTCGTCGAGCAGAGGAGAAAAAGAAAAGGGATCATGAAGATGATACAGAAGATGACCCCGATCTTCCCAAGAAACCAAGGCAACCAAAACGAGAGGTATTTTCAATACGCTTTGGGTCATTTGATTGTAATGTCATTACAGGTGGAGATGCAGGAGGAGGAGACCTTACTGCAGAAAGAAAATCTTACCTCGGTGAGGCTCAAGATTGCTCATACATTCAGCGAATAAATTTAGCTGAAGAGGATCGCCCGAGGAAGGTAAACAAAGAGAAGCTGGTCATCGGTTTTTCAAAAAATGACCTAGCAGGTGTTCTTTACCCTCACAACGACCCTTTGGTGATCAAAATGAGAATGAAAGAAATAGTGATTTCAAGGGTGCTGGTAGACAATGGTAGTTCGGCAGACATCATGTACTATTTATGCTTTGACAGTTTAAATTTGAAATTATCTCAATTGGAACCTTATCACAGACCTCTTCTGGGTTTTGCTGGCGAGAAAGTTTTTCCACTTGGGATGATCAAGTTGGATATATTCATTGGAACTTGGCCTGCTTGTCGAACAGAGAGAATACGCTTCTTTTTTATGGATAAGAATGTGCAGTCAGCTTACAACATCATCATGGGAAGAGTTGGTTTGAAGAAGTTCGAAGCAGTCCCATCTACAGTACATCAGTGCTTAAAATTCCCTATAAATTTCGGAGTAGGAATTGTGAAAGGTGATCAGAAAGTAGCTCGGGAATGCTATTATTCGTCTGCCGAGCAAGAGGAGATTGAAGAGTCAAGGAAAAAGACTACTACCTACCAGGTGGATGAAGGAACAAAAATTGAAACACTCGATCCTAGAGATGAATCCCAACTTGTAAAAGGAGAGGTGGTGGAATCTACAGAAAATGTTATTTTGGACGACGAGCATCCTGAACGAGTAACCCAGATAGGTTCGTCGTTAGATGCTTCAATAAAACAGGAGTTGATAACTTTCTTGAGAAATAGGAAGAAAACCTTTGCGTGGAGTCATGAAGACATGCCAGGAATAGATCCAAACTTCTTATGTCACGAGCTCAATGTGAATAAGGAGATCAAGCCTGTAAAGCAGAGAAGAAGAGTATTTAGTCCCGAGAAGAATCAAGCTATATAAGAGGAGGTCGACAAGCTCCAGAAAGCCCAATTCATTGAAGATGTGAAGTATCCACACTGGTTGGAAAATGTGGTGATGGTGAAGAAGAAAAACAATAAATGGAGAATGTGTGTTCATTTCACTGACCTCAATAAGGCATGCCCAAAGGATCATTTTCCATTGCCCAGAATTGATCAACTAGTGGATGCTACCTCGGGACACGAGCTACTCAGCTTCATGGATGGTTACTCTGGTTACAACCAGATCAAAATGAAACCTGAAGACAGGCAAAGTACTTCTTTTTATTACCCCTAGGGGAACTTATTGTTATAATGTTATGCCTTTTGGTTTGAAAAATGCAGGAGCGACATACCAGCGGCTGATGAACAAGGTTTTTGCCGAACAAATCAGTTGCAATATGGAAGTCTATGTCGATGATATGCTGACAAAAAGCAAGAAAGCTGCTGATCATCTAGTTGACTTAGGTCAGACCTTTGATCAACTGGATAAATACCAGATGAAGCTCAACCCGATGAAGTGCACATTTGGAATACGAGAAGGAATGTTCCTCGGGTACATCGTCAACCAGCGAGGCATTGAGGCAAATCCAGCAAAGATCAAAGCTCTTTTAGGGTTGCGATCTCCAACGACGAAGAAAGAGGTGCAGAGTCTTACAGGACGAGTTACAGCGCTCAACAGATTTGTATCCCGAGAAACTGATAGATGCCTCCCATTCTTCATAACACTTCGAAAAACTTTCGAGTGGAATGATGAATGTGAAAAAGCCTTTCAAGACTTGAAGAAATATCTGGGAGCACCTCCACTGTTGTCCAGGCCAGTAATGGGAGAAAAATTTTACTTGTACCTGGCAGTATCAGAGAATGCAGTCAGCTCGGCATTGATCAAATGGAGAATGGAATCCAGAAGCCAATTTATTACACAAGTAAGGCTTTTCGAGGTGCAGATATCAGGTAACCGAAGCTGGAAAAATTGGCATTGACATTAATTGAAGTAAGTAGAAGAATAAGGCCTTATTTCCAGGCCCATACCATCGTCGTATATACCGACATGCCATTGAGACAAGACCTTCATAAGCCAGAAAAATCAGGAAGACTGATGTATTGGGCAATAGAGCTCGGTGAATATGATATTGTGTATGAACCCAGATCGTCATTAAAAGGGCAGGCTGTAGAAGACTTTATAGCAGAATTTACATATCCTGATACCCCCGAGGAACAAAAGTTACTCGCTGACCAATCTGTGGATGTTATAGGATCAACATACATAAGTCCAGATCAACTTCGGTTGGTAAAAGGACTTGTGGATGTAGAAAGATCATCAAATTCAAACCCAGACCAACTCCGGTTGGTAAAAGGGCGAGAAGGGATGGTCGACGAGGAGCGAAAAATACTAGGGGAGCATGAAAGGAAACAGCAGATATTTCACCGAGGAACTCTGTCAGATAAGAAATTTAAAGACGAGTTACCTACATGGAGATTATATGTAGATGGGTCATCTTGCACAACATGTTGTGGGGCAGGGATTGTTTTGAACACCCCAGACGAAATTGACGTGGAATATGCCTTACGATTCCAATTCAAAGCTTCCAATAATGAGGCTGAGTATGAAGCCTTGATAGCAGGTCTTAATTTAGCAAAGATTATGGAAGCGCAACAAGTGATGGTATTTAGTGACTCTCAATTAATTGTGAATCAGATGATGGGAACGTATGCAGTTAAAGGAGAATTAATGGTCAAGTATCATGCAAAGGCGATAGAGTTGTTGGCAGAATTTGATGCCATTCAATTGATCAGAATACCAAGAATGGAGAATGCACGAGCAGACGCACTGGCCCGACTAGCATCAGCTACTCGTACCGAGTTGCGAAGAACGTTACCAATTGAAGTATTAGAAAGTCGGAGCATAGATGAAGACTTGATGATGAATGTTATTACCCTTGATTTAGGACCATCTTGGATGGATCCCATCAGGGCATATATTGAGGAGGGAGAATTGCCAGAGGATAAGCTCGATGCAAAGAAATTGAAGTTTAAAGCGGCTCGGTATGTACTAACTAATGGTGTTTTGTATAGACAAGGAATTATGGTGGGTTTGCAGAGATGTGTACATCCCTCCGAGGTGAAGGAATTGATTGAAGAGATCCATGAAGGATCTTGTGGAGCACATGTAGCAGGTCAGACACTTTTACAAAGAGTGATGACGCAGGGGTACTACTGGCCAACGATGAGGGATGATTGTATAGCCTATGCCAAAAGATGTAATAAATGCCAACGTTTTTCCTCCATCCGACGAACTCCACAAGCATTGTTGACACCCATAACTTCCCCTTGGCCTTTTGCCATGTGGGGAATGGATTTGGTTGGACCACTGCCAACGACCCGAGGAAGATTCAAGTACCTCGTCGTCGCAGTGGATTATTTTACTAAGTGGGTAGAAGCTGAGCCTCTGATTGATATGACATACGAGAAGGTGTACCAATTCATTTGGAAGAACATCATCTGCCGATATGGTCTCCCTCATGCCTTCATCACAGACCATGGAACACAATTCGATAATGAGGAGTTTGCCGCTTATTGTCATCAGTCAAACATTTTGAAGGTTCATTCAGCACCAGGCCATCCTCAAAGCAATGGGCAGACTGAAGTGACGAACAAAACATTATTAAATGATTTGAAGAAAAGGCTAAGTGAGGCTAAAGCTAATTGGATTAATGAGCTACAGTCAGTATTGTGGGCTTACCGAACAACTCCCCGAGCAGCGACTGGAGAATCACCATATATGCTGGCATTTGGAAGTGAGGTTGTAATACCTGCCGAGTTGGGTCTTCCAACACACAGAGTGCTGAATTTCAATTCCCCAGTCAGTGACCTGATGAGGAGATTAGATTTGAACATGCTCGAGGAAGTTAGAGAAGAGGCAGCCATTAGGAATGCTGCTTATCAACAGCGAACAGCCCTGTTCTACAACAAGAGGGTAAAAAAATGCGACTTAAAAGAAGGAGATTACGTGCTAAAGAAGGTCATTTAGAAGCACAATAAGTTGGAAGCAAACTGGCACGAACCTTACCGAGTTACTGCAGTTGTCCGACCAGGAACTTACCGAATATCAACTCTAGAAGGAGAAGAATTTAAGAATGCATGGAATGCTGAACACCTACGCAAGTATTATCAGTGATGTAAAATGTAAAGCAGTTCCATCAATATGAATAAAACGATGATATTTCACAATCTTCTCTCCTTTTATTGAAAGTTTTTCGGGGAATACTAGTGTGTTTAACACTACGCTGCTCGGTACGCAACGCTGCTCGGCAGTAAAAAGAAGATGATAGTTCAAACCCACGACCAACTAAGGTTGGTAAAAGGGCGAGAACAAACTACACTCCTTTGGTTAGGAGGCGTACACTAGCGTGACCAACTAAGGTTGGTAAAAGAACTAGTGGACATGATAGTTCAAACCCACGACTAACTAAGGTTGGTAAAAGGGCGAGAACAAACTACACTCCTTTGGTTAGGAGGCGTACACTAGCGTGACCAACTAAGGTTGGTAAAAGAACTAGTGGACATGATAGTTCAAACCCACGACCAACTCCGGTTGGTAAAAGGGCGAGAACAAACTACACTCCTTTGGTTAGGAGGCGTACACTAGCGTGACCAACTAAGGTTGGTAAAAGAACTAGTGGACATGATAGTTCAAACCCACGACCAACTCCGGTTGGTAAAAGGGCGAGAACAAAAGATGATCGACGAAAGGCCAATCTCGGTTGGTCGGGAAACAAGACATTCTCTCAAATGCCAACTTATGTTGGTCGGGAAGTAAGTTTATTACATAAAAGTTCATCGGAGAACAAATATTCCAAACTGAACCAAGTATAGTTGGTCGGGGATAAAAACCCACTGACTGTAGTTGGTCGACGAGGAAAAATCTTTGACCTTGGTTGGTCGGGTACATTTTATGAAAAAGACAAAGTTTACCAAGTATAGCTGGTCGGGGATAAAAACCCATTAACTATAATTGGTCGATGAGCTCAATTTAACAACCTTGGTTGGTTGGAAGAATTTTTAACATTTTTATACTCATTACTTTATTATTAAGTGATCGAGCAACATTACTTGTAATTTTTTATTACTAAGTTGGTCGAGGAACCATAAAATATTGTTATGCAAGCACAAATATAGAGTGTCTGATAATCACAAGACAATAGCAATACAGATTTGCAAATAGAAAATGAAAGACTTTCATTACAATTCAAAACGAATTACAAGTTACATATGTGTACTAACTATTACATTGAGATCCATACTCTATTGGTTTCTTTCCCTCTGCTTTTGAAATAGGTTCCTCGCCAGCAGGCGGATCATTTAAAGTCTGAGGAGAGTTAATAAAGTTCAAGTCCTTCAGCATCCCAACGTTCATCACAGAAGGTATGTCCAGTAGATGCTCGGGACGAGATACCTCGATCTGAGAATGAAGATTGTAGTCACCAAGGTATTTTGAAATTAAGCTCCGAGGAATGGCACGAGCTGGGATCCATTCCATGTCCAATTTATAAGGTGGCACAGGCAAGTCTAGTAGCCCAGGAGCATGATAATCCCATAAATAATGGCCCTGCTCTAGTTTTAATACACCCAGGGCGTTCAACCATCCTTATTTATAACCTTCATTATTGGCATTTTCAAGGCGAGCATCCAAGTGACAAAGGGCCTCGTTGTAGCCTGCCATCCAGAACTCACGAGGTTGTTTGTGGAATTGGAAAGTTATTCTCTCTAACTGCTTATGAAGGTTCCTGGCAAAAACATCCTTATTATTCAGAGCAGACTTTGTCGAAGCAAGTTGATCCTCCAAAGTTTGGATTTTCTTGGACATTTCAGACAAAGCCCGATCTTTTGCATTCAATTGGAACGCCTGAGTTTCCACTGTTGACCGAGTACGAGCTTCTTCAACATTACGACTAAGAGCTCTTGATCCTCCCCGAGCAGGTCGAGAACTTAGTTCCTCGACAACATTCTGAGCAGCTCTTCCTCGACCACGAGAACCTCTTCCTCGTCCCCGAGTAGCAGGAGAAGTACCAGATCTTCTCAAGATATCCAACTCTTGCCTTAATTTGGGATTCTCAACCTCTAGAAAAGAAAATCCCTCGTCAGTCACTGGGATTACAGCTGTTGAAGAAGATGCTGCAGACTTATACTGTGCCAGCTCTTTCTACAAATTGTTATTTTCTTGCTCTAGCAGCTCGGCAATCTGTCTACAAGCTTCAACTTCACCCTTTAGGGTTCTCTCCCTGACATCGTACCCAGCAAGGATCTTTTTGTGGCCTGTATCGGCAGAAAGCTGTTGATACCTCTTTTCATACCCCTCATGCATAAGGGCAGTTGATTCTTTGTACTGAGTCTGAAGATCTTCTAGAGTATATTGAAGCTCCTCGATCATGTCATAGTAAGCCACGTTATTGGCCACAACTCGATCAAGTAAGCCTTTCAGGTATTGATAAGCTTCTACCGCCTGCTCTGAAACATCATGGCTGAGGATGTCAACAACTTCTGATACACTCAATTCTGTGTGACCAGCCTTATAATATTCATGGCATTGCTGCATCAGCTTAGTGTCATTAGCAGATATCATATCCATCCTGGCCAGAAACTAGCAAAGAAAGAAAAAGTGATCATTAAAAAGAAGACCAAGACAGAGTGCAGATAGAGAAGAGACAATCATATGGAAGAAGAGAAATCAAATTTTATTAGATCATAAGGCAAAGTTACAAAGATCTGGGATACAAAGTACAAGTAAAAGGAAAAATAAAAGATAATACCGAACAACTTCACACCTTTTCCTTGTCTCCCAAAACTATCTCGGGAGGCTGGGACGAGGAGCTTGGTTGCTCGGTGGGAACAATAATCTGATCGGCTGGAGTTGGGATTTGTTCAGGAGGAGTAGGCAAAGAAGAAATCTCCTCAGTAGATGTCTGGTTGGGTTGTGTAGCAATGACTTGATCACCCACTATCAGTGAAGACTCCTCGGATGCAGCTTCATCCTCTTCTTCATCTTCAATAGCTCGAGGAGGACCAGGAAGATGTTGTTGAAATAGTTCAGAGTCCTCGCTCACCTTCAATTCTTGCAAGGCAGCAACCCAACCATCTCGGAAGTATTTCAAACTCCCATACTGCACCTGAGCCATCATTGCAGCTACCCCCTATCCCATCCTTTGTCCCAACCGGTTCGAAAGGATTTTTTAACAGCCATTTTTCTCTTCATTTTCTCCGAGGAGAGCTTCTCGGATAGAAGATCCTCGGTGGCTTTCAATTTGGCCTCCACCTCCTCTTTCTGGCGATTTACTTCTCGCAGAAGGGACAGCTCTTCCTCGGCCGATTTCAACTTATTCTCAAGCTCCCCAAAATTTGTGAGCTTCTCAGCGTATTTTTTATTCACTCTCTCCAAGTCCTTCACCTTCTTTCCCAACTGCACTTTTTCTGCCTCAGACGCAGTCAACTTCTTCTCCCATTCACCCTTATCCTCGTCGTATTTTTGACGAGATTCCTTCAGAGATTGGGCCAAACCCACAAAGGCATCCTCCACTCCAGACAAGGAGCTAGAAGCCTTGAGTGCTTCATCTTTCTTCACTATGGTGTTAAAACAACTCATCAGCTGAAAAAGAAGGTAACGATAAGTCAATGCCGAGATACATGAATTGATGTAAAGAAAGAAAAATTCAAGATAAGAGAAACTTACTGAAGTAATGTGACGAGTAGCTAGGGATGTCAGCATGTCCCTAGACATGTTTTCTTCTATCCCTTGGACTTCAGGAACAGCCCAAGTCTTTACCGAGCTCATCGCAGAACTCGGGAGAATAATGGTTGGAACACTAGCTCCACTAGCTTGGAGCTGGGGAATGATTTCAGTAAAAGTGATCGAGGAGGATTTCTTCAATCTCCTCAATGGCACTTCAGCAGTTTCAACCAAAGAACTTTTGGTTGGGACCACTTCCACAGATGCACTTTTCTTTCTCGGAGCCACTGGAGGCTTCTCGGCAGCCTTCTGAGGAGCAACAAAAGGGGCAGCATCTACTTTCTTTGTCCCCTTTGGTACCTCAACCTTGTTTCTCTTTCCATCTACAGCAGAGGAAGACTCCTCGAAGATAGCAGGAACTCTTCTCTTGCCCATCTTATGACTTAAAGGAATGTGAGATTCTGGTGAAGATTCCTCAAAAGCTGGTAATGGGTCACTAACGCTGACCACAGGACGAGCAGTAAAGGATGATGTGTAGCTCCTGTACTGCAACAAATATGAAGCAGACCTGATGTGCTCGTCTGCAACTCTTCGATGCAAATTCCAGATATGTTTCAAATGTTTAATATTTACTTCTGATTCTTTTGGAGTTTTTCTCTTGCTGTCGACTGCAAACAAATGCATTGTGAAATATCAGTCATACATTTTGTCAAACACAATGAAATCATGATTTCAAAAATAAAATAAGATGAAAATAACCTATCCCATTGCCATATGGGGGGCATCTGGGACCCTCATATACTGCATCTCCAACCATAGGGGCATGTTGCCAATTTTTTATGACTACCCCGTGTTCAAAATAATCCCTGTTTGCATCAGGGAGGTTTACTACTAAGGCCCTATTCAAAAACCTAGTTTTTAAATAAAGAACATTGTCTAAAAAAGCCCATCTATAGCAGTACATAATCTCAGGAATTCCTATACGAGTTCCATGAGTCTGATTTAACCTATACACCCCATTAACTATTCTCCATGTGTTGGGGGCTATTTTTGCAGGGACAACATCGAAATACTGACAAAACTCTAAACACAAAGGGTTTGGTGGAAAAGAAAATCCACATTCAGTAATAAAGAGGCTAGGGAACCAATGTCCCTCAGCCAAATTAAAATAAGTTGAAGGCTCAGAAAGACTCTCCAAAGTTACCCAAGAAGGAATAGAAAAGTCAGAACGGAACTTCTCAAGAGATTCGATAATATAAACCATGGTGAACAAAAAGAAATGAAGAAGAAGGAAGAAAATCTTACAGGAAAAAGGAGATCTGTTGACAAACAAACGAAGAAAGGGATGAACGCACAGGAGAGAGAAAAGCTATAGAAAACTCGAAAGCAGAAATTGAAAAGGTAGAAGACGATGGGATTGCCTCTGAAGCTTAAATACTTTTCCTTGGGAAACGACGAAAGAAATGATTACAAAAAGGAAACTATTGCGCTACCGGCGGCTAGAAGGACAAAAAGTGCACGAAGATCGAAGCGCTTATAAAAATGCAAAAAGGCGGATTCTGCGAATTTGGAAGGAAATTCAAATACGAAGAAAAGGCTCCCAAAACCCAGGAAGGTCATTTAATATTGCCATATACCGAGAAAGAATTTTCCATACTCCTCAAAGTTCGAAATATGAAACATTGGGGGCCTCTGTTGATACCAAAATTAGTATGCTGATGTGGACGAATAATAAGAAGACACGTGTCAATCTACGTGGCACAATAGCAACGAGGAAGATCATTCCCCTGACCAACATACTCACTCCGAGCAACAGGTGTACTCCGAGGAACACCAGCCCTCCGAGGAACTCTTGTCCTCCGAGGAACTCTAGCGCTCCGAGGAACTCTTGGACGATGAGGAACTAAGGCGGTTCGAGCTGCATCTCGACCACAGCATTGATTGCCAGATAATCAACAGTTCAACTATTCATTGAATGCTTATCATCTTGACGCACACGCTTAAAGAGCATTAAAGGAGTTACCCTTTCATATGTATATCATCTAATGTATCACCCTTTCATGTACAGCATAGGGCTATAAATACCTTGTATCACCCTCATTCAAGGGGACCGGGAATTTCTTGATAGCACTTGTAATTGAGAATTCCCAAACACTCAGCAATAACATAACAGTGGACGTAGGCCATTCAAATAAGGCTGGACCACTTTAAAATCTTTTGTCTCATTTATTTATCTGTGATTGAATAATTAGAGTAATCTAATTTTTTACATCAACACATGGATTAAATGCTCAAAATTTAAAGAGTGGGTTTCTTAGAGTAGTTCTTGACATACACCTAGCCAAAAAAAAATAAGGCATCGTGGCTTATTAATAATTCTCAATCCTTCATACCGACTACTATATATTAGCTTTCTAATAATCTACATGTACATATTTATGACTTCATAAGATCTATATATTTACCCCCGTACATCGTGCGAGTTGTATGCTAGTATGATAGTATTAGAGGAGTCAATGAGGCTTTAATACTGACTATCTTTCTCGCTCTCATCTTTAACACTGTGTTCTTTGAAACAAAAAAAAAATAGATAAATTATTATAAAACGCTCTACATGAGCTTTTAATGTGAAACTCCTTTAGAGGACATACATGGCAACTCTCAAATTTTATTATTTCCTCTCATTTTTTACACTCTACTCCCCATCCATTTACTAATGTTGCTACTCTCTCGCTTCCCAACATCTTTATGTGTATTTGTCCTTTCCTCTTTTTTATTCTCTCTCCTCCTACATTTTTTTACTCGTTTATCTCTTTTCCATGTGTATATATCCTTTCACCTTCATTTTGAAGAAAATCTCGACCATATCTCTTCCTCTCCCTCTCCAAGTCAATAAAAATAATAAAAAATATAGGATCAAATATAAAAAAGTTCCTCAAATATTTTTTAATACACATTTAGTCCAAACCTTTTATTTTGTACCAAAAAGTTCCTTATTATTTTATTTTTAAAGGACCGCGCCAGAGGCATAGTGAAAGACTTTTTTGAGCAAAATAAAAAGGCTTGGACTAAACGTGTATTAAAAAATGTTAGAGGGACTATTTGGTATATGCCCCAAAAATATAAACTTATGACCATATTTATTTTTAAAGTAGCCCCATTTAGTTTTTGGATAGTATGATTTAAGTATTACAAGTAGAATAAAAATAAAATTTGATCTTTTTAATAATTTATGAAAATATTAGTTGTCATAATTTCACCCCATTATGTTTTGTCCAATTTATAATAGAAAATGTAGTTATTTAATTATTAAGTATTAGAAATATATGTATTGCATGCTGCATTATATTGTTATAATGGTTTTTCAAATGATATATTTTTTAAATTATAATATTTTATATCACTACAAGTTGTAATTAAATAACTGGAAACTGTATTTCTAATTAAAAATACTTTTTTTAAACAAATGTAAATAAGAAGGATATTTTTATTAGCAAATTTGAAAAATACATTTTTTAAATTTGAATATTTTTATTACACATTGTGTCTCACTCGCGCATTGCGCGACTTTACAACTAGTCAGTTCTAAAAAACTCGCCTAGGCGTAAGGCTTGGGAGAAACGTCACGCCTTAAGTTTTTTACGCCTTATTCTTGGTAAAACCCTAAAGAGACACTTTTTTTAAAAAACAACAATGCTTAAGTGAAACGATATCGCCTTTTAAAGAATTTTTTTACTAACCGGACCATTATCTCATTTAAATAATCAAATAGTATTGTAATTTGCATATATTCAGACATATTTTTATGATATGTACAATTTTAGTATTTTAATAGCGTTGTTATGGTTAAAAAATATTAAAATATATTAAGAAATCATCAACGCCTTTTTACGTCTAAAATTCGCCTAGAGTTCTAAGATTTAAGGCTTGAGCTCCACCTCTCGATCATAACCCGCATTTTTTAAAATCTCCAGAAAAAGGATTCCAAACACGTAATTTGAATCATACCTGGGTGTAAAAGCAACTGATATTTTCAACTTTGCACATTCCCTTGTTGCCGGCCATTTGAGGAAACTTTAAAAAGATATATGCTCTACTTTCCTCTTAGGATGTGCATATGTGCGGCTTGATTCTTCACTTTATACTAAATGGATGGAGAAAGGTATTAAATTCGATGCTTTTTTTTTCCTCCTCCTCTCTTTATTCTATCTTTTACTTCTTGTCTGACTGTCAAAACACTCGATCCTATGATACTTATTTTCTATCAATTAACTAGCGTTCCTTTTGAACTTCAAACAGTTTACCGGTAAATATGTGAAAAGTTTTATCTCAATCAAAACAAGAATAAAATATAACTTTAGTTAATAGTGAAATAGTTTGAGAATTTGGAATATTATATAGTAGCTTAAATTTTAAAGACAACAATTAATATGGCAGGTCCACAAATAGAAAGTGCGCCTCTTAGTCTCAAATGAGTAATACGCTTAACGTTGTATTAGACCATTAGATTCTTCATTAAAACTCCTCCCGTACATCACTTTTTTGGGATATTTTGAATTTAGTCACCAGTTAATTATTATTTTCTATTTTAACTATCATTTTGTTTTTCTTATATGTTAGTCACCATTTTAACTTTAGTAAAGTATTGCCAAAAGTTGAATTACTAATTAAAATTCTAAGAAAACAAAACGGTGATTAGAGTCAAAGAATGATAGTGCTAGAAGATATATGTGTTGTCTTGTCTAATAAGGGCACGAACTCGCAAAAATGGCAAATTAAAATATTTGGACGTAACATGGCGAGGACAATTAATATGTTTTTACATATTTATGTTTATTTATCTAAATGAACATGAAAAAATATTTGAATATCAATTCAGAAGAAGAAAAAAATATATGTACGCAGCTCATGGAATTTTTAAGATAAAAAAAGTATTGGAAATTGAGTTTTTTAAGATAAAAAAAATATTGTTGATAATTGTTCAAGGGTTAAGAGAGCTTTCAGAGTGCGATAAAAATCGTTTGAAAATAATTTTGAAAAGAGGAGTTCTATTGCAACCGGCTAATTGCACCGCCATTAGCAACCCGCAATTGGCACTAGCAACTCACAAAACTCAACAATCCTTTATCTAGGTGGATGGGATCAAGATGGGTATAATTGCGAAGGTTTAAGTTTTTAGTTATTTTTTTTCAATTTTAATTTTAAACAAAATATCTTAAAATATTCTAAATTCATTTTCAAATATGAATAAAACTCAATTAAAATGGGACACAATACAATTTTTATTTTATTTATCTAACACAATCACAATATATTTTTTTATTAGTTGTGTTCGTATTAGTTAAAAAATAGAGAATTAAGGTAAATGTCATGTTTCTTCTTATATTTGGATTTTTAGAACAATGCTTTTCAAGTTTATAAATATAGTCCATGTGGTACAATAACATTTATTTGTGTGGTCCCTTTAGAGTTATGAATTCATTTTTTTGGTCCGCACCAACGACACCATTTTTTACTATTTTTCATAGTGTTTTTAGTACAGAGACTAAATTTATAAAATTATGTGGAGGATGTTCCAAATTGGTCTAAACTTGTGCCCGTAATATGTGTACATTGCGATAGCCAATCAACGATTGGAAGGGCACAAAATCACATGTATAACGAAAAGTCACGACATATTCGTCGTGGACACAATACCGTTAGACAAATTCTCTCAAATGGAATTATCTCAATTGACTATGTAAAGTCAAAAGATAATATATTGAATCCACTAACAAAAGGTTTAAACCAAGAGCAAGTTGAAAGATCATCGAGAGGAATAGGTCTAAAGCTTATAAATAAATAAGAATGAATATAGTGGCAACCTAACTTAGCTGACTGGAGATCCCAAGATCTAGGTTCAATGGGCAAACCGAACTACATTGTATTCAGTAAGCACTGGAGGAGATTTAATCCTATCCATTCCAAAGATGAGACAGTGCATATTTGCCACGAAATTAGGATAAGTTATGCTTTTAATGACATCCATATCTTACTATGTCTAAGTGGGGTATTGCAGGATACTCTTTATGGAAGTCACCTACGTGAGTAAAAAGGGGGCCACTTCTATGAGAATAATGAAACGCATATTCATTAAAATCCTCACGGAACTAAGTGGTGTTCATGGACAAAATGAACACAAACGTGAGAACCAACTGTGTTGAAGAATTGTTGTGTGAATACTGTTGTCTAGGTTTACAGAAACAGTTGACGGTTCAAGGAAGTGAACTCTACTGATTAACCAAGTAAACCCGATAGTATATCACTAAGGAAAGTTCAAGGCCACTAGGATACTTCTCCCGATGCAATAAGTCTTCAGTTTTACTCAACCTGTGCCAGTGCCTGCATCTCCATTAGCATCTGTTCTATTTTATTTATAGCGATATATCATTCATGTGGGGGATTGTTGGAAAATTGGACTTAAGTTATACTTAGAAAGCTGTCCAGAATTTTTTTGATAGAAATTTGAGCAACTTTGAGCTCAAATTTAGGTGGGACCCACACTACGAAAATTGTGGGACCATATACGAACGCTATCACCTTCGCAAGGATATTAACGTAGTATATTCATATATCCAATTTCAATAAGTTATGAATGATAAATATGTCCCCAAAGTGACTCACAAAGCAATGAAAGTTAATGAATTCGGTATGTTTTAACTCTTGTCCCACATTGGAAGAGTAGTAGAAAGTTGATGAGTTAATAACACCCCAAGTATGGACTAAGGCTTGGATGCCTTCGGGTATCCCAACTCTTTGAAGGGGAGATGGCCTACACTATGCACGTGTTGGGCTTGGTCCAAAAGCCCACACGCGCATCGTCCGTCCGTCCGGCAGGCTCGGGCTTATAAAATTCTCCTACTTTTTTGGGCCGAATTAATTAAACTTTCTGGGCTTTTATTAATTAATTATGGAATTAATTAATAATTAATTAACTGTTTGTCAGTTAATTCTAAGGGTCAATAGTTAACGAAATTAACTGTTTTGACAGTTAAATTCGGTTTTGACTGTTCCCAACAGTCAAAACGTTTGCTATAAATTAAACCTTACACCTACAGTTTTGATTACTGAAAAATTATCCTCCCATAATTCAGAAATTATGCCACATCTTTTCCTAGAAAATAATT
The DNA here is from genome assembly GCA_949130495.1 of Sambucus nigra. Lineage (NCBI taxonomy): Eukaryota > Viridiplantae > Streptophyta > Magnoliopsida > Dipsacales > Adoxaceae > Sambucus > Sambucus nigra. The sequence continues at coordinate 117,732,320 of OX422218.1, read as the reverse complement.
CCTCTTTTACTGCTACTACATATATTTCCTGCATATTGTTTCTTTGGTCTGGTTGAGTATAAATACAGAATAGTGTTCGAAGAAATTAATCACTGTTGTGCTACTTGATTAACTTGGCAATCCGTTTTATCTTGGGAGACAATTATTTATTACATTTAGCACATTGTGGAGGGAATAAATTTGTCTTAAGGAGACTGTACTAAATAGGGCTCGAATTATTTCTTTTATTCTAATATTATTTCTGCAAATTCAAGTAAGTGTTTCATTTCTGTAATTTCGTTTCATATCTGTAATTACATTATAATTTATAATTATGTACAAACTTGAGGCTATATTTTTGGTTTGGTAACAAATAATTTTTTTCAACTAAGGTAACTTGAATCATTTGAAAAAGTGTTGTTCGGTTTTTGGTTGGGTTTTGGCTAGAGACAAGAAAGGAAATGCCTTGTGTGTTTGCTGACTTTTATTTTCAATGCCAGGTAATGTGGCCATGTCAGTCGGTACATTATTGCGACGCAATTAAGCCTGTACCACAAGCATTTCTCTTTTGAAAATACCTAATAATTATCATTGTTGAGTCAGAATCTTGTGAATCGAGACAATTTTTTCAGATGTGATTTGATTGATTCCCAAAATTAAAATTGCAACTTTTGATACTTTCAGCAAGTGATTTATAAGAAGAACAAGTGATTTATAGGAAGAACAAGAAAATATGTATGTGAAGGGAAACCTCTCGTATGCACAACTTGTACGAGGGTCCAAAAAAGTACATTATTTTGTTCACTAAAGTGGAAAAAATAACTTATTTATATTGATTGTGATACTTTGGCCATTTTTTAGTGTTTTCCACAATAATTCACCATGCGCATATTATATCACAATAATATAAATATGTTAGTCAATAATTTAACTATACAATCATTAATTTTACATACAATATCAACTTCGCTAGTTATGTCATAAGTGATAGTGGTGTTCTAAAATGATAATCTTATTTCACAGATAAGGGGCATTTTACTAAAGACAAATCATATTAAATCACACCGTGTTTTAAAATTTAATCTCAAGGAGACACATACACACACACAAAAAAAAGAAAGCATGAGATATTATTAGAAAGTGCAGGAGTTTTAGATTAAAGTTTTGATTAATTATCTTTTAGAAACTCTTGCTATTGAATATGCAAATTATATTTCAGGTGAGTTCGGTTATAAAGTTGAAATTTTTTTAAAAATATTTATTTTTATGAAAGTTTATTGTTGATGTAAAAAACTAGATCGCTCTAATTATTCAATCACAGATAAATAAAATGAGACAAAGATTTTTAAAGTAGTTCAGCCTTATAAGAATGGCCTACGTCCACTGTTATGTTATTGCTGAGTGTTTGGGAATTCTCGATTACAAGTTCAATCCAGAAATTTCGGGTCCCCTTGAATGAGGATGATACAAGGTATTTATAGCCTTGAGGCTGTACATGAAAGGGTTGATACATTAAATGATATACACATGAAAGGGTAATACATTTAATGCAGCGTGTGTGTCAAGATTATAAACATTCAATGAATAGTTGAACTATTGTCTATCTGGTAATTAATGATACGGCCGAGATGCAGCTCGGACCGCCTTAGTTGCTCGTTGATCAAGAGTTCCTCGGAGCGCTTGAGTACCTCGGAGTGCTGGAGTTCCTCGGGGTATCTTCGCTGCTCGGAGAGAACATGAATTGGTCGGGGAAATGATCTTCCTCGTTACTATTGTGCCACGTATATTGACACGTGTCTTCGTATTATTCGTCCACATCAGCGTATTAATTTTGGTATCAACAGAAGCCCCCAATGTTTCGTATTTCGAACTTTGAGGAATATGGAACATTCTTTCTCGGTATATGGCAATATTGAATGATCCTCCTGGGTTTTAGGAGCATCGTATTTGAATTTATTTCCGAATTCACAGAATCCGCCTTTTTTTTTCGAATTTTTAAGAGTACTTCGATCTTTGTGTCCTTTTTGTCCTTTTAGCCGCCGGAAGGTCAATAGTTTCTTTCGTGTAATCATTTCCTTCGCCGCTTCCCTAGGTAAAGTATTTAAACTTCTTAGGTAACCATACCGTCTTCTTCTTTTTCCAATTTTCTGCATTCAAGCTTTCTATTCTCTCTTTCTCTCTTGTGCGTTCATCTTTTCCTTCGCTAGTTGTCAGCAGATCTCCTTCCTTCCTGTAAGATATTCTTCCTTCTTCTTTTATTCATCATGGTTTACATTATTGAATCTCTTGAAAAATTCCGTTCTGACTTTTCCATCCCTTCTTGGGTAATTTTGGAGGAGCTTTCTGACCCTCAAAATTACTTTCGTTTGGCTGAGGGACATTGGTTCCCCAGTCTTTTTATTGCTGAATGTGGTTTTTCCTTTCCACCAAACCCATTGTGTCTTGAGTTTTGTCAGTATTTTGATCTTGTCCTTGCAAAAATAGCCCAAATTCATGGAGAATAATTAATGGGGTGTATAAATTAAATCTAACTCATGGGACTCGTATAGGGATCCCTGAAATTATGTACTGCTATAGATGGGCCGTTCCAGATAATATTTATTACTTAAAAACTAGGTTTTTGAATAGAGCTCTTGTAGTTAACCTCCCTGATGCAAATAGAGATTATTTTGAGCATGGGGTGGTTATTAAAAATTGGCAATATGCCCCTTTAGTTGGAGATGGAGTATACAACGGTCCCAGATGTCCCCCATATGGCAATGGGATAGGTTTATTTTTCATTTTATTTCTTTTCTGAATTTACGAATTCATTATGTTTGATAAAATGTATGACTGATATTTTAATATGTGTTTGTTTGCAGTTGAGAGTAAAAGAAAAACTCCAAAAGAATCAGAGGTTAATATTAAGCATCTGAAACTTATCTGGGGTTTGCATTAGAACGTTGCAGATGAGCACATCAGGTCTGCATCATATTTGCTACAGTATAAGAGCTATACAACCTCTTATACTGCTCGTCCTGTTGAACCAGCTTCAACTCCAGAGGATTCTTCTTCAGATTCTCACATCTTTTAAGTCAGAGAATGGGCAAGAAAAGAGCTCCTCCTGCTCTATTTGATGACATTTCATCTGCTGCTGAGGCCAAGAAAAGTAAAATTGATGTCCCAGAGGGGACTAAGAAGGTGGATGTTGCGCCTTCAAAAACTACCGAGAAGCCCCCAGTGGCTCCGAGCAAGAAAGTTGCTCCTGTGGAAGTGATTACTATCTCTCCGACCAAGAGTTCTTCCTTGGTTGAAACTGCTGAAGCCCCTTTGAGAAGATTAAGGAAATCATCCTCAGTCAATTTGGCTGAAACTGTCTCCTCTCTACCAGCTGGTGGTGTTGGTGTTCCAACCATCATTCCTCCGAGCTCTGCAATGAGCTCGGTAAAATCTTGGATCATACCCGAGGTCCAAGGAATTGATGAAAAAATTTCTAGGGATATGCTGACATCCCTAGCTACTCGTCATCTTGCTTCAGTAAATTTCTCATACTCTGAGTTTTCTTTCTTTCTCTGAATGCTTGTATTTTTGTATTGACTTTACTGTTTTTCTCATCTTTCAGCTGGTGAACTGTTTCAATAACATCGTGAAGAAGGACGAGGTAATTAAAGCTTCCAGCTCCTCGTCTGGTGTAGAGGATGCTCTGATGGTTTTAAACCAATCTTTGAAGGATTCTCGTCAGCAATATGACGAGGACAAAGCCGAATGGGAGAAAAAGTTATCTACAGTTGAGGGCGAGAAGGTGAAGATGGCTGAGATCTCCAAGAGTTTGGAGGATAAGGTGAAAGGTTTAGAGGTCGAACATCAGAAGTATGATGTCAAGCTCAAGAACTTTGGAGAGCTTGAAGATAAGCTGAAGAAGGCAGAGGAAGAGTTGTCCGCCCTGCGAGATATCAAGGGCCAAAAGGAAGAATTGGATGTGAAGCTCTCCTCGGAGAAACTGAAAAGAAAGCTCGCCATTAAAAAATCCTTCAGCGCTGGCTGGGATAAAAGATGGGACAAGGGGATTGCTGCGATGACATCCCAAGTTCAATACGGGAAGTTGAAATACTTCCGAGATGGCTGGGTAGCTGCCCTGTAGGAATTGAAGATTGAGGACGACTCTGGGCTATTCCAGCTACACCTCCCTGGTCCTCCCCCACCAATTGTGGAAGAAGAAGAATATGAGCCTATTTCTGATGAATCTTCCATGGCCATCGGTGATCAAGTCCCTGCATCTATATCTTCTGCCAATGAGGACATTTCTTCCATGCCTCCTCCTCTTCAGAAAATTTCAACTCAGGCTGATCAAGTTGCTGTTACCACCGAGCAACCAAGCTCCTCGTCCCAGCCTCCCGAGAAAGTCTTGGGAGACAAGGAAAAGGTGTGAAGTTGTTCGGTATCATCTCTATCTTTCATTATTTGTAATCAAACAATGTAATCCTTTTGTGATCTAATAAAATACATCTTTGTTCATCTCTGTTGTTGATGATTTGTTTTTGTTGATTGTTGTCTTCTTCTCATCCTTAGTTTGTGGCTAGAATGGACCTAATATCTGCGCATGATACAAAGCTGATGCAGCAATGTCATGAGTATTATAAAGCTGGTCATACAAATTTGAGTGTATCAGAAATTGCTGACATCCTTGGCCATGATGCCTCAGAACAAGCAATTAAGGCTTATCGGTACTTGAAGGATTTACTCGACCGAGCTGTGGCCAACAGTGTGGCCTACTATGAATTGATCGAGGAACTTCATTGTACCTTAGAAGATCTTCAGAGTCAACACAATGAATCAACTGCTTTGCTGCACAAGGAGTATGAAAATAGATATCAGCAGCTTTCTTCTGAAACAGGCCATAAAAAGATCCTTGCTGGATACGATGTTGGAGAAAGAACTTTAAAAGGTGAAGTTGAGGCCTGTAGGCAGATTGCTGAGTTGCTGGAACAAGAGAACAATAATTTGCAGAAAAAGTTGGCACAGTATGAATCTGCAGCGTCATCTTCCACTGCTTTAGTACAAGTTACCGATGAAGGTTTCTCATTTTTAGAGGTTGAGAATGCCAAATTAAGGCAAGAACTGGATAACTTAAGAAGATCTGTTATTCCTGTGACTGCTCGGGGACGAGGAAGAGGTTCTCATGGGTGAGGAAGAGCAGTTCAAAATATTGCCGAGGAGCAAAGTTCTCCAGTTGCTGCTCGGAGTCGATCAAGAGTTCTTAGCCGTAATGTTGAAGAGGCTCGCACTCAGTCTACTTTGGAGACTCAAGCATACCAATTAAACGCCAAAGATCGGGCTTTATCTGAATTGTCCAAGAGAAATCTATCTTTGGAAGATCAACTTATTGCAACGAAGTCTGCTTTGAATGATAAAGATGTTTTTGCCAGGAACCTTCACGAACAATTGGATAGATTAACCTTCCAATTCCATAAACAGCCCAGGGAATTTTGGATGGCAGGATACAATGAAGCCCTTGTTCATTTTGATGCTCGTATTGAACATGCCAATAATGAAGGTTATAAGCAGGGGTGGTTGAACGCCCTAGGTGTACTGAAATTGGAGCAAGGGCATTTTTTATGGGATTATCATGCTCCAGGGTTACTAGATTTGCCTGTGCCACCTTTCAAATTGGACATGGAATGGATCCCAGCTCGTTCCATTCCTCGGAGTTTAATTTCAAAATATCTTGGGGACTATAGTCTTCATTCTCAGACTGAATTATCTCGTCCCGAGCATCTCTTGGATACACCTTCTGTGATGAACGTCAGAATGCTCAGAGATATTAATTTCATCAATTCTCCTCTTTGCCTAGAAGATCCCCCTGCCGGCGAGGAACCTGTTTCAAAAGCTAAAGGAAAGAAACCAATATAATAGTTTTTTCAATGTAATAATTAGCACATATATGTAGCTTGTAATATATTTTGATCTTAATGAAAGAATTTCATTTTCTGTTTGCAAATTTGTATTGCGATTGTCTTGTGTTTATCAAACATTTTTACATTTGTGTATATGTATCTGTTAAAAAGATAACAATATGGTGCTGTTCATCAACCAACTTAGTAATCAAAATTACAAGTATCAATGTTGCTCAATCACTTAATAAATGAGTATAAAATGTTTAAACAGTTTCCAACCAACCAAGGTTGTTAAATTGTGTTTGTCGACCAACTACAGTTGGTGGGTTTTTATCCCCGACCAACCATACTTGGTAAACTTTTTTCATAAAATGTGTCCGACCAACCAGGGTCGATAATTTATCCTCGTCGACCAAGTATAGTTGATCACCGACCAACTATACTTGGTTCAGTTTGGAATTCTTTGTATTTTCTGGAATGATTTTATCTTCCGACCAACTTGTTGGCCTATTTTCAAATCAAATAATATTGTTCTTCCCTCAACCGTAGTTGATTATTGAATTATCAGGTTCTTTCGAACTATCTTGTCCACTAGTTATCTTACCAACCTTAGTTGGTCACGCTAGTGTACGCCTCCTAACCAAAGGAGTATATTTTTTGGTTCTTTCGAACTATCTGTCCACTAGTTATCTTACCAACCTTAGTTGGTCACGCTAGTGTACGCCTCCTAACCAAAGGAGTATATTTTTTGGTTCTTTCGAACTATCTTGTCCACTAGTTATCTTACCAACCTTAGTTGGTCACGCTAGCGTACGCCTCCTAACCAAAGGAGTATATTTTTTTGGTTCTCGTCCTTTTACCAACCGGAGTTGGTCGTGGGTCTGAACTATCGTCTTCTTTTTGCTGTCGAGCAGCGCAGCGTAGTGTACAACACTAGTATTCCCCGAAAAACTTTCAAACAAAGGAGAGGAAAATGGTGAAAACATCATTGTTTTATTCATATTGATGGAACCGTTGTACATTTTACATCATTGATAATACTTGCGAAGGTGTTCAGCATTCCAAGCATTCTTGAATTCTTCTCCTTCTAGAGTTGCTATTCGGTAAGTTCCTGGTCGAACAACTTCTGTAACTCGGTAAGGCCCATGCCAGTTTGCTTCCAATTTATTATGTTTCTGAATTACCTTCTTTAGCACATAATCCCCCTCTTTTAAGTCACATTTCCTCACCCTTTTATTGTAGAACAGAGCTGTGCGTTGTTGGTAAGCAGCATTCCTAATGGCTGCCTCTTCTATGACTTCCTCGAGCATATCCAAATCCAATCTTCTCATCAAGTCGCTGACTGGGGAATTGAAATTCAGCACTCTGTGTGTTGGGAGACCCAATTCTGCAGGTACTACAACCTCACTTCCAAATGCCAGCATATATGGTGATTCTCCAGTCGCTGCTCGGGGAGTTGTTCGGTAAGCCCATAATACTGATTGTAGCTCGTTAATCCAGTTAGCTTTAGCTTCACTTAGCCTTTTCTTCAAACCATTTAGCAGTGTTCTATTCGTCACTTCAGTCTGTCCATTGCTTTGAGGATGGCCTGGTGCTGAATGAACCTTCAAAATGTTCGACTGATGACAATAGGCGGCAAATTTCTCGTTATCAAATTGGGTTCCATGGTCTGTGATGAAGGCATGAGGGAGACCATATCGACAGATGATATTCTTCCAAACGAACTGGTATACTTTCTCGTACGTCATGTCGATAAGGGGTTCAGCTTCTACCCACTTAGTAAAATAGTCTACTGCGACGATGAGGTACTTGAATCTTCCTCGGGTGGTCGGCAATGGTCCCACCAAGTCAATTCCCCACATGGCGAATGGCCAAGGGGAAGTTATGGGTGACAAAAATGCTAGTGGAGTTCGTCAGATAGAGGAAAAACGTTGGCACTTGTCACATTTCTTAGCATAGGCTATACAATCAGCCCTCATCGTCGGCCAATAGTATCCTTGAGTCATTACCCTTTGTAAAAGTGTTCGACCTGCTACATGAGCTCCACAAGACCCTTCATAGATTTCTTCAATCAATTCCTTCACCTCGGAGGGATGTACACATCTCTGCAAACCTGCCATAATTCCTCGTCTATATAAAATACCATTAGTTAATACATACCGAGCAGCTTTATACTTCAATTTTTTGGCAGCGAGCTTATCCTCTGGTAATCCTCCCTCTTCAATATATATCCTGGTGGGATCCATCCAAGATGGTCCTAAATCAAGGGTAATAACATTCATCGTCATGTTTTCATCTATGCTCCGACTTTCTAATACTTCAATTGGTATCGTTCTTCGCAGCTCGGTACGAGTAGCTGATGCTAGTCGGGCCAGTGCGTCTGCTTGTACATTCTCCATCCTCGGTATTCTCACCAATTGAATGGCATCAAATTCTGTCAGTAACTCCATCACCTTTACATGATACTTTGCCATTAAATCTCCTTTAACTGCATATGTTCCTATCATCTGATTTACAATTAATTGAGAATCACTAAATACAATTACTTGTCGTGCTTCCATAACTTTTGCTAAGTTTAAACCTGCTATCATGGCCTCATACTCAGCTTCATTATTAGAGGCTTTGAATTGTAATTGTAAAGCATATTCCACGTCAATCTCGTCTGGGGTGTTTAAAACAATTCCTTCCCCGCAACCTGCTGCGCAAGATGAGCCATCTACATATAATCTCCATATGGGCAACCTGTCTTCGAATTCTTTATCTGATAGAGTTCCTCGGTGAAATATTTGTTGCTTCTTTTCATCCTCCCCTGACACTTTTCGCTCCTCGTCGGTCATCTCTTCTCGCTCTTTTACCAACCGGAGCTGGTCTGAGTTTGAAGTTGATGATCCTTCTACATCCACAAGTCCTTTTACCAACCGGAGTTGTTCTGGATTTATGTCTGTTGATCCTGTAACATCCATAGGTTGGTCAGCGAGCAACTTTTGTTCCTCGGGGGTATCAGGGTATGTAAACTCTGCTATAAAATCTGCTACAACCTGCCCTTTCAATGATGATCTAGGTTCATACACAATATCATATTCACCGAGCTCTATTGCCCAGTACATCAGTCTTCCTGACTTCTCTGGCTTATGAAGGGCTTGCCTCAATGGCATGTCGGTATAAACGACGATGGTATGGGCCTGGAAATATGGCCTCATTCTTCTACTTGCTTCAATTAATGCCAATGCCAATTTCTCCAGCTTTGGGTACCTAATTTCCGCACCTCGGAAAGCTTTACTTGTGTAATAGATTGGTTTCTGGACTCCATTCTCCAATCTGATCAATGCTGAACTAACTGCATTCTCTAATACTGCCAGATACAAGTACAACTTCTCTCCTGTTATTGGCCTGGACAACAATAGAGGTGCTCCCAAATACTTTTTCAAGTCTTGAAAGGCCTTCTCACATTTATCAGTCCACTCAAAAGCTTTTCGAAGTGTTTTGAAGAATGGGAGGCATTTATCAGTTGCTCGGGACACAAATCTATTGAGCGCTGCAACTCGTCCTGTAAGACTCTGCACTTCTTTCTTCGTTGTTGGGGATCGCAGCCCTAAAAGAGCTTTGATCTTTTCTGGATTTGCCTCAATTCCTCGTTGGTTGACGATGTATCCGAGGAACATTCCTTCTCGTACTCCAAAGGTGCACTTCGTCGGGTTGAGCTTCATTTGGTATTTATCTAGTTGATCAAAGGTCTGACTTAAGTCAACTAGATGATCAGCAGCTTTCTTGCTCTTTGTTAGCATATCATCGACGTAGACTTCCATGTTGCAACTGATTTGTTAGGCAAAAACCTTGTTCATCAGCCGCTGATATGTTGCACCTGCATTTTTCAAACCAAAAGGCATGACATTATAACAATAAGTTCCCCTTGGGGTAATAAAAGAAGTACTCTCCCTGTCTTCAGGTTTCATTTTGATCTGGTTGTAGCCAGAATATGCATCCATGAAGCTGAGCAGCTCATGTCCCGAAGTAGCATCCACTAGCTGGTCTATTCTGGGCAATGGAAAATGATCTTTCGGGCATGCTTTGTTAAGATCAGTGAAATCAACACATATTCTCCATTTATTATTCTTCTTCTTTACCATCACCACATTTGCTAACCAGTCTGGATATTTCACATCTTCAATGAATTGGGCTTTCTGGAGCTTCTCAACCTCCTCTTGTATAGCCTGATTCTTCTCGGGACTAAACACTCTTCTTCTCTGCTTCACAGGCTTGATCTCTTTATTCACATTGAGTTCATGACATAAGAAGTTTGGATCTATTCCTGGCATGTCTTCGTGACTCCATGCAAAAGTATTCTTCCTATTTCTCAAGAAAGCTATCAGTTCTTGTTTTATTGAAGCATCCAACGACGAACCTATCTGGGTTACTCGTTCAGGGTGCTCCTCGTCCAGAATAACATTTTCTGTAGATTCTACCACCTGTCCTTTTACAAGTTGGGATTCATCCCTGGGATCAAGAGTTTCAATTTCTGTACCTTCCTCCACCTGGTAGGTAGTAGTCTTTTTCCTTAATTCCTCAAGCTCCTCTTGCTCGGCAGATGAATAATAGCATTCCCGAGCTATTTTTTGATCACCTTTCACAACTCCTACTCCGAAGTTTGTTGGGAATTTTAAGCATTGATGCACTGTAGATGGAACTGCTTCGAACTTCTTCAAACCAACTCTTCCCATGATGATGTTGTAGGATGATTGCACATTCTTGTCCATCACAAAGAAGCGTATTCTTTCTGTTCGACAAGCAGGCCAAGTTCCAATGAATATGTCCAACTTGATCGTCCCAAGTGGAAAAACTTTCTCCCCAGCAAAACCCAGAAGGGGTCTGTGATAAGGTTCCAATTGAGATAATTTCAAATTCAAGCTATCAAAGCATGAATAGTACATGATGTCTGCTGAACTACCATTGTCCACCAACACCCTTGAAATCACCACATCTTTCATCCTCATTTTGATCACCAAGGGATCGTCGTGAGGGTAAAGAACACCTGCCAAATCGTTTTTTGAAAAACCAATAACTAGCTTCTCTTTATTTACCTTCCTCGGACGATCATCCTCGGCAAGATTTATTCGTTGAATATATGAGCAGGCTTGAGCCTCTCCGAGATAGGCCTTTCTTTCTACAGTAAGGTCTCCCCCTCCAGCATCTCCTCCTGTAATAACATTACAATCAATTGACCCAAAACGTATGGAAAATACCTCTCGTTCAGGCTGTCTTGGCTTCTTTGGAAGATCGGGGTCTTCATCTGGATCATCTTCATGATCTCTTTTCTTTTTCTCCTCCGTCCGACGAGGAGATCTGGAACGATCTCTAGTTCTATCATCATTCTTCTTTTCACCTCTGCGATCTACATACTTTGACAACTTTCCTCTTCGGATGAGCGTTTCAATCTCGTTCTGAAGGGCTATGCAATTTTTGGTCGTATGGCCATGATCTTTATGGAACTCGCAATATTTGGCCCTATTCCTCAGGTCAGGATTGGTCCTCAGTTTATCTGGCCACTTGATTTCTTCGTTATTCTTGATTTCATCTAAAACATGATTAATACCCATCTTCAATGGAGTATAATTATCATATTTCTCCAGGACTTCCCATGATGTCCTATTATTCTTGGAGTGCTTGTCACCACCATTACCTTTTTGCTCTTTCTTCTTAGATTTGTCAACCTCCACCTTGGTTTCTTTATCCATATTCTTCTTCGCAGCCATAGCCTCCTCTGCATTCATGATTTTGGCCGCTTTTGCCATCAACTCTGACATAGTTTTAGGTGGATCTTTGGCCAAAGTATAGTATAACTTGTTAGGTAGTAACCCACTCATCAAAGCAGTGATCGCTGTCTTTTCTTCGTAAACTATGACTTCCAACTTCTCGTTATTGAAACGAGTTATGTAATCTCTAGTACTCTCACCTGATTTTTGTCTAACACTTAACAAGTGCGCCACTCGCTTTACCGGATTTGCTCCAAAACAGAAATTGCCAATGAACAATTCGGCTAACTGAATAAAAGTCGAAATCTTACCCCGAGGAAGATTGTTGTACCATATCTGTGCAGATCCGGTAAGAGTTCCCGAGAATGCTCTACACCTCATCTCGTCGGGGACGGCATATATGTCGACAGCAACTTGGTATTGTTCTATATGAAGAACAGGATCTGTCTTTCCATCATACTTAGGGGTCACTACAGGTGCTTTAAATTTCGATGGTGTAGGAAAATTCACAATGGCCTGCACAAAAGGTGTCCCTTGAACAAAAGTTCTCTGTAAGGGATTCTTTTCTTTAGCCATTTATCCAAGTCTATCCTCCAATCGCTGAATGGAACCTTTCCATGCTTCATTTCCTTCCTCGGGCCGTTTAGTCCGAGCAATTGATTGTTCTGACGTAGCTTCCTGAGATCTATCTCGACGAGTAGCTGGTCGTGATTGTGCTGATCCTTCTCTCAAACCTGATGGTGGTCGAAAACTTCTCGATTGGGCTCTAGGTGGACTCATATTCCTCCTTGGTCCTAACCGACTGAAAGGAGACACCCTGCTTAATCTTTCCAGGGCGCTGGTTCTCTCCGGAGAGAGAGTGATATGTTGATCTGTATCCGTAGCCTGTATCGATGAAGTTCGCCCATGTTGATAAGAAAAATCATTAGATTCTTCATTACGATATGACCCAGTACGCCTGGATCACGATTGCCCACGATCACTCCTTTGCCTTGAATGGGTAGGTGCACCGCCGTGAAGAGTTTGAATGAGTTGCCTCATTGTTTCTTGCATGGCGGTTTGTCCTTCAGCCAGATTCGTCATAATTCCAGCCAGATCTGGAGGTGCAGATGGATTCGGAGGATTTCCAACATTTCCAACATTTCAATTACTGGGTTCGGGATTATCTGCCATTGATGATAAATGATTTTTGGTGAAAAACGATAGCAACAGTCGATTCCCACAGACGGCACCAATTTGTTGATGTAAAAAACTAGATCGCTCTAATTATTCAATCACAGATAAATAAAATGAGACAAAGATTTTTAAAGTGGTTCAGCCTTATAAGAATGGCCTACGTCCACTGTTATGTTATTATTGAGTGTTTGGGAATTCTCGATTACAAGTTCAATCCAGAAATTCCGGGTCCCCTTGAATGAGGATGATACAAGGTATTTATAGCCTTGAGGCTGTACATGAAAGGGTTGATACATTAAATGATATACACATGAAAGGGTAATACATTTAATGCAGCGTGTGTGTCAAGATTATAAACATTCAATGAATAGTTGAACTGTTGTCTATCTGGTAATTAATGATACGGCCGAGATGCAGCTCGGAACGCCTTAGTTGCTCGTTGATCAAGAGTTCCTCGGAGCGCTTGAGTACCTCGGAGTGCTGGAGTTCCTCGGGGTATCTTCGCTGCTCGGAGAGAACATGAATTGGTCGGGGAAATGAACTTCCTCGTTACTATTGTGCCACGTATATTGACACGTGTCTTCGTATTATTCGTCCACATCAGCGTATTAATTTTGGTATCAACATTTATAGTTAGAAAAGATGAGTGGTTTGGTGAGATCTCTTGTTATTTTTTCCATGGTCGTACAAGAAGAAATTAAAGACCCATTGGTCAAGTGTTTATGTAATATACCCTTTTTATTTTTCACCAAACCTTTATTTTTAGTTTGCTTCCTTTTTTGAAAATCCGCTAGAATATTCAAAACACGTGAAGAGTAGTAGTTGCATGAGACATCACATTCTTTATGTAGATATCATGCACTTTATATGTCTCTACATATAGATACTTGTATGAATACTATGCGAAAATAAATGAAAATATCTATGCAGATTGGTTTGTCAACTTTTGAATCAATTTTTATAACAAAAAGTCAAATAAAGTGGTGCAAGAACAAAATTTGAAATTAAAGCCCAATAACTTAAAATCAAACACGTCCTCATATGAGTCTAATTGATTTAGACAATAGATTATGTTTGTTGTTCTATTTTCAAAATACATATTATAATAAGTCTTAAATTTACAAAACCCCTTTAGACAATGGGTCTTGGGGAAAAGTGCACTTCACGACATCAATTGTTAAAAGTTTTCTACTTTGGCAAAATAAATTTTAGAATGCCTAATCTTACAATTATGTATATTTTATACAGTCTTTAAGCCCATTTTACGAAATTACCGAATTAAAATCACTTGAACTCTCAAACGTTAGTCTTTCCTTCTTTTCTTTACAAGTTTTAGTGAACCTCAAATTCCCTATGATACCACTGCTGTGACACAGATTTACATTGGAGTTAAAAATGACAGTCTAAGACATCGATTTAATTGAATTCTTTCAGGCCATACATAGAAAATTATGTAATGACTCATCCTCAAAATTGAGAATTTCTTATTATTTTGATTTAAATAATAATATTTGGTTGTTTTTTCCAAATTCATTTAGAAATTAAAGATTTTATACGATTATAAAAGAGACTTAGAGGTCAATTGAGAACGTTTTGAAAAATATTATGAATTGGTGGGATATAATCGGATGTCAAAAGAATATATTGACTAAAGAAGAACTATTGAAATTGTGGTTTCAATTTAAAATAACGATAAACTTGAGTGACACCTCAAATTTTCGCACACGAGGTGCTCAGTTCCAAGATATAAAAATTGGCAAATTCAAAGAATTAAGTATTAAAGAATAACACAAAGAAGACCGATAAAGAATAATAGAGAAATAAACTCTATACACCTCATTTTGCCCCTAAAAGGAATATATGCTAAATGCCTAGACTTACCTTCAATAATGAAGCATAACCTCATAAGCACTTCAAATGGGACCGCTTTCTAATTAAACCTTATAGATTGCATTGGAATTAGAAGGGATGTAAAGACATGGCCTTAACATTCATAATCCTACGAAAATAACACCACGAACCACAAAAAGTCGTCCCAATGGTTGAGCCTACACGTTGAGGCCCAGAAACCATCCTATGGTTAGTTTACAAAATGTACTAACTATATAGAGTGATTGGTGCACCCAATTTCCCTATAAATAGAAGAGTCCTATTGTAACTGAAATTTATGTAAAAATTTCAACAGAAAAATGAGGTTACAGCATGCTAATGGAGGGTTTTGTGATCCCATTGGCGTGGATTCCATACACTAATCAATAAAAATCCTCAATCTGTTTCGGTAGATACACTTTCGGCAAAAAAATCGGGTCCAATAGCATATTTGTAAATAGAAGACCCACCTACCACTTGATAAGCATTGATTTAGAGAGTAAATGCTAAACATACTTTCTCTCTTTACTTAGAAGGTCCAAAAATCTGTATTTTGCCTTAGAAATCCCCCCTTCTACCTAGATTAAATATAATACCCAAAATAACCCTCATTTTTCAACTTTAAAAAAAAAAATTAAACTATCTTCATGACTAATGAAATCTTATTGAAGAGAGATTGTGACACCAAATCCTACCAATGAAGGAACATTCATGTTGTATGAAGTGTAAGATATTATCCTTGTGTTTTACATTACAATATATATATAATAATAACAAGAAATTCTCCTCTATAGCCCCCCAACGCCTCTTGTGCACTCTTAAACATAATAACTTTAAATCTTGCGAGTATGTAAGCTCACTCAAACCTTTGTCTCAATGAATTTGTTCAAAAATTGTACATAATTATCCTTTGTCTATAATCTCTATCCATAAGGTCTACACTGCACCACACAACATATTTACGTGCATAACTATATTTATTTTGTTGATTATTTTACATTATTTCATACTAAAACAAATAGACACACCTACATATGAGGCCTAATGGCGGAGTAGATGTCTAACGCCTTCTAACTCCGTAATTTATACCATGTACTCTAAGTCTTTCTTGTGGACGTTGATTCTTCTCATGTCATGTTATTGAGGATATGTGTTTATATTGCAAGTGTTCAACCGAAATCGAACCTAGAGGGGGTGGGTTGAATAAGTTTGATTGCATAACATGGAAAATTTCTAATTTAAAATACATTTGTTACAAATTCATGTGTCCTAGCACATGGATTAAGTAGGTGATGTGATGTAAATATTGAATTAAGAACACAACAAAATTAATTACGTATATTCAAAGGTAATAGCTAGAAATCAACACCTAAGTCCAATTTGACTAATTACACTAAATATAGATGTGTTTTTCATATAGTGTGTGATCAAAGTGTGCAATTTAATGAATAACAATCACAAACACTTCAAAAAACATATTTATAAGAAAACCCCCGTCAAAGGGTAAAAAACCTCAACGCAATCCACTTTATATTTCTACTTGAAAAGAAAGGGGTGAGTGTTGAAATTGCATGAGACCTCAGACCTAATAGGAGCTTTCCTTTGGACATCAGGTAGTTAAAAAGGGAGGAGTGTCAAGTGTAATACAAGTATTTAAGTGGTTCGAACCTCAGTTGAGGGTACTATATCCAATATCAAAGAGTGTTGTGTCACACCCCGTTGTGACACCCCGCCTAATTAAATACCGGGCGATCACTCCTTTAGTAAATTAAAATCAAGGTGAACAGTTGGTCCATTCTTAGCATCACTGTCGCAAATGAAAAACTTTTCCAATTTAAACACCCTAATTAATTAAGCTAAGTGTCAAAACCATTTAAACCTTTTATTCTCATTTTATTAAATCCGGTTATAAAACCTTAAACCATTAACATCTAAAGAGTCACACAATAAGTAAAAGAATAAAATGAACATTCAAGAGTTTACCCAACAATAAAAAATCCCAACATTTAAATACTAAGGAAAAACATCCTACCAGTAACAATCCCAAAATAAATACTGAAATTAAAAGAATTACAATCTCGGACAATATCAACAAAATAATGGAAAAAGGGCGACACATGCCCCCACTGGATAAAGCTGAACTAGAAGTAGAGTCAATAATGAGGTCGTCTAAACAATGGCCTGCAACTCCCACAAAAGCTACAGCGCGTTCCATCCAAAGGATCCTATGCAAGACGCCCCTGTGGTTGGGCACCTGTAATACATACATATATATACAAGAGAGAAAGAGAAATGGAAACGGGTCAGAGCCCGATAGTGTATCTGATTTAAAAATTCATTTAGCAAGTATTTAAATTGATTACAGGCCAATGCAACAACATATCAGTGCGACACTCTCTTGAGAAATTCTCACCTCTCTTCTAATGTGCACTCCTATCTCACTAACCTTCCCAATGGTTTATCTCATCATATATCACACTATCTTTCCCCAAGGATTTAACATATCTTAGGTGACTCTCAAGATTTAAGATTTAACAACATCATGGTTTAAAAGGATAATTTCATTTAGTACAAAACGCTCATTTTAACTTTATTAATTGATAAAGTTTTTTCAATATCATATTATACTTTTCAAAACAAGTATTTCCAATTTGAGTCATTACACATGTCTTACTTACCATAACACAGTAGGCAGTTTCCCAAATTTCAGAAGTTCATATATATATTAAATACTCGTATAATATATATATTCTAACAGCACCCCACATAAAAATTATGGTGCGGGCATACTCTGCTATCCAATCCCTATATCACTTGTGCTAAAGGGAATACAAGTTCGGAATCACTCTCGAACTATATAAATACATACACAAACAAAATTGAGGGGAAGCATAGTTTCCAAGTCCAAGAGGTCAGTACATACCCTCACGTCTCTTAGGACCGTCGGACTATCGATCCGATAGCCCGTACCTAGGATTTCTATCTTCTAGGGTATGAGTCAATATCCCCCATAAGGCACACGAGATAAGATCGTCCCAGGGCGGTAACCTCCGGGATAGCAAGTAGCGCGGACATGTTTTTCACACATAGATAGCATATGCATACACAATCATATAACTATACTAATATTACCATAGCAATATTGGGTATATTCTCAAATCCCATACTTACGACATTATTTCTCATATCTCATTATTTGTTATCACATGTAACAGTTCGTTTCTAACCTTGATTCGGTATTATTCCAACTTACCACATAACTCTCATGGTTTTATCCTCCCACCTATAAAAATTCAGTAGGTATTCATCTATTCTCTTTCGTTACTATTTTACGTAATCTTCTCACTTTAAATACGTAGTTTTATCGTTTCTTATATATGAAATCTCCCAAGGATACAACTCTCGCCTAACCTTAAAGGTCCCAAAACTTATTCATATACCTTACTGGTCCTCTTTATCTCTCAAAACATATTTATAAGGGTGTCCATGAATTATTCCTCATTAAAGTGAATTTCAACTAATTAAGAAGGGAAAACATGAGTCTGCCAGGAGGGGTCGATCGATAGAGGTTTGGGGCTCGATCGATCGAACCTTTGATCGATCGAAGCTCAAGGCTCGATCGATCGATCAAGCAGGTATTGCGAATCCTGCAGTTTTGCAGTTACGGGTTTCATCCTCTAACCTCAACCAATTCCATATTTTTCATTCCTAATCGTCCCAGAATTTATACTACTAACATTATATCATCATATTATGTATTTTCTACGTAAAGCATGTAAGTTTCTGTCACTAAACATGGATTAACAACCCAAAAATTCATGTAAATATCAAGAACCCTAGAAATCTCTTAAACATGGTTCTAACACATCTTTTCCAGAATTTCCTTCTTACAAAACATCATAAATTCGTGGTTTAATCCTCTACATGGAAAAAGGGTTTCCAGAATATCATTTAAATCATCCCTACATGAAATTTCCTATCTCAAATGGGTTTTTTCTTCCATACAACTCATTCTAATCATTCCTAAACTAATATGAGTGATGCATCAACGAAAATAAGCAAGATAAACACTTGCCTGGGATTTTTGACGTTCTGGTTTGGTACCAAATTTGGTGTGGTTGCGTTCCCCATCTCGCGATCTACGCGTTGGTGGTGGAGACGGTGCAAACGGATGGATTTCGGGCCTTGGATTGCTTTGGAAGCTCTCTCCTTCCCTCTCCTATGGCCGTCACTTGTCTTTGGTTGTTCTAACCCTAGAAGGAAACCTTAGACATCTGATATAACCCTCGAAATTTCGTGGGTTTAATTACCCAAAAATATAAAATGACCAAAATGCCGTCCCGGGGTACTAATTAAGCCTAAAATAGCCCCGAGACTCAAGCTAAACCCCCGGGTACACTTTTCTGACTATCTCGACCCTTCCGGACACGTTGGCATACTCAAAATGACCATACAAATAACTAAAAATATTTCAATTTTATTAATCAACATTTATTCCCGACGCGACAGAGGCGCGTCCCGACTTAAATTTCCATAATTGTCATTTTATTCACACTTGACAATATTATAAAAGTAAATATCATATATTACTATAATCATCCAGTAACATTCAACAAATAACAAAATTCCAATAATTACTAACTCTCGTCACGCTAGTAAATATTTAAAACAACATTCCGGATTAAAATTAAATTAATTTATCTCAATTAAATTTAATAAATCCCATAATTTAAAAGCTATAAAAATACGGGGTATTACACCCGCCTAAATCTAGTGTTGGCCGCCATCAAAACTAAGTCGGGTACGAGTAAATAAATACCATTCTTAGCATGTGACAGATATGAGACATTATAAAATCAATCCACAAGATATTTTTATCAATCCCCAAATGATAATAATAAACTATACGATAAAAGATCCATCACCATGCTAAACTTCAATGATAACCGAATCTCTAATAATTTAAAACTGAACATAATTCAACTAAGAATATCTAAATAAAACCGTACGAATGTGGAACTGAATGGCCCACCAAAATCATAAACTGAGTCTCAATACTAATGGAAAGGAATGGATAACTAAGCTAACTACTAAGCATAACCAAAATAACTCCAGCTGCGCCTCCATGATAATTTCCAAAAATCCTGAGCAACTACTCCAGCGCTAATACCTGGAAAAAAATTAGTCAACGCACGAGGTCAGAGCCCCGAGCATGAATACACACTACTCCCCTCAAATAGGATTCACAAATCCAGACAATAGCATTATATGCTATAAATACCACAATAGATTATTTTAATTACGAATATATTTAATCGCGGGAAAAATAAATTACTAACCACCCCAAAGATTATGATAAAAACACACCAATATCATTTTAACTATCCCACAACCCCAAGACGTTAATTTAATTAACTAACCCAAATTTATTATTGTTCTCACTTTTTATTATGGCAGTCCTCCCGCCCCGGGTGGTACTCCACCAAAGTGTCACACTTCTCCCTGTCAATAGTCAGCCAAATCCGTTTAAACTGTCGATCCCCCGCAATATAATAAGGTTCCACACACGACACAACATAAATCGCCCAAGCTGACCCGTTTAAACTGTCAGTCCTAGACACATTATGTCGCCACAAATTTTAATACCCATTTTTATCATAGGTATTAATTATCATTTTCTCAATTTAACAAAATTTCAAATTATCCCACCCTTTTAATCAATGTGAGATCCTCAAAATACTTTTTAGTCCCATACCTAATGATGCTCAAGTACACACACGTCCTATCCTACATATAGGATGAATCACCAACATAAAACACGTCCTAGACTAACGAAATGATGATAAAACGTAAAAATCTGCCTCATGCCGAAAAAAAAATCCCCACGAATTTACACTATCTAGTCTCATACCTAGCAAGTATAAATTTTAATCAAGGCCTACCCACTAGTTTCATACCTAGTACGCATCCTGTAATTAAGGTGAGCAATATACTACCCAAAGGCCCCTCGTTCCCACGATGACAAAAGTGACTAATAATAAATCACACAACACATAATTTATATGAACAACATGGCAAATCAAATGTAAAGGCCCCGATTAATTTACATTCTAATAATAATATCGTCGTCTATTTTCAACACAATTATTTCCATTAAAATTTTTAAATTAATCAACATGCCGAAAATATTCAACTCGTCATAATTTTCCTCTTTTATAAGTCACATAATTTTTATAGGTGTATACGCGTCCCACATATCATATAAATAATCCCTTAAAAATTCTACACAAGAACCTATACCCAAAATCATAAAAATCCAATAATCTCACCTACGCACTCAAGGGTCATATTTAAAAGTTTCATAAAAACAGTCCCAAAATTTGGTGTCCACTTTCTCTAATTAAGTTGCTAATTATTTTTAAGAAAAACATGCAATTAAGGGTTTAGGGTACACTTACCGGAAATGAATAGAGTATTGATGCCTGGAACATCGTCGGTTGAAAATTCTGAATACTCGATTGAGTTCGTCTCGCGAAAATAAGCAAGTTTCGTTCTTCGGCCTAAAGGTGGGCACGGTCCGATCCGGTCCGGGGTTTGCCTATTTTTTGGATCGGACCGAATATTCGGTCGTCAATTTTTTTGGACTGAGACCGGACTGATTAATTCGGTTAACCAACTAATTCGGTCTAGGATTTTTTTGGTTCCGTTCGGGGAAAAATTTGGTCGTGACCCTATATATATATATATATATATACTTTTTATGAATGCTTTTATCTATTTTTCTCACAAATATATGTATAAAAATTAAAAAAATAATAATACTCGAAACTCCAATTGATATTTACATGGGTTTTTTTAACCAAAATAAAAAATGTCTATACATATATAAAATGTTCCAAATTAAATTCATAAGTTATATACATTAATTCAAAAACTATATATAAGAAACACAATAACATTATTTTTATTATATATATATATATATATATATATATATATATATATATATATATGGAAATCGGTCTGGTCCGGTCCAAATCGGTCTTTTAATATAATGGACCGCGGACCGGACCGGTTTAATCATTTTTCATTTTTGGGAATCGATTTTCGGACCGATTTCAAAATGGCCTTAATTTTCGATTTGGTCCGGTTCAGTCCAATCGGGGCGGTTTTTTTCTTATCCACCCCTACTTAGACCTTCTTGAAAATATGTAATTTAGACCTCCCAAAATATGATTTAAGTTTTATTTAATGGAAGTTTGAAGTTAAAATATAAGGGTACGAGTATTCTCTTTTGTAATGGGGAGATGCGAACTTTTTTTTTAATGGGTCAAAGACCTTATTTAAGGTGGAATAAAAGAGTCCTCATGATTGTCAACTCTAAAAACATATGATTAAAATATAATATAAATAAAATTATACTAACCGCCAATAACCCATGCATCCCAAACTAAAAATGGGGGCAGCTAACTCAAAAAAAGCAAAATCGTGTATAACCCAAATAACTATGAAGCCAACCACTTATGTCCTCATCATCTCACATGTAACAAACCAAGCGATAAATATAAAATAAATAAATAAAAAGTCAACCCCATTTATTTGGGTGCCATGGGCCAAAAGAAAAGCTTGATCACCATCTCACATGGAACCACCAAGGGATTAATAAATAATTACAAAAAAATTCGACTCTAACATTTGGGAGCTTGCGCCAAAAAGGAAAAAAAATAATAAAAATAAAAATATGGTTCAGCGCCTAACTGTCTCTCTCGCCCCAAGTAGTTATATATATATGTGTGTATATATATATCTTCATATAATACTAAAATTTTTACAAAGATCCCATTTCTTTATTTTACCCAAAATCAAATGTTTGGATTTACAAGATTTATAAATTAAGAATTTATTAATGTATATCCAATTAAAAAAAATTCGAATCCCCGTAAAAATATTTTATATATAATCATATTTTGACAAAATAATCTTTTAATTTAAATAGTCCACCTAATAAACGTAAAAAAATTAATTACTCCAAAAAAAACCTTTTCGACCTCCTTGTTTTTAAAAGCGTTATTTATGTTTTAAAATTACGGGGTGCTACATACTTCCGCACTAGTACATGAATTTCATCTTCGGAATTCGATGAAGCGTAAACGCGCAAAAAAAAATAACGCTCACATATGCCTACCCCAATTGAGTACCATGATTAGGCGTTCATACACCCAATCCTATCAGCACGTAATCGCTCGATCCAAAATACAATATATATATATATATATATATATATATATATATATATATATATATATTTACGCATAACTATTAAAAATAACGGCGTACCACACTTTCTCACAAATCCACAACTCGATTATTTCTTCCAAAATTTATTGTAATACTTAAGTCCTCAAATCAGTTCACATCACCAAATTGATACTTACAATACCTCACATCAGTACTAACGATTTATAAAGAAAATCTTGTCTCCAAAATCAATTCTTAGAATCCTCACAACAAGATTACTACTCTAACCTCAATGCCTATAATGTCTTTAATACAAAACTCCTTATCTCAAAGAAACACATCTAACACTTATG
The DNA here is from genome assembly GCA_949130495.1 of Sambucus nigra. Taxonomy (NCBI): domain Eukaryota; kingdom Viridiplantae; phylum Streptophyta; class Magnoliopsida; order Dipsacales; family Adoxaceae; genus Sambucus; species Sambucus nigra. Next base: position 117,709,082 of record OX422218.1, on the reverse strand, counting down.
CTAGACCCAAGACCTTAAAGAGTACGAATCAACAAAGGGGATCAAAGATCGGTAAAGCGAAAGCTAAACAAACTCACATCCTACGAGACATAAGTCCATGCTCTGATACCATCTGTCACACCTCGCCTAATTCTAGTGTCGGCCACCGTCAAAACTAAGTCGAGTGCGAGTAAATAAATATCATTCTCAGCATGTGACAGATATGAGACAATATAAAATCAATCCACAAGATATTTTTATCAATCCCCAAATGATAAAAACAAACTATGCGATAAAAGATCCATCACCATGCTAAACTCCAATAATAAACGAATCTCCAATAATTTAAAACTGAACAGAATTCAACTAAGAATATCTAAATAAAATCGTACGACTGTGGAACCGAATGGCCCACCAAAATCGTAAACCGAGTCTCAATACAAATGGAAAGGAATGGATAACTAAGCTAACTACTAAGCATAACCAAAATAACTCCATCTGCGCCTCCACGATAATTTCCAAAAATCCTGTGCAACTAATCCAGTGCTAATACCTGGAAAAAAATTATTCAACGCACGAGGTCAGAGCCCCGAGCATGAATACACACTACTCCCCTTAAATATGCTATAAATACCACAATAGAGTATTTTAATTACGAATATAATTAAACTCGGGAAAAATAAATTACTAACCACCCCCAAAGATTATGATAAAAACACACCAATATCATTTTAACTATCCCATAACCCCAAAGCGTTAATTTAATTAAACTAACCCAAATTTATTATTGTTCTCACTTTTTATTATGGCGGTCCTCCCGCCCCGGGTGGTAATCCACCAAAGTGTCACACTCCCCCTTGTCAATAGCCAACCGAATCCGTTTAAACTATCGATCCCCCGTCAATATAATAAGGTTCCACACACGACACAACATAAATCGCCCAAGATGACCCGTTTAAACTGTCGGTCCCTGACACATTATGTCGTCACAAATTTTAATACCGATTTTTATCTTAGGTATTAATTATCATTTTCTCAATTTCATAAAATTTCAAATTATCCCACCCTTTTAATCGATGTGAGATCCTGAAAATACTTTTTAGTCCCATACCTAAGGGTGCTCAAGTACACATACGTCCTATCCTACATATATGATGAAACACCAACATAAAACACGTCATATTCTCATGCCTAGGCTAACGAAATGACGATAAAACGTAAAAATCTGCCTCATGCCGATAAAAAATCCCCACGAATTTACACTATCTAGTCTCATACCTAGCAAGTATAAATTTTAATCAAGGCCTACTCACTAGTTTCATACCTAGTACGCATCCTATAATTAAGGTGATTAATATACTACCCAAAGGCCCCTCGTCCACGCGATGACAAAAGTGACTAATAATAAATCACACAATAGATAATTTATATGAACAACATGGCAATTCAAACGTAAAGGCCCCGATTAATTTACATTCCAATAATAATATCGTCGTCTATTTTCAACATAATTATTTCCATTAAAAATGTTAAATTAATCAACATGCCAAAAATATTCAACTCGTCATAGTTTTCCTCTTTTATAAGTCACATAATTTTTATAGGTGTATATGAGTCCCACATATCATATAAATAAGCCCATAAAAATTCTACATCATAACCTATACCCAAAATCATAAAAATCCAATAATCTCACCTACGCACTCAAGGGTTTCAAATATTTATTCATATTTAAAAGTTTCATAAAAACAGTCCCAAAATTTGGTGTCCACTTTCTCTAATTAAGTTGCTAATTATTTTTAAGAAAAACATGCAATTAAGGGTTTAGGGTATACTTAAAACGCATAATATTAATCATGAAAGGAATAGAGTATTCATGCCTGGAACATCGTCGGTTGAAAATTCTGAATACTCGATTGAGTCCGTCTCGCGAAAATAAGCAAGTTTCGTTCTTGGGCCTAAAGGTGGGCACGGTTCGATCCGGTCCGGGTTTTGCCTATTTTTTGGATCGGACCAAATATTCGGTCGTCAATTTTTTTGGACCGAGATCGGACTGAGTAATTCGGTTAACCAACTAATTCGGTCCAGGGTTATTTTGGTTCGGTTCGGGGTAAAATTCGATCCAGACCCTATTTTATATATATATATAGTAGGGTGTACCCGTGCCGATGGCACGATTGTATAAAATGTTCCATATATTATGTAATAGTGATTAGGTCTTGTAAAATAAGACACATGCAATAGCATGATACGAACTAACCCGAAATTATAAGTTAATGTGAACCCTTAATAATTTCAGATCATATCCGCACCAAACAAATAAATTACGATATTAAAGGTTCACCCATTAACTTATAACTTCATATCATTTCGTATCATGTTATCGCGTGTCTTATTTTGCTGAAGATAATCAATATTACGAAATATCCCAAATGTCTTTACAACTGTGCCATCGGCACAGGTACACCCAAGTACATATAATTCAAATAATACATTATCTTAATGAGTGGAGATTTAATATGAATTTTTCAAATAATAAAAAGAAATCGATTAAATTTAAACTTGAATCGACTCGAGCACGGTAAAAAAAAACAATACAAATTGAACTCACCACGATCCACGTCTATCTTGTCAGCTCTATCCATCATACAATGCAATTTTTTTAGATATAGCCCCATATGGTAGGGCTTATGGTGCACTTAACTTGCATTTTAGTTAAAAAAAAGCATTTGTGTAACTAATGTTTTTTAGTTACAAAAAACAAACAATACAACAATTTTGTAACTTCTATAATATCATTGTAAAAATTTAGCAATAAAATTTAAATGAGTTGAATAACCAATACTAAGAATGTTACATGAATGTTGATTCCATATTATAATGATATATCCATTGGGTCATGAACTAATGGAATGAGTTGTGACTTGTAACCACTCTATTGCTTACCAAATAAAATGAAATTTATCATTACAATGGGATGATTAAAAAAATATAAATACTCCAATCATTCTCTAGGAGCATATACAGTAAGTGCTCCTCTTACTCCTCTTAATGAGGTTTAACATCCTTGTATATTGCCTTTTAATTTTTAAATCGCCACTGGTTGAGAAAAGATGGATGAGACATACTTCACCCCCTTTACTACCTAAACTAAGATAAAAAAAACATAATTATTATTAAAAGAACACTGCCAAAAAAATTTAATGTATTTTTTACTGAAAGAACACTTTGGTAAAAAATAGCACGACATTTTAAAAATTATATACAATACTCCAAATAATATAATTAAAATTCTTCCACTCCATCTCCTATATTGCTAAAAATTATAAAGTTGGTTCTGGCTTTCGTTGTTGATAAATTAACACGACAGTCTAAAAATTAGCAGTCTAAGAGATGGTGGGACTTCACCTTCTCAATCATATCAAATTAGAACACATGCCTAACACTGATTATAGGGACAATGGGAGTGTATATCTGACTTAGTTTCTTTCTTTTAACCGAGAAGATGGGACAAAAAATCCATTAAGCCATAAGACAACTAAAGATAAAGTAAGCATAAGTTCACAAAAACACTAAAGTCAAAATTCATTACACATAATCAACCCCTTAAAACATGAGACCACTGAGTTTAAAAAGCACCCATATATCAAAATATAATTTGGCAGACTTATTTTTTTGCTCCAACATTACCTAGTTTTGATCAAATCTTCATCCTCACACATTCAGTAGCCAGTTGCACTTGTGCTAACCAGAAGTTGTTGCACCACATTCTCCTCCCAAGATTTCTATAATCCGCCCCTTCCTCACATTGATTCCAGCATCTCACCTAGAGCAGCACCGTCAGACACCATAAAAAATGGAACAACAAAGAATAATGAATCACAAATACCTACAAAACGCTAGTACAAAAATAGATAAAGCCAGGGACCTAGGCACATAATTGGGTGATTTTCTTCCTGTTCTTTTAATGTTGTTGCAAAAACGAACATAACTACACTGCAAAAACGAATATAACTACCAATGATTTCTACAAAGGTAAACATTGAAATCAAATCTCATTTGTAAATCAAGAAAATTAGTATATAATCTGAACCACAAAACAAAAAAAAAAGGAAAATAAGAATGCCATAAAATAAAAACCTTTCAGATCTGGGTGCGTTCTAGATGTATCCGTGCTAATGGCACAACCCAAAAATGCGTACGGGTTTGACTTCCTAACCAAACTGCCATGGTAAAATACATAAACTAATAGATGCCCTGTTTTGTAATAGACCCCCATTTAAAAAAAAATGCAATACACCACCTTTATCATAATTCTACCAAAAAAATATTTTTGTTTAATAAACCTTAGTCATAGAAATTTCAATTTTTGAAAAAGTTATCCAAAAAATAAAAGAAGTAAAAAAAATAAGAAATTTTTGAATTGTTTTATGAAAAATAAAAAACAAATTTTCCAAATTATTGAAACTGCTTTTATTTAAAAAATTATTTTAAACTTTAAAAACATATAAAAAATGCCAAAATCAAAAAGGATTTTTTTTTAAATATAACTGAATAAAGTAAGTACTATTATAGAAAATGCTTGGGCACAACAAATTTTCTGCATTTAAATTTCTCTATCAAGAAAGAGAAACTTAACTAACTGTACAATAAACTTTTAACACGATACCTTGTTTTTTTTAATTCAACTATCAGGTAAAGGGATACACATACTACATATTGTTTTTTGTCTAAAAAAATTCATGGGCCAAATATGATCATCATTGCTTGGATGCAAAAGCAAACATATATAATTGGGTTTGATAATCGAAGAAGAATACTTGCACAAAGTAATATAGTAAAAAGAGGGTAAATGGTCATATGATGGTTACCATACTTGCACAATAACTACAGAATACTTTGTGTGGTTATTTTTCAGTTGGTATCTATGAAACACGGAAGCGGACACTAACACACGTGGACCCGAGAATCAGTTTAAGTATTAATTTTATATGTAAAGATAGACACAAGATATTAAGCAAGAGATACAGCAGTACATCAAACATGAAACATAAAAAATTAAAAACAAACGTATATGAAACTCCATTCATATAAACTTCATTCATAGTGTCCCGTATTAAACTTCATTCACAGTGTCCCGTAACCTGAAACATAAAAAATTAAAAACAAACATATATGAAACCTCGCTATATCAGAAGTACATATATGAAACCTCGCTAAAAACAGAGCGGGTGTATTGGGCATAAGAATACCTGTGATCCTTTTTCTAAAATGAGCAGTTGGCTAACGTTTTCTGAATTGAAAACGGCAAAGCAAAAGCTTTAGAGAACCCGAAATCAAGAGCTTCGAGATTTGAGATTTAAGTCTAAATTGAGCCGACGTTTGAACAAATTGATTCAATAGTTTCGATCGAAAACCAAAATTGAACCAAAAAGCAAACCCTATTCACATTTTACTGTAAATCGAACCAAAAAACCCCTAATCGTGTGCAAACCAAAATGCAAACCACAAAACTCAAACCAGTAATAGTTACAAATATGAACAACAAACGAACCAAAATTTAGGCTCGAGGTGATACTTGTAAGAGTGTTCAAGAGAGGGAGGTAGCATGAGTGAGATCCTAGGGAGCGGTGAGGAGAGTTTGATGAGGGTCCATTGCTTAGAGAGAGTCACCGAGAGAAGAGAGAGGTGGGGGTGGGGGTGGTTCTCATTTATTAAAATTGGATGGCTCGAGGTTGTAAATTGAGAGGCTCGAGGCTTTTAGAACAAACGGAGGTCATGGGTTGTTAAAGGTGTAAATGGCAGGTAATGACCCATGTCTTAGGCTGTACTTCAGCCACACTATTTCTGAAAAAGGGTCCAAAAGTTTTGTAAAACACTCCCATAATTTTAAGGTGTTTGGAGGAATCTAAGCCATTGGATTCAAATCCCTAAGATTTCATTCCAACGATTTCATCCTAACCGTCAGTTGATAAAGACCAAATTTATTGTCTTTCGATCTCAGCCGTCAGTTGGAGGAGACTAAAAAAGCCCTCCTCCTTTATTATATATATATATATATATACTTTTTATGAATGTTTTTATCTATTTTTCTCACAAATATGTATACAGAAATTTTAAAAACAATAATACTCGAAACTTCAAGCGATATTTACATGGTTTTTTTAACCCAAATAAAAAAATGTCTATACATATATAAAATGTTCCAAATTAAATTAGTAAGTTATATAAATTAATTCAAAAACTCTATATAAGAAACACAATAACATTATTTTTATTATATATATATATATATATATATATATATATATATATATATATATATATGGGAATCGATCTGGTCCGGTCCAAATCGATCTTTTAATATAATGGACCGCGGATCGGTCCGATTTAATCATTTTTTTGTTTTCAGGAATCGGTTTTCGGACCGGTTTCAAAATGGCCTTAATTTTTGGTTCGGTTCGATCCGGTATAGTCCAATCGGTCCATTCAGGCCAATCTTTTTTTTATCCACCCCTACTTAGACCATCTTGAAAATATGTAATTTAGACCTCCCAAAATATGATTGAAGTTTTATTTAATGGAAGTTTGAAGTTAAAACATAACGATACGAGTATTCTAATTTGTAATGGGGAGATGCAAACTTTTTTTTAAAAGGGTCAAAGACCTTATTTAAGGTGGAATAAAAGGAGTCCTCATGACTATTAACTCTAAAAACATATGATTAAAATTTAATATAAATAAAATTATACTAACCGCCAATAACCAATGCATCCCAAACTAAAAATGGAAGCAGCTAACTAAAAAAAAAAAAAACTTGTATAACCCAAATAACTATGAAGCCAACCACTTATGTCCTCATCATCTCACATGTAACAAACCAAGAGATAAATATAAAATAAAAAAAAGTCAGCCCCATTATTTGGGTGCCATGGGCCAAAAGAAAAGCATGATCACCATCTCACATGGAACCACCAAGGGATAAATAAATAATTACAAAAAAAATTCAACTCCAACATTTAGCAGCTTGCGCCAAAAAGGAAAAAAATAATAAAAATAAAAATATGGTTCAACGCCTAACTCTCTCTCTCACCCCAAGTAGTTATATATATATATATATATATATATATATATATATATATATATATATATATATATATATATATATATATATATATATATATATATATATATATATATATAATACTAAAATTTGTACAAAGATCCCATTTCTTTATTTTACCCAAAATCAAATGTTTGGATTTAAAAGATTTATAAATTAAGAATTTATTAATGTATATCCAATTAAAAAAAATTTGAATCCACGTAAAAATATTTTATATATAATCATATTTCGACCAAACAATCTTTTAATTTAAATAGTCCACCTATTAATCGTAAAAAAATTAATTACGCCAAAAAAACGTTTTCGACCTCCTTTTTTTTAAAAGCATTATTTATGTTTTAAAATTAAGGGGTGTTACATACTTCCCCACTAGTACATGAATTTCGTCTTCGAAATTCGACGAAGCATAAACGCGCAAAAAAAAAATAACGCTCACATATGCCTACCCCAATTAAGTACCATGATTAGGTGCCCATACACCCATTCCTACCCGCACGTAATCGCTAGATCCAAAATACTATATATATATATATATATATATAACGGCGTACCACGCTTTCTCACAAATCCACTACTCGATTATTTATTCCAAAATTTATCGTAATACTTAAGTCCTCAAATCAGTTCACATCACCAAATTGATACTTACAATACCTCACATCAGTACTAACGATTTATAAAGAAAATCTTGTCTCCAAAATCAATTCTTAGAATCCTCACAACAAGATTACTACTCTAACCTCAATGCCTATAATGTCTTTAATACAAAACTCCTTATCTCAAAGAAACACATCTAACACTTATGCTAGACCCAATACCTTAAGGAGTACGAATCAACAAAGGGGATCAAAGATCGATAAAGCGGAAGCTAAACAGACTCACAACCTACGAGACATAAGTCCATGCTCTGATACCATCTGTCACACCCCGCCTAATTCTAGTGTCGGCCGCCATCAAAATTAAGTCGGGTGCGAGTAAATAAATATAATTCTCAGCATGTGACAGATATGAGAAAATATAAAATCAATCCACAAGTTATTTTAATCAATCCCCAAATGATAATAACAAACTATGCGATAAAAGATCCATCACCATGCTAAACTCCAATAATAACCCAATCTCCAATAATTTAAACTGAACAAAATTCAACTAAGAATATCTGAATAAAACTGTACTACTGTGGAACCAAATGGCCCAGCAAAATCATCGACTGCGTCTCAATACAAAAGCGAAGGAATGGATAACTAAGATAACTATTAAGCATAACCAAAATAACTCCAGCTACGCCTCCATGATAATTTCCAAAAATCCTGTGTAATTTTTCATCATTATTGACTTTTCCTTGGTTCATTTTTTCTCCTTTTCTCATGTTGTCATTCTTTTCTTATTTTTTATAGGCTTAGAACCTGATAGAGTCACTGATGGATGATGTTGTGGAGGTCCAAAGAGGCTAGAATAAGGCCATGAGTATGGTTGACAAGTGGGACCTCATCCAAATGGAATTGAAACATATAAATAACAACCAGATATTGGAGGTCGATTCTCTAAAAAGGAAATGTTTGGACCGAATTACATGATCACCTCCTTGGAACATGACAATCTTATCAATGAGAAGACTCTTAGGGATAATATTTCTCTTTTGGTAGCTTCTTGGGATTCTTTATCCAGGGTTGATGAAGTCCTTGGATAAAATAAGCATTATATGATGCAGGAGGACCTTTCAGTTTAGACCCTCAAGCTTTAGAGTGTCAGGAAAGGCTTCTTTAAGTTGAGAAGGATATGGGTCTTGTGAAGATGAAAGTGACTGATCTCAATATTTTATAGGGCTAGTTGACCTCTAAGTGCCAAGAGATGCATAATGATTATGATAAGGTCCTGATAAAACACATTGAGCTTTAGGGGAATATTCATTCCACCATGAAGAGAAATTTGGAAGCCCACCTTAAGTCTGCGCCTTGTAATTTTTTCCAGACATACCACTACAGGTTTGAGGCTTGCAAGGACAAGGTCCAAGGACACTCTACTGAGGTATATTTTTCTATTTTATTGATTGAATCTGCCCAATATGATGAAGTCTTTAATAGCATGATAATAAATGGGGGATAACGATGAAGCCTCTGCCTCTCTTATCTAAGAATATGAAGGTATGAAGAAATCCTTTACCCCTCAGCCCCAATCAAGACCTTTGAAGAAGGAAAGTTAATCCCATGTAAAAGAAACCCTTATCAATAACAAGCCTTGAGAAGGATATTATGTACTAATTTTGGCCTTGGGCCTTTTTATGTAGACTTTCGCTTTCCATCACTTAATGATTTTAGCTTGGTTTTTGAAAACTTGACTTATGCAATGCTTTTTTATACTTTGTACTTTCTTCACTTTTGATTTTCTAATGAATTTTTCATAGAATTAATTTGACTAAGGTCTTCCAGTCGGTAGTACTCCCCTAGGGCCTCAATATTTTTTGGTAAAGCAAAATAACTTGAGTAGTACTTTTTCAAAGTAGATCAAAGGATCCTATGACCATTGCCAAATAATTGCGAAGTTTTTTAAGTCGAAACTAAGGCTATGAAATGGGTTATAAGACCTTAGAACCAAGTAATCTCTTGTACTTGTACCTTTTTTAGGACTTAAGGACCCAAATTTTTGTACAAACACTTAGTCCCGCTAAACTTCTAGGTATAAAGGTGAAAAGATAAATTTGTTAATGGTCCTAAGATCTTAGAATTAAAATTTAGACTTGGAATTCATCCCATAAATGGTCCAAAGACATCTTAAATATGTTTTTACTAAGGAATGCAAGTCGTAGGATAGAAAATATACTGTTATTGATGTTCTAGGTGTGTCCATCCTGAGATCTTCCCCTTTTTTTCCTCGGGGCGCTATTAAGGGATAAAGACGGAAAGATAAAGGTCCCACGACTCTTACTACATCATGGGGTGCTTCGGTCGTTGCCGATTTTGGGGTGACATAAAGAGATAGAGTCACCAACCTATTTTGTACAAAACAGGCAAAAGAACATGTCGCCGCCTTGAGAGAGGCATCAAAGACAAACTGATGCTTGCAAAACCAATAGTTTAGAGGTTCGGGGGCTAAATTACGAAATGGGAAGGTGTTATGCACCCATCCCGCCATTTAAGTCTCTCATGGGATTATGTTATTATTTTTCTTAATTTCTCCATGAAGTGCGTGTGCGTGTATATATAAGTAGAGATCGAAATTGCTTGACTCGCACCATGGAAAAGATGGAGTGATGTCATCCATAGGAATGTTCTCAAAATAGTAATTACAAAATACGATGTGTGCGCTTATCGAGGTATTGATCGTTATGATGAAACGATAATATATGTTAGATAAGATGCAAGTGATATGTATGAATAATATATGGATAAAATAGGAAAAAGATGAAAATGTGAAATAGGACTCGAGTTTAGGGTTTTAGCCCAAAATGCCTACGTAGAGTATAAAGGAATCAAAGTCCACATAGTTCGCATGTGACACGAGGGTGGGGTTTATCCCATAGATTCAAATGAGAATTTATTATATGTGTGTGTAGAAAAGATATTTTTAGATTTGGAGAAAATGTGGTGAAAAATCCCGTTGGAACTTATAGGTGTAACCCTCCTTTTCTTGTTGTGTTTTTTTTTATAGAAAATAAATTATGTGTAATATAAATAATAAAGGATGAGATATTAATTTGTATGATATAAAGCAAAGGCTAAATTAAAATTTTATATAACAAATGTAAAAATAAGGAAATTTAAAGAGAGAGAAGGATGTTTGGACCTTCTTTGGAGACTTGAAACTTAATCTTGATTGTTGATGAACTTCCTTACAAGTTGGGATGAATGCAGGATGAGATAAAAAGATATTTTTTTCTTAATTGGGTATGAAAGTGGTAGGAATGAAAGGTGGAGAAGAATATCACATAAGAAAACTTCGTTGATTGTAGAAGAATGCTATTAAGATCACTGGAATTGATAGTTCTGAGGTGCCTTTCGAAGTGAGATAATGATCTCCTTATATAGGGTAGGGGACTTTCGATCGACATTTTCCATGTCATGCCTATTGGAAGCTAACCCTAGACATACTACCGATATGCAAGTATAAGGGCCTGCCTATTGGCAGTCTCGTGTAGATTTTTCAAAAAAATGGTCGTAAAACGCAATTCGTAAGTCCAAATCGTGCATGGGGCATATCGTTAGAAAAGTAATTCAAAGAAATTTAAGAATACTTGGTCCAAGACCGAGTTTAGGAGTCTATATTGGGTCAACCGGGGTTCGAAAGCGTCCATCGATCCTTTGGACAGAAGATTGTCGGACGAAGATGGGTCGTTTGTTCAAACCATAAGTCCGAATAATGCATGGGGTGAACTGTTGGAAATTTTAAGCAAGGTAATTCAATGTTCCAAAGAGCTTCGCTCGGTTCAAAGAGTTGACTCTAGTCAAATGGGGCCCGAAAGCACTTGGTGCACTTTCGGAGTAAAACGGATTGTTCGTCCCTATCGGAAGGCTGATTCATGCACGGGGTAGACCGATGGAAAGAGTACTTAGTTCTCTTAAAATATTCATTTAGTCTCATTTGAGCTAAAGAGTTGACTTTGGTCAAACGAAGGCTGGGAGCACCCGTGGCCTCTAGATCAGTTTTCGAGGGAAAACAAATCGTTCATCCGAATTGTTATGCCATTTTTCACATGGGGTAGATCGTTGGAAAGGGGTTTCAGTGTTCTTCAAAGATAAATTGAGATTTTTCTCTAATGGTAAAGTTTACTAGGGTCAAATCGAGGCCCCACAGCGCCCGGTGGCCTCTAGATAGATTTTCAAGAGAAAACAGATCGTTCGTCTGAATTGTTATACCGTTTCATGCACAGAGAGGAATTTTTTAAAGGGGTTTCAGTTCCCTTTAAATATTCATTAATATTTATCTCTGAAAGTGAAATTGAATGGGGTCAAATCGGGGTCTAGGAGCGCCCGGTGGACTCCAATTCAATTTTCGATAGTAAAATGGTCCATTTGTCCGAATCGTTATGCCGATTTATGCATGGAGCAGACTTTTGGAAAGGTGATTCCCAGACCATAAAAGATTCATAGATATTTCACTCTAAAGATGGAGTTTTTCAGAGTCAAACAGGGACCGAGAGAGCCCGATGTCCTCTAGATGTGTACTCATAGTATAACCTAGATTTTATAGTGGATAGGGAGGCTATAGGGACCTAAGGAGAGACTTAGGGGGTCCTGAAATATAGTACCTAATTAGACCCTCGATGGGTGAGCTTGGAACAAGTGAAAGCCTTCGAATATACACCACATAATGTACGAGAAATAGGTCAATCTTACAGACATAAAGAGATGAGGCTGATCGTTTTAGAGGGTCGACGTCGATTTTGAGGACTTGATTAATTGATGGGGATGGATGATTCTATGAGTTGAGGTCAATTATGAGAACCTTAAATGGGAGAGACCCCATTTTTTAGGGTCAACATCAATTCCGAGGACCTAAAATGGGAGGGACCAATTTTGAGGGCCGATGTAAATTATGAGGACCTTAAATAGGAGTGACCAATTTTGAGGGTCGAGGTCAATTTTAAGGACCTTAAGTGGAGGCAACCAATTTTTAGGGTTGAGGTAAATTCTGAGGACCTTAAGTGGGAGCGACCAATTCAGAGGGCCGAGGTCAATTCTGAGGACCATAAATGGGGGCGACCAATTCTGAAGGTCGAGGTCAATTCTTAGGACCTTAAGTATGAGCGACCAATTTTGAGGGTCGAGGTTAATTCTAAGGACCTTATGTAGGGGAAACCAATTTTGAGGGTCGAGGTCAATTCTGAGGACTTTAAGTAAAGGCGACCCATTCTGAGAGTCAAGGTTAATTTTGAGGACCTTAAGTGGCAAAGACCAATTCTGAGGGTCGAGGTCAATTTCGAGGACCTTAAGTGGGAGCAACCAATTTCAAGGGTCGAGGTTAATTCTAAGGACCTTGAGTGGAGATGATAAATTCTAAGGGTCGACATTAATTCTGTGGACATTAAGTTGGGGTTACCAATTCTGAGGGTCTAGATAAATTTTGAGGACCTTTATGAAGTGGGGTTTGCTCTCTGAGGTGTCTTTATTTTACCTTTTTTGATACTCTACTGGGGAAGAGACATTTGTTTGGGGATTATGTCTTTTTAAGAAGAGATGGCTTTGCCGAGGAAGCTATAATTTTTAGTAGAAATTCAGTCGGGGAGATAGTTGATGATTTGAGGTTTGGGATTCTGCCGAGGAATGTGTTTACTAGGGAGAGATGTCCGGTTAGGGATTCTAGCTCTGCTTGGAGAAATTAGAATTTTTTTGGGAAAAAAGCTTAATTCGGGAATTCCTGCTGGGGAAACGGGTAGGATATTATGTAGCTCTACTGAGGAAGCATTTGATTTCTATTGGGAAGTTGTAATGAGTTTTTAGGATGCGGGTCCATCAATTTTTAGGGTTTAAACAAGGGATAAGATGAGGTATTAATCTGATTGGGGATTTGGGAGCTTGAAAAATGGTTTTCTTGGTGAAGAAATGTTCCAATATTCATTTGGTAATTTAGGAATTTATTGGAAATTTTTGGCATTTTTTGTACGAAATTTCAGGGGTACCCCAATCGAAGGGTGACCAGGTGTGCCAATTGGCAGTGATGCAGTCTTTTAGGCTTCCTTGCGAAGGGGAATAGGTAGCTTCCAATCGGTGGGTGTCAAGGAACTGCCGATCGGCATGCCCCTTAGCTTCCTATAAAAAGGGGAGAATTCTCTTCATTTTTCACAGCTTCTATCTTTTCTATCTTTAACTTCTCCCTTCTGCAATCTTCTCTTGTGTTCGTTCCTCATTCAAGACTAGAAAATGGTGGATTTCTCAATTAGCGATACCCATATAGCGGTTGGGACTTGGAGTGGAGGGTTAGGGTGCCCCTGACTTTAGGCAACGAGAACGCTTTTGACCTCTTCGAGCCTATTGTCAATGATCTGACTCTTCTGCATGAGACTTCACACCACCGGTCATCTAGGGTGAGGAACCCTAATGGCTATGTAAGTACCGCAAGACTTTTCGTATTACTTTCTTCTTCGCATTTTCTTGTTTCTTTGAATTTTGACAAAAGATTTATTTCTTGTTTTAGCCGACTGACATAACAACTATGAGTTTTCAATTTCGGGGGACGATGAGATTTAGGGACGTGTTGGAGAACCTTCCTGTGGGGGTGCATTGGGTAGTCTCTTCTGTGAGTTTTGATCATTTGAAGTCTACTTTAGATGAGATGCCACACTCTACGTCCATTCTGCGTGAACTGGGGGAGAGGTGGTGGGACACCACCCATACCATACACTTGAGATTTGGGGATATGATGGTGACTCCCATTGAAGTTCAGTAGCTGTTGGGAATCTACTATGAGGGTACGTAGATAGAGGTGGACTTGTTTTTGAGGGTGATGCTCGTGATGGTTGATGCGGCGCTCGACGATGTGGGGCGGATAGTCTCAGGGGACTCGACCAGTATTTCTCTTATTTGGGAGGTTTTTTTGAGTTGGAGGATTGACGAGACTGACGGGCTGCAGGTGAGGCAAATGGCCCACTTATTTATTCTTCCTTTTTTAGGAGGGTCCTTGGTGGATTCGAGTGACGACGTCATCTGTAAGGACATAATTTCCTTAGTCCGTAGTTTATTTAGAATATGTCGTCTACCGCTACAACCATCGAAGAATTTCACGTTCATTATTTAAGATAGTGGACCGAATTTTAAGCATATTCAATAGATGCGCAATATGAGGTAAAATTTCATATAGAATGTGTTTTAAGTTTTGTAAATGCTTTACTTGAGTATTGTGATACTTTTCGAAACTGTTTTCTAACAAACAAGGCCTTTTTTCTAAGTCAAATTATTTTTTTAAGATCTATATGCGAGATTTTTAAAATAATATTTTCTCGCTCCTATTATTAAAATGATAAGGTAATGTTGTTCAAATGACATTGACATGTCGCTCGAACGACTGATTTTAACGACATCAAATGTCGTTTGAAGGGTTTCTCGAAGGGTCGTTTCTTGTTTGCTTCAAACGAACTCGTATTGTTTTGTGTTTTTAAATGTTGTTTTCAAGATTGTTAGTAACGACATCCGATATCATTCAAACGACATGAACATATCATTTGAATGTATTCTAACGACATGCGACTCCTTAAGATTTTTCTTCAACTATAAATACATGTTTTAAAGACCCGTTTGACTAAGGTTTTTGATACACAAAAACTACTTTTTGGCAGACTTCCAGTCTTCATCTTTTAGGGTTAAAGACATGTTTTTTATTCACCAAAACATCCTAATTCTTTTGTGAATCATTTGTGGAACCCAAAATACTTCTTAGAAGTTCATCTTTGTGGAGTTCCATTTCTACTGCTGGATTGGTAGTTCTTGCGGGAGTTGCTTTCTGACTAATGCGGTCATTGAGGTTCTCGAGGGGATCTTTGTTGGTACTAGGCCGCGATCTATGTGAGTTTTCTATAGAAGATTCATTGCATATTTCATTATGTAATTGCAAGTTGCGATTTGCATTATATAGCGAAATAGAGATTTTACCCGAAAGGTTTTTTTTCCTGAACCTCGATTTGAGATTGATTGATTTGCATAATTGATTTATATCACATAGATGCATGATTAGGGTTTAATTAATTTAGATAAAAAAATTGACTCTAATTAAATAAGTTTAAAATTGGAAATTTGCTAATTAAATAAGAAATTGATATCATGCATTCTCCCTAAATTGGTTTCAAAGATGGTTACTCTAATTTATTGAGTGATTATTTTTCCGCAAATTTTTTGTAATATCGATTTAAAAAAAATATGATTTTGAAAATTTTGGCAATTTTTCTGATGGAGAACTTATATAATCAGTTGCCCATCGTTAATGGAACGCATTATACCTATTGGAAAGCCCGCATGAAATATGGTTTAAAGGGTATTGATGAATGTGTTTGGATTATTTATGAAAGAGGATGGATGCCTCCCACTGTCACCATCGATAATGTCACAAATCCCAAACCCGTGTCAGACTGGACTGAGGACTATTATAAACGGAGTAACTTTAAGTCCCGTGGCCTGAGCGCTATTTCTGGAGCCATCACGAGTTTCGTCGTATTATGACGTGCACCATGCCTAAAGAGTCATGGGATATCCTCCAATTGACACATGAGGGTACCAACGCAGTTAAGGCATCTAAGTGGCAAAATTTGACCACCCAGTTTGAGACTATCATCATGTTACAATCCAAGGGTTTTATGCAAAATTGTCAAACATAGTCAATACGAGTTTTAATTTGGGTGAGAAAATTGAGGACACGAGGGTTGTTAGAAAGATTTTGAGGTCACTCCCATCCTTTTTTATTGCTAAGGTCACTGTTTTATATTCTTTGGGATTATTAAAAAATACTTAGGTTAGAAGAACTCGTAGGAGATCTTCAAACTTATGAGATCGACATGTTTCCTAAAACCGTTAAGCCTAAGGATAGAGGGACCGAACTTAAGCCACAATCAAAAAAAGGTGACGAAGTGTCTAGGAATAAAGAGAAGAAGAAAGAGAGTTTTTGCGTCTGATTTCGAGGAGAGTTTACTTTTGATGATGTGGCCATGTTTGCTAAAAAAGTTTCCCAAAATTTTCAAAGAAAATTCCTCCACTAAAAAGATCTTTGAGAAAAATAAAAAGAAAGAAGAGGCCCTTAAGAGTGGTGCGAAAGAGAAAGAGGAAGAGGTGAGATGTTTTGAGTGGGAGGGCAAAGGGAACAAAGCATTTGAATGTCCTAATATGCTAAAGAGAAAGAGAAAGAAAACTATTATGCTAACCACTCTTAGTGATAGTGATGAGGAGTTGAATGATTCTAGGGATAAGTCATCACATGGTATGTTTGTCGCCTTTGTGGCAAGTCACGTGAGCACACCTATTTTTTCCCACAACGATGAGGACACTTGTTTACATGAGAGCCTCGATAATGATTTGAGTGTTTCGAGTGGGTGTGAGAAGAGAGGGTGAAAGCGATCTCCAAAAAGCGTTTAGAGAATTATACACCGAGACCTTAAAGACGAAGAAGTTAAATATAGAGTTAGGTATTAAGGTGTTAGATTTGGAGAGAGAGATAGAAGTTTTTATGGGATGTGAAGCATCAACGAGTCAACTCGAGAAGGTGAAGGTTTCTGTAAGTGAGCAGTTGGTCGTCGCAGGCAAAAAAAAAGAGTGAACTTGAATCCCGTCAGTCCCAACTCGAGAGAGATCTCAAACGTGCTTGGGAGGTCAGGGTTACTATAGAGGGTATATCTAAAAAGGTAGGAACGATGATCCTCGATCCCGATTTGGGTAATATTGAGAGATTAGGAATAGGTCATGATGGTGCATCCATTTTCCATGTTGCACCCGAACCAGTTCTCGAGTTTGCGATATATCCATATGACTCTCAACCTAACCCACCTAAGCATCCGTTAACTGATAGGAGAGTGCATCCTAGATGTCTTATGAGAGGTTTTCCTAGGATCGTGTATGTTTTCACCCATTAAAAGAAAAAAGGACACCTTAGGGAATACTATTTTAAGTAGGGTAGTTTGTCACATACATTTTTGCCACGTGTTCCCACACATGATACTTTTATTGATCATGGACATCACATGAGAGAGTTTGCACATATTGAAGGGAAAATTATGTTTTTAGTCAAAACTTCACATGATTTTATGGATGTTCTTCATTGGATGTCACCACCTTTGGAAAACTCCTTCACACCAAATATTTGAGGTTTACACTTGTTTGCGAGCATAGGATGACTTTCATGATGATACTTTATGCCTATTGCTAGTGTGTATCATTTTTGTATTTATTTTTTCCATTTTGATATATTATTCAAAAAACCTAAAAAGATTTTGTTATTGAAAATTTTTGGGAAAATTGTAATACCCCACATTTCAACGTATTTATGATTAAATTAATTCAAAAAACTAATTGGATAAATACGTTTTAGTTAAATTATATGTGTGGAGTAATTTAATGTGGTTAAATAATAAAAGTGATTATTAAATATTAATCGAGAGATAGAGACTGATTAATATTTAGTTATGAGATTTACTATATGCGTGAATAGTAAATAATGGTGAATTTTTGATATACGGCATAACGAGTGATATGTGCGTATTTTATTTTATCTCATCGGGAGTTGCATGTAGACCATTTTGAGGTGAGAAATGAGAAATATATTTTAAGTGACTTGGAATATAATTTAGAGGTCACGAATGATTTCGGATGGGTCGAAATAGTCGGAATAGTGTACCCGGGGGTATAGTTTGGGTCCCGGGTCAATTTTAGACCAACTCAGCACCTTTTGAGGCTAATTTGGTCATTTTAAAAATAAGGGTTAAAAGACCTACGAAAATTAGCACCCTATATCTGGTAATTATAATTGGTGGTTAGGGTTAATAGCTCACAAAACTTAGAGAGGCTATTAGAGAGAAGGGGGAAACCAATTCCAAAGCTTAAGAATGGATTCTTGAAGAATTCGACTTGAATCTTGCACCCAAATCATCCAAGGAAAAAGGATGCAGGGAGAAGAACATCAATCCACCATTAATAACATAAAATCAGACCCTACAAACTACGAGTCAAGTTTTTATTGCAAATCAAATTCAAGTTATAATACCCATGTGTAGGGAGTTTTAAGAATTGGTTGATTCTATTGAAAAACCTTGAATTAAATGTATGAATTGATCATATGTTTGGGTAGGATTGCATGTAGAATGAATCCCTAATTAAAGATGAAATGAAATTTGAATATATTTGATGATTAACATAGAATCTTTATTAGTTCTTGGTTGAAGAACATAAATCCTGAATAACTTAGGGTTTAATTGATGAACACAAGATGTCAATCAGCCAATTTTTTTTATATAACTTTAAAAGTATGCCATTTGAATTGTACTTAGAATTAGAGTGTTAAACATACATTTATGGAAATTTATATCTCTTATCCATCCAATGAACTTGAAATCAGGTCAATCGGAGTTCTGTAGAGGGAGTAATCGACATGTTACTACAGGGTGTTTGATCTGCCAGCACAATAATCGGTCAGAATTTTGATGTGACTTTAAACGTGTACGATTTGAGTTGTACTTAGAATTAGAGTGTGAATCATAGATGTATGAAAATGTCTATCTCTTATCTTTCGAATTAACTTGTTATCAGGACAATCGGAGTTCTGTAGAGGGAGAAATCGAAATTTTACTAGAGGGTGTTTAATCTGCCAAAAAAATTATGATTCGTTTCGATTGCGAGAAAATGTAAGATCTTTCTTTTTAAGACTTAAATGCCTAAAATTTTATCGGGGAAGTAGTTGGGACCTTGATGAATTATATTTCTGGAATAATGATATGGAATTAGGTTTATGATTGAGCATTAGACTTTAATTTTGTGAGAGAATTAAAGTGGAGATTCATAGGATTGATTGTGACGTATTCTAATTTGAGATGATAAGAATATAACTACGAAAAAGCATGAGAGAGCTTAAATTTGTTGAGTCAGTAAGTTAACAAGGGTAACTACTTAATTGATATAACAAGGGGTAACTAGGACCCTTAGAGTTGTGTGAATACTTGAATTAATACGAAAGTGAAATAAATTTGTAAAGCAAATAAGTATGGTAAATATTAGAGAGAAATATATTAGGTACAAGTATGAATAATTTGGTTGTGTGAATACCTATTATATTGATTATTAGGTTGGGTTAATACCTAAAGTATGCTTACTCCTGTATTGGGGTCGATGATTTGTCAGACCAATAAATCCTTTTAGTATACATTGTGTGTGAAATATATACCTTATGATTTTATACTTATGTGCGATAGTAGACTTGTAGATGATATATATAGAGATGTACATCTAAATGGTAAATTAATTAGAGAGTAACTTAATCACGAAATTTAAAATAGACTGGGAATAGGCTATAGTAATTAAGTAGTGAAACTCAATTATGGAGGTTAAATGATGATAGGATAATTTGGGTCGATGATTATTCAGACCAATGATCCTTATAGTATATGTTGTGAGTGAAATATATACCGTATAACTAATAAGCTCGTGTGGGATAATAAATAGTTAGATGACGTGTAGACATCTAAAATTAAGTTGAGTAGAGAAACTTAATTTTAAAGATTTGATGTTAGATAGTGGATATCTAAAGGATAAAATTAAGTGGTGAGACTTAATCATAGTTATGGAAAGATATCATGTGAAGAATGTTACTATTGTGTTAATTAACAAATGAGGGATGTTAATAAATTTATGTACTGTATGGGCGGTACGGGAACTTAGACGTGTAGATAAGTCCAGTTGAATACTCTAGTCTAATTAACTTGGGTAGTATATCTAGGTGGGCTAAGTATAGAACGTGAAACGTGCACTATAGATGAGAGGTGAGGAAAACTCAAGAGAGAGTATAGGCGAGCATTTGTAATCAATAACTGGATTTTATTGTGATAAATGCTTGCTAAATATTTTCAAAATTTTTTGAGTACTAACTCTTGCTATAAAATATTTTCAAAACCTTTTAGGTGTCCAACCACAGGGACACCAGACTTGCCAATTTCATTCTAGGGACTCGGAGCTATAGCAATGTGGATGCTGATAGAACCTTAATTAGATGATTATACCTTTATGATCTAGTGTAGGATATTATTTTGTATTCCTTGTATGAACATGATTTCCGTTGACGGTTTATAGTTATTGAGTTTTTTTGAGCATTGTGGATTGTGGTTTTGAACTTTTAGTCGATGGTTTATCGGCAAGTCTTTCATTCATATATATATATATATTGTGTTGGATTGAACTATAGTATACTGTGAATGTTTTATTTAGCTTTTCGCATGGTACAATTTATTGTGTTAACGAAAGATAAAATTTGGCACCGGTCTAATTTCACTTAGGTGGTTAGTAATTAAAAAGTTTTTGATAGTGATGCTAAAAGTGAACCATTTGAGAAACCTATTTTAATTTTATAAAGTCCTGATCACCCGATGTTTAATTAGGAGGGGTGTCACATATGGTATCAGAGCATCTGGTTCTAGTGTCGATAGGATCTGTACGGATTATTGCGTTTAAAGCGTACCGTTTGATTGATATAGAGCCCTATGCTAAGGATTGTTGATTCTTATTGTGAGATTTCATCCTCCTAATATTGTGTATAATTTTAGTACATTTTATACACATTTGTTTGTGATTCGTATGCCGAAAAATGAAGGACGACCGATGAGCGCCGTTGGGAGAACAATAGGAGACGAGGGTCAGTTGGTGTTGTAAAATATATTTGGGGGACGATGACCGTAGTCGAGGTCACCTCTATTGTGTTTGAGCAGTTGATGCTTCTATGTGAAGGGATCTAAAATAATTTGAGAAATTAGTCAAGGTGTATGACTGGAAGTAAAGGTGCTAGTGAAACACCATGGGAAGAGACCCATGTGGGAGACCTATTTAAATGATGCAGATAATTGAATTCTGATCGAGTGATGGTGAATTCAACCAGGGCTGGTAAGCCCAGTAGTGTGTTCCTTGGGCCAGGGGAGATAAAGGAACAACGGGGATCCAACATTGCCAAAAATATAGGGGATTTTATCGAGAGATATTTTTATATGGAGAGTGAGACCACACGTATTGATTTTTCCCAAAGTGAGTAAAGGGACATGATTATGGTGCCTAGCAGGGCAATGATTAAGATAGTTTTGGGGTTCGATTCGGACAAGCGTGTTATGTCCAAGAACCGTTTGAGTAGCCAGGGAGATTTGCAAGGTAGAAATATGTGTTGTATCCTCAGGCGAATGAGGTATATTTTGTGTGACCGAGCGAGTCATGATATTTTGATTAACGCTAGATTCACATGTGAAATGAGTTTAGTTGATATATCGATACATTATTATGTGTACATATTATACCGTTGTGTAGCGGGGTTATCATTGAATTCATCCGTAGGGGAGAGGGTATGGACTTAATGGGGAATATATTAGAACTACTCATTTTAGTGATGTGTTATACGAGTATGATATTCTCCTGGATATAGACTGGTCAGTAATGGTTAGAGCGGTAGTGGGCCATTAGTGCAAGGCTATCGTGTTCTCTATTCCACGGCAGGATGTGCCATTTTGCGATTCCTCACCTGAAAGAGGGTTAAGCTCGCACTTATGATACATTTTGTTGGGGACTTTGGAGAGCATAGAGGTCTCATTACAGTTAATTGTGGTGTGTAGACTAGATTGATATGATTTAGGATATACTGGGTTACAGTCGAGCGGAGAGATTGAGCTCGTTAATTTGTTTAGCGCTCAGTACTTAGTGATAGAAAGAGCGCACTGTTATATCACTCCTTTAGAGACACGGGAATTGAGAGATGTGTTGGATGCTAGGGTAAGGGCTAACACTGTAGTTGTTACTCATTTTACGTGTGGAGAAAACACGTCGATCTGAGAGATATTATGCAAATAAGGCATGTGAAACCTGTAGTGCCTTGAAAAAGCACTGAAAAGTTTCCTTTCACCACAGGTTGAAGGGTGAAATGCTATCGAGGAAAATTATATTATGATTAGTGGGGTGATTGAGAATACCCTTGTTTTTACGGGCACAAATGATATGCACGGATTATATTATGGTTGTGCAGATATGCACAAATGATAGGGTGTATGGGCACCCTGGTTAGTTAGTTCCAAAGATGTTTGAGATAGAAGGACGTGAAAATGAATGTGTAGAATATATGCCTGAGGGGAAACTATAAACAAGGTTAAAATGGTATGACGAATTTAATGTCGTGTGAGAAAGACGATAGTTCAAGCATATATGTGCAAGGAGAGCTAGCACACCCAATATGGGTTGAAAGGATATGGAAATCCATTTAAAAGTTACCTCTTGATAAAAAGGATACCAAATTATTATGAGAAGGTAGAGCGGAGTCTTACTCGAACGAGTGTTGAAGAGTGGCTTGCGAATGACTATAATGTTAGAATACTCCAAGGAAAGAAGGGGTGTATGTAGTACTGAAATTCAGAAGAGCATATGAGAATTAATACTTTAATTATTCGGTATAGAGAATGTACCTTGGAGATTACGAGAGAGATAGTAATCTGAATATTTATACTATACGTAGAGATGAGAATAAAATATGTATGAGAAGTGTATGATTAGGTTAGCAATATGCCTATGAATCTTAATAGGATGTGTGTATGCCTATTATATGATATTATTATTAAGAGCACTAATGGGTGATAACCCGAGGGTGTAAGAATCTGATTGTTAAGCGCACTAATGAGTGATAACTCGAGGGTGTCGGATCTCTATTGTTAAGTGTACTAGTGGGTGATAACCTAGGGGTATAAGAATATTAGTGTTAAGTGTACTAATGGGTGATAACCCGGGGGTATAAGGATATTATTGTTAAGTGTACTAATGGGTGATAACCCGGGGGTACAAGGATATTATTATTAATTGTACTAATGGGTGATAACCCGGGGGTACAAGGATATTATTGTTAGGTGCGCTAATGGGTGATAAACTGGGAGTGCAAGAACATTATTGATTAAGTGCACTAGCGGGTGTTAACCCAGGGGTGCATGATTATAATGATTAGGTGCGCTAATGGGTCTTAGTCCGGGGGTGCAGGATTAATATATGTATGTATAGGGATGATGTGACAATATATATATATAGACCTGTCAAAATACACGATAACCCGTTAACACGACACGACCCGACACAAAATTATAAGTTAATGGGTTTACCCATATTGGGTTTGGGTCATTAACGGGTTGACACGGTAGACCCGTTAACACTAACGGTTCGGGTTTGGAAATTTACCTGTACCCGTTTTAACCCGTTTCTACCCGTTAACACTAACGGGTACTATAGGGTCACCCAACCCGTACCCAATAACAATAACCATTAAAATCCATTATTTCTAAATCTTTAAAGACTAACGGGTGCTATAGGGTCACCCAATCTATACCCAATAAAAATTACAATTAAAACCCATTATTTTTAATGTATTTAAGACTAACGGGTATTATAGGGTCACCCAACCCGTTACCCATTTCGACCCAAAATGATTCGTTAATATTAACGGGTGTTAACGGTTTGGGTCGTGTACCCGTTAATATTAACGGGTCGTGTTTGGGTATTGTTATTAGACCCGTTAGGCTTAACGGGTCGTGTATGGGTTAGGGTGTTTTGACCCGTAACCCGTAACCCGTAACCCGTACACGACCCAAACCGACCCGTTGACAGGTATATATATATATATATATATATATATATATATATATATATATATATATATATATATATATATATATATATATATATATATATATGGATTTGTGAATATTTCTACTGTGTGAAACTAGTAGATATGGTATTAATAATAAATGCTTTGTGCCAAGTGGTCTTAACATAAGGGTGCATGATTAGTGTAAATATATAGGAATGAGTAGACTATATATATATGAGCATACTTGGGGAACTTTCTACTTTGTGATTTAAAAACCATATGTTTTAGTATCGGCATTGTCCGAATTTCGGGGACGAAATTCTTTTCTAAGTGGGGAAGTATGTAATACCCCGTATTTTTACGTATTTATGATTTAATTAATTCGAAAAATTAATTGGATAAATACGTCTTAGTTAAATTACATGTGTAACGTAATTTAATGTGGTTAAATAATAAAATTGATTATTAAATATTAATCGATAGATAGAGACTGATTAAAATTTAGTTATGAGATTTACTATATGCATGAATAGTAAATAATGGTGGATTTTTGACATACGGCATAGCGAGTGATATGTGCGTATTTTATTTTATCTCACCGGGAGTCGCGTGTAGACCATTTTGAGGTGAGAAATGAGAAATATCTTTTAAGTGACTTAGAATATAATTTAGAGGTCACGAATGATTTCAGATGGGTCGAAATAGTCAGAATAGCGTACCCGTGGGTATAGTTTGGGTCCTGGGTCAATTTTACTCCAAATCGGCACCTTTTGTGGCTAATTTGGTCATTTTAAGAAGAAGTGTTAAAAGACCTACGAAAATTAGCACCCTATATCTGGTAATTAGAATTCGGGGTTAGGGTTAATAACTCACAAAACTTAGAGATGCCATTAGAGAGAAGGGGGAAACCAATTCCAAATCTTAAAAACGGATTCTTGAAGAATTGGACTTGAATCTTGCACCCAAATCATCCAAGGAAGAAGGATGGAGGGAGAAGAACATCAATCCACCATCAACAAAATAAAACTAGACCCTACAAACTATGAGGCAAGTGTTTATTACAAATCAAATTCAAGTTATAATACCCATGTGTAGGGAGTTTTAAGAATTGGTTGTATCTATTGAAAAACCTTGAATTAAATGTATGAATTGATCATATGTTTGGGTAGGATTGCATGTAGAATGAATCCCTAAGTAAAGATGTAATGAAATTTGAATATATTTTATGATTAACATAGAATCTTTATGAATTCTTGGTTGAAGAACATAAATCTTGAATAACTTAGGGTTTAATTGATGAACACAAAATGTCAATCTACCAAATTTTTTATATAAATTAAACGTATGCCATTTTAATTTTACTTCGAATTAGATTGTTAACCATACATTTATGGAACATTCTATCGCTTAGACATCCAATGAACTTGGAATCAGGTCAATCGGAGTTCTGCAGAGGGAGTAATCGACATGTTACTATAGGGTGTTTGATCTTCTATCAGAATTTTGACGTAACTTTAACCTTGTACGATTTGAGTTGTACTTAGAATTAGAGTGTGAATCATAGATTTACGGCAAGGTATATCTCTTAGCTTTCCATGAACTTGGAATCAGGTCAATCGAAGTTTTGTAGAGGGAGAAATCAAAATATTACTAGAGGGTGTTTAATCTGCCAGAAAATTATGATTCGTTTCGGCTGCGAGAAAATGTAAGATCTTTATTTTTAAGACTCAAATGCCTAAAATTTTATCGGGGAAGTGTTTGGGACCTTGATGAAATATATTTTTGAAATAATGATGTGTAAGTAGGTCTATGATTGAGCATTGGACTTTAATTTTGTGAGAGAATTAAAGTGGAGATTCGAAGGCTTGATTGTGACGTACTTTAATTCGAGATGATAAGAATATAATTACGAAAAGTGTGAGCGAGCTTAAATTTGTTGAGTCAGTAGGTTAATAAGGGTAACTACTGAATTAATATAACAAGGGGTAACTAGGACCCTTAGAGTTGTGTGAATACTCGAATTAATACGAAAGTGAAATAAATTTGTAAAGCAAACAAGTATGGTAAATATTAGAGAGAAATATATTACATACAAGTATGAATAATTTGGTTGTGTGAATACCTATTATATTGATTATTAGGTTGGGTGAATACCTAAAGTATGCTTACTCCTGTATTGGGGCCGATGATTTGTCGGACGAATAAATCCTTTTAGTATAGATTGTGTGTGAAATATATACCTTATGATTTTATACTTATGTGCGATAGTAGACTTGTAGATGATATATATAGAGATGTACATCTAAATGGTAAATTAAGTAGCGGGTAACTTAATAATGAAATTTAAAATAGACTGGGAATAGGCTATTGTAATTAAGTAGTGAAACATAATTATGGAGGTTAAACGATGATAGGATAATTGGGGTCGATGATTATCCGGACTAATGATCCTTATAGTATATGTTGTGAGTGAAATATATACCATATAAATATTCTTCTCGTGTGGGATTGTATATAGTTAGATGACATGTAGACATCTAAAAGTAAGTTGAGTAGAGAAACTTAATTTTAAAGATTTAATGTTAGATAGTGGATATCTAAAGGATAAAATTAAGTGGTGAGACTTAATCATAGTTATGGAAAGATAGCATGTGAAGAATGTTACTATTGTGTTAATTAACAAATGAGGGATGTTAATAAATTTATGTACTGTATGGGCGGTATGGGAACTTAGACGTGTAGATAAGTTAAGTTGAATACTCTAGTCTAATTATCTTGGGTAGTATAACTAGGTGGTATAAGTATAGAACGTGAAGCGTGCACTATAGATGAGAGGTGAGGAGAACTCAAGAGAAAGTGTACGCGAGCATATGTAATCAATAATTGAATTTTATTGTGATAAATTCTTGCTAAATATTTTCAAAATGTTTTGAGTACTATATCTTGCTATAAAATATTTTCAAAACCTTTTAGGGGTCCAGCCACAGGGACGCCAGAATTGAGGATTTCATTCCAAGGACTCGGAGTTGTAGCACTGTGGATGCTGACAGAACCTTGATTAGACAATTCTACCTTTCTGATCTAGTTTAGGATATTATTTTGTATTCCTTGTATGAACATGATGTCCGTCGATGGTTTATAGTTATTGAGTTCTTTTGAGCATTGTGGATTGTGGATTTGAACTTTTAGTCGATGGTTTATCGGCAAGTCTTTCATTCATATATATTGTGTTGGATTGAACTCTAGTATACTGTGAATGTTTTATTTAGCTTTTTGCATGGTACATTTTCTTGTGTTAACGAAAGATAAAATTTGGCACCGGTCTAATTTCACTTAGGTGGTTAGTAATTAAAAAGTTTTCGATAGTGATACTAAGAGTGAACCATTTGAGAAACCTGTTTTGATTTAATAAAGGCCTGATCACCCGATGTTTAATTAGGCGGCGTGTCACAAAAATACAAAAATATTTTTTATTTTTTGAGAAAAAATTGAAAAAGCCAAAAAGATTTTATTTTGATAAATTTTTGGAAAAAGACAAAAAGATTATTGTATTTCGTTTTACACCGTTTATGGTGACTATTTGATAGTGTTTTGAGATGATACATCATTTCATTCATGTGATTTATAATATTTGGAGTCATGAAGATGAGATTTGAGATTACTTTCTACATATTTGACTCATGATTTCTTTTAGTGCACAGTTTCACAAATTTATGTGATTATTGTGCTTGTCTAGCATATGTTGGTCGAAGTTTTTTCATCCCAATCATGTCTTTAAAACGAACAAAATGCGATAAAACTTGACAATGAAAGTAGTGCATGTAAGAACCATTTCCCTTGTGGAATTTGTTTAATATAAAAAAAAATGAAGAGTGAACATGGGAAAGGGCTACGAAACGAAAAAAAATAGCCTTTGCGAGAAAGCCACCTTTTAAGACGGGACTAAAAAAGTGTGGCATTGTAAAACATAGACAAGGCCCCAAGATTTTGAAAATAGCCAAAAAAGTGTGGCATTGTAAAAAGTAGCCAAGGCCAAACTAGTTTAGTTTATATGATAATTCCAAAGAAAAGACTAGAATCGATAAATATGATCGTTTTTATATATGAGGGAGTTTGGTTGGAAATATATCAACGGGTTTGCATGTCTTGACAAAGTCTTGAAAAAGCAATACATAGTTTTAGACGTTATTGGTGTGGAAATCATTTTAGACCTTGATTTTTTTATTACATTGAGTTGATGTCATTTGAATTCAACAATTTTTACACCTAAGGACGATTATGAGTTCATTCAATAGGAGTATCCATATTCATCGTGCACATTGGTTATGACTATTTGAGTTATTTTCCTATCGATTTAGTTCACACCCATTCATTTTGTTTCCACGATTTGGTTACCTTAGTGTAAATTCACGGTGTGTGTTGTTTTTGTAATATTTTGCTTAAAAATTTTAAAAAATAAAAAACAGTTTATGGATCCTTTTGAGTATATCCTTGATGAGAGTAATTGTTTTGCTCTTTGCTATGCTTCTCGTGACACTCCGAGCTTATTTATTTTCTTTTTTTCCTTGTCTATTTCAAAAAAATAAAAAAGGGGAGAACGAATTATGAATTATGAGGGGGATTTTAGATTTGATCTTTGATTGATTTATTTAATTTTATTTATGCTTTATCTCATTTCAAACTCGAAATGTCACGAAGGTATTTGCTTTATTTATTGTGTGTAGGACTTTGATGATCATTTGTCATTTGGAAAACAGAAAAAAAATCATGGAAAGAAAAGAGATTTGATTTGAAGAGATTTCAAAGTTAAAGATTTTTGAAGAATTTGAAGAATTGCATTTTTAGTATCTTTTCGGCTTTTTGGCTGCATGGGAGGGTATTAGATTCATATAGGCATTTTGATTGATAATTTGGATTTTTTTTTAGTTTGTACCGACGCAGACATAGGGGAAGATTTGTAAGGACATAATTTCCTTATTCCATAGTTTACATAAAATATGTCGTATACCGCTACAACCATCAAAGAAGTTCACGATCATTGTTTAGGACGACGGATCAAAATTTCAAGCATCTTCAACATATGCGCGACATGAGGTACAATTTCGTATAAAATGTGTTTAAGTTTCATAAATTCTTTACTTGAGTATTGGGATACCTTTCAAAACTGTTTTATAACAAAATAAGGCATTTTATCTAAGTCAAATTAATTTTTTAAGACCTGTAGGCGAGATTTTTAAAATAATATTTTCTCGCTCTTATCGTTCAAATGACAAGGCAATTTCGCTCAAACGAAATTGACATGTCGTTCAAATGACTGCTTCTAACAACATCACATTTCATTTGAAGTAAGCCTGTAAACGGGTCGGATTCGGACCAGATCAAGCCAATCCGAATTCGAATCCGTTTATGTTAAACGGATTCGGATCCGATCCGATTATCTGACGGATTATCTATTAGGGTTCCGAATCCGAATTCGTTAAGAATCCGTTAATCCGATACGATCTGATTATAATATTATAAATAACTATTATAAATTTCAAAATACATTATATATTATAAATAACTATTATAATATATATTTCAAAAAATATATTTAAATAACTATTATAAAATAAATTACTATTATAAATAAATACAATATATATTAATATAGGACTATTATAAATAACTATTAAAATATTAATAAATTTCGAAATACAATATATATATTAATTAAAAATATTATATATATAGATATATATTAACTGGATCGGATTATTAACGGCTCGGATCATATGAATCCAAATCCGCTCCATTTAATAAACGGGTAATCGAATTTCAGGCGTGATCTAAATCTGTGTAAACGGATCGGATTCGAATTCAGCTTCGAATTCAGATTCGGATTCAGATAAAATTCTATGCATTGACAAGCGTAGTTTGAAGGGTTTCTCGAAGGGTCATTTTTTGTTTACTTCAAACAAACCTACACCGTTTTGTGTTTTTAAAGGTCATTTTTAAGGCCATTAGTAATGACATCAGATATCGTTCAAATGAATTCTAGCGACATGCGCCGCCTCAAGATTTTTCTTCAACTATAAATACATTTTTTGAAGACCTATTTCATTAAGACTTTTGATACACGAAAACTGCTTTTTGGCAGACTTTTAGTCTTCGTCTTTTAGGGTTAAAAAACTTATTTATGATTCACAAAAATGTCTCAATTCTTTTTTGAATCATTTGTTGAACCCAAAATACTTCTTGAGAATTTATCTTTGTGGAGTGACATCTCCACTGCTGGATTGGTAGTTCTTGCGAGAGCTTCTTGCTGATGACTACGGTTATTGAGGTTCTCGAGGGGGTCTTTACTAGTACTAGGTTGCGGTCTATGTGATGTTTTTGCGAAAGATTCATTGTAGATTTCATTGTGTAATTATAAGTTGCGATTTGCATTATATAGTGAAATAAAAGTTTTACCCGAAAGATTTTTTTTCCTGAACCGTGATTTGTGATTATTTGATTTCATATTTGATATATGTCATGTATATGCATTATTAGGATTTAATTAATTTTGATCAAATATTGACTATAATTAAATAAGTTTAAATTTGAAAATTTGTGAATTAAATAAAAAAATCGATATCACGCATTCTCTACATCGTCCACTTATGAATTTTACCATATTTGAGGATATTTTCAAATATCTCTCTTTATGACTGGGGAGCCTAACTTTGGTGACCCTTTATTCTTCGTTGGATGCTTTCAACCGGTGCTAGCGACAGACTTTTACTGTAGCCACGTATCTTCTAGAGGTAATTTTCTCATTTATGTTTATATATTTTCTTGCCTTGTTCTTTTTATTTTCTTTTGATTGCTGACTCTTATCCTGTTGCTGACGTGGTTCTACGAGGTGATCGATCTTGATGCTCTCTTAATTGGTTTGTATGATGAGTTTGAGGGGGGCTTCTGTCGAATGTGTTGGTGGCGGAAGTCCAACTAGAAATCGAAGCAGTTTCTCTCCTTGCAGGCAATACGCTAGGTCTTGAATGTCCTGACGAGTGATCAGGTTATTTTTCCTTTCTATTTTGAATCCTTTTCTTTGTTTGTGCAAGTATTGATTTTGTAGGGGGGCTTGAAGGTAATCCTAAGATTAGGGATAATTTCATAATTAGCAATAGTGTTTGAGATTAAGCAACCGAGGCAGCTCAAGCGTGGAAACTCATACTTTAGCTTGTTGTGTTAGTCATATTGTATCTTTGTTTATATTGACTGTAAGCTATAACGGTTGTAATGATGTAACGAGAGTAATAAAGAGTTTTAGTGTGAGGTCAAATGGTACTCGCGAGAGACCAGGCTTGGTAGGGCCTGGGAGAGCTTTCATGCTCTATCGAATAACCTCACCACGGGAACTTTAGAGGAACTTGGTTTGGAGGATTGAGAAGTGAGGAACTATTGGGGCTCATCCCAACCATCTTAGATACACCCGGTAAAACACCGAAGAACCCTTACCATGTAACCTCGAGCGAAGCAGATTGTAGTTCCATCGGGTGTTGAGTTGTGAACCAAACAACCCTCATCTTAATGTCACATATACTATAGGTGATGTTAGTACCCAGCTAAACAATGTCAGACCTGCACTTGCTTAAACCACCGTGGTATTTTGGGCTTTCAGGCAGTTGGTGAGCCAACTCTGCAACAATATCCCCCTGACACACAATGGTTAGGCAAAAGGCATGTCTTGGTATTTAATGTTTATGAAGTGGAGACAACTAGTGCATCAGATATTTAATGTTGTGACATAAAGTATGAGGGATGTATTTCATAGTCTTTAATGACTGAGTTGCCTCGGGGGTGGTGTGGGGGGCTATTTAAGGACCCCAACCACCTTTGAGGAATGGGGGATATTTTTGAGAGTTTAAGAAGTTATTACTAGAAAGAATACACACCACAGAGAGTTATTACAAATCAGAGGTCTTATTCACTCACTATTGCCATTTATTACGAAGATTTTAATATTTAATATAGATTCTTGGGGGTGGTTGATGTGTTTTGCTGCCTGCCAAGGTGCATCTAGGGTGCTTATTTCTCTTTCCCTCGAGCTAAGTTACTTTTAAGTTCATTACTATCTTCGTAAGTTATACACGAGAGATTTGTGAGTTTAAACCAAGTTTCATATTTATTAAGTTTGTGTTTGCATGTTCTATCACTAACACAAGGTTTTATCTAATTAACTGATCATAACCGTACTCAAAAGGGGTTACGCCTCCATCTTATCTAAACTACCCTCTTACATTTGGCGACTCTGCTGGGGAGGTATTCTTATAAGTAGGGAGTATGGCACAAGATAATGTTAATCGAAGGATCAACTTTGATGACATCCAACACAATGAAGAACAAGTTGCGAGAGAACTGGAGGCTCTAAGTGATGGAGCTCATCGGAAAGAGGTACCTCCAGTTCAGGCGACGACAGGCTTTCCAGGGGTGACACAGGCTTCCACGAGTGCAGGGTTGGGACCCACTCAGGTGGAACTCCTCATGAGTAAGTTTTATGAGTTTTTGCAAACTCTGGTTTCTTCGACGATGTTGGGAGGATTTGAACCTAACTCCTTCGTAACACGAGGGGCAGCCCTAACGGCCCCATTATGTGCAAGTATAGAGGGAACGGTCCCGACAAGCATACATTCAGTTGTGAATCCAGTAGTGGGAACCTTAGGAGTATCAATGGCCCCAACCGTGACATTTGTGCCAGCTATAATGAACACTCAGCCCACGGCCCCGTTGGTTGTTTCCCCAGTGGCACTACCCATGGAGGAAATGATAAAGGAGATATAGAAAGAGATGTTGAAGTTCATGCAAGCCTCCTCACAATCTGCTGGCGAGGTAGCTTCGGTTTATGATGACTTTTGAACACCTTATCACCAAGAATACAATGATGAGCCATACCCAAAAGATTATATTCCTCCCATCTTTGAAAAATACACAGGAAAGGGTGGGAACCCGAAGGAACACATTAAGCTCTTTGTTGAACAATTGGGAGCATATTGTAATAATAAAAGGCTTAGGTTGAGGGAGTTTTCTAAATCCTTGACCGATAAAGCATATACCTGGTATTCCCATTTGACTCCCAATAATGTTTCTACATGGGAAGAGATGGATGTCTTATTCGTCCATAAGTTATTTCTGTCGGAAGATGAATTTTCGTTGACCCAACTAGGGAGGGAGAAGCAATGACCTGGAGAAGAAGTGGTAGCATATGTCTAAAGGTTCAGAGAAAGGTCCCTTGATGTGAGGGAGGAGGCCAACGAGTCCAAGTTATTGCAGATCTGTGCGGAGGGACTGCTTCCTGAGTACATCTGCCATCTTATCAATGAGATGCGTGAAGGGACTTTTTTAGCGTTCCTGAAAGCTACAAGAAATATCTCCTTGGTGGTACGACCAAATTCGGCGGTGGTGCCCATGATGTTTAGGCAGTCGATGCAACCTGTGGGGGGAAGGTCTCAGCCCCCACGAGTAGGTTACACTGAGGGAGGAGATGGGGGCAAGGTGCCGAAGAAGGACAATAAGAGGAAGTTTGGAAGGGATATGAAGGACCCATCACCATTGCCTTGTACAATGGAGTAAGGTGTCAACTGCTACAATGCAATGGTCCAAGGAGGAACGAATTACGAACCTACGGGCATTCCCTTTGGGGAACTCGATGCGGCAATGAAGGTGGATCCCAAGTATTGCCAAGTCTATTAGAAGATCCAACACCCAACAGAGAGTTGTTTCATGCTGAGGAGAATCATCGATAAGTATGTAAAGGTAGGGACATTGCAAATCCCCCCATAGAATGTCAACAATAACCCACTACCAGCACATGGGTCCAATCTGGTGGTGGCCTATGACGAGGAGGCTTAGAGAGAAGGAAGAGGGCTAACATTGAAGCAGAAGAAATTCAAGGAAGCCTTAGAAGATTGTACGAGGGGAATAGCTAATGTAGTATTGGCCTACGACGAAGCGAGTGCTAGGGACGTGGAGGATGTATACAACACTGAAGGCGAGGAAGCAGACCCAGTCCCAGAGTACTGCGCAGTTTCAAAATCACTAAAGTTCAACTCCTTCTTTGACTAGGAGGGAATTACAAAGTAAAGTAGGTTGGAGATAACCCAGGCAATACTCGATATTACGAGAACGAACGCAATCCCTTCACTGAGATGGAAGGGACACATGGCTAGGTTTGTGAGAAGGTTTCTATCAGATGTAACCTTTAGCGATGAAGATAGGGCTGTAATGTTCCCTCATAATAGGCCATTGTATGTGACCACCAGCGTTAACGGAGTTAGCTTCGCAAGGACTCTTATGGATGGAGGAGCTTCCATCAATATCATGCCAATAAACTCCTTCCACGCAACTAATATCCCAGAAGAAAGGCTGGTCCCCATGCCTTTGGTAATTTATGGGTATGATAACCATTCTTCCAAATCTATTGGGTATGTTGATGTTGGGATTGTAATGGGAAATCTGAGCTCCCATATCAAGTTCCATGTAATAGAAAGTGCAACTTACTATCATCTACTAATAGGAAGGGTGTGGATGCATAACCAAGGGCTAGTTCCTTCCACGTACCAAAAATGCGCTAAGGCGAACATCAAGGGGACATAGATCACCATTAGGGCTTTAAAGAGGACCTTCGCTATCGAGGAAGCTCACTTGGTGGATGCAACATTTTACACAGAGTTAGAAGAGGATGTCCGGGTCCTAACGAGAAGAATGGAGGGAGCATGGGTTCCCTCAATCAGAGAGAGGATGGGACCCCTAAATGAGCAAGGTAAAGAGGTTACAAGAAGCACAAGGGTAATAGACGAAGAGGCTCACCAGGTGGTCCCTCAGCACCAAGGCACCTCGAAGAAGCTCAAAGATAGGATGAGGCCCATAGCGGATCTGATGGAGCATGAGGTCCAGCGACAAAGCGTGCTAAGCTGGTTCTCAGGAAAAAGAGTGGCCGAGGATTCTAAAGAGAAGAAGAGGAAGGCAGTCATTGCTACCAGCAGATAATGCAAGAAAGTCATTACTAAAGAAGGAAAGGTGGTGTATTGATTATAGCAGCGTGAGCGGGCGACCGAAGAAACTGATGATGAGGTTGACCCGATATACGAATTCTTTCTGGTGGATCAACGGGGATC
The DNA here is from genome assembly GCA_949130495.1 of Sambucus nigra. NCBI lineage: Eukaryota > Viridiplantae > Streptophyta > Magnoliopsida > Dipsacales > Adoxaceae > Sambucus > Sambucus nigra. Next base: position 117,673,565 of record OX422218.1, on the reverse strand, counting down.
GTGCATAGTGATAGACAACTCCAGCAATTCAGGAATTAGTTGAGGAAGTCACTGAGGAACCAGAGTACATGACGAATCGACCGAAACCGCATGTACAAGAGCTAGAACAGTTGAATCTGGACAAAGAAGGGGGAGATCCAAGGCCCATATTCATCTCGAAGGATCTCAGTAAGGAGAAATGAGAAGCCTTGGTTGAGTTGGTTCGGGAGTTTATAGACGTCTTCGCATGGAAATACACAGAGATAGAGGGGCTGGATGAGGAAGTAAGCTGCCATAAGTTGAACATAATGTCTTCAGCCATTCCAATGAAACAAGAGACGAGAACATACAATCCTGAGCTAGATTTGAAGATCAAGGAAGAGGTTCAATGCTTACTAATGGTAGGGTTCATCACACCGATAGAGCACCCACTCTGGCTATCCAGTATTATCCCGGTGAGGAAGAAAGATAAAAACCAAATAAGGATATGTGTGGACTTCAGAGATTTGAATAGAGCTTACCCCAAAGACGAGTTCCCTATGCCCTCCATCGATAGCCCGAAAGATGCAACAACAGGTCATGAGATGTATATCTTCATGGATGGGTATGTAGGGTACAACCAAATCAAGATGGACCCCATGGATGCAGAGAAAATAACATTCAGAACCCCGTTGGGCAACTTCATGTATAAGGTGATGCTGTTTGGAATCAAGAATGTTGGGGCGACCTACCAGAGAACAATGATGGTCATTTTCCATGACTTCTTCCATAAATTTGTGGAATTTTATGTGGATGATTTGGTCATCAAATCAAGGAAGGAGGAGTACCATCTGAGCGATTTGAGGAAGGTGTTCTCCCATTGCAGGAAGTATAAATTGAAGATGAACCCACTGAAGTGTGTTTTTAGAGTGACAAGTGGAAAATTCCTAGGCTTTGTGATTGATCGACAAGGGGTACAGATGGACCAGGACAAATAACGAGCAATTTTAGAAATTCCATGCCCAAGAACGGCAAAGGAGCTGAAGAGTTTCCTCGGTAAAGTCTCCTACCTTAGGAGATTTGTGCCTAGATTATTCGAAATAACACGTCCATTGATGCATCTATTGTGAAAGAACACGAAGTTCAAGTGGGAGGAGGTTCACCAGGAGTCTCTCGATGGGCTGAAGAAACTGCTCGTTTCACCACAGACCATGGTTCCCCCAAAGGCAAGAATACCGTTGCATCCGTACCTTACATCCACTACGAGGTTCATGGGAGCTTTGCTAGAATAAGAGATTGATGGGCAAGAACAACCAGTTTACTACCTCAGCAGGATCATCCATGGGCCAGAAGTCAGATATAGCAACTTAGAAAGGCATTGTTTAGCCTTAGTATTTGTAGCGCAAAAACTTAGACATTATATGCTATGTTTTACAATTCATATTGTAACTAAATGTGATCATATTAAGTATTTTCTAGCTAGGACTATATTGATTGGTAGAGAAACTAGGTGGTTCCTTATTCTCTCCGAATATGACTTAAAGTGTGTGGTTCCTCGTGCGATCAAAAGGCAGGCCTACGCCGATTTATTGGCAATTTTCCCCTCAAGAATGTTTGAGCCACCCAAAGAAAGTATTTCAGGAGACAATTTGTAGGCCAACCACCTAGATGCAATAGATGAGGAATGGAAAATGAAGTTCGATGGATCCTCGACCGAAAAGAAAGGGGGAGCAGGGGTTATCCTTTCAAAGGGAATGGAAGAGATTTGCCTTTCCTACAAATTAGATTTCCCTTATTCCAATAAAGAGGCAGAATATGAAGCATTGGTGTTAGGATTACTAGAGGCTCTCCGAAGCGGGATCCGTTAACTTTGCATCAAGGGGGATTCAAACTTGGTGGTTCAACAAGTGAATGGAGAGTACGCGTTGAAACACACGAGTCTGACACCATACAGGACAATCATTCAGAGGCTCCTCGTCCAGTTCCATCGGACCAAGATCAAGAGGCAGCCCATAACAATGACCCTCTACCCAGACGCATATGCCACCATTGTCAAGAAGATAATCATGAGGAACGATACAACTACCATCCTGATCCATCAAAGAATAACTCCTTTGATGGTACAGTCAATTCTACCAATGGAAGATGATGCAAATTAGAGGGGATAGATCAAAAAGTAATTGGAATCTAGGGAATGAGCGATGGGGTTGAGAGAATTAACCCAATACTTTAAAAATCAGGGGAACCTTTATTTTAGAAATGCAGGAGGATGGTTGTCCAGGTGCATCGACCCAGATGAGGCAAGCGAAGATTGAAGAAAACACATGAAGAGCACTGCGAAACAACTGAGATACCCCTCTACTAAAGAATTTAAAGAGAGGGGTACTTTTGGCCGGGAATGAAACAGGACGCGGCAGAGCTACAACAAAAATGCGATAAATGCCAGTTATTCTTCGAGGCAACTGAATGTCATTTCATGGAGGCTCAGGCTGACTAGAGACATCCCTATATTGATTTTATTAAAGATGGAGTTGTCCCGACAGAGAAAATTGATGCGATGGGACTTCGACGAAGGGCCCCGAGATTTTACGTTCAGGAGGGGTAGCTTTATCGAATGGGATAATTCAATAGGACTTTACGTTGTATCATGAGAGAAGAGGCAATGGGGGTCCTCAAATAGGCACACGATCCATCTCATATAGGAGCCACGAAGTTATATAACTCGTTGATGACTTTGGGATATAATTGGCCAATGACGGAGAAAGTATCTGCTGAGTTCGTTGGAAGGTGCAAGGCTTGCCAACTTCATGGAAATATGATCCATGCCCCGTCAGTGGACTTACACTCCCTGGCGACGCCTTATCCTTTTCATACTTGGGCGTTCGACCTGGTGTAATACCCCATATTTTTGGTGATTTAAATAATTATGGGATTTATTATTACTGAGGTATTAATTGAATTTAAATGTGAGAATTAAATTATTAATTAATCTGGATCTAATAAAAATAAATATTAACTAGCGTGCCAAGGGTTAATACTTATTGATTTAATATTACTGTGCGATATGTAATATGGAACTATACACTTTGATAAATTGTCGAGAGAGAATAATACGACAGTTTAGTGAATTAAGTCAGACGAGTGTGTGAGTCTTGTCGGGACTAATTTAGTGGAATAAATATATCAATTATTTTTAGTAACTCGTATGGTCATTTCGAGTGTACCATTGAGTCCGGAAGGGTCGAGATAGTCGAAATAGTATACTCAGGTGTTTAGTTTGGATCCTGGGGCAATTTTAGGCCTAACCGGCACCCCGAGAGGGAATTATGGTAAATTGGATTTTTAGGCTTAATTAATGGACGAAAATTAAGAGTAAAATTATCAACCAAAGAAAGTCCATTAGGGTTAAAAATCTACAGGGAGTAAGAATGGACGTAGGAAGTGTGAGTGAGAACTATTTCGAAAAGAAGAGGGCCAAATCGACACCACGGTGCATAACCACCACCACCACCGTGTATATCGGGACAAGGGGAACACACACGTACCAACAACGTCAAGAAATCATACAACTAATTCAAGGAAAGTGTTTATAACTTGTTGTATTTTGGTATTTATCATACTCATGTTTGTATCGGATTGTTAGAAACATGTTTTAGTTCATAAAAATGATGAAATTGAGGAATTTGGATATGTAAATTGATTATGAGATTTGTTAAATTGAAACCCTTCATGTATGTAGACTAGAAATCATGTTTTGAGGAACTTATTTGTGGAACAAATCTGTAAATAATGGGTTCTTGAATATGAATTGGAAGAACTAGGGTTTCGATAAATTAATTTGGGGATTTCATGTTTTATGGATGATTCGTAATGAATTGATGATTCTAGGATGTTAGAATGCATATATTATAGATGGGATTCGAATTAGAACTGTTTGTTTGGAGTTTGGGATGTCGAATTAGAGGTCTTAGGTTTAAAAATGGTAGAAAAATGCTGAAAAATCTGGGAAGAAGACGAACAACGCAATCTTGCACGAAGTCGCTCAAAGTCGTTCGAACGAGATTGCATCTCGCACGAAGTCGTTCGAGCGACATGTGACAGTCGTTCAAACGACATGCCATCTGGTTTGAGCGACATAGTGTAATTTTGGGAATTTCTTAGAATCCAATTTTGAGTTTATTGATTTATGGGAGTGAGATAAATTTCCAAATAATAAACTTAAGTAAGACAGAATTTTGGGAAAAGTATGAGAGACTAAGTACTTTAATTATTTCAGCACGGAGAGAATGTACCCTAAAGATTATGAGAGGGATAATAATCTCAATAATTATACTACAAAATGTTGAAATTAAAATACGTAAGAGAAGTATATATGTAGGTGGGAGAAATACCTATAAATTATAATAGGACGTGGGTATGCCTATTATGTGATATTATTATTAAAGGCACTAATGGGTGATAACCCGGGGGTGTAAGAATCTTATTATTAAGTGTACTAATGGGTGATAACCCGGGGGTACTACTAATGGGTGATAACCCGGGGGTACAAGAATGAAATATAAGGGTACTAATGGGTGATAACCCGATGATACAAGATTATTTTAATAAGTGTACTAATGGGTGATAACCCGGGGGTACAACATTATGGTTAGGTGCGCTAATGGGTCATAGCCCGGGGGTGCAGTATTATAATATATGTATATAGGGAAGATGTGACTATATGTATATATGTATCTGAGTTGTGAATCAACCTACTGGGTATATCTTATAGTGATGGGCATGTAAATTTATAAAGAAAATCTTAAGATCATAATCGATTTATTATGAAAATGGGAAAATACCCTAATTAGCTATTCGACATAGGCTAATTTGATAACGTATTGTATGGGCGATACGGGTTTACTAACGGTGAGAATAAATACTACTAGGATGAATTCAGACTAGTTATATTGGGTGGTATAGCTAAGGAGAAAATTAAATACATGTTAGGAGTGCACAATAGAAGAGAGGTGAGAATCTCATGTGAGAGTTCGAACTAACATGTACGTGATGCTTGCTTTACTGCAATTTTTAAATACTTTCTTAAACAAATATTTTTACACATCGGGCTCTGACCCGTTTCTTGCATCTCTTCTCTCTCTTGCTATATATACGTATTATATTAGGTGCTCAGCCACAGGGACACCAAGCTTAGAGATTGGATTGCTTGGCATGCTGCAGTTGTTGTGGAAGCTGTAGGTCATCGTATTAGATGCCTCCATCATTTCATTTCAATTCATTATAGACTATCTATTTAGGGCATGTGTCGCCCATTCCTTAGACAGTTTTTTTTAGAAATTATGTTCAGTTTACTTTCCGTTCATTCTCATTTGTATTTGTGGTTACAATGGTTTTGTTTTGAGGTTTTGAACTGGAAGGTCTTATCCAGTCTAGATTTATGTCAGCATGTGATTCTGATTCCGTATTTATATTAATTAATTATGCGTGGATGGTTTATATTGAATTTCTTGGTTTGGTAATTAAATGGTTTTAATTAAAAAGGAAAAATGTTTTGACTCCTAGCTTAATTATATGAGGTGATTAAATGAGTTATTATGTTTTTCGACAGTGATGCTAAGAATGAAACAACCGAACATTTTGTTTTAAATTTTATGAAGGACTGATTAGCCGATATTTAATTGGGCGGGGTATCACACCTGGTAGGGGCAATACACCCTTCTTCGATGGGAAAGATATGGATACTAGTAGGAATGGAGTGTTTCACAAAGTGGTATGAGGCAATACCACTGAGAAGGGCAACAACAGGGGGTGGTGAGTAACTTCATTAGAGAATACATCATTTGTCATTTTGGGATCCCAAAGGTTATCCTTTCAGACAATGGAACCCCTTTCATCAATTCAGAAGTAACGATGCTCACAGACAAATACTCCATTGTCCATCACACTTTGACGGTGGCATACCCAAAGGGAAATTGTCAAGCTGAAGAGTCTAACAAAAGTTTGGTCAATATCTTGGCTAAAATGATGGAGGATTTCCTAGGATAGTGGGATGATAAGATACCAACCATTTTATGGGACTATCAGACGACTAAGAGGAAGCCCACAGAGTATACACCGTTGTCTCTTATTTATGGGGCCGAGGCGATTCTCCCAGTAGAGTTGGAAGTTCCCTCTTCTCGATATGCTTTGCGAAGTAGTATGCTCCCTCAAAATAGGCATGTATAGTTGGAAGCGTTGGATCAACACAGAGATAATGCGATGCAAAACTTTCAAATGTATACGAGGCAGCTTTCCAGGGCATATGATAACTTAGTAAGACCAAGGAAGTTCGTGGAGGGAGACCTCGTATTGAAAGCATCCATGAAACACATTAAGGGGCTTCCTATACCCAAGTTTGTAGTAAATTAGGAAGGACCTTTCATTGTAAAGGAATCTCATGACTCAGGTTATTCTTAATTTCTAAGATGGAATAAGACAAACCATTTAAAATTAACAATAAATGGTTGAAGGTTTGTCATGTGTAAGCAATTATGTTTGGGGCCATCGATGTATCAGGCTAATTATGAATGTATAAGTTACTTTTATGACGAGTGAATAAGTTCTTTGTATTATAACTCAAGTAGAGATGAAAGAATTATATAACTTCACACTTCACAATCTATGCAATAAGTTTTAATACAAAGGAATGACATGAGAAAATAAATATCTTTTTCATTCATAAACTTTGGGGAATTACAAAATTGGGAGCTACCGCCCAAGAATTACATGAGAAGAAGAAAAAATATACATATACAAAAACTCATTGGCCTAAGAGGAACCACAGATCCGGGGAGGAGAAAAAATCTCCAGGATGACCCGAAGAAGCTTATAAGAAGGACCGCTGAGCATTGATAGAGACCTCCAACCTCGTTTATGCTTGTGTGCGCTCGATGAGGAGTTTCTCTTGTTTCAGCTTCACCAGACGCAAAGCTTCTTCGATGTCCTCGACCTCTTTATCAACAACTTCTATAAGAGGTGCTAACTCGGCCACTCTAGCCTCCTCGGTCTGCTGATCCTCCTGGTGCTTCCGCAATAGTTCCCTCTGATTGTCCAGCTTCTGGCTTTTTAAGGTCTTTAAATGCGAAATAAGCCAGCCAAAATGAAACCTGTCATGACCCAACTCCCTCAGATAACCCATAAATTGGTTAAGGAGGGGTCTGGTAACGTTTGAGGTCGGAGTGTTAACAACTTCAGCAATGACAGTGGCAATACCCTGAAGCCTGTAACCCATAACGGAGATGTTTGAACGCAGGAAGTCCACCGTGAACGTCTCAGGATGATGATTTAAAAGTTGTTCAATGATCAGATGATGGTTGGCAGGCAACTGAAGGGAACGTTGAAGCACTATCAGACAGAAGGCGTGGGGAGCTAGGTCGGGCAGAGGATGCTCACAACCAGAATCACTCCCAGCAGTGTCACTAGTCGTGGAACCTTGATCATCGTGGTTGGAATCTTCTGAAATGACAGGTTCCCGGTGCGGCGAGGCAATGGGCGAAGGAGCTGATAGAGAATCCTTCTGAGCAACCTGAGAATAGTTAGAGAGAAAAGGGATTTTATGAAAAATCTTAACAAGAGTTTTTGTTGTTAAGTCACCGATATAGGTGGAGTTTATGAAAAATCTCAACAACTATTTTCGTTGTTAAGTCACCGGTATAGGTGGAGTTTACGAAAAATCTTAACAAGTGTTTTTGTTGTTAAGTCACTGATATAGGTGGAGTTTATGAAAAATTTTAACAAGTGTTTTCGTTTTTAAGTCAACGATATAGGTGGAGTTTATGATAAATCTTAACAAGTGTTTTCGTTGTTAAGTCAGCGATATAGGTGAAGTTTATGATAAATCTTAACAAGTGTTTTCGTTGATAAGTCACCGATATAGGTGGAGATTTTGAAAAATCTTAACAAGTGTTTTCGTTGTTAAGTCATCGTTATAGGTTGAGATTACGAAAGAAACCTTAACAAGTGCTTTCACTGATTAAGTCACCTACATAGGTGAAGTTTGAGAAACTGAGAAATACAAAGAAATTAGCAAAGCACCTTAGCAACAGTAGGAGAGAGAATGGAAGTCACCACGGGGGCCATCATGGTAGAAACCATTGAAGGCGGGCTCATTGCCTCAGCAGCTTCAACGGGGCCCTTGGCTAAAGAAGCTTCAACGGTAGGCAAACTCCCCTTGCCAACATAAGGTACTAAAGCCAACACGGGCGCACCATCAAAAGAAGACGTTGGACCTTCAAGAGGTGCCCCAACGAGAGCAGTAGCACCAACCCGGGCCTGGGAAGGGAAAAGGCCACTAAGGGCAAAGGGGGGAGAGAGATCTGGAGAAAGATGAAATGTAAAACCAAGTGTTAGACACAAGGAGTAAGCATAGAAGAATAAGGGGCATGAATGCATCTAACTTACCCCCATTATGTCACCAAAAAGAGGAACTGTAGTAAGGGGTCTTGTCAATACAGGAGGAAGGAGAATGCACTACACCAAAAAGGCTAAATTAGCACCCTTTAGCTAGACAGCCTTGTCACGGTCATTGATCGTGACAAAAAAACACGCATTTTTTTATCACAGTCATTGACCGTGACAAGGCCGTGACAAAGAATTGTCATGGTCATTGACCATGATAAGTCCGTGACAACTGTACTTGGCATGAACTTGTCATGGTCATTGACCGTGACAAAAAATTATAATATTATCACGGTCAAGGGCCGTGACACGTCCATGACAATTTGTTGAGTAAAAAAAACCCTACGCTTTCTTTTTTTCCCTCCGTTTTTTATTTTCCCTCTCTTTCTCTCTCTAAGGTATGTTTTTTTCCTCTCTTTCTCTTTCATTTCTATATGTGTGTGTATATATATGTGTGGTGGTGTGTGGTGGGGGGGAGGGGGCAGGGGGTTATGGGGGTGGGGTGTGAGTGCATGTGTGTGTGTGCATGTACGTGTGCGTGTGTGGTGCGGGGAGGGGAGGGACAGGGGGCTGGGTGGGGGGCAGCGGGTGGTGGTGGTGTGTGTGTGTGTGTGTGTGGTGGGGTGAGGGGGAAGGGGGTGGTGGGATGTATGTGTGTGTGTTTGTAGGTGTTTGGTGGGGGCAGGGGACAGGGGGTGGTGGTGGTGGTGTGGTGGGGTGTGTGTGTGGTGGGGCAATCTCAACAATTGTATAACTTTAATTAATAAATTGTATATCTTTAATAGTAACTTTAATTGTATAGTTTTATATGAAAGTAAATTAATAATTAGTGCCCATTTCATATGAAAGTAGGATTGCCCCTCATTGTAAATTAGTAAATTAATAATTGTATACTTTAATTGATGAAATGAATTAATTGAGTAGATGAATTAGAAGGAGTACGGGATACACATTTGTTGTTAATATTGTTGTTGGATTATAGTGGATCGATGTTGGGTTGGTTATTTTTAAAAGTAGTCTGACCACTGGATTATTGTCCATATGGGGGGGGGGGGGATTTTTTAACTTTTTTTGAAAATTACTTTGTATATCGAACAATATATATATAGTATGATAATTAAATGAAACATACTTGAAATTACATACAGTACTCATAGATACTAGCCTTCTAGTTCTTATGCGTATGCAATCAATAGCCCTTAGACCCGTTCGAGAGTCATTACCCCTGTAATGAAATCTCTCGAATTGTCCCGTTTGGACAGTTTGGGACTGCATAATTTCTGTATAATATTCTTAGTGGCTTAAAGTTTTTACTTTTGGAGGAAGTTCTCCAGTCGTATCCTAATGTTCTCTAGGTACATACTAGATTGACAAGTGTGACTGTTATTTCAATTTATCAATTGAAATAACACTCACACTTGCCAATCTACATCGTGTACTTGGAGAACTATGGGGATATGCTGCCGAATTTTGTTCAAATCATAACAATGTACATGAGCTGTTAAGTATATTGCAGAAAAATGTGATCTTGAATGGGATAGGAGCACTCACCCTTTAGAGGAGATGGAGGAAATAGAAATTTCTATTATAAATTGAATTTGAATATAAATAAGACATAATTAAATGAAACATACTATAAATCTAAGTTTTGTCTATACTAATCCATGAATATACGCTTCGTACCTTTAATAGGTGATTAGATGTGGTAGCTGTGATGGGATATTCGAAATACAAAGAGTGGATGGGTGAGACAAATAGAATGGGGGATGTGTTTCACAGAGGTGCTAACAAATTTGTGAAATATGCAAAGAGATGTCATAATGATGAAGAATTTCCATGTCCGTGTGCTAAGTGTAAGAATGGTAAGGTGTTTGAGTGGAAAACAATTGAACTACATTTGTTAATATCGGATATGCAAGATAGTTATCGATTTTGGAGTTTTCACGGTGAATTGAAAGTTCCTTTTGTCCCCGACCAACCTTCACAACAACCTTCAACAAGTAGGATAGATGTAGAAGGGGATGACGTAGATCATAATATGTTAGAGGATTTAGTTGATGATGCGTATGGAGTTTATGAACCAGAAGAGAATGAGGTTACTGATGATGTATAAGGTTCAAGTGCTCATGAAGATATCACGATAAAACTTGATGATGACTACCAAAGTTCAAAATTTAAGGCGACCCAACCGTTATAATCTGGTTGTGAGAAAGATCAAACAACTTTACATGCCATGGCTGGTTTGCACAGTTTGAAGACGCAATACGGTTTGTCTGGCAATAACGTGACATGAATTATGAAATGGGTCAAGGGCTTATTACCCAAGGAGAATACACTTACAAATAACTATCCTGTTGTGAAGAACAGTTTGAAAGGTTTGGGAATGAAGTATAAATCGATTCATGCTTGTGTGTATGAATGCATACTATACCTAAAGGAGTATGAAAATCTCGATAGTTATCCGACAAAATCTCAGAAGTTCCTCAAAAAGTATTGAAATATTTTCTCGTTGGGACTAGATTAAAGAGATTTTTCATAATACCATGGATAGCGGAGGTAATGACTTGGCATGCTAGGGCAGAAGTAGGGGGTAATATCATGCGTCATCCCATTGATTCTACTACTTGAAGGAGGATGAATTATGAGTATCCCGATTTTGCTCGAGAACAATGCAATATTCATTTGGCTATATCAACATATGGTTTCAATCCATTTGGAAATCTAAGAACCAATCAGAGTGTATGACCAGTAATCCTAGCCCCACTCAAAGTCCCTGCTTCACAGTGTATGAGACCTAAATTTTTGATGATGGCTTTGTTGATACCTGGGCCAAAGGCACCAAGTGATGACATCGACGTTTACCTGGATCCTTTGGTAGAATAATTAAATGAGTTGTGGGAAGAGGATGTGAAATAATTTGACTCTTTTCGAAAAGAAGAGTTCAGGTTGAAATCTATGTTTGATGTGGGCAATTCATGATTTTCCAGCTTATGGGACATTATCCGGTTGTGTAGTAGATGGTTATTTGGGGTGTCTTATTTGTGGAGAGGAGACTGAATCTTTTCGTCTATCCTTTAGCTCAAAAAATGTATACCATTGCCACAGGAAGTTTTTACCCCCATCTCATAGTTTCAGATTTGAGAAAGGTTCTAATTTTTTATTGGGCGAGGTTGAACATAGGCTACCGTCGAGACAACTATCGGGTTTAGAAATTGAAAGTAAATCTTCTGAATGTGACCCTAATATGCCCGGTAAGAATCCCAAATTTAAGAATGTCAAGCATAAGAAGACCCCAACTGGGAATGAAACTGAGACAAGAAAGGCATGGTCTAGGAGGCCAATTTTATTTGACTTACCTTATTGGAAGAATAACCCGGTGCGCCATGTATTGGATGTGATGCATGAAGAGAAGAACTTCGTTTAACATATTGTGGGCACTTGCCTTGGGGAGAGTCATTCGAAGGATGGAGAAAATGCACGAAAAGACCTTAAATCATTGAAACTTAAGCCACAACTATGATTGAAATAAGATAGTAGGGGAAGAACAATAATTCTCCCTAGTGCGTTTACTTTGATGAGTGGGGAAAGGAAGGTGCTTTTATACATAATATATAATTTGAAGGGCCCATCTACTTTTTCGTCCAACTTGCAAAGGATTGTGAATTATGCTACTCATGATTTACATAAGTGTAAGTTCCATGATTGGCATGTGATCATGAAATTGGTTCCTCTATTGTTTAAGCAATGTTTCTCTAAGGACAAGGATTTGCGGAGGGCTATTATGCAAATTAGTATTACCTTCTCACTCTTGTGTGAGAAGGTAGTCAATCGAGAACACAGTGACCGCAAAATTGGCGGTGACCAGAGCGATTTGTGTGTTGGAGAAGTACTTTACCCTAGCATTCTTTGACATAAGTGTTCAGTTGTTGGTACACCTATGCGACGAGGCACTTCTTTGTGGTTCAGTTAGATATCGGTGGATGTATACGTTTGAAAGATTGATGAAATTTTTTAAAGATTACGTCAAGAATACGCGATACATTACAGGATCAATTGCAAAGGAATACATAACCGTGGAGTCATCAATATATACTCTGGAATATATGCCTGACTCGACTAGCATTGATGACATGATGAGTTCGTCGAAGATAATGGTCATGTGATGGGAAAATGAGTGAAATTAACGAGTTTGCAACATGAACAAGTAGCTCGTTATATATTTAACACACACGAAGATGTCGAAGAATGGAAAAAGTAAGTTTCGATTATTATAATGTTTAACATAAATTTAGATTATTTTATACATGATTAATTTTATAATATGCAGTAAATATGAAGCAAGTGAGAACAAAAAAAGACAAAAAATAATGGTACAATCAGACAACGAATTTAGGTTGTGGTTGACACACGAGGTAATTATAAAGAAAATGGTTGTTATATAACGTTACATTACACTCAAATTTTGCAACTAATATAATTAATTTATCTATATTCTCAGCTCTTAAATACGGGTGATGCGACATCAAGGCTTGCTCGTCTAGCCACTGGACCCTTGCTCGTGGCATAAGAGTACAAAAAGTATCTATTGAACGGTTACATTTTCAGCGCTAAAGTGTACGAGGAAAGTACAAATGTACATAACTTGGGTATATCATACAAGGATCTAACTTTCTTTCGAGCGAGCGCAAAAGATAAAAACCTTGTTGAAGCTGAAATGAATTACTATGGTGTAATCCAAAATCTATTTGAATTGGATTATAAAAGCTTCAAAGAGGTTGTATTTTACTATGACTCGGTAAGAGTTGAGGGTAAAAATGCTTGTAAAGTTGATCTTGTCACCAATTTGATCATGGTTGACTTGTCCAAGTTGAAGAGCAAGCTACTTGAGCGATGAGCCATTTGTTTGTGCATTGTAAAAGGTTAACCAAGTGTTTTACTCAGAGTATATCAACAAAGATCCGTGGTCAGTTGTCAAACACGCTCCAAAACGTCTAAATAGTAGTGTGGATGACTTGGCTGCTCCTGCCAAATATCAATCCATTTTTTATGATAACCCGGATTTTAAACAATTTTTCAATTTGTAATAAATATTCCAATTTGTACAGAAATATTCCAATGTATTTGGACAGTTTGGGACTCCATAATTTTTGTATAATATTCTTAGTGTCTTAAAGTTGTTACTTTTGGAGGAATTTTCTATTAGAAATTGAATTTGAATTTGAAATTTAAGTTTTGTTTATACTAATCCATGAATATATGCTTCTTACCTTTAATAGGTGATTAGTACATAGTTATTTGGGGTGTCCTATTTGTGGAGAGGAGACTGAATCTATTCGTCTATCCTTTATATTTGAACACTAAGAAATGCCATAATCCTATGGAGTGATGGTCTGCAAATTCCTTCCAACCGTTGTGTAGCCAAACATCACCAGTTGAAGTTGTCAATTACACTTTCCATACCCCACCACTTGGAACCTCTAGCAAAACATGGGAAAATACGGAAAGTGGAATTGACAACTTTAACTGGTGATGTTTGGCTACACAACGGTTGGAAGGAATTTGCAGAGCATAACTGCATAGGATTATGGCATTTCTTAGTGTTCAGATATGAAGGGAATTATATTTGACACGTTTTCCCGAGGTACATTAGTTGGAAGGAGGTGCCATATGAGCTCAAGTTAGCTGTTTGGGTGCCATATGAGGGATGTCTTTCATAGTCTTTAATGACTGAGTTGCCTCGGGGGTGGTGTGGGGGGATATTTAAGGACCCCAACCACCTTTGAGGAACGACGGATCTTTTGAGATTTTAAGAAGTTATTACTAGAAAGAATACACACCAGAGAGAGTTATTACAAACCAGGGGTCTTATTCACTCACCATTGTCATTTATTACGAAGATTTTAATATTTGATAGAGATTCTTGAGGGTGGTTGATGTGTTTGACTGCTTGTCAAGGTGTATCTAGGGTGCTTACTTATCTTTCCCTCGAGCTAAATTACTTCTAAGTTCATTACTATCTTCCTAAGTTATACACGAGAGATTTGTGAGTTTAAACTAAGTTTCATCTTCATTGAGTTTGTGTTTGCATGTTCTATCACTAACCCAAGGTTTTAGCTAATTAACTTATCATCACCGTACTCAAAAAGGGTTACACCTCCATCTTATCTAAACTACCCTCTTACAGAATTTATCTTGGAAAAATGAACGTGAATTTCTATCCCTGAGGGATGGCTATTCAACACACAAGGGTGACCGGGGGAAATACGCAGATGCATAGGCTGCTGGTGCACGAGTTCCGCTATTCTTGGTATCTGGGTAATACAGTAGTCCAACAGATCATGGAGGATGAGGTGGTGGTCCCACTGGCGATTCCCCCGAGATATATGAGGTGGTTATGAGAGATGTCAGAGGAGGTTAGGGCAGCGGCGATGGTTATTAAGCCCTACTCGTCCTATATTGACACGGTGGTGGCTTATGACTACCTTGACTTCGTGACAAGATGGATGGTTCCCTCTTATAATTATGATGTGGTGAATATGACTCCGCCTCTTATAGATTTGGGTAGGGGTACGATTCGGACGATGGGTTCTGACCACAGCATTGGTGGTGCGTCATCCTCAGCGGCGACAACGACGATGGAGGTTCCATTTTTCCCGCTTTCTCATCCTTCCTACAATATCTGACTAGATGGTGGGGGATAGTTGAGTATGCAGCATCACCCTATTTCATTGGACCCGATAGTGTTGGGGATGACATAGGACGTCCATTAGCTAGAGGTATATCTTTTCATTTCTTCATCCTTTATCTTTATGATTTCTTCTTTTTGGTCTAGATTGACTGATTTGCCCGTTTGTTTTTCTTGCAGCATGTTTGGGTGTAAAATACTTGGTTGGGGGACATCCAAGACTAGGTGGCTTCTGCGATGGCTAATATTCGGGATTCGATTACGATTCCTTCCTGCCTAGAGTCGTCTGTTACTTCTGAGGAGCAATCTATATCAGGTACTGGAGGCTCCTCAGCTCATCGCCGGGGGAAGCGCACTTGTCGTAGCGACAGAGAGTTATTGATATTTTATTTCCATGTTTGGGGTTTCGGGATGAGTACCATTATTTCTATTTTCGTGAAAAAAGATGTTAATGGCAATATATATATGAAATTTTATTTTATCAATATTTAAACAGTAAATTAGTGCACGATACTGATTAAATCGAATTCAAAAATTTCCAAGTTAACCTTATTTAATCGATATCAATTTTAATCCAATTTCATTCAGCCCTAAAACATGCAACTACATGTGGATAAATCAAACCAACATAAATAATTGCTGACACACTGATTTCAGGAAAAAAACTTTCGAGTAAAACCTTTTATTTCACAAATAATACTCACAATGATTACAAGTGAAATCCACAAAGAATTTACCGCATCAAAATCTCATAGGCCGAAACATAAATCAGCAATGGAATTCCACAACAACTCCACAAGTCGCAGTTCAGTCATCCCATGAACACCCACGAGTACTCCCTTGGACATGCAGTTACCTCACCTCCCTCAAGTGGCACTTAGATCGACAGTATAGATCTTCTCTACAAGAGAAACTTAACAAAATTGTTTTCTTACGTTAAAAAAAAAATTACATAAAGATTTGGATGATTTGTGAATTGAAAACAAAACTAAATCTCTCAAAAGTGATAAGACAAACGTTTCTGCCAAAGCAGTTTTCGTAGAATAAAATTCTGAGGCCTTCTGAAGAAAAACAGACATGTTTAACACGTTATTTATAAAAATACGAAGGTGCGCGTCGCTTGAATGAACAAGGTTGTCGCTGGAATGAGACTTCACGTGAGATCCCATGTCGCTAGAACAACTGGTTTATCTCGCTCGAACGAGGTGAGTGAAAATAATTTTTTATTTTGCCAGAAAATACACCGCCTCAAAACTTTAAAAAATATTTTTGATGAAAAACTCAGCTCCAACAAAAATTATCCTAACAATTTAAGTGAACCGTTAAGGTATAAAAAAAAAACCTTACCAAAAATAATCTCGCGAAGGCTTGAATGTTGAAGATCTTTGATATTCGGATCCGTCTTGATGCATGATTGAACTTGAATAAGTCTTTGACGGTTGTAGTGGTATACGACATGCTCAAATGTAAACTGGACAATAAAATAATGTCCTTACAAATCTCCCCCTATGTCTATGCCAGTACAAAATAAAAACATGTGAATTATCAAATCAAAATGCCTACACAAATCTAATACCCTCCCACGAACCCAAAACTGAAAAAGTATAAAAAATGAAAGTCTAATTTTTTTTTCAAAATCTTCAACTTTAAGTCTTTAAGCTTTTCTCATCAGGGTGTGCAAAATAATGATCTTCCATTTTGTGCCTACACACATAAGACAAAGAAAATACCTTCGTGATGAATCAAGTTTGAAATGATATAATAATAAACCAATCACTAATCAAATCTCCCCCATAATGCAAAAACTCCCGCATAATTCATTCTCCCCCATTTTATTTGTCCGAAATATACAGGGAAATGAATAAACATAACAAACATGGAGTGTCACGAAAAATATGCATAACAGACATGGATCAAACTATGCTCATGCAAAAGAGTAACTCAAAAGCTTCCAAAAACTATTTTTTATTTTTCAATTTTTCATACTAAAATGCAAAATAATTTTATAAAAATCACACACCATGAATTTACACTAAGATAACCAAATCATGAAAATGGAATGAATGGGTTTGAACATATGTGATAAGAAAATCCATGGAATTACACATAACATATTTGCATGATGAATATGTGTAATCCTAACGAATGAATCTCAAAATCGTCCTTAGGTGTCGAAAAAATGTGAATTTATATGACATCGTCTAAATAAAATCGATAAATCAAAGCCATACATGGTTTTCACACCAATAATGTCTAAAACTATGTAATGCATTTTCATGACTTTGTCAGGATGTGCAAGACCGTTTTATATTGCATCCAAACTCCCTCATAAATAATAATGATTTTTATTCTTCTTTTGAGGTGATGAAACTAAATCTTATTGGCCCACTATATGGCATATTTTTCTTTTTATTCCCTTTAAATTTTCCGGGCTCTTTTCAACCTCTTTGGACCTTGGCTTCTATTTTTGCCAAGTTTTTTATTTTCTAGGTCCGATTTGAATGGTGTCTTAATCGCAACGAATAAATGAGTACCTATTGTAGTCCTTCCTCATTTTTCAAAGTCACACAAGCTCACTTAAACGGTTCTTACACGCACTACTTTCATTGTCAAGTTTTATCGCACTTGATTCATTTTAAGGACAAAATTGAGATGAAAACAAATCGACCAACATGTGATCGACAAGAACAATAGTCAAACAAATCTGTGAAATTGTGAAATAAAGGAACTCGTGAGTAGTAACAACAAATCACATCTCAATGACTCCAAACATTGTAAAGTACAAAAATGAAATGATGATGCATATCAAAACACTACCAATATATCACATGGATATGGAATGAAATTGTGAATCTCTCATCCTAAATGTCCATTCATATATGGTGTAAAACAAAATACAAAAATCTTTTTGTCTTTTTCCAAAAAAATTATCAAAATAAAATCTTTTTGTATTTTTCCAAAATTTTTCAAAAACAAATATCTTTTTGGTTTTTCAAAAAATATATCAAAAGTGTAAAATATATATACAAAAATGATACACATTAGAAATAGGCATAAATTATCATCAGGAAAATCATCCTATACTAGCAAACAATCTAAACCTCAATCGTTAGGTGCGGTGGAGTTTTCCAAAGGTGGTGACATCCTATGAAAAACATCCATCAAGTCATGTGAAGTCTTGACTAAAAATTTTACCTGCTCCCTAAGATGTGAAAAATCTCTCACGTAGTCATCCCGAGCATCATATGTGGATGCGTGTGTGTGAACACTTGTAGTAGAAAAATGTGACATATATCCCAACTTGGAACAAATCTCCCTAAGGTGTCCTCTCTTCTTGTAGTGGGTGAAAACATACACGAGCCTAAGACCACCTCTCTTAAAACGTCTATGATTCACTCTCCTATCAGGTATGGGATCCCTAGGTGGGTTATGTTGAGAGCCATATGGATCTATCGCTAACTTAGGAATCGACTCGGGTGCAGTGGGAAGTTGATGCACCGTCATGACATATTCCTCGTCTTTCAACATCACCCAAAATGGGATTGAGAAGCATCTTTCCAATCTTCTTAGATGAATTATCTAATGGGATTTTGACCTCCCGAGAATGT
Organism: Sambucus nigra; assembly: GCA_949130495.1. NCBI lineage: Eukaryota > Viridiplantae > Streptophyta > Magnoliopsida > Dipsacales > Adoxaceae > Sambucus > Sambucus nigra. Next base: position 117,654,878 of record OX422218.1, on the reverse strand, counting down.
TCCAGATTTCTCTCGAGTTGGGATACAAGTGTCGTTAGACTAGACACCGTGTTGGTCAAATCACTATTTTTTCGATCTAAAGCAATCAACTATTCACTCAAAGAAACCTTCACCTTCTCGAGTTGACTTGATTTCACCTCAAACACCCTCAGGATCTCAATATGACTCTCCAAATATATCACCCTAATCCCTAACTCCTTATTCAATTTCTTAGTCTTTATGGTCTCGACGTACAAATCTTTAAATCCAATCTGGAGCTCACTTTCACCTTCGCTCTCACACTCACTTTCTCCCTCACTCAAAACACTCAAACTATCCTCCTCTTTGGGGGTCTCAAGTGAACAAGTATCCTCATTATTGTGGGACAAACTAGGTGTGCTATTGTGACTAGCTAAAAAGGAGACAAATTATCCATGTGAAGACTCATCCCCGAAATCTTTCACCTCTTCCTCACTATCGCTAAGAGTGATTGGAATGGCAATATGTTTGTCCTTTCTCTTTATCCTAGTTGGACACTCAAAGATTTATGACACCTACCCTCACACTCAAAACACTTATCTTCTTCCTCTTATTGTTTTTCACCGCTCTCTTTGTCCTCATCTTTCTTTTTATTTTTCTCAAAAAACTTTTTATTTGAAGAATTTTGATTTGGAAACTTGAGAAATTTTTTAAAATTTTTCGCAAGCATGGCCATATCAAAATCAACCACATCCTCAGAGTCAGAATAACAAACTCTCACTTTCATTTTCTTCCTAGACTGGGCTTCAAGTGCTATCCCTCTATCCTTAGGCTTGACAGTGTCAGAAAACATGTCAATTTCATATATCTGAAGGTCTCCTACCAGCTCTTCTAGTTTTAAATTGCCCAAATTACCCAAATGCACACAAAATTTATCACAGCAAACTTTCATAGGCCACAACCATAAATCAACAATGGAATTTCACAACAACTCTATAATAACCGCAGTTCAATCATCCCAGTAACACCCACAAGTACTCCCTTTAACACGTAGTCACTTCAGCCCAGCACCTCCCTCAAGTGGCACCTAGATCAGTAGTAGCGATCTTCTCTACAAGAGAAACTTTATAAAATTGTGTTCTTGGGTTCCAAGACAATTCACGTAAAGATTGAGACGATTTTTGAATTGAAAACAAAACTAAGACTCTCAAAAGTGAGAAGATAAATGTTTCTGCCAAAGAAGTTTTCGTAGAATAAAATTCTCAAGTCTTCTGAAGAAAAATGAAGATGTTTAACAAGTTATTTATAAAAATATTAAGATGGTGCGTCACTTGAACGAAGCAGGTGTGCCACTTGAACAAACCAGGCTGTCACTCAAATGACACTTCGCGCGAGATGCCATTTCGCACGAACGAGTGTCTTATCTCGCTCGAACGAGCTGAGAAAAAAATAATTTTTTATTTCTCCATAAAATACTTTGCCTCAAAACTTTAAAAATTCTTTTGACGAAAGATTCCGCTCCAACAATTAGGAAAAAAAAATATAAATGTTATCCCAACATTCTAAGTGAACCGTTAACGTATAAAACACAACCTTACCAAAATTAATCTTGCGAAGGCTTGAATGTTGAAGAACTTTGATATTCGAATCCGTCTTGACGCATAATTGAACATGAATAAGTCTTTTTACGGTTGTAGCGGTATACGACATGCTCGAATGTAAACTAGACAATAAAATAATGTCCTTACATAAATGCCTTATTCTATATGCACTCTTTACTTTATTGCTGAGACCGTAAAAATGATGGAATAATATAATAACTTAAGAGAAAATTTATATTGAGAAAGGATGAGTAAAAATGGAAGAAGGAATTTTTTGCAATAAAGATTTATTTTTTAGGTATTTTGAATTTGTCAAAAAAGGAAAGATAGAATTTTCTTAAAATAGATGGTTGCCAATCGGCATACCCATTGTCTGGCCTATCGACATATGGGCCATGTAATATAACTATAGGGATTTGATTGCACTCTCTTGCAGCTTAGAGTCCTTTGGTGGGGTAGGTCTTTCATTCGGATTTTCAAACTTCTTATTTTTAGCCAAAGTTTTCAAGTATAAAAGGGGGGACGATGGTATTGTTTTTCATTCATCCTTCCTCTCTCCATATTGCTTATTTCTTCCATTTTCTCTTATTATTTTCAAAATGTCCCTTCCCATGAGTGCATAATTTACCTCTTATCTCGAGAATTTTGGGGCTATGTGTTTGTATAATGTAGACTATGACACTTTTAACTTGTGTTGGGTCTCTTTTTAGCTTAACCAGCCCATTACCTGGAATATTCTGACGGCGACAACACAATTTTAGTACCCCAAGGATGTTATTTTTCATTTTGTCTTGGTTGAGGTCTGCCCAACCTATGAGGAGTTTTTCGCTATGTTGGGGGTAAATCCCATCGTATTGGTGGCCATGCCTAAATTTTCTCGGTCTTCTCGGGAGATGTTATAAGGACTTCTCCACATCTCTCCTTCAGAGGCTCGACCATTGGTTACTGATGGAATGATCTCCCTTCCGATTGTACTATATTATGTGCGTCTACAGGATTTTAATGACGCGGGCCATGCTAGAGCCGTTTCCATTTGATTAATTATGAAGCTACTGCTAGTGATCGGGGACCTGACGGTGGACCCTCAACTGGATGCCATTACTGAGTGGATGTCATATCATTGAAATCTCGCAGTGATGATACTAGTAGAGAGCCTGAACGGTCTAGATGCTTGGTAGGAAGGTCGATCTGATTTTCTAAGAGGAAGCCCATTTATGTTGTTCATGTGGAAGACAGAGAGATTTCATTTGGCGGCCCCCCTGAATATTTCTTAGCAGATATGCCGAATTTCTTCACTCGTTGTTTCATTAGCTTTGGTCCAACCATAGAGATTTGGATAAACTGGTTTGTAAAGCAAGGAGCTCGATGTCTGCACTAGTTGGTGCCCTTGTAAGGGGAGTTCCAGCCCATTTTGGAACTAAGGGAATACCGGCATGTTCGGTTAGTTGGTCTTCGACAATTCTCATTTTATTTCCTCTGGCGGCTCCTGTGTTAAGTCGGATGGGAACAAATTGTGCCTTTCCATACCCAAAATTTCTTTCCTATAGAGGATTTGACTGAAGTCTTTCTCATGAGGGCCGTCAACCCGTCCTTCTCAATCTATAAATAGGGGTTTTCATGTTTCTGAAGACTAAATGAAGTGGCTGTGGAAGAGAATAATGAACAAGATCTTGGAAAAGGAGACCGATCAGAGATGGTTTTCCATGTTTGATACTATGGAGGGAGGCATAGTGGTTTTCTCTAGGTTGGTCTGGACTTATCACATGGAGTTCCTTCGGCATACCATCCAAGTAGGTAAAGTTTGAGGGCCATAAGGAATAGGTGATGATGGGTTTAGGTGTTTCGACAACTGTGGATAGGGTCTTTTGTGAAGCGACTGAATATTTGTGAAGATTTTATGATGGTTATATGTTTGGTTTTATAGAAATAATTTTGGGAAGATTTGGTCATTTTATTCTAGGGTTACTTTGGATTGATTTGTTTAGGAAAATTTTAATAGCGTGGGTAGTTGTTTGACTCCCTACGCTGATATTTCATATAATCGTACTGAATTTTCCCTTATTGCAATAAAAAAGGATTTTAATTATATTTTTGTGCCTCTTAAATAGTTTTACATTTGAATTATTTATACCAATCACTAAGTCATACATAATCTTTTTGTTTATGTAAATGACAAAAAATAATTGTTGTTCAAGGAGGTAAGAAAAAAATAGCATTTTGTGATAAAGAATGGGATTGTTCCCATATAAAGCGTATGAGCTGCCTACGTACCTCAGGGGTTTTTGAAAATGTATGAGTTTCATTTTTGAGATAAAAAAGGTTTTTAGAGGATCAAGACTTATGTAGTTCTGAGTAGAGGGAAATGAAGATTTTTTTAGAATAGATGGGGGATGATAAGAGTCATAGTGCACCGAGATTTCAAACTAGGGGTAAAATTTCTTGAGATGGTCCAGGTTGACTGGACGCTCCATCTCTTCTCCATCAAGGTCACTGAGCATAGAGGTGCCATCAGATAGGATCTTCTTCACGATGTAGGGGGCACTGGAGTTTGGCTTGAATTTCCCTTTGGGGTCCCATATGGGTTTCCTTATTTCCTTAAGGGGCACGTCCTCTTCTCGAACACCACGATCCTTGACTCTCCTATTGAATGATTGCATTATCTAGCGATGGTACCCCTATATATAATATTGAGACTTTAACCTCCTTTAGTCTAAGAACGATAACTTGTCAAAACGACTCTGATGCCAATCTTGCTCGTTGACTTTGCTCTCATGTATGACGCATAATGAAGGTATTTCAAGTTCAAGGGGTAGGACTGATTCCATATCGTATACCCGAGAGTAAGGGGTAGCCCCAATAATTACCCAGACTGAAGTACGGTGGCCTAAAGTGCGTACTGAATCTGATCGACCCAATCTTGGTAACTTTTGGTCATCTTATTGATGATTGCTGTGAGGTTCTTATTGGCAGCTTCAACTACACCGTTGGTTTGTGGTCGGTGAGATGATTTGTGTCTTTGAATACCATATTCATCGAATGATTCTGTGACTTCTACCTTGGAATGTAACCCTTTATCTGACACTAACTCATGTAGAATCCTGTATCGATAGATGATGTTCTTTTGGATGAATTTGGCTACATTTTTGGCATTTAGCACTGTGTATGACTCAACTTTGACCTATTTGGTGAAGTAATCAATGGCAACTAGGATGAACTCGTGCCTATTTAAGGATTTGGGCATGACATTCCCTATGATATTGATGCCCCATATAGAGTACGACGAGGGAGAGGTCATATTGTATAATTTACAGAGAGGTAAATGTTGGAAATTAGAATACTGTTGGCATTTAAAGCATCTCCGAACATAGGCGATCCAATCCTGAACCATGGTGGCCTAATAGTAACCTTTTCAAATAATCTTCTTGGTGATCATATGGCCATTCATGTGGGGTCTGTATTTCTCACTGTGGATTTTTTATACCATCTCTTCAATGTCAGCCCCAGCAATGCACTATAAGTGGGTTCCATCAAAGTTTTTTTTAATAGTTTTTTAACGTAGATAATTTACTAGGCATCCAGTTTGCGAAGGGTCTCCCGATCTTTCCTGTTGGCATCTTCGGGGTACCTATCGTTCTTGAGGAGGCACCAAATATCGTTGTACCAACACTCAGTCATATCGGAATCCTCTTCTATGATGAGCTCAATATGGTAGTAGTGGGCCAGTTTAGCTTATTTTTAGACTAAAAATAGGGGAATTATTATTCCCTTGGGCATGTCGACCATAGAGGCTAAGGTACCAAGGGCATCACCCAAGCTATTCTTTGCTCGGGGTAAGTAGTGGAGGGAAATATCTCAGAACTGGAAGGCCAACTCTTCTAGGTGGGCGTGGAAGGGTAAGAGCTTTTCCTCTTTGACTTTACATCCTCTAAGGACCTGGGCGATGATGAGAGCAGAATCACCGTAGACATCATGACATTGGATATCTTTCTTGAGAGCAACTTTAAGGCCTACAATGCATGCCTCATATGCGATCATATTTTTGGTGCAGAGAAATTCAAGATTGATGGCAATGGGAGTGTAAGAGTCATCAGGGGCGATCATGAGTATCCCAATGTCGTATCCTTTCTAATTAGCAACACTATCAACGAACATTTTCCACTGTAGGTCTTCCTGAGAGGTGTGAAGGATATCTTTATCTGAGAATTTAGAGATCCAAACGTCAGCTTCCTCCATAGGGTAGTCAGAGATAACTCTCACCTTCATGGGTTTCTGTGTGACATACGCAATATTGAACTCGGTTAGCAGCATCAATCATCGGGCCATTCGGCTAGACGGGGTTGGTTTCTTGAGAAGGTATTTAATAGCATCATTTGGGACATAATTTTGATAGGAAAGGCAATCATGTAGTGCATTAATTTTTAAGAGACCTAGATAATGGAAACACATTCATTCTCTAATGTAGTGTAGTTGACTTTGTACCTAACCAATTTGTGACTTGCATAGTAGATGGCCCTATCTTTACGGGGTTCTTCAGGGTATTGGGCTAGCAAAGTCCCAGCTATGGTGTCTGTTACGATTAAGTATAAGAGTAGAGGGAGACCAGGCTATGGTGGTATGAGTACCGAAGGTCGGGTTAAATATTGTTTGGTTCGATCAAAGGCTTCTGGACAAGCTTTATTCTAGACTTTGGTGGAATACTTTCGGAGGAGTTTGAAGATGGGTTCATGAATAGAAGTCAGTTGGCTGATGAATCCACTAATATACTGTAACTTTCCCAAGAATCCCTGTACTTCCTACTCCATTCGAGTTGGTGGAATATGGAGTTTGACTTTTAGTTTGGATGGATCTGCTTTAATCCCCTTCTCACTAAACATGAATCCCAAAAGTTTTCCTTTGGTGAGGTCGAAGACACATTTTTGTGGGTTAAGTCGCATCTAGACGTTCGAAGAACTTCCAGATAGAGATAACATGACCTTCCCGAGACTTAGACAGCATGATCATATCATCCATGTAGACCTGAGCCTCTTTATGTATCAGATCATGCAAGATAGTGTTGGTAGCCCTTTGGTAGGTAACCCCTGCATTTTGAAGACCGAATGGTATAACTATGTAACAGAAGGTTCCACAGGGTGGTGATGAATGTAGTTTTTTCTTGATGACCAAGTTGCTTCTTGATTTTATTATATCTTCCAAACCCGTCAATGAACAACTTACGAGCATCACTAGTCGCATTATCCACGATCATGTTAATATTGGGCAATGAGTAATCATCTTTCAGAGAGGATTTGTCTAAATCCCCGTAGTCAATGCACATGCAGACTTTTCCTCCTCATTTGGGTATGATTATAACACTGGCTAGCCATTTAGGATATTCTATCACCTAGATGAAGACTACATTCATATGTTTGACCACATCCTCTTTAACCTCGAGCCACCATTCGGTGGAGAGCTTTTACAATTTTTGTTTGACCAGTTTACATTCTAGGAGAGTGGAAATCTCATCTTGAGCTATATCGAGATCAATGTTAGGCATGCCATTAAAGGACCATGTGAAGACGTCCAGAAGTTACTTTAGTAGTTCTTCGAGTTGCACGCATTCATACTCATTAAGGGTGGACCCAACCCTAATCTCACACAATTGGCTACTAGAACCGATATTGATAAGAACAGTTTCATATTCATTAATTTGAACACGATTATGTTTTTTGTTATTAACCTTATTAAGATTAGTTAAAAATTGTTCGTTTGTTCATTTGCAAAATGATCATCATCAAAAGTTTGATTAAAATCAAGGTAATTAATTTAACGCACTATAAGATAGTCAAAATCTTCGTTTATTTCATTCTCAGGAAAAACAACAATGATAACCTTGTCAAAAGAGGTATTTATTACATTGCTATCAGAAAAATGTGGAATAATAAAACAAGAAGAAGTAGGATAAACATCTGGGTTGGGTTGCATTTCAGTTGGTGGAACTGGTATAGCATTCTAGTTGAGGAGGGGTACATCAAAAGTCTTGATTAGACTGGATGGGTTTGACGATGTAGAGCTTGAGTGGATCATCCAAAGTGTTATCCTAGTGTCTCCAGATTGAATGAGTCCTCGGAGTCACTTGACTCAGAAAACTCGATAACAACTGTAGTCTTGTCAACGAGCAATTTCATATGATGTTAAGAATTTTTGACCTGTGAGTAGTTGTCTTGGAAGAAGATCTCCATACCTAGCTTCATCTTTTTATCCACATGATCATACCATGGTTCAAGAAATCTACAAAAGGGAAAATCTTTACCCTCTTTGACGAATCTTTCATTCAAGGAATCCTCCAAAATAGTCTTTATACTTTCTAACCTTAGTTTCAATTGGGGTTGGCATAACATTTGAAGTTCCTTTGATTATGGTTGATAACCTAGGACACATGGAGGAAACTTTCTTCAGTACTATGGGTTACAGTATCCCCTACTATCGTCATCCCAGCCCCAGTCTGGGCATGAAGTGTTTATTGTTGAACATCTGTATCACCTTGACATTGTTGTGAAGTTTGTGCTCTGGAAAGACTCGGTCTTTGAAATAATCCCCTATTTGGAGGGGAAGTGGTTTGACTTAAAATCTAGACAGAATCGTGTAATTCTCCCCATGATGTATCTCTAGTACCGAATTACTGGTTCTTGCATTCTCGGTAGTATCATTATCTCCCAAGATGGTGATGAACTTCCCCTTAGTGAAGAACTTTAGTTTTTGATGGAGAGATAAAGATACTACTTGATGATGTGAAGCCATGGTCAACCGAGCAATAAGTTGAAACAAGATGGTATGTAGATAACTTAGAGCCCGATAATGGAATTGGTAAGGCCAACCTCTATTATAAGCTTTATGGATCCCATCACCTCTCGACGAGGATTGTAATAAGCACGCACTTCGATGAAAGTTGGAGCTAGGTCACTGAATTTGAAACCCAAGCAGTTGAAGGTTCTCAATGGGACAACATTGAGTGCTAATCCATTGTCGATAAGTGAGAGAGGGTCCATCTTCCCCATTACTTCAACAAAGATGTTATGGGCATAATTGTGATTAGGACTAAACTTTGGGATTTCGTTTTTAAAAAAGGAAAGCATTCTAATAGAGGTTAAGGAACCGAACAAGTTCAAAACTTCTTTAGGAGTGGTGGAAGGAGGTACTATGGATGGTAAGAAATCTTATCAAGTCATTTTGGTGTATATGGGAAGTCATGAAGAGTCCCCATAAGGTGATGTTGGCCTGAGTTTTCTTCAAATAGTCTAGGATCTTGCTCTCCTCGATGGTCATTTTCGGCATGGCGAGTTTCCTCACAATACCCTTTCCTTTATATGTTTTTATTTATTGATGATTAAAACTCTAGTAGTTCCTCCCAGATCTTGTCTTATGCTTCACATAAGAGGGGAAGATCATAAACCCCATTTATTCATCTATTTTAGACTGTTCGGCCACTTTGTTGATTTCTCGTAGCAGATCTTCAAGAGATATCATCCCCCACGTACTAATCACTGGGCTAACCTTTTCCTAGCTTGTCTCTTTATTTAAACTATCAAACTTGTCCCACCATCAGGTGGTAACAATATCGTCTTTCCATGAGAAGTTAATGCATTCCAAAACTTCCACGAATTACTCCTATAGGTCCTCCCACTCAACAGGGAGATTTATAAGTGAAGGTACCAATAGCCCTTGTAGTTTTAAAGCATCAAGTAACTAGGACATATTGCAAATTTCATCATTCTTTCGGAACAAGCCTGCCATGATCTGAACTGCATTGCCCAAACTGACTTCGTCAATGGGTAACACTCAATTATCTAACTTGCGAGCCATGAACAATGTATTGAACTTCTGGCAGTCAAGGTCATTTTTGAGTGCAATTTTAGTCCGAACTCTAGGAGCTGGTTTAGTATTGCTGGAAATTCCATATCTTTTTGATAACTTTGCTTTTTGTAATGTCATTGTTGCAAGCCAAGTTAGTCAAAGCCTTAAAATACCTACAAAATAAAACAATCTCAAGTGTAGAGGTAAGTAAGGGTATTAATCCACATCAAGGGGGTGAAACTAGAGACAAATTCAATTTTAATTCACTTTTTATTTTCTTAAAAGAGGGGTGGGGTGAAATTTATCCTAAAGATAATTTTCACTACACGCCTCTATATTGAGGTATTTGCTAAAAATGCAAATACTCAACATAGAGGGGTGGAGAGAATTTTATCACACCAAGCTTAAAACTAAATTTGAGATCCTTTATCAAAATGGTCTTCATCATCCTTTATAGTAGGCACATGGAGTATGGGGGTACTTTTGGAAATTGACTTGAGTGTGCATGGAAATGGTGAGAGGAGTGTGAGGTCATGTGGGTGAGGGGATTTGGGAATAAAATCAGATTTGGTATAAGGGTTATTTTTTGAAAAAGGAAATTAAGTTAGTTGGGGGTATTTTTGGGTAAAAGGGGTTAAATGGGTTTTACGCATGTGGTGTAATTGTTTGGCTTGGTTTTGGTTTGGATTTGGAAGGTAGAAGTCGTGGGTAAAAATGGTTTGGAGAAGATGGATTGGAAGAAATGGGTTTGGACTTTGGAAAAGGAAAATGGGTTTGGCTTGGGGCTGAATATTTAAGGTTGGTTGGGTAGAAGGTTTGGATCGCCGTTGGAGGGAGGTTGGAGTTGCGGTAGGAATTTGATGCCGACGACGGGTTGAGGAGGTGCCGTCATCGGGCTGGACGGCTTTGTCGGAGTGGCAAGTTAATGCCGCTAGAGGTGAAGCCAGGGGGTTCAAAGTGGTTTCGGGTTTGGGCTTGTGAGGTCGTGCCGGAGGTTCACGGACCGGAGAGAGGGGGTGAGGGCTACCCGATTGGTTGAAGGTCGGACGGCGGTCAAGGTTTAAAGGGGGTCGCCGCCGGCAGTTTTGTAGGGGGTAAGGGGTGAGGTAGACACGAGCAGGTGGGGAGTTTCCGCCAAAAATGTGTTGGTCGCCGAGGCAGGGCTTGCAGGGTCGAATCGGTCGGAGTGGGTGAGACAGCTCCGGCGGTCTCGGGTGACGATATGGATGGTGAATGGTGTTGGGTTTTGGATGTTATGGGGTTTTGTTAATGGGGGAAGAGAGGGGAGAGAGAAAAAGGTTGTTGGGGGAAAAAGATGAGTGATGGGTTTGATGGCGAGTGGTGAGGGTGTAGGTAATAGGATGAGGGTGAGGGTGGTTTAAGGAGTAGGATAGTGGGGGTTAGTGTATGGTATGAGTGTGTGTGTTAGTTTGGACCCTAATAAAATAAAATTAAAAATAAAAATCTAAAAATTAAATTCGTACTCTAAAAATAAAATAAAGACTCAATAAAAATAAAACTAAAAAGAAATGAAAAAAATAAAAAAAGAAATCTATTAAATTAAAACTAAAATCCTAAAAAGAAAATGTAAAATCAAATAAACTAAAAATAAATAAATCCTAAAAAATCTAATCCTAATAAAAACTAAAAACTAATAAAAAGAAAAATAAAATCAAATTTTACTAATAAAGATAAAAATTAGAAAAAATAGAAAACAAAACCTAGAAAATCTAAAATAAATCCTAAAAATAAAAATGACTCAAACTAAAAATCTAAAAAATAATAAAAAGACACAAACAAAACACACATAGGGTTTAGGGTAGGTTTAGGCTCGGGTAAGGTTACGGGGTTGATAATTAGCTTCATTTTAACTGCAAATTGCTTGGAAATATAGCTTTTGACACCGCAACTGCAATTAAGCCTGCATATTGAACAATTAAGCGCATAAGACCAATATTGTCAAGAATTAGCAACTAAAGTACATCTATTTGGGGTATAAAATGTACAGTTTTGGGTGCTTATCACCCCCGCCCCCCAAACAGAGCGTTGCTAGTCCTTGAGCAATAAGATAGAGAGAAAGAGAAAGATAACAAACCAAAAGTGTACCACTTTCGCGGGCACTTGCAAATGCACTTAACATGTGCAACAAGCCTTTAAACCTATAGGTTGCCCTACAGGACGAGTTGTGTCTCGTGAGGGTTTGCAGGGAATATACCCACAAAATTCTTATTTGCAAAAATTTATTGATAGGAAGTCAATCTCTTATTAGATGTAGAATAATCGCACAATCCATCACAAGAGAATATTTTCAGAAATACAAGCTAGAAGTGTAAGAAGTTTAGCTAAGTAAATACTCAAGGCACATCCTTCCTAGAACTCAACGTGTGTAGTGTGAATCAGTCAAAACGGGTCGAGTATCACAAGATTAATTTTTTGATTGGCTTTTTGGAATCAACGCTTCAACTTCAAATCTCACTGGATATAGCTCTCTCAAACGAACTCTCGAGATATGGGTAAGTGTATCTCTCTTGTGTGTGAGGAGGTGAGTAAATGTAAGCAAGTTCAAACATCTCACACACATATAAGAAAGAACGAACAATTTGAAAGAAAAGTGATCTCATGAAAGAAATGCTAATCACTATAGTAAGAACATCGATTTATTCACCACGTCGACTTTCATTTGCACGAACACCTGGGGGAAAATATGGATGATAAAGGGTTAGGGGGAAATGAAATGGGATGAGAAGGATATGATAGGTAGGATGGATGGGATGAGGTAGGTATGGTGATGCATGGCATGATGGATGTAAAATGGATGCAAAATGGATGGATATGCGATAAGATTGAGAAGAGTGTACATACTTTAGGCACAAATGTCTTTATTTCAAAACTAACTACTAACTACTAACTACAAACTCTTATTTCTTTTTTTTTTTCTGTCTTTTTTTTTCTTTTTTTTTCGAATTTTCTTTTCTTTTTGCTATTTTTATGTTTTTTTTTGTTTTTTTATTTCTTTCCAAACCAAGAATGAAGACATTTACATTTGAAATCACACTCTTTTTATAAAAAATGATGATAGATGAGTGGAATGATAAATGGATGGTGTGGGGAATGTATATGACATATGGAAAAGTAATGGGTGAAATGAATTGGAATATGATATGGGGAAAAGTGGTAGGTGTATGGATGAAAATCTAGTATTCGGGACAAATTTCAAGACACGCATTTCTTACAACTCAAAAAAATGTCATTCTCAGTAATCAAGCCAAAAATAAAGAATGATGAGATCATACAACAATTAAAGTGCGGACCCAAAGAAGTTGAATCAACTTGTGACTCGACGATTGCGTAAAACACTCTGAAAGGTGAAAGGAACGAATCTCACAAGCTAAAGTCTCTACTAGTGATCCTTAAGGTTCTCTTTAGAATTGCAGTACTCCTCAACTCTAAATCGTACTGACGTGATAAGTGCGCAAATTTTGTTGAGTCTAGGAATTCATGGTGCAACATGCCTTGTTATGTATTACACAAGCTATTAGAAAAAATATAAACCCTCTATCTCGAATCCTAGACTTTGAAAGATGGATGATTGAAAATTTACATCAATAAATGAGATGAAAGAAATTGCACAAAATTTTAAAAATCAGGTTTAGAACTAAAAAAATTCAAAAGAGGTACGATTTTGATAAAATTCCCCACCGCCAAACAAAAAGGAACATCGTCCTCAATGTTTAAGTAAAATGAATTTTAAAAGTGAGAGCATAAGGTAGGAAAGAGATTACCAGAATCTACCGCCAATGAAGTGGATAGATATCGCCAAGAATAAACTTGAATAAGTGATACAAGAAAAAAATATGTACAAATCTGTAGCATGGTAAAGCATAGGGTGATGTGAAAAACCACCCCCAAAAAGGATGCGACTAGTACCAGAAACGCGGGTTGCCTCCCGGTAGCGCTAAGTTTAATGTCTTTAGCCAGACCGAATCATTCTCACCTTAAAGATAAGATCTATGAAAGTGCAGGGTGTCAGAAAAATTGGGTGATGAAGATCACCCCCAAACAAGACTGAAGTGTCAGTCTTGCTGGATAAAGGCTAAATGTGTCAATACACTTGTATGGCAAAGTGCATCACACGATGCAAAGCATCGGTGGACCATGGGTGGGTGGGTATTAGGGTAAAAGTGAGAAAGGCATGGGTGATGAAGCATCAATCACGAGACTTGTTTAGCTTAAAGGTGAGGGCAACTAGGGCCCTATAAGAATGGTTCTCAAGTTAGTGAGGAAGGCAATATGGTTTGGTAAGTGGAATGGGTTGGGCCTCAGAGAAATCACACGACCATTCAATGAATAGACGATGATAATGGCCGCGCCGTGACATGCCAGGGAGCTGTTGAGAAGAAAAATCAACACCACAAAAGAGTGGTGTGTATGGGGGAACAAGTTCGGTGTCAAGGAAGTGGAGAGTATCACCACATATACTCTCGTGGAAGGTGGAGGATGATTTTAGGTGAGGATCTAAAAATGTAGATGGAAACTTGAAATGTGTAAAGTCAAGATCCAAACCATGTGGTGCGGTGGAAAGGACAATGGGTGGGTCGGGTGGGATAAATGGTGGAGGAATATGATCCAACTCAAGAGTGGGAGACACACGCTCCTCATGATGCATGGAGTGATCCTGAAATGAACTCGCAGGAGGAAGTGTGGAAATAAACGAGTGAGTGATCAACTTATCCACCATTATATTGCCATCCGATGTAGTGAAAGGGTCTAACGCGGCACCAAGATCTAAGATAGAGGAATCACTAGAAATATCAGGCTCAATGGGAGCCATGCATGGTGGAACATCATCCATATCCAGATAGGTAGGAACTATCATGATTCTATCTCGGGAAAATAGTGAACACTTATGGCCGGAGCTAACCTAAAGGATATGGGCATATCAGAGACATATGCAATTGGGGCATAAGGTAAAAGATCGGGTATATTTTTGGATATGACGTGAGTGTGAACCTCAAGGTGGGGTTCAGGTGGACATGGTGGGATTGGATCAGGCTCACTATCGAAAGATAAGTCAACACAATTGTCGACTTGGGACCCAGACCGTGGGATGGTCTCAACTTCAAGATTCTCGGGGTGGTAGGGTTGGTCACACTCAAAATATGTGTCACAAGAGGACACATCATCGTCACACTCGGGTGAAACAATGGGTGGATCCATGGGAATATCCAACTCCTTGCACACTCCAATTCATTTAATCGTTGTTCAAGCCTTTGGAGAGCTTGAGTTTGAATTTGAGTGGCTTGCTCTTGCTCGAGTATGAACTTTTGCAAGAGGCTTTTGAGAGTGGAGGTGGATGATGGTGTTGGAGTGACGGGTGGTGGTGGTTGATGAGGTGGACACAACTCGCTATGATCATGACTATATGGAGAATACTCAAATGAAGTGTGTGGAGTGGGGCCAAGTTCATCATACACGAAAGGATCACTTTCGTGATGGAAAAATGGTTGATATTCATGGGGTGCATAGTGAGGGTACTGATCGTGAACGGGTGCACAAGGTTGCCATGACAACTGTTGGAACATGTGAGGATCCACAACATCGGGTTGGGATTCGTATTGTGTGAAAGGTTGATCAGGCCTCCACAAATAACTGGGGTACTCACACAACTTAGGATTAGGTACATCTGGATAATAGGCCGAGGTGGGTTCCGAAACAGTGTCATATGGATGCACATGTTTCATGGTGGGTTCATATGGATATGGAATGTAAGGTCACTCATGGGACATGTGATAGGCATAATAACAGTGGGTGCACAACAAAGGATGAGATACGTCGACACTTGACACCGAGGGTGATGGAAAATGACGTGAGTGCATAGATGAGTCAAGACTATCAAGGGTACTCGTGAGAGAGGTGAAACCACTAAAAATATCATTAAGAGACGGCTTGGTATTACTCTCACACGTGACACGTGTCAATGGAAAATGACCAAAGTAGTCCCTTAAACGACGTTCGTCGGCCATGTGGAGAGGAGTATTTTTTTTGAGTTTTTTAAATTTTTTTCAAAAGGAAAGAAAATATATTTGGATTTTTCTAAAAAAATGAAAGAAAATATTTTTGTATTTTTCTAAAATTAGTGGAACAAAATATTTTTGGATTTTTGTGACAAATAAAGGAAGAAAAATATTTTTGGATTTTTCTAAAAGGAAAGAAAGAAAATATTTTTGGATTTTTGTTATAAAAATGAAAGAAAATATTTTTGGATTTTTTTTGGAAGAAAAGGTGGGGAAAATAGGTGGACTCAGAATTTGGACGAACTAACTAAAATTGACTACCGAAAATGAATTGGAAACACACAATCCAAGGAGAAATTCTAACTAGCACATAACCAATTTTTATCTTTAAATTTAGTGAAAGGGTAGTCAAATTTTAATTAAGTCCGCGGGCGATAAAAAATCACGAAAATCTTTATGATCTCCTTTGCAAAATGTTCTCCTAGTGGGCTACCTAGTTGATTGATTTTAAATTTAATGATGACTAGGGTAGCACACAATGGTAAGCGATTGAGTCGGGTGATGAAATCCCTTCTCGTGAGTGACCGGGTGTAGGTCTTAGTAATTTAATCCATCAAACCATTTCAAAAAAATAAACGCAAGAATAAAATCACACAAGAGAACACAATAATTGACTCCCTGACAGGAGAGGCGCGAGGGTGTAAGAAATGTACCTCCCACGGTTATTAGGCCGTGGGGTGCCGAAAATTTTGAGTTGTCTGGGGGGAGATTACGCCTATCTCAATCATCCCCGGGAGTCCTACCGACCCAAAGTAGAGAGGCTTCTAAATCCTCGCCTTTGGACGCCCTCTCTCTACCTTGTCCGGTTTCCCTATCACGCTTGTCTTCGACTATTACAATTTTTAAAATGAAAAAATACAATAAAGGTGTCTCTATGCACCGCAATACAAGCCAAGAATAAAATAATCCTAAATACAAGCCTTCTAAAAATATAAAAATGGTAGAAAAATTAATAAAGTGCAAAAAGCAAATGAACTACAAGTTGAAATGCGCTCCAAGTGCTTATCACTTTTCTCCCAGAATTAGTATAAACGCTAATGCATGCTCTTGTAAGAAGTGAAAGGGCTTGGTCGAAAAAATAAGTAGGGAGTAGGAGAAAATAAGGGCAAACTTGAAGAGGTTTAGGTGAATATATCGGTATAATGGGTGATTTACTGGGTACAATCTGGGCAGAGGGGTCAAATTTCGGATAATTTTTTAGGAAGATGGTATTTGCATGATTTGGAAGTGGATTACGAGTGTTGTTTGGTTCAGGATTGGATAGTGGGGAGATAACAACCCGATCAATCAGACCTTGGATTACATTTCAAATATGGAAGCACTGATCAATGGTATGGCCGATATTTTGGTAAAAATCACAATGGGCATCGGGTTTGAATATTTTGGTAAGTGGGTTTGGTAAGGGATAAGGGTCCAACATCTTGATGAGATTTTGGCTCAATAGGTATAGGTAGACTTTGTAGAGGGGAGCATGAAGCTTGATGTATTCTTTTATGACTGGGTTAGCACCACTTTCTGGCGCCCAAGAGGTAGCAGGCTGTGAAATTTTATTGATAGTTAAAACTATAACCGACTCCTTATATTTTCTTAGAGTGAATTGTCTGGATACTTTCTTTAGCTTAGATTTTATCTTGGAAATACTTTATTCAATCTCCACTTCTGCTTATTAAAGGGCTCGAAAATATGGGTAATATTGTCCTCCCATCATCGCTCAGATACGGGGTAAAAAGTTTTTCTTCACAATACTAACTTGCTCCTCTTCGGAAGGTCGGTTGGTTATGGAAGCTATTTTCTCCCTCTACCTTGTAATGTAATTACTGATGTTTTCTTTGGGGTTCTTCTTAAGAAGTTATAAATCACGACATGTAACCTCCAATTGCTCATTGTATTTTTACTATGACATGAATTCACAGGAAATATCATCCCAATTGTGAATTCTCTAACGATGAGCGCTGCCTTTGAGAGTTTCCTTGAACATTTGGGACATTATTTCCTCGGAGGAATCTAGGAGAGTCATGGATTGATGGTAACTTCAGATATGAACAATTGGGGGTCCTCTACCCCCTAACTTCTCAATGGTTGGCATCTTGAACTTTTTCAGCATCCTTGCTTTAGGGTAGGGATACATATGGGTGTAATCCATGTAGTTCCCAGAGATTCGAACCTGGTCAAACTTCTTGATCAATAGCTTAAGGTCCTACTTGACCTTATTTAACTTTTTTTCCTTAAGATCGATGAGTAATGGCAGGTTAGCCCCGGGATTGGAAAGATTCGACATAGGGAGATGGGCTTGTGGCGGCCCATGGGTAAGAAGGGAACATAGAGCGTGATGATATTCTTTTGGGACCCAAATAGGCTCAAGTATGGGTGTACCCATAGCATAAGGGAAAAGTACATCAGGCTCTTTAAGAATATGGACCCGGTTTTGATGCATCTCATGAACCTCTATTTAAAGGTTGCCTATCTTGGCGATAAGTTGGACTAGGACCGTCATTAAATCAGGCTTCACATTTGTCACTTGATCGGCTTTGTCTATGGAGAGTGGGTGAAGGTGGATTCCGAACTCGAAGGAAGAAGAGGGAGAACTGATGGAGCTTCGGAGTGATTCGACAGAAGACCATATCCAATAAGGGGCCTGACCAAGGGCCGGCGATCGACTTGAGAAGGAAAATGATTCAAATTTATTTTTGAAAGTGAAAAGGAAGAATCCTTTATAAGAAAAGAGGAAAATTCTTTAAACATTTTTTGGAAAAGGGGAGGACAAAATGTTTTTGGTATTTTGGATAAAAGAAGGGAAAATGTTATTGGTATTTCGATAAAAATAAGGTGAAAATGTTTATTCGTATTTTGATAAAAGAGGAGGAACAATATTGTTTTTGACACTAATGATAAAAAGAATGAGGAAAAACGAGATATGTTTATGTTTTCACTTGTATTAATTTGACCTAAATGCAAAATAAATGCCGGAGGGGACTCGAGCCTGGAAAAATTGGGTTTGAAAAATATGTAAAACATGGTTTGACTTATTGCCAGGCTCGTGGAAAGAGTCCCATTTTATAAAAAGACAAAATTGCACTAAAATTTGGACGACATGCCGACCCAACATTTCGGCAGAGTTTTAGGTAGTAACCTTCAAACTAAATATGAGTGAGATAGGTTTGACGCCTATATGAGGGTATGCAGTTGTTGGGTTAGTGGAAAAGTTCCCCTCCCCTAGAATGACTTTCACGATATGCATCTTTATTTTTAGAGCAATTGGTACGTGTGGACAAGCCATTTGATATACTTGAGTGTACGTGAATTGTCTCACTATATACCACGTGGGTACAATACGTGTGATAGAGAATTTGATAACTCGACGTACATGAATGAGTTCCCTACTATATACCTCCCATTGTGAGTTTGATCAAGCGATACGATACGGGGGGAACTATTCATTATACGTCGAACCTACTTGGTCAATGGAAGGTGAGAGTCATATTGCTTAGGCTAACTATAACCTGCCAAACCAACGTTCATCAGAAAGTGACCCCCCAGTACGGGATAATTTTTTGTCAATATAGCAATGCTCTTGGTGATGTAGTGTGTGAAATGCATGATTCTTGATTAGTACATTATGGAGAGAGTATTTTATTTGTCATGATGAAACTATACTAATAAAGAAGAATGTATAAGTATAATATAAAGTAAATCTATCTTGGAGCTTATAGAATACACTAAGCATGGATACGTGAGAGTGAATGATGTGTGAATTTCTATAAGTGAGTGTGTGGTAGTGAATCTAAACATGGATCAACTATGAGTGGTTTGTGATAAGTGTAAGTGATCATGGATATATACAAGTGTGATACATCAATTCAATCTGGAGTTTATTATGTGTGTGTGTTTAGAAAAGGTATTTTTTATTTTGAAGAAAAATGTGGTGAAAAATCCCGTTGGAATTTATAGGTGTAACCCTCTTCGTCTCATTTTCTTTAATAGAAAATAAATTATGTGCAATATAGCTAATAAATAATGAAATATTAGTGGGTATGATCTAAAGTAAAGGCTAAATTAAGAATTTATATAACTTATGTGAAAATAAAGAAATTTATTGAGAGAAGGATGTTTCGACCTTCTTTGAAGAGTTAAAGATTGATCTTGATTGTTGATGAACTTCCTTGTATGTTAGGATGAATGTAGGATGAGAGAGAAAGAGATTTTTTTTAAAATTTGGAATGAAAGGTGGAGAATAATTTCACACAAGAAAACTTCACTAATTGCAAAAAAATATTTTTGAGAACACTAAAATTGATGGTTCTGAGGTGCCTTTCAAAGTGAGCTTATGATCTCTTTATATAGGGAAGGGGGACTGCCTATCAATATTATCCTTATCCTGCTTATTGGCAGGTAACCCTAGATACATTGTCGATAGGAAAGTCCAAGGGCTTGCCAAGAGGAAGTCTCGTGCAGATTTTTTGGAAAAGTTATCGTAAAACACAATCCCTAAGTCCAAATTATACACAGTTCATACTATTAGAAAGGTAATTCATAGACTTTGAGAATACTTTGGGCCGTTCTTGAATTTGTGAGTTGACTTTGGGTCTAACGGGGCTCGAAAGCTCCCGTCAATCCTTTGGACATAAGATCTTCGGATGTTGATGGATCGTTCGTCCAAACCGTTAGTCTGAATCGTGCACGATGTAGATAGTTGGAAAGATTATGCTAGGTAATTTGATGTTGCAAAGAGCTTTGCTAAGTTTGGAGAGTTGACTTCGGTAAAATGGAGCCCGAAAGCGCCCGATGACATTTCTTAGTGAAACAAATCGTTCATCTCTACCATAGGGAAGATTCACACATGAGGCAGACCGTTGGAAAGGGTATTTAGTTCCCATCAAACAGTCATTCAGTCTCGTTCGAGCTGAAGAGTAGACTTTGGTCAAATGTAGGCCGGGGGCACCTGCTGGCCTCCTGATCATTTTTTGGAGGAAAATGGATCATTTGTTCGAATCGTTATGTAGTTTCACGCATGAGGCAGACCGTTGGAAAGGAGTTTGAGTTCCCTCCAAAGAGTTATTGATATTTCTCTCTGCCAATGAAGTTGACTGGGGTCAAATTAGGTCCCGGGAGTGTCTAGTGCCCTCCAAATCGATTTTAGGGGAAAGTGGATTGTTCGTCCAAACCATTTTGTCATTTTTCAAATCGAGTTGATTGTTGGAAAGGGGTTTTTATACCTTTACAAGATTAATTGAGCTTTTTCTCTGACAGTGAAGTTGACTAGGGTCAAATTGAGGCCCGAGAGTGCCGAATGGCCTCCTAATCTGTTTTCAATTGTAAACTGGCCCGTTACTCCGAACTGTTATGCTGATTCACATACAAATTGGACCTTTGAAAATGGGATTCAAAGCCCTTCAAAGATTCATTGAGCTTTCGCTCTGAGGATGGAGTTGACCAAAATTAAATGGGGCCTAGGAGTGCTCGATGGCCTTTAGATCAGTATTCAGAGTATGAACTAGGGTTTATAGTGAATGGGGATGTGCTAGGGACCTAAGGAGAGACTTAGTGGGTCCTAGAATGTGGTGTATACCTAAGTGCCTTAGAACTTATGCATATTTAAAAACTTAATACTCCGAATGGGTTTTAAGACATATGCTTCTGAAATTTTGAAATTTGAAATCCTATAATGGTTCATAAGACCTATAGATTTAGAAATTTTGAAATCATAAGCCCCTCAATGGGTCATAAAACTTATGGACTCAAAATATTTACAGCGTCCTGAGAATTTCGAGCTTAAGATTTTTGCAATATGAAATCCCACAATGGGTCACAAGACCCATGGAATTGGAAATTTGAGGTTCTACTTAGAGTTCTGAGACCTCTAAACCATTTCCCACTAGGATGAAAACCTTGTGTCTTGAGTTTGAAGTTCCAATAAGGGTCCTAAGACCTCTGAACCTAGGTGTATGGGGGACCAAGAATTTTTCTAAAAATTAGAATTTGGGACAAAAAATTTGCGTGTAAACACTAACCCCCTCCCCCCCCCCCCCCCGAGCAAAAAATGAAAATGGATGTTTTTTTAAGTCTCGGATTCTTAATCGCGATTACAAAGAAGGACTTTTAAGATTTTGAAGTTTGTTTTATTTCAAAATTTGAATCGAGAAAAATAATTTGCTACGATTTTTTCATTTTTGTGAGACTACAACCTTTTGAAAATACTTTTTAGGTGCGTAGGAGGCCTTTGACTAGAATGATATGGGTATTTAAACCTTAGTCAATTTAGGTTTTTGCATTTTTTACCAGACGATTTGGAATAGAAGCGAACCTCTAACACTCGTCATAATTTTGGACCAGATCCTTGGCTTTCTTCCCCAATGTCGACATGAGTACCCTTGACTTAAAACATTGTAGACTCAGGTCTTTGAGCCTGTATGGGCATATACTTTGTGGAGGTCTTTGAGGACATAACTGGCCTGTAATGGGCTAAGTTATATTTAAGGTGCTGAGAAGTATACATTATTGAACAATACCCCATTCTACATGTAGTGTTTTGAAGGAATCTATCTCCGAGTTGGGACTTGATGGAAGTAGTCCAGTTTGAGATTTGATTGACCTCTATAATGTTAATCTATAGCTAAGTGACTGTTAGTTGATCTGAGGTGACAATCATGACCTATGGATTTGCCACATATAATGAGGCCAGTTGAGTAAGATGGCCAGTCTTTGAATTCTCTTTTAGGGGTACCCTCCTGATTGAAAATCCGAGGATTATCTAAGAGAAGTTCTTCATGGTTATTAAGTACAATGCTATCCTATCACCTTTGGACTTATAGAACTTAGTGAATAACTTGAACCTAGCTGAGAGTCGCTAAGGGCTTCTACTTGCTCTTATTTTAAGTGAATGGCCAGGACTAAGCCTACCACCAAGGCTTCCTAGTCTTCTTCATTGGTAGATCATTTAAATTTAAAATGAAGAGAAAAATATGTAGAACATGCTTATGGGATTACAAAATGAAGCCCCTCTTCTGCTACCTAAGTTGTTAAAAGATCCATCCACGTATACGACCCATGTAGGAGAGTTGAGGTATAGTTCCTGGAATAATGATTGTTTGAGATCATTGGGCACTACTGTGACCTTTTTTCTAAATTTTTTAGTATCTTCTTCCACTTTCTCCAGATTATTAAACTTTGTAATGAAGTCAGTTAATGCCTCACCCCTGATGGAACTTCGTGGTTGGTATTTGACATCGAATTAACCCAACTCCACATACCACTTGACAAGCCTTCCTCAGGTATTAAGCTTATGGAGGATCTATTAGAGGGATTCATCATTCATGACAATAATGGTATGATACTGGAACTAGGGCCTCAGATGTTTGGCTGAGATGATGAGGTAGAAGGCGAGCTTTTTCATCATCGAGTGCTTGCTTTTAGCTCCTTGCATAGCGTGATTGACATATTTCATAGGCATTGAACCCCAAATTCTCCTCGAATCGAGGCTAAGATGATATTGGTGGGTAAAGTACCAAGGAAAAAGTAAAAATATTCCTCAATAATGGCAGGGACAATAGAGGTGGGGCTAAGTAGGTTTTAATGTTTTGAAAAGCTTCCTCGACCTTAAGAGTCCATTCAAAGGTCTTATTCAATATTTTTATGAAAGGCAACATTATATGTGGCTTTTGAGAAAAATGGCTGAAGCACTACACCATTTAGGCAAAAATATCATTTTTTCCACAGTCCTTGATGTGATACAAAAATATGCGCTTGTTATCATGGTCAATAATCGTGACAAGCCTTGTCACAGCCTTATCATGGTCCTTGACCGTTTCAACAGATGAGATATTTTTCTTGTCATGGTCCATGATCGTGACAAAAATACTAGGATTTCAATCCTAAAAACCATCCACTCCACCCCACACACACACACACACACACACACACACACACACACACACACACATTCCCTCATCTCTCTCATCAACTCGACTCCCTCTTTCTACTAGGTAAAAAACTCATCATTTTTCACCTTGGGTATGATTAACACATTTTGACTTATATATATATATATATATATATATATATATATATATATATATATATATATATATATATATATATATATATAGTTGTTAAATAGATGTGTTTGTTTGGTTTAATACTTACATATATGAGTTTGATATTGTTAGAAAATAACTTGTGAAAAACCTAGGTTTGAACAATTTAACCTTGATATTTGTTTGGTCTTGAATATATGTGTTTGTTTATTATAAAGTAGTTGTATTTACATAAGTATCTTGATATTATTAGAAAACAATTTGCGCAACACCTAGTTTTGAAGTTTTGAACAATTTAACTTTGATATCGGTTTGGGCTTGAATATATGTGATTATTTGTTGTAAATGTAATCGTTTTGGTTAAAAAAACAATTTGTTGGTTTATTTATAAATGTAATTAATAACATAATGAGTGTTCTACCATAATTTCAAATTTAGTATGTATACGTGACTTAGGGTTTAACCAAGGTTTTGAAAATTGGATTCAATTAGGCGATAAACTATAATTAAAACTAGTTTGGTATGTATATGGGGCTTAAGGTTTAAACTTAGGTTTTGAAAATTTGATTTGATTAGGTTATAAAGTATAATTAGACCTCATCTGGTATATATACACGGCTTAGGTTTTCAACCTAAGTTTTGAAAATTTGATTAGATTAGGTTGTGAAGTTAAATCCGCTTTGGTATGTATATGAGGATTGGGGTTTCAACATGATAGTGTTTCAACATTCTTGTTTAATCATGATACATTGTTACTTCGATGATGCTTGTGTCCGATTTAACTAATGATTCAACTATCCACAGGGATAAACTAACTTATAGATACATCCTTTTTGTTCACACACGATAGGTAAAAATTCCTACAAGTTATTATAGGGTATCCTATATAAAAAGAGTGGATACGTGAGATAAATAGGTTCGCAGATGTCTATCATATAAGTGCTTACGAGTTTATAAAATTTACAAAGAGGTGTCTTAATGATGAAGAGTTATCATGTCCTAATGTACATTATAGAAATAGGTACATGTTTGAGTGTAAAAAAAATGAATTTTATCTTTTTAGATAGGGTATTGAAGACAATTATCGGGAAAGGGTTTTCATGGGAAAATGCATTGTCCCTTTACCTCAAACAACCTCCACTACAAAAGTCAAGTAAGATAACGATGGAAGGAATGAGGATACCCCCGTAGAGCATAATATGTTAGATGATCTAATAGAGTATGCTTACGGAGTTAATGTGATGGAAGACAATGATGATTCTGATAAAGAAGATAATGAATCATATGGTGGAGGTTCTAGTGCTCATGACACTATTAGGATGAACCGTGACGATGACTAAAAAAGTTTAAAATTCAAATCAACCCATCTTCTATACCCTAACTTTGGCAATGATAAAAAAAACTTTGCATGCTATGATTGGTTTTCCTATCATGAAGAGTCGTTTTGATTTATCTAGCAATATCATGATTGGAATTCTGAATCGGGTGAAGGGTTTGCTCCCTAAAGAAAATACACTTCCAAATAACTATCTAAGTATAAAGAAAAATTTGAAAGGTTTGGGAATGAAGTATAAATCCATTCATACTTGCAATTATAGTGGCATAATTTGCAGGAAGGAGTACAAAAATCTTGATCATTGTTCGATATGTGGAGAACCTATATATGTGCTAGAGCGTGATTTTAATGACAAGAGAGTCTCACATTCAA
This sequence comes from Sambucus nigra, assembly GCA_949130495.1. Classification (NCBI taxonomy): domain Eukaryota; kingdom Viridiplantae; phylum Streptophyta; class Magnoliopsida; order Dipsacales; family Adoxaceae; genus Sambucus; species Sambucus nigra. Next base: position 117,629,677 of record OX422218.1, on the reverse strand, counting down.
AAGTACCTCAAAAAGTATTAAAATATTTTTCCATTGGTCCCAAGTGAAGATATTTTTCACAATATCCTGGATGGCAGATGCAATGACTTGGCATGCTAGGGAAAAAGTTGGGGATAATCTCATACGTCATCCTATGGACTCAACCGTTCGAAAAAGAATAAATTTTCATCATTTAAAATTTTCTAATCATTAACATAATATTTGTTTGAAAATATCAAAAGATAGGTTCAATCCATTTGGCACTCTAAGAACCAATTAAAGTGTTTGGTCATTGAAATTAGAGCCATTAAAACCCCCTCCTTCGTTATGTATGAGACCAAAATTTTTGATATTGTCTTTATTTATACCTGATCCAAAGGCAGCAAGTGGCGACATTGATTTCTACTTGGCACTGTTAGTAGAATAATTAAATGAGTTATGTTTAGTGGGTATGAAGACTTCAACAATTAGGAAGAGTTCACATTAAAAGTTATATTAATATAGGCAATTCATGATTTCCTAGCTTATGGGACTTTTATGGGTTATAATGTTCACGGTTACATTGGGTCTCCCATTTTATGAAGAGGAAACTTGATAGAAACATATCAAGGATATTGGACAAAGTATATATCATTCCCATATGAGATTCTTTCCTCCTCATCATAGGTTTAGATTTATTAAAGGCTCTCATTATTTTTGGGTGGGATCGAACATAGGATACCTCTGAGAAAGATTTCAGGTTCAAATATTAAAAGGAGGTCTTCCAAATGTGGATCTAATGTGAGAGGAAGAATTTAAAATTCTATAAAGTCAAGAATAAAAAAAATCCTTTCTTATAAAGAAATAGAAAAAAGAACGGCCCGATCTAGGAGGTCAATATTATTTAACTTGCCGTATTAGAAGGGTAAACTCGTGCACTATGTATTAAATTTCATGCGTGTCTAAAATAACATCACCGAACATCTTGTGAGAACATGATTAGGTGGAAGTCATTCGAAAGATGGAGAAAAAGGTACATCATAATCTTAAAGTGTTAAAAATTAGGTTGCAATTATGGTTGAAAGAAGACAATAGCGGGAGAAATATAATTCCCCCTGGGTCATATACTTTGATAAGAGAATAAAGAAAGGTGCTTTTAGACACACTCCATAATTTGAAAGCTCCCTCTAATTTTTCATCAAATTTACAGAGGATTGTGAGCTTCACAACACATGATCTATAAAAGTGAAAGTTTTACGATTGGCATGTGATCGTGCATATGGTCCTTTTATTGTTTAAGCATAAGGATTTTCGGAGGGCCATTATACAAATTAGACTTCGCTTCAAACTTTTGATCAAAAAAGTAGTCAATCGAAAGTCCTTCACGGCTACAAAAGAAACTAGTGTGTTTGAAAAATACTTTGATTGAGTAAGAAAATCGAGAGTCCGTGCTGACTACGCCATCGTTATTTCTAGCTCCCACCGCAATACAAAAACCAAAACTTTAACCCACTCTTATGGGAGTATAGTGGCTAGTCCGGATATCGAATCTATAAGGAATGTTCCTTATACTATAAATGATTTCTTACTTCTGAATAAGAGTGTAAAATATAACTTCTTTAATTATAAATTACAACTAGGAACATATTTAAACTAAGTTAAACACAAGAATAATAAGAACTATAGATTGTGAACAATATCCCTCACCTCGATTTAATTATCATAAATGGTTACATGGGAAAAAAAACTTCGCAACATTAAATATCATTTCGTTAATTAATAAAATCTAAATCCCCCTAGATTGTCATAAAAGACTACTATGATTTTGGCGTAAACATATATCTCAGTGGTTACACATTTAAGATTGTAAATACGATGCATACAAGATATACACTATTAAATCTCCTAGGCGTAAAATCAAGAACAACATAACCCATTAAAATTAGTGTAATCCATTACCAAAACCAAGAAACCAACTATTCCAAGGTGAGTTTAATAATCTCAACCTAAATTAAATTAGCTACAAACCAGTGTAAAATATTTATTGAATGAAATAAAGTAAATAAGCAAGAAGAATTGAAAGAAACTAAGTTAACAAAGAAAGAAATGACAAAAAAGATATTGAATTAAAGGAAGAAGAAGATGAGTTGTACTTTATATACAAAATTGGGCAAACCCTAGGAGAGAGAGTGAGAAGGTCCCAAAATCATCTCTCAAACTAAACAAAAATAAACTAAACCTATTAATGTTGTATATCTAAAAAAAATAAGGGTAATAACTAAATATTCATAACCAAGAATGACAAACTTATAAAACAAAAAAGTCGGCCAGACACTGTCTGAATTATTTCGGCCCAAATTTGAATTAATTCAAAGTATGGAAATTTTATCAATGTCAGGGTGCGAATTGATTCAGGCAATGGTCGAATAAATTCGGAACCTACAGGTCTCAATACTTTGTTATGTCTTCTTTATTCATATGGATCAACATAACGAAAAAGCCATATCTTCTCCATTATAAACTGGAATGACCCGTGGTTGGAGGCTACACTAAGCTAACTCGAAGGGATACACTTCCTTTCGGTGTTCAGGACATAAACCAAATGATAAATGATGAAAATTCCCCCGAAGATGTAGTAAATGATGAATCTTTCCCAAAATGCAACAAAACTTTACGCTTAGCATCTTAATTCCTGCAAAAGCACAATTATATCTCACAAAGCATGTAAACATACACAAACGATATTTTCTAGGTAACGAGCTTAAATTTCGGAATTAAGGTACCCGAGGGGAAAACGTAGATAAAGGGTAAATAAATACAATATTTGAGATGAGTCACACTCCCTAACTTATACATTTCTAGTCCTTAGCAGTGAAATGCAAAGAAATAAGAACTAAAAGTATCATTATAAGAGAGGAAATTTATACAAAGGAGATAAATGCCCCTTTCACGGGAAAAAGATTGAATTAAGCATATGTAAGAAGACGTTCAACTCTTAGTTTACCCTAGTGGATGAGTTTTGCTTTGTGAGGGTTTTCATGGATAAAAACCCACAAACATCAAGCTTCCTCAAAAGTAGTACAAAACAAGTAATGCAACAATCTCAACAATAACGAAATGATTTCAACAAGTTATTTATCATTAACATTAATAGAATAACTTCATATAATTAAAACCTTAATATTTGGTGGAAAAATGAGCACATGAAAATATTGATGTGGAAAAATATTTATAGATCAGATAAACATTAAAGAATAACATGATATCAATCATCTCCAGCGTTTACACCCAACAAATGAAATCACTAAGAACAAGGTGTAACACGCACGAGACATGCAAACATAAAGATTAAGTGTAAATGGAGACTCTATCGTACACATGTCATCAATGAATAACTCTATATATAAAATGAAAATTTTCAGTATCAATCAAATGACACCGTTCATCAAATGATGTGAAATGCATTTTTATATATTATTACAACTATTATGACTTTTGAATCAAGTCCTTACTACAATTCCACAAGATATTATAAGGATTGTAATGTAGGTTTGGGGTTAAGGTTATGAAATGAGGCCATATTTACGGATTCAAAGTGTTGAGGAGAATGCTTTTAGGATAGATGGAAAATTGTTTGCAATTTTAAAATTGGAATATAATTTCCAATAAATTCGATGTGGCACTAACAAAGATTATTGAACATTATATTAGGGAAATCTTTCTCTTTCTCTTTATTTTATTTTTTATTCTTTTTTTCCCTTTTGTTTTTCTTCTCGTTTTCTTCTTTTTCACTTTATCTTCTCCGTTTCTTCTCACTCTGACATGACTAATTGCAGCCACATAACAAGAACATCATAAAATCCCATTTTATTCCAAAAGAGGTATGAAAGGTGTATATATGATTTAAAAACTCCAATGTGGAGATGGTTATGGGATTTTGGATTTTGAAACGAAAGGCTTATATTTAGGCAGATAGGAAATAATTACATTAGCAAGTAAGTAAAAAAATCAACATAATAAGTACAACCTACAATTTTAATTTGTAACTAACTATACAAAAGAAGTTAAATTTTTTTAGGGTCCATCCAAAATACGATTTCACTTTTATGGATAATCGGTGTACCCACATTTTAGTTCATACCTTCAGAAAAATAGGAATTTAATTTGAACAATGAAAGGAATGGTTTAGGCGGGGAAAAAGAATCACCACCAATTTAAAGTTTTAGGGGAATGATGGGGGGTTTGGATTAAAAGGGAGACAAGTACAAATGGGATCCAAAAAAATATGAATTTTCTCCTAGAGGTTTTTCAAATGGAATTAAATGTGACTCTTATGGAGGCAAGATTGCCTTCATGGAAAGAAACTCGAGAAAAAAGTTCTCATCGTTTAAAGGATGAAATGTTTTGAAATTTTGAGGTCGGTAGTTGTCATGGTTGGATAACGATGAACGAAAATGGGGAGGAAATAAATTCAATCTCGAGAGATTCATCATCGCTCGAAGATTGAATTCCAAAGGAGAAAGATTCACTTTTAATGAAATGTTCTTCTAAAATTGTTTGAGGTAAAATACAAGTCTCCACAACCTCTTTATTTTTCAAGGAAGAAATAATATCACTGCAAAGCGGTTCAATTACCATATCTTCACCATCTTCATTCTCCTTCATGCATTGGGAGAAATGAAGAATGGTTTGTTCCAAAGTAGTAATCCTTTTCTAATTAACATATGATTCCATTTTTGGTTCAAAACATTCAACAACTTCTAAAGTGTCAAGAAAAAATCATCGTTGGATTCGAATAATGCATCCAACCCTTGTTCCTAACAATGATTTTTTCTTCTTGGTAATGGGTTTCATGCTTTTCAGTCTGAAGCATTCATATGCCCTCAAGTAATGTCATAAGTGTAAGCACGTATTCTTCAAAATGAAAATTATGAGAACAATGGTCGAAACTAATTTTAAAATTATTAGTATAATAATTTTGAAGTTTATTGTCATAATAATTCGTAAAACTATTATCATAACAACTTTCACCTTTGATATTTTATAGATTTTGTGGCTTTTTATTAAAAAATATTTCTAAACATTCCCGGCACCCTATACTTGACTTTGGCAAAACTCGCCCAAAGGCATAGGCTTTTTAATGTCCTCTTATAAGGCAAAATTTCTGATATAGTCAATTTGTATGTATTTACCTGACTTCGGACAAAACATTTTAAGTCATAAATTAGTCTTTTTATGTTAACCTTCCAAGTCTGTGATGTGTTTGTTTGAATACGTATTACATTATGGTGTTTTGTTTAGTACCACATTTTGTCTTCGTATTTTTGAGTATGTTTAAGGTATGAATGCATATATATTTTGATTCTTGGAATTTTATTTTAGATGCTTGTTTTTATAAATGTTTGAGGGCTATTTTTCTAAAAGGTTGAGAAGATAATATTTTTTTGTTTTTAAGTCGTTTTAATGAGTTTATGTTGTTCGTTCAAATCATATATAAATGTCATTAGATTGACCTTCCAACAAACATCAAACGATATTTTTCTGTCAGGAAACAAATGTCGTTCGAAGTGTCTTCAAACGAGTTTGACATGTTTTTTTGAGTGAGTTTGTAGTTTGTTGGAATGAGAAATCATTTTTATTCGAACAAACTCATTTTCATCCAAACGAATTTTCTCAAAAAATGTGCCGCCTAAAAAAAATATGTTTTCTATATAAAGGAGTTATGACATTTGTTTTTAATGTGACTTTTGGCAAAAATCATTGTACATATCCAAAAGTTTCCAAACCTTATTTTCACCCATACTTTTTAACATCCAAGCTTCATCATCATATAGTCTTTTGGGATCTTATTTGTGGACATCAAGAGGTTTATTCTCTTTATCTTGTTGAGAATCGTTTCTTGTAGTGGACTCCGCACACAGTTCTTTGTTTACACATGGTGGACTCTGTGGTGTGGTGTGGTGTTGCATTGAAGAAAAAGTGGAATCAATGTTTCATATCCATTGACGGTTGTTGAGCCTTATCTGCAAAAAACGAGGCGTATGTGGACTCACACGTTATGGCACTTGCATGGGTGGATTATTGTGTCATCTCTATGTTGGAGAGGTTGAAGATCGAAGAGAGTCAAGGCTTTCTAGGACATCGAGTCATTAAGCAAGTTATCTATCGACATCTGTAAAACCTTATCATATTGAATTTACGTAGTTGGTCCATCCGAGATTTTTTCGTTATATTTTAGCGTATTATGGTGTGTTTCTTTATTTTATTGTTGTACTCACCTAGATGCATGTTTTAGGACAAGATAAAATTTCGTAAACCATGTGTGACAACATTTTTTTTAAATGGTTGCTAAGTTTAATTTGGGTTAATTCTGTTTAAGTTTTATACTAAATTTAAATAATAAGAAATTAGCTTTTGTTTTTACCACCCTCCATATATCCTGTACTTGTGCAACATAAAATTTATATCAGAGCGAGAACACTTAGTCTTATGTTAGATATGTGTTTAGGCATGAGTTTTTAATTTTTTTATTTGGAGGGACAATCGGTTTCTAGGGCACCAATATTTGATGGGTCTGATTACGCATACTAAAAAATGCAAAATAAATCAACACTCAAGGTAATAGATGAGTGGGTATGGTAAGCAGTAATTAAGGGTTGGTCCCCACCCATAACCTTAGCTGATGATTATAGGATTACTAAACCCATAGAATCATGTAGTAAAGAATAACATAGGTTAGAAAACTTTAAGTCGCGCGATTTAAATGCTCTATTTTATCGGTCACACCGGAGGAGTTCCACCGTATTCTGACATGTGAAATGTATAAAGAGGCTCGGGACATACTGCAACTCCCCATAAAGGTACTAGTGCTGTTAAGTATTTGAAACTCTAAAAACTCACCACGCAGTTTGAAACCATTAGGAAAATGGAAAGTGGAACTTTGATGAGTTCTATGCTAAACTGTCGGAGATCATGAACTTGTCTTTTAACTTAACAGAGAGAATACCCAAAAGTCATATAGTTAAGAAAATCTTAAGGTCTTGGCATGATATTTTCGAATTCCTTGGGTAATTTAGACTCTACAAAACATGAAGATATTGTAGATGATCTTCAAACTTATGAGCTCGACATGTTTTTCTCGAAAAAGATAAAGGCATTGCTTTGAAACTGATAAAGTAGGATACATGTGTTTTGAATGATGAGGGTTTTAAGAGGTATACGTTAGATAAATGCTTTATATGTGAGGGTTATGTCCATAGGGTAGGTGAGTGTTCGACTAAACTGAGGAATGAGGGAAAGAAATCGAAGGTGTATAATGCCACCCTTAGTGATACTGATCCGGAAGAGGGACCCAATTCCCCATTTGAGCACAACTAGTCATGAGAGTCCAAATGAATAATCTTTCCATGAAGATAATTTTGAGCGTGACACTTTAGGGGACGTTGTTTATGATTCCCGAGAGAGTAATGGTATAGAGAGGGGAACAAAAGAAGAGGGTGAACAAGAAGATGAGGCGGATAGTGAAGTATAATTTTCCTTCCGTGAGTTGTATGCAAAAATGATCAAATTTAAAAAGGATAGCTTAAAGTTGGAACCTATATTAAAAGAACTCGTCAAAGGTAAAGATGAGAGTGTTATGATTAATGATTTTAGGGAGCATGAGAAGTGTCTTGGGGGAAAATCTCACGTTTATTGAGGGGAGCGAGATAACCTTAGGGGATTAATGGAGATTTTGAAGAAGGATTACCTAATTTTAGAATAATCTCATCATTTTATCGAGTCTAGGATGATGGAGATAGAGGAGACATTGAGAGAGTTGAGTCATGTTAAATTTAATTTGGAATCTAGGTAAAAAATGTTGGATAAAATGTTAGCCACCGTCCGAATCAATGATGATAAGTGTGGGATTGGTTTTCATGATATAGATACTTTCTCTACTAAATCCAAGACCATGATTTTGAGATAGCCAACCAAAGCTAGGGGCATTAGAAAGGTCAAACTAAAGGTAACATTCCTCATGTCTACACTTCCACACATTGTGATAGGAAAGGTCATCTTAAGCATTTTTGTTATGATATTAGAAAAGGTCCTAGGAAGGATAAGACTAGTGTCACCAAAGTTTCCCAAGCCCAAGTTCATCATGTTACACCTTTGTGGGTTAGAAGATCCTATTTGTAGGAACTTAATGTAAGGCTTGTTGACTCTCGTATGCTTTCACACAATTCATCACATGCTATATCTTATCAGTGATTGAGTGCATGTTTTCATACACTAGCCTTGCGCTTAATTTTATATGTTTTTGCTAGTTGTATGATGTTTATCTTTTGTATTTTGTTATTTTTATTTTTTGGTCTTAATGAGAAAATAAAAAAGATTTTGTTCGTCTTTTGAGTTGTTTTTTTAAATTTGTAACATTTTGAAAAATGTTTAAAAATTCAAAAAGATTTTTGGCTTATGTGTAGTTTTTACACAATTTGTGTGGTATGTTGCTGTGCTTGAATTCACTTCATTCCATGTGGCTAGGTAATTTGATTATGATTTTCAATGCATAGACTGATATTAATAATTCTTGCATGGATTTGTTTGAATTGGTTTTGCTTAATGTATTCACTTTGTATATGCATCCATATACTTATGCATGAGCTCTTTTGAATTTTAACTTCACATGTTATATTTGAGCTAAGTGAGGTGTTTTCCCCATCAATCTTATCATCTCCATATCTTGTGAATTTGTGGGATTTTTTTATGTAAAAACCTTTTCCCATGAGTATATTGATTCTTATTGAATATATGAGGGTGCACGGGAAAAGGGCTACTTCTAGTGTGAAAATCGAGCATTGTGTAAATACGCTTGTCTTCGTTGTTGATTTTGCAACTCAATACAACAACCTAAACTTTAGCTACACATGTTTTTTTATATATGTAGTGGTGAGTTCCAGTATCGAATCCACAAGGAATGTAGTTTAAAATCTAATTGATTTATTACTTCGAAAAAAGTGTAAAAGATGATTTGGTTTTTGAATGTTTTTATACTACAATTTAAAATTGTAAAAAGCATAGGTTGAGAATTCTATTCACCACTGCAAAGTATGTAGCATAAATGATTACATGGTTAGACGCATTTTAAAACATGATTAATACTCATTTGACCAGTTATTTAAACCTAGTGTATCACTCCCCAAATTTTCAAAATAATTCAAATAGGAGTTTGACATCAACAATAATCCCAAAATTATACATGCAGTGTCGCAAATATGGTACATAGGTGATATACCCCCATTAAGGTCCCTAGGTGTAATGTTTAAAATAAAAAACTCATAAAAACGGGTCTATTCCATCGTATCATATCGAAGTAACTACACACTTGAAATGAGTTCATTAATATCAACATAATAAAAATTACCTAGAAGGCATTTTTAATAAATTAAATGAAATAGTGTGTGAAAGAAATATGTTTAAAAGGAAGAAAATGATTTTAAAGTGAAAAACTAATTATGAGAGCAATTAAAATAATTATAAAGAAATTGAAAAGATTAAAAGAATAATTTATTAAAACTGAAATTTTATTACAAACTAAAAACTGGGACTACACTACTCTAAATTAACTACTAAAATTTGACTAAAATTGGGTGTCTCTGCCAAAAATCGGATGTCAAATGGAGACTTTTATAAGTGAAGAAATGGGACTCAGGGGGATAATATAGGAATTGCAATATATGGGAAAGTGGAAGGATTATTAAAGTGAAGGGTTAGACACATGATGGGCAAAAGGATTTTGGACCAAAAAATGTCACATGTGAAAAAATAAACCCCTAGAAGTGTTTGAGGGCATTTATTGAACAAATGGGAGCAAAAATTAAATCTTTAATCTTTAATTTGAAAGAAACAAACAAAAAACTTGTTGATGGATTCTTTGGTTTATGGGGAAAAGAATAAAAAAAGAATAAAAATGAGAAGGAAGGATAATCTTGGGTACACAAAGGAATAGAAAAAGAAGAAAAGAATTAAATAAACAACATAAGAACTCAACACATGGGAAGGAGTTTTGAAAAAGGAAACAATGGATGAAAAAGTTTTGCAAAAGAAAGAAGGAAAAGGGTAGAGAGCAAGACCATGAACCACATGCCAAGTAATCTTGGCTGGGGAGTAAGGGGTTACACAATGAGCGAAGAGAAAGAAGGGGCGGATCGGATGGATGCGGTTGTGTCACACGGGCCACTATGATGGCGCCATGTGGCGCGCCTGAAATTGGCCAAAAATCTCCCCTTCTGCGGATACAAACACATGTCTTGTTTTAACCAAAAATCTCCCCTAACCAGTTAATCAACTTTTAACTAATCAATTATAATAAATCAACGAATACTTAACCCCAAAATAAAATTCAATTTTCATAATTGTAATTAAATCCCAAATCGCTATAACTATTACACACGACCTCAGATGGATGCACTGTAAGAATTGATGTGACCCACATATCGGGCTCAATAATATTTCAATAGTGTCCCAGTTACAGGGTGTATTTTCAGGTTTGACCCGAGACATTGACTTTGATTTTTTTCCGATTTTAAACTTTGCACAATCATAATTTCTTCTTTTAAAGTCAGATCGACACACTGTTTGAAGTCAAGCGTTCCTTGATTCGATGACTATAATTTCCATGATTTGTCCATGACTGAAATTGCTCATCTGAATTTATCATTTTGCCCCTAAAGGTACATATGTGGCTATTCTTTGCCCAAATTACGTCCATACTTCATCCTTAGCATAATAATCCTTATAAATACTCAAATACACCTTGCACAAGCGATTAATGATGAATAATTAAGGTTATATAGTAAACGAGTATAAAACGTGAGTTTAATGAGCACGTGATTGGATTATTATATAGTAAAAAGGGGAATAAAATGCAATATTTGACACGAATCACACCCCCTAACTAACATGTTTCTAGTCCCTAGCGATATAGTAAAAGATTTATTCGTGTCGAATTTTGCAAATTTTATTCAAAAGATTATAAAAAGGATAGAGGCCCACTTTCATGGGATGCAAATATGTATTTAGCTTATGCAACAAATCGTTATACCCTCAGGTTACCGTAGTGGACGTGTTTTGTTTCATGAGAGGTTACAGTGATGATACTCACAAACATCAGGTTTATCTCAAAATATTCCAACAAACTTTTTGGCAAGGTGAGCGTTGTCACTATGGTTAACTTAGTCTTTAACTCCTCAAAGGGATAATGACATGTGTCATCCCAAATGAATAAAACCTCTTTATTCATCAATTTCGTTAATGGACGTCCTTTCTTTAAAATATCCTAATCTCAATCCATTGGTTATTGTCTTAGTGGATGAACTCCAGTCATAGGTTATCTATGTGTCCATACCCTTATGCTTGTCTCTACGCTTTACGCTTCAGCTTTAGTTATCCTAGATGACCATGTGTCAGTATATGATGGCGTAAAAAATATATTTACCCATTTGGTGGTTATATTCGATGGAACCTCCCTTTCCATAATTATAAATCTTAATATACAACTCATGGAGCTGCATATCGTCCACCTTTTTTTATAGTTCCTACGAGGCTCTTTGGGATAATGCACACACATCTCGTTAATTAGTACATCTTATGGTTAGGGAAAAAGGTGAGGGACACAGTGTTCATGCGAGAGAACAACTTAAGAGGGATATATGGTTTAATGACTACAAGATATGAGGAGTTGAGATTTATATCTCAAATCCAAGATCGGGATATAACATGTTATGAAGGGGAGAAGGATGAGGTTATTGGGGATCAAAAAATATATATCTATGATGGTGTATATGTATGGATGGAAGAAATTAATTGATCAAACAACATGAAATGTAAAGGGGATAAACCTTAATTATACTAATGTCCGTTGCTTTTATGTTTTAATTTTAGAGACATTGAAGAAAAGAAAATGGGAGTCCAATTGTGGGGTTTACAAACCTCCTTTGTTAACCTTATAACTCTACAAAGGTTTATACTATTTCTAATTAATGAAATGGGCGTGAATTAAAATTCTTATCCTATTTTTTTTATCATTGTTGTTGACCGAACCCTTAGAAACATTGCATACATACCTTTAGATTGTCACATACACACCTTTTAAGATAAATGTTTTTCTTTCTTTTTGGTGTCTTATATAAGATCTATTCAAATTTAGTTATACGAAACCACTAAAGGAATTATATTAATTTTTTTTCTCGTTTGCCCTATCTTTTCCCTAAGCTGCCCATTACTGGATTTTCAACCTAAAGGGATATATTATTTTAAAACTCCAAAATTCTTTAAGTGTGCAATATTTTTTTTCCTAGATAAGTATAATTTGTAAAGATTATCCACAATGGTGGATCCTCCTCTTAGGATCATATTTATTAATTATGTCCTAACCCAATTAGTCAAAAGATTTTCCTCACGGGCCTAAGATCGGTTACATGACTTGAACTTCTTCCAATACAATGTATCCTTCTTGAATTAATCGATATTTGACCTTTTATTGAATGCTTGGGCTTTATGCCGATGGTATCCATGTGTTTTATTTTGAGCCTTCACCCTGCACTCATTTAACCATGATAGTTCTTCATATAATCCTTTAACCACTGAGATGCAATAAGATTATCTAATTATTACTTTAGACAAAAAATCTCTAACTGAATGGGTAACATCTCCTCTATCTACAATTTAAGGAATATGGATCAACTCCCTTAGGTTTTCTCATGGATATTTAGTATCCCCATACGGTATATAGAATTTTATCCCTCAATCACGACATCCTTCAAGTCTTGATCATGATCACTTTCATATTTTTGTTAGTTGCCTCCCAACTCCATTAGTTAGAGGTCAATATATGTAATATTTATTCCTTTATATCCTATATTCTTTGACTAACTATAAGAATTCATCCTCAAAGTGCATTCCCTTGTCAAAGACTTGCTCGAATGGTACACTATATTAGTAGATCAAGTTGCTTCATATAAGTTTGGCTACCTTGTTAGCATGTAACACGACATATGAGTTGGCCTATACCCACATGGTGAAATATTTGATGGATAAAAGTATGAACTCACAACTGTTGGAGGCTTTAGGAGTCACTTTCCTGATAATCCCTTTTCCCCACCTGGAAAAGGACCTGTGAGGCATCTTATTATAAAATTTCCTCAAAGGTAGATGTTGCAGATTCATGATGTATTGTACTCCAATTGTATCCTTGTCAGATGATTTTTTTGAGAACACATGTCTGTTAATATGTGTAGATTATCCCCCCATTGATATCTTCTATTAAATTTCGACTTCGACTTGTGTGAGACATTATAAATGGGGGGAATTTATTTTATATAGATTAGGGGGATACTTTACCTTTTGAAGGATTTACTTGATGTCTTGATACCATGAATCTTGATCCATTGCCTCAGTTATACAAAATTCATAATTGAACCGTAGATGAGCTTGTTTGTGAATTTTTATCGTCACTTTTTCCTAATTTTAAGGATTTCTACCATTGAGGCTAGGGTATAAGTGAAACTGTTTCGATCTCCAAGATAATTAAAGATACTCAAATCGTGAGACTTCTTATTCTTGATAACTATGTAAAGCACCAATTTATCTCCCTAATTTTCTAATTCCCAAAAATTTGGAAAATTACTAGGGTGGAGACAAGTCTAATGTTTCGCATCCCTTTGAGGTAGGTGACTTTCAATCTTGCAATGCGGTCTTCACACACTGCAATGGTAGAGGTGCAGTTAAAGTTCAACTTTATGGCGGTTGATGAATGACTTTTCCAAGGCAATGTACTGTTCCTCATATTCAGATTTGTGGGATTCTTTTTCCCAGTGGGACCAACTTCTATATTCTTTATCGTAAGTTATAGTAGGAGTGAAAATCCTAAATGAGGGGGGATGAGAACATGGGTATTGTTTTGATTTTTCTTGATCTTTGCAAAGACTTTTTATATCATGATGAGTTCCATAGTTAGTGTAATCCTTATGTACAAACTTGAATATGGGTTCATAGATTAAGGTTAGTAAGGATATTAATTAACTAATGCACTAGAGGCTCCTTAAGAAGCAAGATGAGTATTTATTTGTGTTTAGGGCAGTCATTTATAAGATGACCTTAAATTTACTAGGGGAGATTTTAATTCCTCTATCACTGATAATCAATCCTAACAACTATCATTATGTCCCCCCAGAAGATCCACTTTTTGGGATTTAAGGTCATTTGGTACTTTCACGAGAACTCGAATAAATTTCTCTGGCCAATCACATGGACTTTTTAAGCTTTAGATTTTATGATCATCTTATCAATGTATAGTTTGACTTCCTTATGGAACATGTCATATGTCATGATAGTAGTATTCGTATAATATATCGTGTTGGCCTTTTTTAGCCCAAATGGCATGACCATATAACAAAATTCTCCACAAGGGTTTGTGTAGTCAATATTCTCTTTGTTATCTAATTGAATTTTTATTTTCTTATACCCAATGAATCCATCTACAAAGGATTTCTAATAGTGATTGCTAATATTGTTGATAATAACATCGATATTGTTAATGGGATAATCGTCTTTTGGATTGGCTTTGTCTAAGTCCTCGTAATCTGCATACATTTTGAGTTTTCTTTTGGTCTCACTTTTCTTCTGGTCTTTGGGAAATATACAATGTTGTCCATCCATGCGGGGTATTCAACCACCCTTAAGAATTCTATACTAAATTGTTTCATTACCTTCCCTTTTACTTTGAGGGACTACTCTGGTTGGATATTTTCAACCTTCTTTTTGACAAGATTGAATTATAGAAAGTTGGGATACAATGGATCACTATATCGAGCATGTCTATATAAGATTAAGGAAAGACGTCATTATACTTATTAAGTAGATCAATTAACTTGGTTCTCTATAGATCAAATAGTGTCTAAACCATCTTAACTTTTTTATCTCATGACTAGACCCTAGGTTAACCTTTTATAGTTTCATCGATAGGTTGTACACAATTAGTTTACCATTCATTAGGTCCTTTAAAAATGACTTTTATCTCTTCATTGATTATATTCTATAAATATAATTCATGGATATGACCTACATATTCATTATCATCTATATTAAGCACACATGGATACTCAAAGACAAACTTTATTTCATTAGTAAAAGGAAATAGATTGTCAAGTACACTGAAAGAGTTATCTTTGAGGGACATATCCTTAAAAAGTCTATTACATCAAGACATAAAGGAGTAAACTATTTCTTATAGAACCTTATAGTCCATAATTTCCTTAAATTGATCGTCAGACGGAGTGAAACAATGAAACAACCAGTCCCCTCCAAATACCATGAATATTTTGTTGAATATTGATTGAGTGATAAACGTGTAGTAGTTGCGTAAGAAAATTATTGTTGTTATGGTTTACGACCTTAATGATAAAACCTAAACTTTTACTACACTCTAACAAAGTATAGTGTCGAGTTAGGTATCCACTATATAAGGAATGTGCATAGAATTTAACAAATATATTACTTCTTAAATAAAGTTGTAATGATGCTTTTTGATTAAAATTTTTTTATACTACAATTACAACTTGCCAATATAATTGAAAGAACAAAAAATAAACAATAGATTTAGAATCATTATCTGACCATGTAATTAGTTTACATATATGGTTACATGAAGAATGAAGCATATTCAAAGGTTTTGATCAATCATTTAAACACCCAGTGTGTAATTACCTAACCTAAATCATTACGAATGATTAAATTTGAGCTTGTTATCAATGACTATGGTTGAAATTACTGAAAAAGATTATTGACATAATCCATGAAGATAATAAAGTGCAATTTGAACACATGTCCAAACCATTAAGACCTCCAAACATCATAACATAGAAAAAAACCAAATAACCCTTGGAGGGTTCATGAAGCTTAACCTCAATTAATTATCTAGAAAACATATTAAATCAAAAACATAAAAAGAGAAAAAAGAAAGAAGCGATCAATCAAAATTAGCTAATTAACTTTCATCAAAAGGTATCTAGCTTACAAAGATATAAAACTAAGCTACAAAGAAAAAGTTAATGTTGAATGTGATGGAGTACCCATTAAGATGTACAAACCTTTGGAGAGAGAGGAATGAGATATAAAATGTCTAAAAGGCCAAAAATAATATAAAAACAAACTACGAATGAGTAGAACTAAAAACTAACTTACAAAACCTATTAACTCTTAAACAAATAAGAAACAAAAAATCCAATTTCCTCTGCTTTATAGGGGCAAATCAATTTAGGTCAGGGCTTAAGCGATCTGAGTCAGGGAAGGATAGATTTTTGTTTAATTTTAAACAAAGTTTCAACTTAAAAAATGCAATGCTCCATTTAAAGTTTTTTTTCGGGTGTTTAAAACGGAAAAACCATAACTTCTTCATATAGATTCAAAATAATGCACATTCGAAATCCACAAGGATATTGTTAAATGATATAGATGTTGGTATTTGGATACCCTCCAAATTATGAAGTATAAAATAACCAAACTTCTCTTGAAGTTAATGGATATGCCAAAACCTTAAAGAAACGACTATAACTTCTTCATTTGTGATCACATTGATGCACTATCAGAAGCAACGCGAAGATAATTTGATGATATAAATGTTGGCAATTTTATATACTCCAAAATATGGACTATGAAATGACCAAGTTTCCATTTAATTTGCATATTATGATAAAATGTTCCCGATACGCGTCCTGTAAAATAGTGGCGGTACTGGGGTCTATGTATTTGTTGAGAGGGTAAGGCGTGACCCACACTAATGGATGATGTTTCTAAAATAATAATATCCACAAGCGTGAGTAAAGACAAAAGATAAAAATTTCTTTTATAATAAATGAGATTCTAGCTACAAGAATAATCAACAAATGATTGAATACATATCTATTATCAAACAAACTTTTAAGTAATAAAAGAGGAACATACCAATCTTGAGAATAATGATTACTCGAGAGAGGATATGTAAGAGTTTCAATAAATGAGAGAGATAAGAGAGATAATATATTTTTCCTTTTTAGGAATTTGGTTCAGTATAATAGTGCTTGTTATAACATATATCCATTAAGGTACACCTAGCACTCTATTTATACGAAAACTTTTAGGGGTAACGTGGCTATTGCACGCCCAATAATATTCTTTTGTTATAGGTAACTTTTGACCTTATGTTCGTTGTCATTGCCTACCACGATCTTTCCTTTTATGGTGTGGCACCTAGCGTAATAGTGGATAAAAAGGTTATCTTGTTGGCCACTTGGCCCCAAAAGTGCTATTTTGTCTTTTATTGAAATTAATTTTCCACAAAGTTTTGAAATTACGTTCGTGACACTAGGAATCACTTGCCATTTATGCTTTTAAAAGTTGTCTACGAGCACTCCTTTTGGTTCCTTGCCATTTTGTGAAAATGCGACTTAGTGTAATGTGTATCTTATGCTCGCATTAATATTATCTCTTTATCAATATATTTAAGTGGTTGAGCCTTATCTTACTCAATAAGATTACCTCTCAGTCTCCAAAACAAAACTCTCAAAAGGTCCCAAAACTACCTAGTTGGCCGAGTACTGCTTGCTTGGCCAAAGCCTCTAACTAAGTTAACGTATTAAAGAAAGATAATAATTTTTAATTAGGTAAGTGTCCGCGCACTTGATTTTATGTATCTTAGGATCTTCTCACGCATGCCTCCTTTTTTTTGTATTGGTTGCTCCTGCACTTGTTTTTCTTTCCCGTTGAGGAAGTGTTTGTGTTTCTCTTTCTCGATGAGGGGTTGCTCATGAAACTTTTATAATTCTTTGGTGTTACTTGAGTGTTCTAAAAATTAGCTGAGGGTTTGCTTGTGTACCCCTATACATTATCCCCCTCATTCATAAGTCCCTCATTCGTTCGAAAGGAGGGATTTATGAACGAAACATCATAGTCATATATTTTGTGAAATATTTATCATATTTTTGTTTATGTTGCATTAAAATCTCTTGCACGCATGGACTTATAGGACATGCTTATCCACGTTTAGAATATGCACATATCATACTAGGTTTTAAGATGTGGGTTATTTAAATACAATTAGTATTTAGCGAGGCATAACCCATTCTCTTAATGATGATTAGTGAACAAATAATGATAAAATAAATAAGAATTATAAGGCTCGCAATGAAAGGTTTTTAGAGCCTAGAATCTGTATTAAATGAACCTTTAAAACAAACATGTCTTCAGACTTCAATAAATGAAACGGAACGCCCATAATCGATTTGATTGGAGCGAGAAAGAACAAGCACCTTGGCACAATAAAGGCAATGCAACAAACCTCTTTTGTGTATAAATGCTAATGATTGATAGAAACAAATGTTTGAGCTTTAAAGGTCAAGGTAGATAATCACTGAAAATAATAAACTCGCAATGAGCTCTCGTGTCTAGAGAAAACCAGGTAGAAACTTAGGGGAAGTCGCAATCTCCGTGAAGGAAATTAATGAGAGTATTTATAAGAGGGAAAGGTCATTGGATCGACCTTGCCCACATTAAATATTCTGAATCCCATTGAATGCTAAGAGTACTACATATGTAGTACCAAAGATTGTGCATTAAATGTATAAAATACTATATTTTGACGAGAATAGTGTTTATGCCTTCAAAAGCCTCTTTGAATTGATTGGGACATGACAGGTTGATACAAAGGTTTATTTTGTGATGGCTGATGGGACATTCCCTTAGATAGGCTAGTGGCCCAAGGAATAAACTTACTAGAGTTCCACTTTTCTCGAGTTCCTAAACTATCAGAAGTCATGACGTCATAAAGGTAGAGATCAGTGAATATGCGATGATCTGTCTTATAAACCAAGTGTGATCTTTCGGGTGGCGATTGTTCGATCAACCTAGAATTATTTGTGAGAAACAAGATGAATTTTGAGCAACTGATAGAGGTGACGATCCTCGAATGAAGTATCTCGACTGATGGTTCTTCAGAATGTTGTTTTGATCTCATTTAAACAGAGGATTTTCCCAAGTGTGATAGATAGGTTGGGATCATTCCCCAAATGTTACCTTATTCCCAATCGTCCAAACCAAGTCCCTGTGAACTTACGTAAATAAGGTCGTTTGATAGAGCTTGTGTGCTCTCCCATGTCCTTCTAGACATTATCAACCAACCTCAGAATTATTACAAAAGAGTTCCAAGTACTTTGATAATTAAAAGAGTGTACATGTAAATCATTGCTCCTATTACAAATTTGTCTTCAATATCTCTCAATTGAGCTTGTTCTTTGTGGGAGGTCCTTCGAGTGACATGTCCACTCCTTGAGGTATTTGATCGTACGATCTAGTTGGGGCAGATTCTTACAAAAAATGTTCTTCCTTCCATTATTCCTTTATGTTGTGCCAGATTGATCTCTTAATCAATCATGGGCATGAACCCCCTCACATTTTCCCCTTTGTAGAGATTTTTGTTTATTCTTAAAGAAATTTATTCTCAATTTATAAAATATTACAAGCGCATGGGCTATTATAGAATAACGAGTGTAAGTACGTGACGAACCCAAAAACTTTTGTCAATTTTAACTTGTAAAACAAATGCAATTGTCCAACCAAACCAAATGGGGTAGAGAATAATTATGAACTACATAAAAGTAACTACGAATAATGACAAACACATGAGAGTTGTAAATAATATGAAAGAATTAGGATTCGGGGTCCATTTATCACGTAACTAATACTGCACACTAATTTAGTGTTGTAATTCCCTTTTTATAACTCAAATTAAACCGACACTCATCGTGTTCAATTCAAAAAATATGAAAGTTATGTTCGAAATATTTTTAATGTCTCTAATAGACAGCTAAGATCCTTATTCCTTTAAAAAATACAAGTTTTAAAGTTTGCAAAAGTATTTAAGCATGAATTATCAAAATAATCAAAGTGCAAGCATAATCCATATAAAAATACTATTTTTAAATTTCAAAACTTGAGTGACAAAATAATTTTGAAGGTTTTAAAGCACACTCTCATGTCATTTTAAAATGAATACAAAATTTTTATAACAATTAAAATGTGTATGGAATAACCAACGTTTAAACTAACATGACAATATTACCTAACTATGATAAACTTCACCCTAATACTAATAGAAGAATTGAGGTACCACAAGACAAATTTAAGAATGAGTAGAGATTTTCGTTAATAATGCAAACTTGCAAATAATAATCTCATAATAATCTTCAATCCTCTAAAAAATAATAAAAACTTGGTCCTCAAATTGAATACAATCACTAAAAAATTGCTCTCCAAAAATCCTCTCCAAAATTGTGAGCCAAAGGTTCTTTTTATAGGGCAAGGGATGAGGTATTTGAGTTGGAATGAAACTCTCTTTGATTGGTTGTAGTTGAGCTGATAATTATCTTTTAGAGTCTCGGGAAGAGTTGAAAGAAATTGAGAAGTCCTTTAAAAAAAAATAATTATCCCCAATTTTTGCACTATTCACAACACTAGCTTTAATCGCATTTTTGACCTCCAATACTTTAATATTTCATTTTCATCTGCTTCAAAGTTGTGAAGTTATGGCACAGTCTCAATGGATGGTCGATCGATTTTATAAAAAAAATATTTAGTAAAACTGTGCCAACCATGACGTGTTATGTCGTGTCGTCTCGCGACGTATACTGACAATTTTTGCACATCGACTCCTTTGTTGTCCAAATTTTTAGGGTACCTCGAAAAAATATTTTAATTCAAATTTAGGGTCTTAAATATTTTAAAAAAATTATAGAATTATCCTCTTTGCATTTGAGCCTCCGAAATTCATAAACTGCTCGTTTTAATTCGAAATTCATCCAAACTTCAGAGAAAACTTTATTTTGCCTAGATAAACACTTAAAAATTATTTTCAGGTTCATAAAGTTTTGAAAATTATTATTTCACCCCTGGAGTTACTACAATTGTATTTTTAATTCTAATGTTATTCAAACTTGCATTTTTCTTTTATTTTATGAAAACGACTCTAAAAGCTCGTTATTTAAGATACAATGGGCCTAACAAGATCTAGATTTGGGCATATTTCATAAAAATTAATTCACTCATCAAATACCCCCAAACTGAAACTTTGCTAGTCCTTGAGCAAAATTAAAATTTTAAAAGCTAACTCACTACCGTTGGAATCACGATTACACTTAACATGTGCAAAAACCTGTTTAAAGTGGACCAGTTTTGTCTCATGAGAGTTGGCAGTGAATATACCCATAAAATTCAAAATATTGACTCAATACAAAAGACATAAAAGTAATATAGATGATGCTTGGATTCAGCACCACCAGATAAGTGATGATGAGCTCAAACAGTAGCAAACATGGCACCCATGGAGATATGTGTGTATAAGTGTATAGAAGGAGGTGAGTATAAGAGGAATAAGACAACGATGTATAGTGGTTCAGCTAATTTGGCCTACATCCACTGTGAGTGTGTGATCCACTAAGTATGGGCACTAATGGCCTTGGATACAATGCACATAAGCTCACTTTCTCTCTCTACTGTGTATATAAGCTGAGTTTCAGCTAGGGTTTTCAACTTGTCCCTCCCTCCCCTTGTAGGCTTGTAGGTGACAAGTATATATAGGTCTTGGGGGGGGGGTGTAGTGCACCCCCAAGTATGCATGGTGCATGTGAATGATGATCTAGCCAATCTCCTGTTGACACCTGTAGATGCCAAATGATGACATAATATTCCCTCACGTGAGGGGGTGATTTAGTTATGATGGTCTTCCACGTGCCATATGAGCCTCACACGCACTGTTCCACACGTCTTCCAAACCACGCGCGGTGATGATGTCACCCTCGGCCAGTGATACGAGGCCGAGGGCAAAGTTCCCTCTGGTGGTGAGTCTAGCCTAATTTAGGCCTCGTATTGTCGTACCATCGGAGGGTCATCCAGACCGTGATGAGGGGTCTCCCCCTCGAAGGGTCATTCGAGTCTGATGAGGGGTCGGCCCCTTGAAGGGTCATTTGAGTCTAATGAGGGGTCGGCCCCTTGAAGGGTCTTTTGGGCCATGATGGGGGGTCGGCCCTTTGGAGGGTCTTCTGATATACGTTAAGAGGTCATCTTAACCCCGTCCAGGTGTTGGGTGACCTCGGCCTGACCAAGGGTATATATGGGTATATCAATCACCCCCCATCCCTTAGCCATCGATGTTGCTGAGATGGCTGAGGGATAGTGTTTCCTTTGAGATGCGTGTATGGTCAGTTAGATGAATGACACCTTTCTAGCCGATGTGACACCTGTCAAACTTTTATCCAATGTCATTCCAGTTTTCTAGGTGTGGAAGCTGCACACTTCTTGGGACTTTGTGCCCTAATGATGCCCTCCTCGTGGGCTGTGCCCTGCCTTGGTTAATGGGCCCACTCATTAACAAGGTATTTAAACAGATTTTTTGAAGTTATTCCCTTTATTCTTCCTCTCTGTTTAGCTTCTCAACTTTTCAATAGCTCCACAGCCATTTCTGCGATTTCTGCATCAGGCCTCGCTGTTCATTCTCAGGTAATCCCTCTGAGCTATTGCCCTCTTTACATTCCATTACTATTTACACCTCGACTTCTTTAGGTCTGTAGGACTAGGCTTTTCTTTAGCTGTCTCATAATTTTCCGGAATTCTTCTCTGGTGGCTTGTTCTTGAATGTTCTTGATAAAAACCCTTTAATTCTTTGGTTTTGATCGAAAAGCCCAACTTAACCAATTGCCAACTTATTTGTAGTTACGTTAGAAAAATTCTTCTAAGTGTAGTGTCCCCCCTAATGATTAGGAGGCTTTATAGTTTAGCCGAGAAGTTTCCATCCTTGAGAGAGAAGTTCTTCATAAAGATTAGGCGAATAGAGGAAGAGGATGATAGAAGACGAGGGGCCCACCCTAACTGGGTACAACCCATTTTTCCCATTCCTCTTACCACAATAGAACCATCTGAGTCTTGTGGGTCGTCTTATCATCCAGCCAAGAGTCAATTGTGTAAGGGGGATATGGATGAGAGAGCATCATCACCAACAGGTGCTGGCCCTTCTGGGAGGAGAGAAACGTCTGATCTTAGCCCAGGCCGATAGGCCGAGGGAGTGGTCCCCTCTGAGGCTGTTCCTGTGACAACTTTATCTCCCCATACCTTCTAGATGGCTTTTCCTCACGGGCCTCTGACAGGTGAAGAATCCGAGGGAAAGGGGACTGAGGATGATGGTGAGGACTCAGATACTAACCCAGTTGACACCTCCCATGCCTCGGCCTATATTTCCTCGGTCAGGGATCATGACCTCCTGCTATGGAGGTATACATTTGGGGTGCCCCCCAACATAAGTATGAGGGTCCCCTCTAAGTCTGAGAGGGTCTTTAAGGGTGAAGGGGGAGAGATAGTAGTATATGAACATATGTTTAAGGTCGGTGTTAGGTTCCCTCTGCACCCTGCCATTGTTAATATCTTGTCAGCCCCCGGCGTTGCTCCATCTCAACTTCCTCCCAACTCCTGGAGGATGATCCTCGGCTATGTCTCCTTATGGAAAAATGCCTTTACTGACGAGCCTTTAGCTGATCTGTTCTTAGCTTTTTATAATATCACTTCCTCATCTAAGAAGCCTGGTTACTATCATCTGGGGGCGAGGAAAGTCTGATAAAAAACTTCTCCACATGGCACAAACCTCCAACTACGATTGGAAAAAGAGATTTTTCTTCGTCTTTGGATAATGGGAATTTGCCGCCGAGTCTCAACCTTTGGACAATGGTCTGAGGGTTCCAAGAAGATCACTTAACCCCTCGATGAAGGCCAGGTCAGACCCCGGACTTAGTCTGGATGAGAAGGACATAGTCGAGTATCTGAGAGAACGAGGGAAGGGGGTGAACTTGCAAAATTTGAAGATCTGATGACCCCTCGGTTCCTCAAAGAAGCTGGTCTGAGGGTCAGCCCCCTGACAGAGCTATGTGAGTTATATTATTTTTTGCCCAATCTTTGATTTTTTCCAAGTGTTTCATCTTTGCCTCTGTGTTTTTCTGATGTGTCATCTTCTTTTCAGGTCATCCTGCAGGTATCTCTGACCAACTCTAGGAAATGACTGCCCCAAGTTTACTGTCTGGTCTCGGTAAGAAGAAGGGCAAGGAGCCTCAGCAGACTCCGAAGAAGTCGAAGGTCGTGGGGCTGACACCTATCGAACCTTTCACCGAGGGTTCCAAAAGAAAGGGTCCTGAAGTTCCTGTTGACCCTCGGCCAGATTCGAGGACGAGGGAAAGGGTAGAGTCGTCAGAAGGGATTGGATCCTCCTTGAGCATGGGGGATTTCTGGTCCAAAAAGTTAGCAGTTTTGAAGGGTGAGCCGTCTTCTCTAATTGCCAACCTGAGGGCGGTCAAAGCTTCCATGTTCTCTGCCCCCTCGGCCGCCGACTACGATTTCCTATCAAAGGTGCCCCCGACCAAGGTGTATGACTATGGTCTGCACACCCTTGCCCAGTTATTTGCTCTTTACTTCATTTCCTTAGTTGAATTATTTTACAACTGTTCCCTCGACCTCTTAACAAGTTTCTTTTTCTTATGCAGTCTGTCTGTGCCTTTACCTCGGCCACTAAGTGGATGGCTGAAAACCAACAAAAATTTTATGAAGACGAGAGGGATATTTAGCACTAGGCTGATCTGCAGTCAGAGCTTGAGACTGCGAGGGATGAATTGGAGAGTGCTAGGACTGAACATGCAAGGGTCCTGAACGAGCTGACGAAGCAGCATGATGCAAATCTGGAGGCCAAGGACGCACTTCTTAAAGAGAAGGATGAAGCCTTGACCAACTTGGGGGTTCAATTTAAGGCTGAACTTGAGGGAGCTGTAAAGAAAGTCAAGGTCAACACTGTGGAGGCCTACAAACTCTCAGATGAGTTTCAAGGCTTCGGTCTTGAATACTTAGAGAGGGGGATTAGGATGACCTATCGGTGGGTCATCCTTAAGTTTGCTAATGCAGTATCATCTGTCCGCCCCTATCTTGAGGCTGTACAACTGGATGATCCTCTTATCGTTGAAGCCTTAGCTCAGGTGGAGTCCCAAGTGCACGCCGAGGGTACCGGCACGTATAAAGATCGACCAGTCTTGGTCATAGAAGAAACCCCCATCATTAACGTTGAGATATTGCCCTCTGACATTGCTCAATAGGGTGGCTGTCTGTAGCCCATACCCTCTTCATGTAAATGTTTTTTTGTACTCTATTTTTGTTGAACAAGCCTTTGTAACACTTCATTTATAATATCATGCCTCTTGTTGTCTTCCATACTCGTCTCTTGTGTGATTTGCATTGTGAACTTTTTTATATTAACAATATCACTAGCCCCCTCCCTCGTCTTTGTTGAGGGTAAATGAGGGGTCATCCCCAACATTGACCCTCATTATAGCCGAGGGTGGTTTTTAACCAACCCAATTGTTTTTAAGTCCTCCTTCGTCTTTCTTGAGGTCAAAGGAGGGGTCGTCACCACCATTGACCCTCATTATAGCCGAGGGTGGTTTTTCACCAACCTGGTTTTTAAGTCCTCCCTCGTCTTTTGTGAGGTCAAAGGAGAGGTCGTCCCCTCCATTAACCCTCATTATAGCCGAGGGCGATTTCACACCAACTTAATGATGTTCAAAATTAATGTCCTCCCTCGTCTTTATTGAGGGTGAATGAGGGGTCATCCCCAACATTGACCCTTATTATAACCGAGGGTGGTTTTTAACTAACCCAATGGTTTTTAAGTCCTCCCTCATCTTTCTTGAGGTCAAAGGAGGGGTCGTCCCTGCCATTGACCCTCATTATATCCGAGGGTGGTTTTTAACCAACCCAATGGTTTTTAAGTCCTCCCTCGTCTTTCTTTAGGTCAAAGGAGGGGTTGTCCCCGCCCTTGAGCCTCATTAGAGCCGAGGGCGGTTTCACACCAACTTAATGATGTTCAAAATTAATTTCGTCCCTCGTCTTTGGTGAGGGTGAATGAGGGATCATCCCCAGCATTGACCCTCATCATAGCCGAGGGTGGACTTAGGGGGCATCACCCCAATCACACTTGTTTTAATCGATCACAAAATGAGGGACCAATGTGATATTCTCATTAACTTTCCAAGTGTTCTGTTGGAGCAACACATTCATTACAACTGTTGTCCGATAGGACTTGAAAAAATTACTGATAGTATTTCTTCAAATGATCTTCATTCCAGGGGTTGGAAAAGGGTTCCCCTTATAGTTTTTCTAGTCTATAGGTCCCAGGGACAACTTCATCGATGACCCTATATGGGACATGCCAGTTCGGGTGGATCTTGTTGGGCTTATGCCAAGTCTTTTTGAGGACTAAGTCCCTTACTGCAATTGGCCTCTGCTTTACCCTCTGATTGTAAAATCTTACGGTCCTCTGCTGGTAGGCGGCTTGACTCATCTCAACGTCTTCCCTACTTTCCTTAATCAGGTCTAAGTCAAGTCTTCTCTCCTCCATATTTCTCTGGGGGTCACACATTTGGACCCTGTGAGTAAGAAACCCAATCTCGGTGGGGATGACGACTTCTGAGCCATAAGCCAGCATGAACGGGATTTCTCCATGAGCCATAAGCCTCAACCCATATTCCTTTTGCCTCCTTAAGTCTCTTCTTGATCCCATCTAGGATTGTCCTATTTGTAACTTTCGTTTGCCCGTTGGCATGAGGTCGGCCCGGGGTAGAGAAGAATTGCTTGATACTCACCCTTTCACAGTACTTCTCTAGAGATTTATTCTTGAATTGAGTCTCGTTATCCGAGATGAGGGTGTTGGGGAGACCATATCTGCATATAATATTTTTCCAGATGAACTGGAAGGTCTTCTTCCCTGTGATCGTTACCATCGGCTCAGCCTCCACCCATTTTGAAAAATAGTCAATTGCTACGATGAGGAACCGATAGTTATTGATGGCCCTTGGCAAGGGGCCTACTAGACTGATCCCCCACACTGCAAATGGCCATAGGGATATAATAGAGGCAAGAGGCTGATGGGGTGGTGAGGGATGGTGGCAAATCTTTGGCATTTGTCACAGTTTTTTACATATGTTGTGGCATCTTTCCCTAAGGTCGACCACCAGTACCCCTGGGTGACCACCCTCTTCGCCAAAGACCTGCCTCCAATGTGACTTGAACATGATCCTTCCTGCATATCTTGCAAAATGGATGGGACTTCAGATGGGTGCACACACCTAAGTAAGGGGAGCAAAAACCCTTTTTTTCATAAGGTGTCCCCGATGACAGTGAACTTTGTAGCTCTGTATCTCAACTTGTTCCTTTCTTGCCTTTCTTCTGGCATCTCCCCCTCTTTAATGTATCTAATCATAGGGTCCATCCATGAATCTTCCTTAGAAATATTCAGGCAAGTGCTAAATGTTCCCTCAGCATCTTTGATAGTTGGCCGAAGTAAAATTTCCACTAGGACTATCCTCTTGATATCTGTTCTAGTCACAGAGGCCAACCTAGCAAGGGCACCAGCTCGACCATTATCGATCCTAGGTATCCTATTCAATTTTACTTCTATGAAGCTCTTCAATAGAGACCTCACCTTTTCAAGATACTTGGCCATCCGGTCGTCCTTGGCCTCGTAGGCTCCTAGTATCTGATTTACTACTAGCCTTGAATCACTATGGACCAAAATCTGGCCGACACTAAGAGACTTAGCCAAGGAGAGTCCTGCTATCAGGGCCTCATATTCAGACTCATTGTTGGAGGCTTTGAAGTTGAACCTCAGGGCGTACTCAATGTCTGTGCCATCGGGTGCTGATACTATCAGTCCAACCCCACTTTCGCTATCGCAGGAGGACCCGTCAATGAAGAGGCTCCACACATTCTGCTCTTCTGAAAAACTTCCCTCGGTGAGGGACCCCTGTCTAAAGAGATATTTTCCTTCTTCATTTTCGGCCACTTTTCTTCTAGTGGTGCTGGTCTCATCCCTATCCGTAGGTGTGTCGGTGAGTCTGCCTTGTAGGGTATCCGTCTTCCCTAGGCTTTCGTCTTCAGCTTCATCATCTTCCCAAGTAAATTCATCCATAAAATCTGCCAATGCTTGCCCCTTAATGGCCTTCCTAGGTTGATACACAATGTCAAACTCCCCCAACTCTATAGCCCAGGCCATTAGCCTCCCTGATTTTTTTGGCTTGTGCAAGACCTGCCTAAGAGGAGAGTCAGTGAGGATGACCATTGTATGGTACTGGAAATATGGCTTTATCTATCTTGATGCATGGATCAAGGCATAGGCTAACTTCTCCATCTTTGGGTATCTTTGTTCTGCCCCATGGAGTGCCTTACTGTTGAAATATACAGGCTTCTATACCCCGTCTTCATCTCTCACAATGGCTTCACTGATGGCTGATTCTGAGACAGCTAAGTACACATGTAGTTATTCTCCCTGTACTGGTCAGGATAACAACAAGGGAGACCCTAGGTATGATTTTAACTCCTTGAAAGCCTCATCGCACTCTTCACTCCATTCGAAGGCCTTCCTACGAATTTTGAAGAATGGTAAACACTTGTCTATGGCTCTAGATATGAACCTATTCAAAGCAGCCACCCGCCCCGTGAGTCTCTGAATGTCTTTAATGGTCTTAGGGGTCTTCATCTCTAGGAGGGACTTTATTTTCTCAGGATTGACCTCAATTCCTCTTTGATTCACGATGAACCCCAAGAATTTCCCTGCTCTAACCCCGAAGACACACTTGGCCGGGTTGAGCTTCATCTGGTACTTATCCATCGTGTTAAAGGTCCTCTCAAGGTCAGCCACATAATGCTCTTCCTTCAAACTCTTGGTCAGCATGTCATCTACATAGACCTCTATAGACTTCCCAATTTGGTCCTCAAACATTTTATTTACAAGGCGCTGATACGTTGCCCCTGCATTCTTCAGGCCAAAGGGCATGACCCTATAACAGTATGTCCCATTGTCGGTAATGAAGGTTGTTTTCTCTGAGTCTTCAGGGTCCATGAAGATCTAGTTATACCCTGAATAGGCATCCATGAAGCTCATGAGCTCATGGCCTGCAGTAGCGTGTACCATTTGGTAAATACGAGGGGGAGGGAAGCTGTCTTTGGGACAATGCTTGTTGAGGTCGGTGAAGTCCACACACATTCTCCACTTATCGTTGGCCTTTGGGACAATGACTGCATTGGACAGCCATTCAGGGTAGATGACCTCTCTGATAAACTCAACATCTTCCAGCTTTTTTACCTCGTCCCTTATGACCTCATACTTTTCTCTAGAGTAAATTCTCCTCTTCTGCTTTATCGGTTTTTCACCCTCTACCACGTTGAGCTTGTGGCACATGATTTTAGGGTTGATCCCTGGCATATCTGCATGACTCCATGCAAAGACGCTTTGTCTTCTCCTCAACAGTTTAATGAGGTCTTCCTTGATATTTGGCTTCAGAGACTTACCGACTTGGACATTTTTTTATGGGTCATCCTCATTGAGGATGATGGATTCTACCTCTTCCGAGACCTCTCCTTTCTTTAGCTTCGTCTCGTCTCAGGGGTCTAAGGTATCAATATTGTAAGTGGTTGTAGCCTTCTTGTGTGCCTCTCTTTCTTCAGCGGAGTTGTAAAAACACTCCCGCGCTGTCGTCTGGTCCCCCTGAACTTCCCCCACCCCGTAAGGGGTTGGAAATTTAATCATCTGATGGACCCTAGATGGCACAACTTCAAACCCCTTGAGGGCTACCCGCCCCTGTATAATATTTTAGGCCGAAAACACATGTTCATCCATCACAAATAAGCTTATCTTCTTAGTAAGCCATCTCGGGCACTCGTCCCCCATCCAGGCATCGGCCTCATACACTCCAAGGGGATGAACCTTTTCCCCACTGAACCCAATCAATGGGTGATGGTATGGGATGAGTCTAGCACGGCTGAGACCTAAGACCTTGAATTATGGCCAAAATATCACATCTGCAGAGCTACCCCCATCTACAAAGATCCTCGGCATAGTGATGACGAGAGGGTCATCATGTGGGGCTAAGAGGCCTTTTCAGTCCATTCTTGATAACCCCACTATCAGAGTATCCATATCGACCTTCTTCCTCTTTTCTGACTTTGCGTCCAGAGAGGTTGATTGTACTGTCTTCGTCACTGCCTTGGCTTCAGCTACGAGGGCCTTCCTATCTGCGACCTCTGACCCTCCTCCTGCTAGACCCTCGGAGATCATCTCCACATCGAGGAGATCATATTAAGTCTTTTAATAGGGCCGTGGTCATCTCTTGGAGGGAGGTCAGGGTCGTCCTCATCATCAGAAGGGTTGTCCCTTCTTTTTGGAGGATCTTCTCGGCATGCATCACCTCGCTTTTTTTGGGGTCGTCCCCTCGGCCCCTCTTGAAGGCACTCTTGTCAACGTACTTCCTCAGCTTCCCTTCTTTTAACATTTTTTCGATCTCATCTTTCAGAGAAAAACATTTATCTGTCACATGGCCATGGTCTTGGTGAAACTCGCACCACAGGTTTTTGTTCCTCTTGTTGGGGGCTGCCCTCAACTTCTCAGGCCACTTCAAGGACTGGTCACTCTTTATCTCATTGAGAATATGTTCACAGCTGACCGTTATAGGGGTGTAATCAACGAACTGGTCATCTGTTGACCTCTTCTTCCCCTCTTTGTTCTTCTTATGGTAATTAACCCCAATAGTGCCTCCTTTTTCATCTTCGTATTTTACGACCATCGCCTCTTCGACGTTCATCACCTTCCCTGCTGTCGATAACAATTCAGCCATTATCCTCGGAGGGTCTTCAGCAAGCTTCCATAGTAGCTTCCCCTTCCGGAGTCCTCCAATGAGGGTGATCATGGCTATGCTCTCCTCATAGTCTTCCACCTCTAACTTTTCTTTGTTGAATCTGGATATGTAGTCTCTTAGACTCTCATTCTTCCCCTACTTAACATAGAGCAGGTGTGTGGTCTTCTTTTGTGGCCTCACCCCAAAGCAAAAGTTATGGATGAACCGGTCTGCCAACTGCTTAAAGTTTTCAATGGAGTTTTTTGGAAGAGATATATACCAGAGATGTGCATCCCCACTCATAGTACTAGAGAAGGCACGACACCTCATCTCATCTGAGATAGAGTATATGTCTGCCGTTGATTGATACATCTTAATATGGTGGACTAGGTTGGTACTCCCGTCATATCTTGGGGTGATCGCAGGTGGCTTGAACTTTGATGGCGTAGGGAAGTTGACTATCTTCTCCATAAAGGGTGAGCCTATGGAGTATCCTCTCCTAAGAGGGTCCCGACTCTTTAGTATATCACCGATCTTATCCTCCAGTCACTGGATCGAGTCATTCCAGGGCCTCGTAGGGTCGTCTTGGCCAATGTTATCCCCTACCGCCTCTTTGATATGGACGGAGGGTTCTGCTGCGGCATGCCTGTGTCGGTTGTTTACTTCCCCTGACCGTCGTCCCGTCCTTGCGGTCGGCCCCCGTGGGGTCGGCCATTTGCTGCCCCCCTTTTGGACCTAGCAACACTCCTTGATCTGAACAATTTTTCCCACAGGTCATTTACTAGGCCCAACCTCTCAAAGGACGACCCCCTGCTCAAGAGATCAAAAGAAGATCATCTCGACCGATCGTCTGGATTTTGCCATCCACACTTCCCTCTGCTCTCCAGGAGAGGTCGCACAGTATTATTGGAGACCTCATACAGCTCCCAACATTTTATAGGGGCCTCCTCTCCCTCCATATCATCATACCTGTCCTCAGGGCAAGGGTTTCCTTGCCTCCCCAGGTGTAGACGCCGGGGGTCAGTAATATCCCTCCGCCACTGAGGGGGTGGCAGGTCTTTGCGTGGTGCCTGGGGTGGTCCCCTGGATTCATGCTGCCCTGGAGACGCTGCCGGAGTAATCATCTCAGGTGAGACCCCTGGTGGTCTTAGTATGTTCTGGCTTAGAGCCATGAACTGCTCCTACATGATCCGATGGCTTGCTTCCAGAGACTTCAAGGCTACCGCCACATCAGCCATCTCAGACTAAGGTGGTGGCTGACTGGAACTGGGTCCTACTCCAATATTCGATGGAGAAAGTGGTGGTGGTGGCATCTCCGGTGCCATGTGTTTGAGCTATGAAAAGCTAAACTGAAGAAGAGTCTAGTGAGCTTTAGAGCCTTAATGGGTCTCTTTTAATGGTGAAACATCTCCTCACAGGGGGAGAACTGGTTCACCACCAGAGTGCCCAGTGAGGTCAAGCTGTACAAAGGAAAAGATGTCTTCTCGTTCCCACAAATGTCGCCAAACTGATGATGCTTGGATTCAGCACCACCAGATAAGTGATGATGAGCTCAAACAGTAGCAACTATGGCAGCCATGGAGATATGTGTGTATAAGTGTATACAAGGATGCGAGTATAAGAGAAATAAGACAATGACGTATAGTGGTTCAATAAATTTGGCCTACATCCACTGTGAGTGTGTGATCCAGTAAGTATGGGAACTAATGGCCTTGGATACAATGCACCTAAGCTCACTTTCTCTCTACTGTGTATGCAAGAAGAGTTTTGGCTAGGGTTTTCAACTTCTCCCTCCCTCCCCTTATAGGGTTGTAGGTGACAAGTATATATAGGTCTTGGGGGGTGTAGTGCACCCCCCAAGTATGCATGGTGCATGTGAATGATGATCTAGCCAATCTCCTGTTGAAACTTGTAGATGACAAATGATGACATAATATTCCCTCACGTGAGGGGGTGATTTCGTTATGATGGTCTTCTATGTGCCATATGAGCCTCACGCGCACTGTTCCACGCATCTTCCATACCACGAACGGTGATGATGTCACCCTCGGCCTGTGATACGAGGCCGAGGGAAAAGTTCCCTTTGGTGGTGAGTCTGGCCTAATTTAGGCCTCGTACGGTAGTACCATCGGAGGGTCATCCGGACCATGATGAGGGGTCGACCCCTCGAAGGGTCATCCGAGTCTGATGAGGGGTCGGCCCCTTGAAGGGTCGTCTGAGTCTGATGAGGGGTCGACCCCTTAAAGGATTCTCTGGTCCATGATGAGGGGTCGGACCTTTGGAGGGTCGTCTGATATACGTTGAGAGGTCATCTTGACCCTGTCCAGGTGATGGGTGTCCTCGTCCTGGCCGAGCGTATATATGGGTATATCAAATATGATCAAGTTTGAATGCGAACTTCATAAATATAGTAGAATTTTATTTTTCAATCTTAAGTTATTGTGTGCGTGTCTGTGGACAACTAATATAACCGTCCATTTCAAAAGATTTGATCGTTATATTTCTTATACGAAAATTCGTCTTGATTTCAAAATCTCACAGAATGCACTCTCAATCAAACACTCGAAATGGGTTATTTTCTATCGGTATATGTGAATAAAAGAGTAAATTTAAATGATAAAATTTCACATTTACATGATCAAAAACGGACTTCTATAAGGGATGAATATGATCTCATGAATGGAAAATCTGAAAAAAACTGTTACTAAAGTTGTTTAATACAAGATTAAAATATTTAAGTAACTCCGAACTGTTTTTTTAAGAAACTCTTTTCTAGAAATCAAATCAGTTTTTAATCACAAGATGTGTTTAAAATTTGCACGAGATCAGTTCAAGATTTTCTAACTAGTTTTGAAAAATAAAACCAAAACAATTTTAAATCAGCACACTTATCAGAATGAGATGAGGAGATGTAGAAAGATTATTAACAAGAGATTTTTAACGTGGTAAAGCCTCACCCAACTGAGGAAAATCCACGACTCCCTCTACGGAGTAAAAAGAAAAATCCACTAAAACAAAATATAACATTTACAAACTATATAACACATATGCATACAAATTAGACCTATACATGTTTAGGAATGTACCCACTGGTGTCCTTATAAATTTTCTACAGTTCTGATTGCTGATGTTGTTCTCCCAGTTTGCTAACTTCAACTTTGTTCCAGTCTTTACGTCGACTCTTGTTTCAAGATCTTATTACTAATACTTTCAGTGTTATAGTGTGTAAGTGTTTGTGATGGTGATCTAACACATTCATGCACACACTCACGCTTATTTTTACAAACAGTCTTAGAAAATTACAAATCAGATCTATATGGTGTGATTTTTAGTTTCTCTCTTCTTAGGAAAGTTGAACCTTGTTTTACCTTTAAAATAAACCCATAATCCACGGTTATCTTGCTCAGAAGACATTTCAAGATCTTAATCAATCTCAGGGGTTTGAAAATATTTTTGAAATTGAATCACCAAGTGTGATTCCAACTAGGTCAAAGGTCTTGTTTCAAAAGAACTAGAAATAGAAAATGTTATTATTGATTTTGAGTATGAAAACATTTACAGAAAACAATCAATAACAAATTTCTCAAGACGAGAAACAATAGATGCAGATCTAAGTGTAATGTAACATAAAAATGCTCGGATCTAAAATTTCTATGAAACAGAAACGTACATCTGGCTAAATGCTTAAGTTGGAAACAAGATCTTAAAACGAAGAGGTTACAACACGAAACCACTATCAAACCACTCTCAAAACTCTCAAACGCTCAAGGTTGTGTTTGGTATATAACTAGTTTTGATAAAAAAAATTAGGATTTGAAAAAGGTTTGGACGAATTTAGGGTTAGGGTTTCTAACTCTGGTTTCACTCTCTCTCTTCTCTCTCTAAAATGACGAAAGTGGCAAATGTCTTCTAATGGCTGAGTGTTACCCTCCTTATATAGGGGGCTGAGATGGATCGAGAAGGTATAGGTAAATAGAGGGATGAGATTAAGTCAAGCAACCCTGACTTCCATCCAACGATTAAGGATAAGCGGTTGGTTATGAGGCTTGTGATTGGATGAGAGATGATCGCAAGGATTGGGACAAGGATGCATGCAGATTGTTGATTAGATCAATCCAAGGTCTAATAAAACACGCTGGTTTACTCTCTTAGAAGAAACACATATACATCAAATAGGGAAGCAATAGGTGTAAGGCAAACACCGGCTACCAAACGCGCGCCTAAACTTAATTACATAGACACCTTGACTTCTCTAGCGCTTTCGGTTCCTACCCAAGAGAGCTTTACATGGATAAAACCAACATTTAGAAATTATACAATGACCCCAAAACTTCTTAATTGCATTTTTAATTAAGAAAAAATTGTTTTAAAATGTTTGAAAAATCCCAAAAAATTAAAAAAAAAATATTTTAAGGGAAATTAATACACACAACACACATATAAACAATTTAAACAATAAGAGAACAATGTACGGGGTTCTAAAGTGTGTGAGTGTCAGTGAATATACCTTGATCAATCAAACAAGAGTAATGAATTGAATTGAAGATTATGAAGCTCTTTGGTATCTAGGATGGGGACTCAATTTTGTCTCTATTTCCAAACTAGATGAGAACTTATACAATGTAGACTCAAGTGAGTCAAGAGTATAAGGTGCTTCAAAATCGATTATTTTTTTTTAAAACTTTGAATCACACCATCGATCCTATTAATCATCTCTCCATATTATAGCTAACTTCAATTGAGACCGATTAGGACAGTTTTTGGTTGCATTTGTAGGCTCTAATTATGGTTAGAAAGAATGGATTTTGGAGTTCAATATTTTTGAGTTATTTTGACATTTAGCAACCTTTTCTTCTAACCTCCTTTTTTCTTTTATTCCTCTTTCCTTCTTTCCATTTTTTTTAATTTTTTAATTTTTTTCTTTTCATGCATCATTCTTTTGCAAACTCTTATTTTTTTCTTTTGGCCTTTTTTTACCGTGATTTTACCCTAGTATTCTCATAAAGATTTTTATTTTTAGGGGCATTTAACTCCCAGTTAGAGTTGAGTAGGATATTTGGTTTTCAACAAAAGGCTTATTTTCTTTTTGGCTCACATGGGCTTGCAACTACATAATGTAAAAATGGTGGATTTAGGTTTAATTTTGGGCTTTCAAATGATGGACTAATCTCATTTTTCAAGTTTCGTTAAGTTGATTTGTGTCTTAAGATGACTTTCTAGGACTTCTAGTGCTTAATATTCACATTTTGACCTTTTATTTTCAATAATCGAATAAAAAAAATGAAATCATCAACGACTTTATCATTGAAGAAAATTTTGAGTTATTTTAACTTGGATTGAATTAAATCTCTCAAAAATAATGAATGGCACAATAAATCTCACCGGGCTAAAAATCTCCACATTTATTCATTAAGCATATTAACTTTCGCTTCAATATCCATTTTCGATCGTATTATTCGACTAATATGTAAAGACAATCACGAGTTGAGAGATCTACGAATTAATTTTATATCAAGAAATCATTTCAAAACTCAATTATATCGAAAATCTTTTAGTATTTTTGAAATTTATCTGATTTTTTATTAATTTTTTTTTCAAAAATACCATCCTTACCCCCCAAACCTAAATTTAAATTGTCCTCAATATATGCTCAAATAAGAAATATGGACAAAGAAAATAAGTACATAAGTAAAATAAAGATATAAGTCGTGAATTTCCTCTTGTGTTACCAACTTCCCACCGATCTCACATGCATTACATCATATATCAAAAGTCTGAACAATTGGGAGTCAACCCAATAGAAAGGGTATACACATGGAGCCACATAATGAATATGGTGAGTGAAATTATCATGATACGCAATCACATTATAACAAATATGGTCAGTTTCAAAGAGACTATCATAATAAAATTCCGAATGACATTCTAAGCCTAGGTTAACCTCAAATTTGAGAATGAATAAATCAGGCTCTAGATGGGACGATCCTCTATTCATTTCCTCAATCTCATCCAAATACTCAAATGAAATAAGTAGATGTGGTGTAATAACACAATGTGGTATGAAAAAACATGTGTCACCAGGTGAAAATGCTCAAATGAATTTCTCAATATCATCACTAATAGATAAAACCTCACGTGTCAGCATACTCTCAAAAGGCTCGAGTTTTCATTCACTGAGAAGGAATTGATCTATCCTGTTATCCAAGTCTCTTTAATATAAGTGACAAAAAGAATCTAATAAATATTGGACTTCAACAGTAAGATCCTCATCAACCGAATCGAATTATTTCTCAAAATCTTTAAGACTTATATCTAGAGACAAATCAGGTCGCCAAACACGTAGATCGGTTGTGTTACTATCTCGTTGGGTTTTGACATCGTTCACTTCTTGAACGTACTTGACTTCATTCTCTCCCTCATCAGATGATTGCTTATATTCATTAAACATTTTCGAACCCATTATCATGTGCCCAAATAATAGCTTCAGTTTCCCACTACGACATTGAATGACAACATCAGAATTTGCTAAAAAGGGTCGACCAAGGATGGTCGAGATTTGCGTGGTTGAGTTTAGTGCATGTTGTGTGTCCAAGACCACAAATTCTATCGAAAATACAAACTCACCTACTTTAATCAAGACGTTCTATAAAACACCTCTAGGTATCTTAATGGTTCGATCGGCTAAGGAGAGAGTAATCTTAGTGGGCTTTAACTCCCCTAAACCTAGTTTCTCGTACATAGTGTATGAAAGAAGGTTCACACTTTCTCCTAAGTCTAAGAGATATTTCTCAAAGTGATGCTCCCCTATCTTGATAGAGATCGTCCGCATCTTATGATCCTTATACTTGATGGGCATTCTATAGGAAATGATCGAGCTTGTTTGCTCGGAGAGAAAAGATTTATTGGGAAAATTGGTGTTTCTCTTCAAGGTATAAATGTCCTTTAGAAATTTTGAGTAGGACGGGACTTGCTGTAAAGTGTCAGGTAGTGGGATATTAATTTATACTTGCTCAAATACTTCCAACATTTTGTCAACTTTTGCCTTTTTCTTTTGGGGAGCCAAACGTTGGGGAAATGGAGCTTCTGGAACACAGGTCTCTACAGATGGTTCAAAAGATGAGGGTGGGGAGGAAGATGGATCCACGATTGAATCTTTCTTCTCCCTATGTTTCTCAGATTCACTCCCGGTGGGTGGTGAGACATTCTTTTAGACTTCCTTATCAGACCTAAGCGTGATGATTGCTTTGACATACTCTTGGGTTTGTGATGAACCGACGTTGTCTTGGACAAAACATTGACCTTTAGGCATGTTCCCTTTAGGATTGGGCTTAGGTTGACTCAAGAATGTTCCCTTATTCCTCTCATTCAACGCATTCGCGAGTTGGGTCACTTGAACTTCGAGTTTCGTTATGGATTGGGTGTTTGCGTGCAAGATCTATTGGGTGGATTGGAGAACACTCTGAGTCGACTGCTGGAATTGGAGGGTACTTTGAGCATGCAAATTCATCCTATCTTCTAAAGCTTGGATCTTTTGGGATGAAGGCTATGATGGTCAAGGGATGTTTTTTTCAAAAATACGGAGGCGGGTTACTGGAAGATTGACCAACATTTCCTTGTTCTTAATTCATAGACTATGAAAAATTGGAGTGGTCTCGCCACCCCGGATTGTACGGATTGGAATATGGGTCATACTTTGGCCTATTTTTATAGAGGTCATTAGCTTGCTCGGTGAGTGACTTGTGGGATGGAAGGGCTGGGAAATTCTTGTCAAATTTGTCGAATGTGTCACAAAGTATAGGGGAACTATAAGGACTCAAATTTCCAATTGAGTCCTTTGTAGTTTTGGCTTAATTCTGGACAAAAACGTTTAAGTCATAGGATAGAGTATATTGATCATCTTTCAAGCCTATGACGTGTTTGCTGAAGACGTAGTGGCCAAGTGTATAACGCTTCATCAAAATGTTGTGGTTTATGTGCCTCGTTTCGACGTCATCAACAGTGGTTCCGTGCTCCAAAGGTATGAATGCATTACATATATATATAGGAGCTTGGAACATGTTTATATTGGGTGTTAGGTTTTTGAAACTGTGTTTTGTTTTTTAGAATGTTTTCTATTAAAACTTATATATATAGTATATAAAAGTTTATGGGCTTTAAAAGAATTTTTGAACATTCTGTGAGTTCGTTCGAAGTATCGTTCGAACGAAATTGTCTTTCGAACCAAAAGTCGTTCGAACGAGATTGCCAAGACTTCCCATTTTGGCATACTGGAACTTTGTTCGAAATGTCGTTCGAATGACATGGTCGTTCTAACGATATTTCTAACGAGCTTCTAACGAGTTCATACTGGAACTTCATTAGAAGACTCGTTCGAACGAGAATGTCATCCGAACGAAATATCGTTCGAACGAGATTTGGTGGGAACATGTTTTTTGGCAGTTTTAAGCAGTTTTGCCTACTTTCCCACTTGTTTTTCCCCACTATCATTTTTCTGAATATCTATGTGCAGTAATAACTTTTTCTAACTTAACATTTCATATCCTACCAACCTCTAGAGAGTTTTTGAGAGAAAAATTATTTTAGGGAAAAGTTCATTGTTTTAAAGTGTCAATTTTCAATGGAAAATCATTATACACTTTAGTTTACACCCATAGTTTAGTTTATCCAAGTTCATATATATATACATCTTGCTTGGAGTTTTGGCACTGATTTTCTCTACACCATTGAAAAAGAGAAGCTTGGATTTACTTCTAAATCCCACAAAGAAGAGGTTTTCGTGAGTTACCCACTTGGAGAAAGGCTCCTAGTTTGGGTGACGGTGACCACATAAAGTCCGATCAGTGGATTCCAAGACCGCGGTGGAGCTCCGGGATTATTCTCTAAGTGGAGGTGTTTACAAGAAGGAGAGTCGAGGCTTGAGAGGGATCGAGTCGTGTGATGTAAGTATTTTGTCTTGTAATTATAAATTCCATACTTAGTGGATTTGAGGCTCGGGCCATCCGAGGTTGTTTCCCATCTTGGGTTTTTCCTCGTACATCGCGACGTAGTCTGATTGATTTATTTTTATCTTGCATAATAACTTAGAACTCATGCTTAGGATATTTCAAGATAAAAATGGTTTTAACTGTCACACTTAATTTAATTGGGTGCTAATTAAATTTGGGTAATTGTTTATTTAATTCAAGTCTATTGTTAAAACTGGTTTGGCCTAATTTGAAAATATTAATAAATATGACTTAGGAAAATTCTAGGACTTGAATTAATTATTTGTGTTTAAGTGAGAATGATTTAATGAATTTAATTCGTTTGCTTTGTGAACCATCACATCTAACGCTTCCGCATCCAAAAAGGAAATTATTTTTTTAGAATACCCTTCGGGTGATTTCAAATTGGTATCAAAGCCAAAGCGATAAAATATTTCGGTAAGATCTTTTAAATAATTTTTGGCTAAAATGGAATTTTCCCCATTTTCAAAATTTCCTATTTTCGATGGTTCTAATTACACGTATTGGAAAGCGCGTATGAAATCGACACTTAAATCTATCGATGAAAGGGTTTGGATGTCTGCTGTTAACGGGTGGTCTCCACCAAATTATTTAGTAGAAAATTAACGTGTACCCAAACCTGCCGATAGATGGAGTGACGGTGAATTTAAACTTTCAAACTTTAATTCCCGAGGTTTAAATGCCTTGTTTAGCGCTGTCACACCATATGAATTCCGACGCTATATGACGTGTGAGACCGCTAAAGAATCTTGGGATATTTTACAACTCACTCACGAAGGAACAAGTGTCGTTAAAGCTTCGAAACTCCAAAACCTCACCACTCAATTTGAAACTATCAAAATAAACGATAATGAAACTTTTGATGAATTTTTTGCTAGACTTTCTGATATTGTCAATTCTTCTTTTAACTTGGGAGAAAAATACCCGACAACCGAGTTATAAAGAAAATTTTAAGGTCCCTACCTGATAGATTTATTCCAAAAGTGACCGTTTTAAATTCTTTACCAACTTTAGCCTCTACGAAATTAGAAGAGCTTGTAGGTGACTTACAAACCTATGAACTCGACATGTTTCCCTCTAAAACTGAAAAGAAAATTGAAAAAGGCGTTGCTTTAAAATCCTGAAAAGAGGTCAAACAAGTAGTAGAGAGCGAGAGTGATAGTGACTCGGAAGACATGGCTCTGTTTGCTCGGAAACTTAGAAAATTTCTTAAATTTAACAAAGATAAATTCAAAAATGATTTTAAGAAATTTGAAACTTCTAAGTATGACAAAACTGAGAAGATCCCTAAACCTATCAATGAACAATTAAATAGGGACGAGTCAAATAGGTGTTTTGGTTATGAGGGTTATGGACATAGGGCTTCTGAGTGCCCCACTAAACTAAGGAAAGAGGGTAAATGATCCATTTCATATAATGAAACCCTTAGTGATAGTGATAAGGAAGAGGGAACCGATTCCCCCACTAAGCCCAACTTTGTGACTTTTATGGCTAGTCATGTGAGCACCGAAAGTGAATCTTCTCATGAAGATACTCAAACTCATGACACTTCCGAGGTCAATGTTTTTTATTCCCTTATTTTTTATGATAGTGAGAGTGGAGAAGAAAGAGAGAGTGAAAATGAAGAAGAGGTTAATGTGAGGGAACTTCAAAATTCTTTTCAAGAACTTTATAAAGAATCTACTAAATTGAAAAGAGCTAATTTGAAGTTAGAAGCTAGTTTAAGAGAGAGTGTCAAGGCCGTTGATGATAGTATGTTGGTTGAAGACCTTAGGACACGAGAGAAAGATCTTCTAGAGAAGATTGAATATATAGAAGGCGAGAGAGATAGCCTTAGGGGTGATAGGGGGAGAAATGGTATCTATTCCTATTAGATTTATCTTAGGGGGAGACATCTTTCTAAGTTGATCATAGTTGATAAAGGGAGAGAATTAGTTTAGGGGGAGTACTCACTTTACTTGCATTGAATATATTGATATTCCCTATGCATGTAATGTGTTTGTTTAAGTGTGCAGGAATTATTTTATAAAGCGGCAACTTTTAACGACAAAGATTATGATCCTTGGGTTGTTTGAGTCAAGCATTGTATTTTTTATTTTGGGTGGGACATTTTGTTGGTCTAGCAGAGCTTGACAGCCCTTTTAGGATTTTTGTTTGGTTTTTGTCCTGGAATAGCCAACGGGGGATATTTGTAAGGACGCAAATTTCCAATTGAGTCCTTTGTAGTTTTGGCTCAATTACGGACAAAAATGTTTGAGTCATAGGATAGAGTATACTGATCATCTTTCAAGCCTATGACGTGTTTGTTGAGGACGTAGCGGCCAAGTGTATAAAGCTTCATCAAAATCCCGTGGTTTATGTGCCTCGTTGCAACGTCATCAACAGTGGTTCCATGCTCCCAAGTTATGAATGCATTACATATATATATAGGAGCTTGGAACATGTTTATATTGGGTGTTAGATTTTTAAAACTGTGTTATGTTTTTTAGAATGTTTTCTATTAAAACTTATATATATAGTATATAAAAGTTTCTGGGCTTTAAAAGAATTTTTGAACATTCTGTGAGTTCGTTCGAAGTGTCGTTCGAACGAAATTGTCATTCAAACCACAAGTCGTTCGAACGAGATTGCCAACGACTTCCCATTTTGGCATACTGGAACTTCGTTTGAAATGTCGTTCGAACGAGATGGTCATTAAAAGGAAATTTCTAATGAGCTTCTAACGAGTTCATACTGGAACTTCGTTAGAAGACTCGTTCGAACGAGAATGTCGTTCGAACGAGATTTGGCGGGAACAGGTTTTTTTGGCAGTTTAAGCAGTTTTGCTCACTTTTGCACTTGTTTTACCCCACTATCTTTTTGCTGAATATCTATGTGCAGGAATAACTTTTTCTAACTTAACTTTTCATATCCTACCAACCTCTAGAGAGTTTTTGATAGAAAAATTATTTTAGGGAAAAGTTCATTGTTTTAAAGTGTCAATTTTCAAGGGAAAATTATTACACACTTTAGTTTACACCCATAGTTTAGTTTATCCAAGTTCATATACATATATACATCTTGCTTGGAGTTTTGGCACCGGTTTTCTCTACACCATTGAAGAAGAGAAGTTTGGTTTTACTTCTAAATCCCACAAAGAATAAGAGGTTTTCATGATTTACCCATTTGGAGAAAGGCTCCTAGTTCGGGTGACGGTGACCACATAAAGTCCGATCGGTGGATTCTGAGACCGCGGTGGAGCTCCGAGGTTATTCTCTAAGTGGAGGTGTTTACAAGAAGGAGCGTCGAGGCTTGAGAGGGATCAAGTCGTGTGATGTAAGTCTTTTGTCTTGTAATTGTAAATTTCATATTTAGTGGATTTGAGGCTAGGGTTGTCCGTGGTTGTTTCCCGTCTTGAGTTTTTCCTCGTACATCACGGCGTAGTGTGATTGATTTATTTTTATCTTGCATAATAACTTAGAACTCATGCTTAGGATAATTCGAGATAAAAATGTTTTTAATTGTCACACTTAATTTAATTGGGTGGTAATTATATTTGGGTAATTGTTTATTTAATTCAAGTCTATTGTTAAAACTGGTTTGGCCTAATTTGAAAATATTAATAAATATGACATAGGCAAATTCTAGGACTTGAATTAATTTTTTGTGTTTAAGTGAGAATGATTTAATGAATTTAATTCGTTTGTTTTGTGAACCATCACATCTAACGCTTTCGCATCGAAAAAGGAAATTATTTTTTTTAGAATACCCTTCGGGCGATTTCAGGAACCTATGACCGTAGGTGTGGTTCGATTGCCCTCTTTTCTCATCTCTAAAGATTCTAAACGTTGGCCAAGTTGGCCACTTAGGCATTTAAATCATAACTTTGTTCGACTTGGGGAGCGAAACCCTCATTGGACGTGGTGGACCTAGACTCTCTATTGGGTGCCCATCGCTGGGAGTTTTTCGCTATGGCTTATAGGAATATCCACGCGTACACCTCACTTTTCTTGATAAAATCACCATTACATAGTGACTCGAGCATAGTTCGAGTATTACAATTGAACCCCTCGTACAAAATTTGGACTTGACGTCCCATCTTAATCCCATAGTGAGGAAATTTCAGTAGGAAGTGCTTGAATTACTCCAAATACATCGACAAGGCTTCTCCCTCCTTTTGGTTAAATTTATTGATGGCATGACGTATCGACGTTGTCTTTTGGTTTGGGAAGAATTTATGTAGGAAGGCGACACTCATTTGGTTCCAAGTGGTGATGGATTCAGGTTTTAACGTGTTAAACCAACTCTTGGCTTTGTCCTTCAATGAGAAAAGGAACAATTTAAGTTTAACAATCTCATCGGTGAGTTGTTCATACTTAATGGTCCCAAAAATCTCTTCAAACTCACGAACGTGTAGGTAGGGATCCTCTTTTTTGGTACTTCAAAACACGGGCAACAATTGGATTGTTTCTCGATGGAATAGGAAATTGTTCACATTGTGCTCGGGTAGATGTATGCACAAAGGTTGATTAGACCTAGTTGTGTAAAGGTAATCTTTAAGGGCGCGCGGTGCTAAATCATCTCTC
The DNA here is from genome assembly GCA_949130495.1 of Sambucus nigra. Taxonomy (NCBI): domain Eukaryota; kingdom Viridiplantae; phylum Streptophyta; class Magnoliopsida; order Dipsacales; family Adoxaceae; genus Sambucus; species Sambucus nigra. The sequence continues at coordinate 117,585,391 of OX422218.1, read as the reverse complement.
AACTCGGTGAATATCGAAAATCTACCAACATAAGTATCGTGAATGCTAGACTCCACACTCGACAAACGACCGGTATGATCTTGAAACCAACTCGCATACACTCGACAAAATTCCTTGAATTGTTAAACTTTTTTTTATTTTTTATCTGAATAAAATTAAAAAATTATTGGACTCAAACCACGTAGTCCTAATTAACACAAAGAGAATTGAATTAGCTAATATAGGTGAGGAGAAGTTTAATTTTTAATCTAGTTTTCCCGACATTAATTGACGACTGCAGGGGTCTCTGAATTAATCTCCCTAATTAGACAACTCCTACTTTTTGACAAGAGAGAATTTCAAAGATGACCAACTATAGTTATCGCCTCAAATTCTACTTTTTCCTTCAGGTAGGTGGTCGGTATGAAGACTCATTAAAAATAACTAATCCTAGAAAAGGTGGAAGGGAATCGATTTGACAAGTTCGTGTTGGAGTAGCTTTTAATTCTAGCCTCCTTAAGAGATTTCCTATGAGCTATGTGATATCCTATGGCCAACGTCTACTTGATTTTAAATTAAATATGATGGCTCGGGATATGCAAATGCTTGGTTATTTAGTGATTTTCGGACTAAGGAAAGGTGATGAAATCCCCACCTTATCTTTCACATGGGTTTTTCCCTTAAGTCAATTTATGCAACGTGCTAAATTAAGTGCCAATTTAAATTACGTAGGAGCGCAAAAAAACATACCTCTAACGTGGACTTTTTACGATCACTTATTTATGTTGGACCGAAGTTTAAGTTGACGTCAATCGGAGGGAAACGTCGCCTATGTTTCAGTCGTTCCCGAGAGTTTCTTGTACTCATGGCAAGACTGCGCAAGTTTTCTTCATGTCCGTTCTCATTTACACACTTTTTCCAAAATTCTCTTCACTTTTGCCTCTTTTTTTTCTCTTGTTTTTCCCTTCTTTTTGTATTTTTTTTAAATGTGCTACTTAAAAAAACACATGCAAAAAAAAACTACACCAAGTGTAAAGTGAGAAACAAAAAATAATAATAGAAAAATTAAAGTAAAAGTAACACGACACACGTACTAGTGGTGTGTTAAACACAAAAACAAAAATAACCAAGCCCACTGGTGAATTTTTTTTATTCTGAAAATTACTATTAGAAAAAAAATTGAATTTTTAATTTTGAATTTTGGTATTTTTTCAGGGACTACTTACAAAAAAACAATTTTGGAAATTTCCTAAAAAAATAATTTTTTCTTCATTTTTTTATCTATTTTAAAATAAACTAGTGCTAAAAGTGCTATTTACTGAAGGAAAAAAAACTTGAATCTTATATTTTTTCACTAAAGCAAACATAAAATATTAGCTACTGATGTTTTATTCCTTATTTTTTTTCAGAACTTTTTTAATTTTTTTAATAAATTTTTTCACCAACAAAAAAGCAAAAAGTAAAAATAAAATAATCCGAAAATCACAATTTCTTAAAAAAAATAGAAGAAATTCCTAGCAACGGCGCCAAAAACTTGTGCTTAATTTGTAAAATACCGCAAGTGCATGGGCTATTATTGAATAACAAGTGTAAGTACGGGAGAACCCACATAGATTTGTCAATTTTAACTTTTAAAAGAATTGCAATTGTCCAACTAGACCAAATGGGATATAGAATAATTATGAACTACACTAAATAAAAGCAACTACGAATAATGAGAGCAACACGCGAGAGTTGTACATAATATGAAAGAATTTGGATACGGGGTCCATTAATCACGTAACTCATATTGCACATTAATTTTATGTTGTCATTCCCTTTTTATAACTCAAATTAAACCAACTCTTGTCACGTTTAATTGGAAAAATATGAAAGTTATATTCGAAATATTTTTAACGTCTCTAATAGACAAATAAAATCCCTATTCTCTCAGAAAATACAAGTTTTAAAGTTCGCAAATGTATTTAAGCATGGACTATCAAAACATTCAAAGTGTAAGCATAACCCATCAAAAATTACTATTTTTAAATTTCAAAACTTGATTGACAAACTAATTTTGAAGGTTTTAAAACACACTCTCGTCCTGTTTTAAAATGAATACCGAATCTTTGATAACAATTAAAACGAGTAGGGAATAACCGATAATTAAACTAACATGATAATATTAGCTAACTATGATAGACTTCCCCCTAATCCTATTAGAAAAATCAAGCTAACAGAATGAAAGACAAATTTCAAGAATGAGTTGAGATTTTCAATAACAAATCAAACTCACAAATAGATCTCTCATATTAATCTTGAATCCTATAAAAAAATAATAAAAACTAGGCGCTAAAATTGAACACAATCACTCAAAAATTGCTCCCTAAAAATCCTTTCCAAAACTGTGAGCCAAAGGTATTTTTTATAGAGTAAGGGGTGAGGTGTTTGAGTTGGAATGAAAATCTATTTGATTGGTTATAGTTGACCAGATAATTATCTCTTGGTGTCTTGGGAAGAGTTAGAGAGAATTTAGAAGTCTTTTTTTTAAATAATTATCCCCAATTTTGGCACTATTCACATCACCATTCACAACGTCAGCTTTAATCGCATTTTTGACCTGCAAAACATCAAAATTTTATTTTTGCCTGAACTTCAAAGTTGTGAATCTAGTCAAGATATTTTCAAAAAGCTATGGCAAGGTCTTAACGAATGCTTACAGTTGTGTCAACTGTGTCGTGTCGTATACTGACAATTGTTGCACATCGACTCCTTTGTCGTCCAAATTTTTGGGGTAACTGTAAAAATACAAAATAAAAATAAATAATTCAAATTTAGGGTCATAAATATATAAAAAAATTAAAGAATTATCCCTCTTTGTGTTTTAGCCCACGAAATTCATAAATTGTTTATTTTAATTAGGAATTCCAATAAACTTTAGAGAGAACTTTATTTTTCTTAGATAAACACTTAAAATTTATTTTCAAGATCATAAAATTTTGAAAATTATGATTTCACCCCCAGACTTACTAAAATTACATTTTTAATTTGAATTTTATTCCAACTTGCACTTTTCTTTTATTTTATGAAAACAACTCCAAAACCTCATTATTTAAGATACAATGGGCCTAACAACGTCTAGATTTGGGCATATTTCATAAAAATAATGAACTCATAAAAAAATATGTAGGAAACATCACCATCTTTCTTTGAATAACCATTAAACAGGGGTTATCTTAGGTTGTAACTTGATCATGAGTGAATTTGTTGATGTTACAACCATGAAGTATGGAAAGAGCCTAACATTGGTAACTACCCAGGCCATAAGGGTAATTTTGCATAAGGGTATGTATAAATAATCCATATGTGTATTTTCCTTTGAGTGAGATTTTGCTCACGTGACCTGGAAACCAGGTCGCGAAGCTTTCTAAAACACACACACACACACACACACACACATATATATATATATATTTTCTATCATCTTTATTTATTTACATTGGGGGAGATATAGTGGTTTTTGAAATTCCCTTCCAAAACTATTGTGCTCCCCCAAAAGAGAATCATGAAATGACTCATCCAGTCCCCCAAATTAGGCTACCATCATTGAGTCATCGTTTCATATTAAATGCACCTGCTGCACTTCCACCGCCTTTATACATGGTGCACTAGGGCAAGCGCGTGAGTACTACACAATCAACCTTGGTCATTATCACGTCAGAGAACTATAATTACACAAGCTACACATGTGCAACCATGCGCGCGTAGGTACTACCCCCCACCATTTCAAATTCAACATTTTGCCCATATAAAAGGGCTTCCTTTCCTTCACGTCATTCTCACCTTTAACACTATATTTTGCAAACAACATTTTTTTCTCTCAGAGAGAGAGAGAAAGAGAAATTTTTGAGTGTTCTTCTTCTTCATCTTAACTTCTTCTTTGTCTTAGCTTCTAATCAATCCTTTGTAATGGCTCCTATTATCAAGATAACTCTTTCTGCCAGGAGTGCCTCTCCTACCACCCTAGCTCACCAAGCCTAATGGGCTAAATACCGCCGTGATCCTTTTTTTGGAGAAGCTGATAAGTTTGGGTCTATGGGGCAACCCTCCCCGAACCGTTTGATGGACAAACCATCCCCTCACTTACTTGTGGAAGAAAATGAAGACGTCGAGCACTAGGCCTACATCCCAGGCACTAGTGTGGTCTGATTTAGAGTTAAGCATGGGGATTTTCCTTACTCGAATGTTGAGTTTGAGTCTACCTATGGGGCTTGCGATGACGTAGGCCCTTGAACCGACTATATTCATGGCAAGTATGCCAAGTATCTATCCGTAGTGGGTGACGATCCTGCTCAATGTGGTTTGAACACTTAACTCTGGTGAAGAATAATAATGTTTTGAGGCCGCCTGCCTCTCGATGGAACCACAAGTCCCACACCTTTGTGGATACTTGGGGAAAGTTTACCATTAATTTGAAGGATATATGTGAGATCTTGGGATTAGATTTTGTTAGTAATGAGAACTTTTATGAGGAAGTTCTCATGAAAGAGGAGGAGGCCAATCGAAAGAGGCTGGAGGGTGTTTGTAAGAAGTGCATGGGGAATTCAAACAAGTTTACCTTCTATGAACGCATTTCATATTTTTACTTTATCGAAGATAGGTCTGCCGCCAAGGAAAGGGAGTTGGCCAAAAATTACCTTAAAGGTAAACAGGTTACCGATTTACCTCCCATAGGGAAAGGGTTCGGAAGTGATTTGGAGTTAGATTCATATATATTTGTGATTTTGTTAAGGATCTATTTGCCTAGGCAGCCTCACGATTTCCCAAGGAGGGATTTAATTATCATGGTTATTCGGATGTCCCTGGGTATCAAAATTCCCCTAGATGCCATAACTTTGGGTTCTTTCTATACTTGGCTCGATCGAGTGCATATGAATTTTGTCAGGTCCATCGAAAGATTTGACATTTCAAATTATGTCAATCTCATGCTTCTTACCACCAAGTTTTCTGGTTTTGCCGCTAGTGCTTTGTTACTTATCTCCCACCCTATGAAGATTCCTTACATATGTTCTTGGAGTCATAAGCAAAGAAAGAAACCCTTCAATACCTTGATTGATAATGTTATGGTATTCTTTGCCCATCCTTACGTTTTTGTTAATAAATTTTATACCAACAACTTCTTTGTTGTGTCCTCTCGGCTAGTTGATGAGGTCGATGAGGCTATCGCTCATAACTTTCCTTCGACAAGTGTCCTTTTTATTATAACCCCCTCTTACATTCCTTCTTATACTAAATAAGAATATTTATATTCTATTTACTCTTGTCACTATGTAGCCACCCAATTTGGCTATGGCAAGGGAATTCCTCTATTACACCATAACTCATTGGAGTGGCCCACCAACTTTGTTCTTGCATGTGTTAATTTTTTTACGAATGTTGTTGCTGTTTTGTCGATTCTCTATAGGGGAAAGTTAGTGATCCCCTCTATAAAAGTAAGAGGTAGCATATCTACTACCTACCTTACTATAGTCCGGCTTAATCAATTCGTTGGGTTCTAAAAATGCATTTCTGTGTCATCCACTTTACCTAGCAGTTGAGAGGTTTTCGTAATAAAGCTTGGATTGAAGGGCTATTCGATTGACCAATCATCATTCGACTTGAGCGACCTTAATGATAGCATGACCAACAAACTTACTCCTTTGGTGCTCGTTGAGAAGGACATTTTAAAGAAGAAGGGAGCCTCCACTTCACGTCTTATTGATGAGACCGAGGATGCCTTTGTATCCTCCCATCCCGATCTTAGTGATGAGACCCCTCTTGGTCTCTCAGTTAGAGAAACTGTGAAAGCAAAGACGAAATAACAAAGGAAGAATACCAATACCGTTGGTTATTTAGAGGTTGACTTCATGAAGACAAAGGTTGATCCCTTAATAAAAAAACAAAGAAATATAGTTTTTTGATGACTCATGAGCAAGTATGATCAAGTATATATGGCTGCTCGAGCCTTTATAGAGGAGAGAAAAGTCTCGCGAGGCCTTTATTTACCCCTCCAGCTAGTACAAGTGGTCGAAAAGACATAGGTCAGAGGCAAATTCCTCTCATGTAGCAAAAATTGATATTGAGAAGAGGAGCTTGGGGAGGTGCCTTTGATGCTCGAATCACGTAGGTTGCGTAGAATGTCTAGCACCGAGAAACCTCTTTTCCCCCTCTAGATGAGACCATACTTGATGATTTTGTTGATCAAGAGGCAATATTTTCACCAACTTATATATTATGTGATTGCTCGTACTTCTTTTGAATCCTTCTTTATTTTCATTTTCTTACCCCTTGGTTGTGATACACAAGTTGATACCCATGTTGATACTCTAGTGGACGAATGGGAGCGAGCATAGGATTAGGAAACATAAGAAACAAAACACAACCCTCATCATTAGTCTTAACATGGTTCCCTCTCATCATATTAACCATTAGAGCTACTAACCCCCACATTTGGACAAACTTTCACACAACAACATCCAATTTTTGAAGGACCATCAGCTGTCATGAAAGACCCTGAGGTAATGATTATTTCCTCCTTTTTGGCAGGGGATGGTTTTTATCTAAGTGGTTCAATTAGTTATAGTTATACCCGCGGCTCCTCTTTTTCACGTAATCAAACTTCTCTTGCCTAAGCTGGGCTAGACCAAGGTGAAGATGAAGTCAGGTAGCCTTTATCTGTTGAGCTAGTCACTACCTTTAACCCTGTGGCTGAATTTGAGGTGTGATAAGTTTATATTGCAAAGCTTTATAAATTAACTCTTCATTTATCTTATTCATTATTTGACCTTTTTTTCTTGTAGCCTATTCGAACTTTGCTCTTACGAACACTATTGCTCGTGCTGAGGGTGTACCTGTCAACACTTTTAGGGCTTTAGTAATTGTGCCCATTGTGAACGAACAAGTGCTTGTGAACCTATTTGGGCCCTCTATTGTAGAAGGTGGGGCTACTACTGAAGTTGAGTAGGTTGAAGTTGTTGTAAGTGCTATTGTTGAGCCTGCTATTGAGCAACCAATCCTCCATGTCCCTCCCGAGATAGAGGTATATTTCTTTTTATTTTCATGTACTTGATTTTCTTCTTGAGAACAAAATAAGAGAAATATTTTTCCATGTTTTGACCAAGTATTTGTTGTTAAGTCTTTGAAATTCTTTTGGCCATCTTTCAAAAGTAAAACTTATCGAGAGTACTTGGTTGAGTGACCATTACTGCTTCAAGTACTCTGGGAGTTTTGTAATCATAAGGTCAAACTTGCTGAGAGTACTTCGTTAAGCAAATATTTTTGCTTCAAGTACCCTGGGACTTAAACTTTCCAAGATTACTTTGTCGAGAAACCATATGTGCTTCAAGTGACATAGACCTTAAACTTATCGAGAGTACTTGGTGGTGCAACCATGTATGCTTTAGGTACCCTGGGACTTAAACTTGCTGAGAGTTCTTGGTCAAGCAAACATTTTTTCTTCAAGTACCCTGGGACATAAACTTACCGAAATTACTTGGTCGAGCAACCATTCTTGCTACAAGTACCCTGGGACTTAAACTTGCCGAGAGTACATAATTAAGAAACCATTTGTACTTCAAGTACCCTTGGAATTTTGCAATCATATGGTCAAACTATTCTTTGTTGAAATAATCTTTTTGAATTTATTTGTTTAACTGCCAGGTTATATTTGAGGGTCCAGCTCCTCCATTAGGTTGGGAGTGTACTGGAGTTCTATTTGAGCCTATTGTGCCTTTTGCTCAAGTCCCCCAAGAGGGTGTTCGCAGGGAGGCGGTTATGAACTCTGCTGTCATTGATGCTCCGTTGGGTCAATTTACCCTTACTTATAATGGTCAAAATGTTGAAGTACAATCTCGCGTGACCACTCCTCTCTTAAAAGAAGAATATAGGGCATAAAAAATAATGTTCCCCGGTAACATCTTGTATTTTTGGGACTTTTATTAATTAATTAATTCGGTAAAATTTAAATTACTTGTATGTCACAATTTAATTAGATTAATTTTTTTTCATATTATTTAAATATTAATTCCGTGAGTAGACGATTAATATTTATGGAATTTAAAGTTACTAAGTGAATTATAATAATTTAATAAGTTAATGGGTGAATATTAACTTTTAGTGAAATAATTCGGATGAAAAGTCTGAGTGTATGATTGAGTCTGGATGGGTCGAAATAGTTAGAAAAGAGTGTCCGTTGGTAGTAAATGGGGCTCGGGATATTTTTAGACATAATTGAGCCCACATATGAGTGTTTGTGCCCTTTTTATAAAAACTATAAGCCTAAAAACAGGATTGACTCAATAAACCCTAAATGGGAGAGGGTGTGAGAGCCATAACTCATCTTAGAAACCCTAATCAAAGAGAGAACAAAAGAGAAGCAATTAGAGAAATCTTGGGAGCCTAAATCAAGAAAAAGTGTGAACACTCTTCATCAAACCCATCATCTACAACAAGATATTTATACTCTATGAATTAGATAAGGCAAGTGGTTAGATTTCTTTAATTGTAAATCTATGAAATCAATTCATGTTATTGTGGGTGTGTTCGACAATTCGGGTTGTGGTGGGTCATCACGGGTTTTCGAGGAAATTAGCAATTGGGATAGCTTAAGAATCAAATCGACAGAGTTATATGATTTAATGTTGTTGATATCTTTATTTGAGTAGAAACCATAAATCAATTCATGTTTAACAAAGTAGATATGATTCGGACTGTAGAACCCATAGGATCGATTTTTTTTATGTTGAAAATCACTAGGGATAAATGATGTACCAAGGGTTTTAAACTGTTGGGTTCGGGTAGTTATGGTTGGGTGTTTGTGGACTGAGGTATGGAGGAAATCTGGATCCTTGAGTAATCAGCTATGGCCGAAATTGCTACTGGAGAAGATGCTGACCGACAGACCCAGTCGACCGCAGGTACCAATTGGGTAATTTTAGCTTGATTTTTTTGTTGTTATTTCCTTTGTTTTAATTATTTTTAGCCTCTAAGGTTAATAATTGAGTATAGTAAATGGAAATAATACATAGGGGCTCGGGGAATACTTATTTATGAAAATTAACAGTAATAAAGGGGGTGTTGAATTTATTAGTGGGACTTGAATAAAAAGCTAAAATACGGGCCAAACGAGTGAGTTCGAAAATTATGGGCGAGAGGCATACCATGGCAGAATTAATTAAAGAGAGATTTATTAAATTATGAGTCAGTACATATACTCGGATATACTTTAGGATAATGCTACGAATATAATGCATGGTATAGCTGGGAAAAATTAATGCGTGTATATATATATATACTAGGGTGTACCCGTTCCGATGGCACGGTGATAAATTTTTCTCGTGATATTTTGTACCCGTGTCATCAACACGACGATAAATTTGATCCCATGATAAATTTGTCCCCATAATATTTTCTTTTAAATATGTTGTAAATAGTACAAATATAAATATTGTTGATTATCCCATAATACACTTACTCCTCATGTCATGGCTAAGTGACATCATTTAGACTAATGGGTTTAAACATGACAGAAATTACTCAACCAATGTCTCTTTTTCTTTTTTCATTTTATTTCTCTTTTCACATTTCTTCTTTAATTTTCTTATATATCTATTTTTCAAATGGTAAATTAATGTGTACCCGTATCGATACCATAATGAAATAACAATTATAATAAATACACTCAAATATATGTTGCTTAAACTATCAAAACAAATGTAATAGAATTCAATTTTTTTCAAGAATATTAAAGTGTTAAAACAACATGCTATATATAATGTTAATGACAACATGATTAAACATGGCATGTTTGCCTCAAACTTAAAGTTAAAACTCTAAAAATATTTATATGATTTATTTTTTCTCAAATTTATTAGTTTTAATCGTTGTAGAGTAGGTAATAATTTTATTTTGTTCTTATAATTAATAAATTTTACTTCGCGCCTTTAAAATATTTCAAAAAAAATACACATTCATTTGAATAATAGGACACCTAATTCTATTATTACTGTGTCATTGGCCCAGACACACCCTAGTTTATATATAGATATATAAACTAAACATATAATGTATAAATATTTTTATGGACCTAAATATATTTAATTCCTACTTTCATAATGTGAAACTAACTCACCATTTTTTAAAGGCATACTAAATCTGACATTATGAATGACCCAATTCAGTCATCAAAATAATATGACATTATGTTTTATTTGAATAATGTTTATGTCATGTATAAAAAAAATTGTATCGTGTTTTGATTGATTATTTTTATGCGTTCAACATATAATAATGCAAATATTAATATAAACATATGTATTAATATATAGATATAGAAGGTGTATTTAAAAAGAATATATACATATTCATGAAACTCACACGCCTTTGTAAATGATGTACATATTCCCCCCACTCCCACTCCCACTCCCATCACCAATTTCTCTCTCGGCTTGAGAATTTTTTTTAATGTTTTTGGGACAAACTTGCAACCTGAATCAGTTAAACTGATGCATTTGATAATATATATATAAAAAGGCTTCCACTCAATGGTAAATGTGAGAAACTTGAATTTACAAATGTGAGAAACTTGAATTTACAAATATTCAATGAATGGCTTCATTCAAGTAAAAGCAAAATACTATCGTTTCCCAAAAACTAAAAGTATGTCGTGATATACTGTCATTTCCTAAAGCTCCTTAATCTTGTAAAAAAGAATACAAATGAAGCATTGAACAGATGAACAAAATATAGTACAATGGCTTTATATTGAAACTACATGATTAACTAAGTAACCTACAATATTAAAGAAAAAAATATTAATTGGAAACAATACCTGAATAATAACAAAATATGAAGAATACCCCTATAACTCCATTACCATATCCAAACGTACATCCCCTGCTACAAATGCCTAGACCTATCTTGCATACCCGTACTACCTCCCTGTAGCAACCCATCAAAATCTACCCCTTACCCAGACCTGCTACATACCCGTACTATTCTCTGTAATCTTGAACTTCTCTATTTTCTTAACCAAACAAATCTTCTTCTAAACATTACTTATTGTAGATAAGAACATATCAACTGCCCCATCTGATTCAATGAACCAATCTCAGAGATGATGATGCTCTATGATGTTTATGTGTGTGTGTTAAAGATGATATCCTACTAACTTTTGTATGTGATATATGTTGTGTGTGTAACAACCCTTAACTGTTCCTTTTCTTTTCAGTAGATGACCTGTGAAGAAATCCAAAAACTGATATGGAGCAGTTTGAAGAGAGAGAGAGTGATAGTAATATATCTGTAAAATAAAAGGAAAATGATGATACCGATGGCATATTGTTTTTTAATTTCGAAAGCACAACCCATACCAACATGTCTTGTCTTTGTCAGTGCAAACCAAGCCCCAAATATTTACACACAGATTTAGACACGGGCCCAAAGATTTACACGCAGTTTCTAAATAAAGCCTCAAAGATTTACACACAGATTTACAATTGATTGGTTCCCGTGCTTCGGATACATGCATTGCAATATGATAACGGAGAGAGAAGTCATGGAAAATGTGAGTAATGGGTGTGTGAGACTTTCAAACAAATTACGGACTGAATAAAAAAAAATTACGGACTGATTAAAAACAAAACAAACAATAAAAAGAAAATTATACACCCATGTTTTGAATAAAAATATTGTTCCCCTTCTTCATTTTTTGTGTTCTCTCTTATGTCTCTCTCTCTCTCTTTCTCACCACACACTTCAACAAAAATGGAACAATCATAAATCTTATAACATGCAGATAATATGATCTTACCACAAAAAGAAATAAAGCAGCAACGATGTAAACTCGATTTGAAAATGAAACAAATCTGAAAAAACAAAACCTTTTTCCAGTGTCTAAGAATCTAAACAATGGGAATAAAAACACCTATAGACGTGAACCGTCACCTACGCTCCTTTAATATGAGAGGAACCACGAAAAACTAAAGAGTTAGCAACAACAGAGAAGGGAAAAAATAACATGAATTTACATCTTCATTAGCCATATTTTTTTAATCCCACTAAAACAAAAAAATTAATACTTACGTCTTTGGTTCTCTTACAAAACTTGCAACAACATAAAATTGTTTCACGGTTGATAATTTCTTCATTTTTAGATTTGTAATTTCTCTTGCTCTTCCAGTTTAGATCTATGATACTTTGTTAGTCCTGAAAAAACCCATACCTTCCTTGTAAAAATGGTGCTTCACACAAACAATTAGGAGAAAAAAGTGAAGGTGAGGAAAAGTGAGGATGAGGAAATTTGGAGACAGGTGTCTCAGATTCTGTAGTAGGAAATGACAGATGTCGCGCAAGCCTTGAGCTTTGGGGAAAGAAAGCTTGGGTCTGACGAAGATGGATTTGTCACCTCCTTCACCTACGATCCGCATTTGACGGACCTACCATTTACCTTTAACTCATAAACAAAAAAGGCAAATAAATTAAAATGTCTTAATTTTTTAACCTTTAAATAAGTTAGATCATAAGAAATAAAAAAACTCCAATCACAAAACTTTGCAACAATTTCACAACAGGAACCATGTAATAACAATCAACACAGATAGATGATTAACAATTTGAAAGAGAAGAAATGGGTTTACATCAAACACAAAACTTTGCGATACCAGAAGATAATGGTTGCACACACACTTCCTCTGCTTAAAAAAGTCCACCAGTTTCTCATCTTTGAAAAGTTCCATCAATGTGTCCAAAAAATACCAAGACTTTCATATATTTGTACAACCATAAACACGGATGATAAAAAAATAAGAAATTTAAACAAAACTCCAAACCTAGATCTGTTAATATGGCATTAACACGGATGATAAAAAATTAGAACATTTTCAACGTAGATCATTTCTCACTCTGCTTAACACGGATGATAAAAATTCAAACTCAATCTCTTATTTCTCAATCTCTCACTCTGGTTTTGGCTTTGAGAGAATAGTTGTTTTTAAAGAAAAATGCAAAAAATGATTAAAGATCATCCAGATCTGGAGTATATTCTTCTTATTCCTCTTAAAGGTTTCAAAAAACACATAAATATAATTAACATATCAGGAAACATTACAGATTATAAATAGATCGAAACTAACCATGGAGTCTCTCTTGATGAAGATAATACTCTCTCTTGATGGAGTATCTCTTGATCCAAACTAACTATGGACTCTCTCTTGATGACTAAATAGGTGATAACAGTAAAATAGGTGAAAATAGTTGAAATGTATAGATGGGAATCCATGGAGTCTATTTCCGAAGTATGGAGTGGAAATGTGAAAACTTCAAACAAATGGTTGTCAGGAGTGGGGATTTCATACGGAGTGATTGTAGTAGGTAGAGTGATTGTAAGAGTGAGAGATGGGACAGCTTAAGCTGTGGGTACAAATCTAGAGGCTCGAGGTTGTCTAAGTTCACGATACACTGTATTCACTATAGTTGTACTGGTAAGGAGATAGCCTTGTGGACAAATGATTTTGGAGGAATCTCAGTCGTTCATGAGAGGCAAACGTAAGATGAAATCTCAACCCTAAGTTGATAAACACCAATTCATCAACTTTCGATCTTAGCCATCAGTTGGTCTAGACAAAAAAAAACCCTCCTCCTTTATTATATATATATATATATATATTGAATGTGTTCATAAATATCGGTGATTAGATATTTGATATAAGCATACCCCTGTAGTGCTATCTTAGGAAGTTGCGTGATGCGGGTGAATCCCCTGGCTTGAGGAGCAGGGTGAGTATAGTCCCCATGTCATATTGTTCGTATTTAGGGGTCAGACGTCTTGGGTATGATTCGGTCTTATTATCGGAGGGAACTATAACCGCCTCGGCTGCATTGTTTTGTTTTCACTAATTCGGGGAGCTATTGGGTCAGGGTATCCGGGGGATGAGTATGCCTGGATTTATAGCATTATAGAGAACATCCGGTGAGTGCCTACTCGGGATGATGGTTATATAATTATAGCATATGTGTGAATGTTATAATTTTATGATTCATATTTATATAGTGCAGAAAATTATATACGGGTAAAATACATGATGTGAGTTGTATTCTTTATTGTATAACTCATGAAAATGTATACGATCGGAAATGAAAATAATGATTTGTTAAGTTAAGGTGACATGAAACTTTTGAATAATTTATTAAACGTACTCGGGTTATAGTAGTGTGACAGGAAGGAACTATATAACAAGAACTAGTTATGGGGTAGATGACTAGGTGGGGTTATATAGAAAAATGATAGGTGCGCACATTAGTTGAGGGGTGAGTCGGTCCTCAAGAGAGTGCGACACTATATTAAATATGATAATCATTCATGCATTTTAATTTACTGCAATTTAATTCACTCGCTAACTATTTTCAAAATATTTTGGGTTCTAACCCTTGCTATCAAATATTTTCAAAACCCTTTTAGGTGTCTGACCATAGGGGTGCCTGACTTGATCTTATTTCTATGTACGTAGCTGCGGTACATGTGGGTGCTCCGAAATTTGCATTAGACGCTTCCCTTGTTCATTCCTAGATTGGGATATTATCTCAGTTTTACTTTTGAGCATGTTGCTCATGACATTTGTACTTTTTATTTTGGTTTAGCATGTATTAGTTATACTTTCAAAGTGTCGGATTTATATTGTTTTGGTTGATCGTAGTCGATGTTTATTCGGCTAACACTTTATTCATATGCTTGTATTATGTCTAGTCTTATTTATATTGTGATGGTTATGTTGGGTATCTTGTTGTACTTATTGTTTGGTTAAATAAAAAGATTAAATTTTAACACCTATTTAATTAATCAGTAGGTGGTTAGTAATTAATAAGTTCCACATTGATGCTAAGAATGAACCAGATGTAAATCCTGTTTAATTTAATGAAGTGCTGATCACCCGGTGTTTAATTGGGTGAGGTGTCATAGATGGTATCAAAGCATCAGGTTCTAGTATCCTCTACGATCGGTATGGCTTACTATGATTTTAGCATTGCGTTCAGTTAATATAGAGCCCTATTATTAGGAACGTTGACTCATCTCTATGCATATGAGATATCGTACTTCTTCTATTTTGATTTGTATTAATTGTGAACTAGTACAACTCTTTTTGAATTTAATATGCAACCTAGGAGAGGGAGAGGTAGACCAGCGAGGGGAGCCGCCAGAGGCGAAGAGGGAAAGGCTCACCAGGAACCCGAGATCCCATAGCCACAGGCCCCACCGAGGTTTGTATCCAAGGCACATGTAGAGAATATGGTGGCCTAGGCAGTCAAGGCCGCCATGACAGCCATGGAAGCATAGTTTCCTCAACCTCAGCCACAACATTCAGTGGCCCCAGTAGTGTTGGCCCACCCGGGGCCGTAAAAAGGTAGCGAGTTAGGAATTCCTTTCAGAAGGGCCATCCCCGGGAGTTTCAGGGCAGTGCAAAGGTGATCATCTTAGCCTAGTAATGGGAGAGGGAGATGGAACACCACTTGCTCATGGTTAACTCCAGCGAGGTCTAGAGTCAGATGCCGACTACATTCAGGTTGACTGGGGCAGCCTTGTAGTGGCGGGAGTCGACGTCCACTATTGGAGAGAGAGATTAGATAACTATCGTTGAGTTCTGGGTGCAGTTCTATCGCAAGTACTTTCCTCCCGTAATTGAGACCTAACTGAGGAAGAGATTCAGGGAGGTTATTTTGGGTTACCGTTTTGTGGCGGAGTATAAGGAGGAGTTCACCCTTTTGGCTAACTTGGTGCCATACGAGGTGAGTAATGAGGAGAGGAAGAAGGGAAAATTCATTGATGGTCTAGCCTGGAGGATCAGTTAACATTTAATTGGGAACCCTGCTTTGGAGATATATTTTGACACCATTAATGTAGCTTTGTTACATTTCTAGGACCATTGCTTAATGGAGTCAAAATATATCTCCAAAGCTACATTAATGGTGTCAATCAATGAATTTTTAACTATAGTTTTTTAGGATTGGAACAAAAAAATATATCACCAAAGTTACATTAATGGTGTCCATCAATGAATTTCTTAATGGTGTGCATCAAGCTACATTAAATACGGTCATGGACTTTGTGCATAACCATTTTTATTTTTAACTATAAAGTTCAAATATATCTCCAATGAATTTCTCCAAAAGTCCATGACCATATTTAACTATAATTTTTAAAAAAATGTATTTTTTTGGTCCAATCCTAAAATTGGTGTCCATCAAATATATCTGCAAAGCTACATTAATGGTGTCCATCAATGAGTTTCTACACCATTAATGTATCTTTGGAGATATATTTTGACACAATTTTTAACTATATCTCCAAAGTCCATGGCCATATTTAACTATAATTTAAAAAAAAAATGTATTTTCTTGGTCCAATCCTAAAATTGGGGGTCATGTGAGTGCACCGTCGGTTGCTACGTGTAACGTTGGATGCGTACGAGGTGTTACAAATATTTATTATTGGCAAAACAATAAAAAACTCACAAATTGCGAATCGAGAACATTGTTAATAAACAAATATATATATACAAACTTAAAAATATTACACGTCCTAATAATTCACAGACCCAAAAAAAATTGGGCAAAGTTTCCTCTATTTTCTTGACATTCCAAACCCTGTAAATGTAAAACCTTCTTATTATAAACCCGCACGGCCATAAAATTCAACAATCAAATTATAAAAGCCCGCACGTCCATAAAACTAAACAATAAAAGCCCACACGACTGTAACACATAAAAAACATAATCTTGATTGTCCACAACATATAAACAATCTTCATATTGTAAACCACAACCTCCTTCATTTGTTCCACGTGCAAAAATCCAACAAATGATAGGATATAAAAAAATATCAGTACCTAAGTAGTTTTACAAAAAAGTTAATCAAGCTGAAAAATTGAATATATGAGTTAAAATTAACATATCAATGTTGTTAAGCCTAGTCGTATTCTCAAATCGGGAATCACGCGGCTGCGTGGTCAGTTCCTATGAGTTACATTGGTCCCATGGGAGTGTTGGTGCCACCCACGAGGCCGTTCGGGGCTATTTCGAGTTTTTCTGTGGGAGGTGTTGGTGCCTCCCACGGGACCGTTCGAGGGTTGTTTTGGGTTTTCACCCTCTAACGCCATGTTTTGAAGCCTAAGTCTACAAATATGCAAATTATCATCATATTCTCAAACCGGGAGTCCCGCGGCTACGCGGTCAGTTTCTATGAGTTATATTGGTCCCGTTGGAGGTGTTGGTGCCTCACGGGGCCATTCGGGGGCTGTTTTGGGTTTTCACCCTCTAACGCCATGTTTTTAAGCCTCTCTAGAAATATGCTAATTATCGTCATATTCTCAAACCGGGAGTCCTGTGGTTGTGCGGTCAGTTCCTACGAGGCACATTAGTCCAGTGGGAGGTGTTGGTGCAACCCACGGAGCTGTTCGGGGGCTATTTTGGGTTTTCACCCACTAATGCCATGTTTTTAAGCTTAAGTCTAGAAATATGCAAATTATCGTCGTATTCTCAAATCGGGAGTCCACTAACGCCATGTTTTTAAGCCTAAGTCTATAAATATGCAAATTATCATCGTATTTTAAAATCAGGAATCCCGTGGCTACGCGGTCAGTTCCTACGAGTTACATTTGTCCCGTGGGAGGTGTTGGTGCCACCCACAGGGCCTCTCGGGGGTTGTTTTGGGTTCTCCCTCACTAATACCATGTTTTAAGCCTAAGTATAGATATATGCAAATTACCATCGTATTCTCAAATCGGGAGTCTCGTACCTGCTCGGTCAGCTCCTACGAGTTACATTGGTCCCGTGGGAACGGTTGGTGCCTCCCACGGGGCCGTTCGGGGGCTTTTTTGGGATTATCATCGTATTCTAAAATCGAGAGCCCTGTGGATATGCGGTCAGTTCATACGAGTCACATTGGTCCCGTGGGAGGTGTTGGTGCCACCCACGGGGCCGTTCGGGGGTTGTTTGGGTTTTTCACCCTCTAATGCCATGTTTTTAAGGCTAAGTCTAGAAATATTCAAATTATCGTTATATTCTCAAACTGGGAGTCCCGTGGCTGTGCGGTCAGTTCTTACGAGTTAAATTGGTCCCGTGGGAGGTGTTGGTACCACCCACGGGGCCGTTCCGAGGGTTGTTTTGGGTTTTTCCCCACTAACACAGTGTTTTTAAGCCTAAATCTAGAAATATGCAAATTACCATCGTACTCTTAAATCAGGAGTCCCGTGGCAGCGCGGTCAGATCCTACGAGTTACAATGGTCCCGTAAGAGCTATTGGTTCCTCCCACGGGGCCGTTCGGGGGCTATTTTGGGATTATCATCATATTCTAAAATCAAGAGTCCCGTGGCTGCGCGGGCAGTTCCTACGAGTCACATCGGTCCCGTAGGAGGTGTTGGTGCCTCCCACGGGGCCGTTCGGGGGTTGTTTTGGGTTTTCACCTTCTAACGCCATATTTTTAAGCCTAAGTCATAAAATATGTAAATTATCGTCGTATTCTCAAACCGGGAGTCTCGCGGCTGCATGGTCAGTTCCTACGAGCTAGATTGGTCTTGTGAGAGGTGTTAGTGCCACCCATGGGGCCGTTCGGGGGTTGTTACGGGTTTCCCCCACTAATGTCATCATTTTCCTAACTCTAGAAATCTGTAAATTAACATCGTATTCTAAAATCGAGAGTCCTGTGGCTATGCAGTCAGTTCCAACGAGTTACGTTGGTCCCGTGGGAGGTGTTGATGCCTACTACGGGGCCGTTCGGGGGCTGTTTTTGGTTTTCATCCTCTAACGCCATGTTTATAAGCGTAAGTCTAGAAATATGCAAATTATCATCGTATTCTCAAACCGAGAGTCCTGTGGCTGCATGGTCAGCTCCTAGGAGTCACATTAGTCCCGTGGGAGATGTTGGTGCCTCCCATGGGGCCGTTCGGGGGCTATTTTGGGTTTTCACCCTCTAACGCCATGTTTTTAAGCCTAAGTCTAGAAATATTCAAATTATCATCGTAATCTCAAATCGGGAGTCCCATGGTTACGCGGTAGTTCCTACAAGTTTCATTCGTCACGTGGGAGGTGTTGGTGCCTCCCACGGGGCCATTCGGGGGCTATTTTTGGTTTTCACCCTGTAAGGCCATGTTTTTAAGCCTATGTCTAGAAATATGCAAATTATCGTCGTATTCTCAAATCAGGAGTCCGGCGGCTGCGTGGTCAGTTCCAACAAGTTACATTGGTTTCGTGGGAGGTGTTGGTGCCACCCACGGGGCCATTCGGGGGCTATTTCGAGTTTTCCCCCATTAACGCCATGTTTTGCCTTAGTCTAGAAATATGTAAATTAATTTCGTATTTTCAAACCGGCAGTCACGTGACTGCGCAGTCAGTTCCTACGAGTTACATTGGTCCCGTGGGAGGTGTTGGTGCCTCCCACGGGGCCATTCGAGGGACGTTTTGGGCTTTCACCCGCTAACACTATGTTTTTAAGACTAAGTCTAGAAATATTCAAATTATCATCGTATTCTCAAACAGGGAGTCCCGTGGCAGCGCGGTCAGTTCCTACGAGTTACATTGGTCCCGTGGGAGGTGTTGGTGTCACCAATGGGGCCGTTCGGGGGCTATTTCGAGTTTTCCCCCACGAACGCCATGTTTTAAGCCTAAGTCTAGAAATATGAAAATTATTGTCGTATTCTCAAACCGGGAGTCCCGTGGCTGTGTGGTTAGTTCATACGAGTTACATTGGTCCCGTGGGAGGTGTTGGTGCCTCCCACAGGACCACGGGGCCGTTCGGGGGCTATTTTGGGTTTTCCTCACGAACCTCATGTTTTTAAGCTTAAGTCTAGAAATATGCAAATTATCATCGTATTATCAAATCAGGATTCCCACGGCTGCGTGGTCAATTCTTACGAGTTACATTGGTCCCGTGGGAGGTGTTGGTGCCACCCACAGGGCTGTTCAGGGGCTGTTTCGAGTTTTTCCCCACTAATGCCATGTTTTGCCTAAGTCTAGAAATAAGCAAATTATCGTCGAATTTTCAAACCAGCAGTCCTGTGGCTGCGCAGTCAGTTCCTAAGAGTTACATTGGTCTAGTGGAAGGCCTTGGTGCCTTCCACGGGGTCGTTCGGGGGATGCCTTCGGTTTTCACACTCTAACGTTATGTTTTTAAGCCTAAGTCTAGAAATATTCAAATTATCATCATATTCTCAAACCGGGAGTCCCGTGGCTACGCAGTCGGTTCCTACGAGTTACATTGGTCCCGTGGGAGGTGTTGGTGTCACCAATGGGGCCGTTCGGGGGTAGTTTCGGGTTTTCCCCCACTATTGCCATGTTTTAAGCCTAAGTCTAGAAACATGCAAATTATCATCGTATTCTCAAACCGGGAGTCCCGTGGCTGCGCGGTTCGTTCCTATGAGTTACATTGGTCTCGTGGGAGGTGTTGGTGCCTCCAACAGGACCATGGGGCTGTTCGGGGCTGTTTTGGGTTTTCACCATTTAACGCCATATTTTTAAGCCTATGTCTAGAAATAAGTAAATTATCATCGTATTCTCAAACTGGGAGTCCCGCGGCTGCGTGTTCAGTTCCTACGAATTACATTGGTTCCGTGGGTGGTGTTGTTTCCACCCACGGGGCCGTTCGGGGGCCGTTTTGGGTTTTCCTCCACTAACACCATGTTTTACCTAAGTTTAAAAATATGCAAATTACTGTCGTATTCTCAAATCGGGAGTCCCGTGGCTGAGTTCCTACGAGTCACATTGGTCCCGTGGGAGGTTTTGGTGCCTCTTACGGGGCCGTTTGGGGGTTATTTCGGGTTTCACCCTCTAACGCCATATTTTAAAGCCTAAGTCTAGAAATATTCAAATTACCATCGTATTCTAAAATCGGGAGTCCCGTGGTTGCGTGGGTAGTTCCTATGAGTTACATTGGTCCCGTGGGAGGTGTTGGTGCCTCTCACGGGGCAGTTCGGGGGCTGTTTTGGGTTTTCACCCTCTAACGCCATGTTTATAAGCCTAACTCTAGAAATAGGCAAATTATCATCGTATTATCAAATCGAGAGTCTTATGGCTGCGCGGTCAGTTTCTATGAGTCACATTGGTCCTCTAGGAGGTGTTGATGCCTCCAACGAGGCCGTTCGGGGGTTGTTTTGGTTTTTCATATCTAACTCCATGTTTTGAAGGGTAAGACCAAAAGTATTCATATTACCGTCGTATTCTCAAACCGAGAGTCCCGTGGTTACGTGGTCAGTTCCTACGAGTTACATTGGTCCCGTGGGAGGTGTTGGTGCCTGCCACGGGGCAGTTCAGGGGCTATTTTGGGTTTTCACCCTCTAACGTCATGTTTTTAACCCTAAGTTTAGAAATATGTAAATTATCATCGTATTATCAAATCGAGAGTCCCGCGGGTGCGTGTTCAGTTCCAACGAGTTACATTGGTCCCGTGGGAGGTGTTAGTGCCACCCACGGCCCATTCGGGGCCTGTTTTGGGTTTTCTCCCACTAATGCCGTGTTTTACCTAAGTCTAAAAATATTTAAATTATTGTCGTATTCTAAAATTGTAAATCCCGTGACTCCGCGGTCAGTTCCTACGAGCCACATTGGTCCCGTGGGATGTGTTTGTGGCTCCCACGGGGCCGTTCAGGGGCTGTCTCGGGTTTTCAACCTCTAACGCCATATTTTTAAGCATAAGTTTAGAAATATTAAAATTACCATCGTATTCTCAAACCGGGAGTCCCGTGGTTGCACAGGTAGTTTCTACGAGTTACATTAGTCTCGTGGGAGGTGTTAGTGCCTCCCACGGGGCCGTTCGGGAGCTGTTTTGGGTTTTCACCCACTAACGCCATGTTTATAAGCCTAAATATAGATATATAAAAATTATCATCGTATTCTTAAAATAGGAGTCCCATGACTGTATGGTTAGTTCCTACGAGTTACATTTGTCCCGTGGGAGGTGTCGGTGCCTCCTATGGGGCGGCTCATGGGCTGTTTTGGGTTTTCACCCTCTAACGTCATGTTTTTAAGCCTAAGTCTTAAAATATTCAAATTAACATTGTATTCTCACACCGGGAGTCCCATGGTTGTGCGGTCCATTCCTACATGTTACATTCGTCCCGTGGGAGGTGTTGGTGCCTCCCACGGGGACATTCGGGATTTATTTTGGGTTTTCACCCTCTAACGCCATGTTTTTAAGCCTATCTAGAAATATACAAATTATCATCATATTCTCAAATCAAGAATCCTGCGGCTGCGTGGTCAGTTCCTACAAGTTACATTGGTCTCGTGGGAGGTGTTGGTGCCACCCACGGGGCCGTTCGGGGCCTGTTTCGGGTTTTGCCCCACTAACGCCATGTTTTGCCCAAGTCTAGAAATATGCAAATTATCATCATATTTTAAAGACGGGAGTCCCGTAGCTGTGCGGTCAGTTCCTACGAGTTACATTGGTCCCGTGGGAGGTGTTGGTACCTCCCACGAGACCACGGGGCCGTTGAGGGGTTGTTTTGGGTTTTCACCCTCTAATGCCATGTTTTTAACCCTAAGTTTAGAAATATGTACATTATCATCGTATTCTCAAACCGTGAGTCCCGCGGGTGCGTGGTTAGTTGCTACGAGTTACATTGGTCCCGTGGGAGGTGTTGGTGCCACCCACGGGGCCATTAGGGGGGCTATTTTGAGTTTTCCCCCATAAACGACATGTTTTGCCTAAGTCTAGAAATATGGAAATTATTATCGTATTCTCAAACCGAGAGTCCCGTGGCAGCGTGGTCAGTTCCTACGAGTCACATTGATCCCGTGGGAGGTGTTGGTGCCACCCACGGGGCCGTTCAGGGGTTGTTTCGGGTTTTCCCCCATTAACGCCATGTCTTGCCTGAGTTTAGAAATATGGAAATTATCGTCGTATTTTCAAACCGAGAGTCCCGTGGCTGTGCGGTCAGTTCTTATGACTTACACTGGTCCCGTGGGAGGTATTGGTGCCTCCCACGGGGACATTCGAGGACTGTTTTCGATTTTTACCCTCTGACGCTATGTTTTTAAGCCTAAGTCTAGAAATATTAAAATTATCACCGTATTCTCAAACCGAGAGTCTCGAGGCCGTGCGCTCAGTTCCTACGAGTTACATTGGTCCCGTGGGAGGAGTTGGTGTCACAAATGGGGCCGTTCGGGGGTTGCTTCGGGTTTTCCCCCCACTAACACCTTGTTTTTAAGCCTAAGTCTAGAAATATGCAAATTATCATCGTATTCTCAAACTGGGAGTCCCGTGACTGCGCGGTCAGTTCCTACATGTGACAATGGTCCCGTGGGAGGTATTGGTGCCTCCCACGGGACTATGGGGCCGTTTAGGGGCTGTTTTGGGTTTTCACCCTCTAACGCCATGTTTTTAAGCCTAAGTCTAGAAATATGCAAATTATCTTCGCATTCTCAAACTGAGAGTCCCGCGGCTGCATGGTTAGTTCCTACGAGTTTCATTGGTCCCGTGGCAGGTGTTTGTGCCACCCACGGGGCCGTTTGGGGGTTGTTTCAGGTTTTCCCCCACTAACACGATGTTTTGCCTAAGTCTAGAAATATGTAAATTATTATCGTATTCTTAAACCAGGAGTCCCGTGGCTGCGCGGTTAGTTCCTATGAGTCACATTGGTTTCGTGGGAGGTATCGGTACCTCCCACGGGGCCGTTTCGAGTTTTCACCCTCTAACGCCATATTTTTAAGCCTAAGTTAAGAAATAATTAAATTACCATCGTATTCTAAAATCGGGAGTCATGTGGCTGTGCGGTCAGTTCCTACCAGTTTCATTGGTCCCGTGGGAGGGGTTAGTGCCTCCTATGGGGCCGTTTGGGGTTTTTTTTGGGTTTTCACCCTCTAACACCTTATTTAGAAGCCTAAGTCTAGAAATATGCAAATTATCGTGGTATTATCAAACCAGGAGTTCCGTGGCTGCGTGGTCAGTTTCTATGAGTCACATTGGTCCAGTGGGAGGTGTTAGTGCCTCCCACGGGGTCATTCGGTGGCTATTTTGAGTTTTCAGCCTCTAATGCCGTATTTTTAAGCCTAAGTCTAAAAATACTAAAATTACCATTGTATTCTCAAACCGGGAGTCCCGTGGCTGTGTGGTCAGCTCCTACGAGTTACATTATTCCCGTGGGTGATGTTGGTGCCACCCACGGGGCCGTTCGGGGGCTGTTTCGGGTTTTCTCCCACTAACCCCATGTTTTTCCTAAGTCTAAAAATATGCAAATTATCATCGTATTCTCAAACTAGGGGTCCCGTGGCTACGCGATCAGTTCCTACGAGTTACATTGGTGCTGTGAGGTGTGTTAGTGCCTCCCACGAGGTCGTTCCGCCCTCTAATGACATGTATTTAAGCCTAAGTATAGAAATATGCAAATTACAGTCATATTTTCAAATCGACAGTTCCGTCGCTGCGTAGTCAGTTCCTACGAGTTACATTGGTCCCGTGGGACGTGTTGGTGCTTACTAAGGGCCCATTCGGGGGCTGTTTTGTGTTTTCACCCTCTAACTCCATGTTTTTAAGCACAAGTCTAGAAATTTTCAAATTGTTATAATATTCTCAAATCGGGAGTCCCGTGGCTGCGCGGTCAATTCCTACGAGTCACATTGGCCCCTGGGAGGTGTTGGTACCTCCCACGGGGCCGTTCGGGGGCTATTTTGGGTTTTCACCCTTTAACGCCATGTTTTTAAGCCTAAGTCTAGAAATCTTCAAATTGTCATCATATTCTCAAAGTGGAACTCCCGCGGCTGCGTGGTCAGTTACTATGAGTTACATTAGTCCCGTGGGAGGTGTTGGTGCCACCCACGGGGCCATTCAGGGGTTGTTTCGAGTTTTCCCTCACTAACGCCATGTTTTGCCTGAGTCTAGAAATATGCAAATTATTATCATATTCACAGACCAGGAGTCCCATGGCAGCGCGGTCAGTTCCTACGACTCACATTGGTCCCGTGGGAGGTATTGGTGCCACCCACGGGGCCGTTCGGGGGTTGTTTCGAGTTTTCCCCCACTAACGCCATGTTTTTTCTATGTCTAAAAATATTCAAATTCTCGTCGTATTTTAAATCGGGAGTCTTGTGGCTACGCGGTCAGCTTCCTAAGAGTTACATTAGTCCCGTTGGAGGTATTGGTGTCTCCCACGGGGTCATTCGGGGACTATTTTCGGTTTTCACCCTCTAACGCAATGTTTTTAAGCCAAAGTCTAAAAATATTCAAATTATCATCGTATTTTCAAACCAGGAGTCATGTGGCTGTGCAGTCAGTTCCTACGAGTTACATTGGTCTCGTGGGAGGTGTTAGTGTCACTAACGGGGCCATTCGGGGGCTATTTCGGGTTTTCCCCCACTAACCCCATGTTTTAAGCCTAAGTCTAGAAATATGTAAATTATCGTCATATTCTCAAACCGGGAGTCCCGTGGCTGCGTGGTCAGTTCCTACGAGTTACATTGGTCCTGTGGGAGGTGTTGGTGCCTCCCACGGGACCATGGGTCCGTTCGGGGGCTATTTTGGGTTTTCACTCTCTAACGTCATGTTTTTAAGCCTAAGTCTAGAAATAAGCAAATTATCGTCGTATTCTCAAACCGGGAGTCCCGCAGCTGCGTGGTCAGGTCCTACGAGTTACATTGGTCCCGTTGGAGGTGTTGGTGCCACCCATGGCCCATTCGGGGTATGTTTCGGGTTTTCTCCCACTAACACCGTGTTTTGCCTAAGTCTAAAAATATTTAAATTATTGTCGTATTCTCAAATCAGAAATCTCGTGGCTGTACGGTCAGTTCCTACGAGCCACATTGGTCTCGTGGGATGTGTTGGTGGCTCCCACGGGCCGTTCAGGGGCTGTTTCGGGTTTTCAACCTCTAACGTCATATTTTTAAGCATAAGTCTAGAAATATTGAAATTACCATCATATTCTCAAACCGAGAGTCCCGTGGTTGCACAGGTAGTTCCTACGAGTTACATTAGTCCCGTGGAAGGTGTTAGTACCTCCCACGGGGCCGTTCGATGGCTGTTTTGGGTTTTCACCTACTAACGCCATATTTATAAGCCTAAATCTAGAAATATAAAAATTATCATCGTATTCTTAAAATGGGAGTCCCATGACTGCGTGGTCAGTTCCTACGAGTCACATTTATCCTGTGGGAGGTGTTGGTGCATCCTACGGGGCCGTTTGGGGGCTGGCTTGTGTTTTCACCCTCTAACGCCATGTTTTTAAGCCTAAGTATAGAAATATTCAAATTACCGTCGTATTCTCACACCAAGAGTCCCATGGTTGTCCGGTTCGTTCCTACAAGTTACATTTGTCTCGTGGGAGGTGTTGGTGCCTCCCACGAGGACATTTGAGAGCTATTTTGGGTTTTCACCCTCTAACGCCTTATTTTTAAGCCTGTCTAGAAATATGCAAATTATCATTGTATTCTCAAATCGACAGTCTCGCGGCTGTGTGGTCAGTTCCTCTAAGTTACATTGGTCTCGTGGGAGGTGTTGGTGCAACCCACGGGGCCGTTCGGGGGTTGTTTTGGGTTTTCACCCTCTAATGCCATGTTTTTTGGCATAAGTCTAGAAATATTCAAATTATCGTCGTATTCTCAAATCGGGAGTCCCGTGGTTACGCGATCAGTTCCTACGAGTTACATTGGTCCCTTGGGAGGTATTTGTGCCACCCACGGGGGCTGTTTTGAGTTTTGGCCCACTAACGCCATGTTTTACCTAAGTCTAAAATGATGCAAATTATCGTAGTATTCTCAAACTAGGAGTTCCATGTCTGCTCGGTCAGCTCCTACGAGTTACATTGGCCCCGGGGGAGGTGTTGGTGCCTCCTACGAGGTCGTTCGGGAGGCTATATTGGGTTTTCACTCTCTAATGCCATGTTTTTAAGCTTAAGTCTAGAAATATTTTAAATTACTATCGTATTCTCAAACTGGGAGTCCCGTGGCTGCGCGGTCAGTTCCTACGAGTTACATTTGTCCCGTGAGAGGTGTTAGTGCCTCCCACGGGCCCGTTCGGGAGTTGTTTTTGGTTTTCACCCTCTAATTCCATGCTTTTTAGCCTATGTCTAGAAATATTCAAATTACTGTCATATTCTAAAATCGGGAGTCCCGTGGCTGCGCGATTAGTTCATACGAGTTATATTGGTCCCGTGGAAGGTATTGGTGCCACCCATAGGGCCGTTCGTGAGCTGTTTTAGGTTTTCCCCCACTAACGCCATGTTTTCCTTAAGTCTTGAAATATGAAAATTATCATTGTATTCACAAACTAGGAGTCCCCTGTCTGCTCGGTCAGTTAATACGAGTTACATTGGTCCCGTGGGTGGTAATGGTGCCTCCCACGAGGTCGTTTGGGGGTTGTTTTGGTTTTCACCCTCTAATGCCATGTTTTTAAGCCTAAGTCTAGAAATATTCAAATTATGGTCATATTAACAAACCAGGAGTCCCATGGCTGCGCAGTATGTTCCTACGAGTCACATTGGTCCAGTGGGAGGTGTAGGTGCCTCCGACGGGGCCGTTTGGCTGTTGTTTTGGGTTTTCACCCTGTAACACCATGTTTTTAATCCTAAATCTAGAAATATGCATATTATCATCGTATTCTCAAACCGGGACTCCCTCGGATGCGTGGACAGTTCCTACGAGTTACATTGGTCCCGTGGGAGGTGTTGGTGCCACCCACGGGGCCGTTCAGGTGTTTTTTCGGGTTTTCCCCCACTAAAGCCATGTTTTACCTAAGTCTAAAAATATGCAAATTATGGTCATATTTTTAAACCGGGAGTCCCATGGCTACGCGATCAGTTCCTACGAGTTACATTGGTCCCGTGGGAGGTGTTGGTGCCTCCCACGAGGCCGTTCGGGGGCTAGTTTGGGTTTTCACCCTCTAAAGCCATGTTTTAAGCCTAAGTCTAAAAATATGCTAATGTTTTTAAGACTAAGTCTAGAAATATTCAAATTATCTCCGTATTCTAAAATCGGCAGTCACGTGGCGGCGCAGTCAGTTCCTACGAGTTACATTGGTCTCGTGGTAGGTGTTAGTGCCTCCCACGGGGCCATTCAGGGGTTGTTTTGGGTTTTCACCCTCTAATGCCATGATTTTAAGCCTAAGTCTAGAAATATTAAAATTATCGTTGTATTCTCAAAACGGGAGTCCCGGGGCTGCGCGGTCAATTCCTACGAGTCACATTGGTCCCGCGGGAGGTGTTGGTGCCTCCCACGGGGCCGTTCGGCGGCTGTTTCGGGTTTTCCCCCTCTAAGACCATGTTTTTAAGCCTATGTATAGAAATATGAAAATTATCATCGTATTCTCAGATTGGGAGTTTCGTGGCTGCGTGGTCAGTTCCTACGAGTTACATTGGTCATGTGGGAGGTGTTAGTGTCACCCACGGGGCCGTTTCGGGGTTTCCCCCACTAATGCCATGTTTTGCCTAAGTCTAGAAATATGTAAATTATAGTCGTATGCTCAAACCGGCCGTCTCGTGGCTGCGCGATTAGTTCCTTCGAGTTACATTAGTCCCGTGGGAGGTGTTGGTGCCTCCCACGGGGCCGTTCGGGGGCTGTTTTGGGTTTTCACCCTCTAACGCCATGTTTTTAAGCCTAAGTCTAGAAATATTCAAATTATCGTTGTATTCTCAAACCGGGAGTCTCGTGGTTGCGCGACCAGTTCTTACGAGTTACATTGGTCCCGTGTGAGGTGTTGGTGCCACCCACGGGGCCGTTCGGGGGTTGTTTAAGGTTTTCCCCCACTAACGCCATGTTTTTTAGCCTAAGTCTAGAAATATACAAATTATTGTCGTATTCTCAAACTGTGAGTCCCGTGGCTGCGCGATCAGTTCCTACGAGTTACATTGGTCCCGTGAGAGGTGTTGGTGCCTCCCAGGGGACCACGGGGTCGTTCGGGGGCTGTTTTGGGTTTTTACTCTAACGCCATGTTTTTAAGCCCTAGTCTAGAAATGTGTAAATTATCATCGTATACTCAAACCGGGAGTCCCACAGCTGCGTGGTCAGTTCCTACAAGTTACATTAGTTCCGTGGGAGGTGGTGGTGCCACCCACGGGGCCGTTCGGGGGCTGTTTTTGATTTTCTTAGCTAACGTCATGTTTTGCCTAAGTCTAGAAATATGAAAATTATCATCGTATTCTCAAATCGGGAGTCCCGTGGCTGCATGGTCTGTTCTTACCAGTTACATTGGTTTCGTGGGAGGTGTTGGTCCCTCCCATGGGGAGGTTCGGGGGCTGTTTTGGGTTTTCATCCGCTAACGTCATGTTTTTAAGCCTAAGTCTAGAAATATGCAAATTATCGTCGTATTCTCAAATTGGGAGTCCCGTGGCTGCGCGATCAGTTCTTACAAGTCACATTGGTCCCGTGGGAGGTGTTGGTGCCTCCTATGGGACCGCTCAGGGGTTGTTTTGGGTTTTCACCCCTAACACCATGTTTTTCTGCCTAGGTCTAAAAATATTGAAATTACCACCGTATTCTCAAACTGGGAGTCACGTGGCTGCGCCGTCAATTCCTACGATTTACATTGGTCCCGTGGGAGGTGTTGGTGCCTCCCACGGTCCGTTCGGGGGTTGTTTTGGGTTTTCACCCTCTAATGCCATATTTTTTAGCATAAGTCCAGAAATATTCAAATTATCGTCATATTCTCAGACCGGTAGTCCCGTGGCTGCTCGATTAGTTCCTATGAAAAACATTGGTCCCGTGGGAGGTATTTGTACCACCCACGTGGTCGTTCGGGGGCTGCTTTGGGTTTTCCCCCACTAACACCATGTTTTGCCTATGTATAGAAATATGAAAATTATCATCGTATTCTCAAACCGGGAGTCCCGTGGCTGCGCGGTCAGTTCTTACGAGTTACATTGGTCCCGTGGGAGGTGTTGGTGCCTCCCACGGGGTCATTCGGCGGCTGTTTTGATTTTTCAGCCTCTAACGCCGTATTTTAAAGCTAAAGTCTAGAAATATGAAAAATATCATCATAATCTCAAACCGGGAGTCCCACGACTGCATGGTTAGTTCCTACGAGTCACACTGGTCCCGTGGGAGGTGTTGGTGCCTCCCACGGGGCCGTTCGAGGGATGTTTTGGGTTTTTACCCTCTAACGCCATGTTTTAAAAGCCAAAGTCTAGAAATATGCAAATTATCGTCGTATTCTCAAACCGGGATTCCCGCGACTGCATGGTCAGTTCCTACGGGTCACATTGGTCCCGTGGGAGGTGTCGGTGCCTCCCACGGGGCCGTTCGGGGGCTATTTTGGGTTTCCACCCTCACTACACCAAAATGGTCAAATTATCACCTTTCGGCCGGCCACCCTTGTCACGGTCATTGACCGTGACAACAAACACGCATTTTGTGTCACGATCATTGACCGTGACAAGACTGTGATAAAGAATAGTCAAGGGTCATTTACCGTGACTAGTCCGTGACAACTATCTTTGTCACCGACTTGTCACGGTTAATGACCATCACAATTCTTTGAATAATTGTCAGGGTCAATGTCCTAGACATGACCATGACAATGTCATCAGTAAAATAAGCCCTAGGCTTTTTTTTTCACCGATTTTTGGTTTTCCCTCTCTCTCTCTCTCTCTCTCTCTCTCTCTCTCCAAGGTATGTTTTTGTCCTCTCTTTCTCTTCCATTTCTATATGTGTGTTTATGTGTGTATATATATGTGTGTATATGTATATGTATATGTGTGTATATGTGTGTGGTGGGGGAGGGGGCAGGGGGTGGTGGGGTTGGGTTGGGTTGTGTGTGTACGTGTTTGTGTGTGCAGGTGTGGTGGGGGTGGGTTGAGGGGGCAGGGGTGTGGTGGGGGGAGGGGTAAGGGGGCAGGGGGTGGGGTGGTGAGAGGGGTCAGGGTGTGTGGGGTGGGGGTGGTGTGGTGTGGTGTGTGTGTGTGTGGCGGGGGGAGGGGGGCAGGGGGTGTGGAAGGGGTGGTGGGTGTGTGGTGGGTGTGTGTGTGTGTGGTGGGGCAATCTGAAAACTTGTATAGATTTAATTAATAAATTGTATATCTTTAATTGTAATTTTAATTGTATAGTTTTAGATGAAAGTAAATTAATAATTAGTGCCCATTTCATATGAAAGTAGGATTCCCCTCATTGTAAATTAATAATTGTATACTTTAATTGTTAGTTTAATTTATGAAATGAATTAATTGAGTAGATGAATTATAAGGAGTACGGGATACACATTTGTTGTTGACATTGCTGTTGATTATTTTGTTTCATAAATGTTGGGTTGGTTAGTTTTAAAACTGGCCTGACCACTGGATTATTGTCCATATGGGGATGGGATCTTTTAACTTTTTTTGAAAATTAAATTGTATATCGAACAATATATATATATAGTATGTGTGTGTGTGTGTGGCGGGGGGAGGGGGTATTGGGTGGGGTGGTGGGGGTGGGGGTGGAGGTGTGGTGGGTGTAAGTGTGTGTGTGTGTGGTGGGGCAATCTTAACAATTGTATAGCTTTAATCAATAAATTGTAAAGCTTTAATTGTATAGTTTTAGATGAAAGTAAATTAATAATTAGTGCCCATTTCATATGAAAGTAGGATTGCCCGTCATTGTAAATTAGTAAATTAATAATTGTATATTTTAATTGTTAGTTTAATTGATGAAATGAATTAATTGAGTAGATGAATTAGAAGGAGTACGGGATACACATTTGTTGTTGACATTGCTGTCGGATTATTTTGTTTCATAAATGTTGGGTTGGTTAGTTTTAAATGTGGCCTGACCACTAGATTATTGTCCATATGGGGGTGGGATTTTTCAACTTTTTTTGAAAATTACATTGTATATCGAACAATATATATATAGTATGTGTGTGTCTGTGTGTGGCGGGGGGAGGGGCCAGGGGGTGTGGTGGGTCGGTGGGTGTGGGTGTGTGTGGTGGGGCAATCTTAACAGTTGAATAGCTTTAATTAATAAATTGTATATCTTTAATTGTAATTTTAATTGTATAGTTTCAGAAGAAAGTAAATTAATAATTAGTGCACATTTCATATGAAAGTAGGATTGCCCCTCATTGTAAATTAGTAAATTAATAATTGTTAGTTTAATTGATGAAATGAATTAATTGCGTAGATGAATTAGAAGGAGTACGGGATACACATTTGTTGTTGACATTGCTGTTGGATTATTTTGTTTCATAAATGTTGGGTTGGTTAGTTTTAAAAGTGATCTGACCACTGGATTATTGTCCATATGAGGGTGGGATTTTTCAACTTTTTTTGAAAATTACATTGTATATCGAACAATATAAATATAGTATGTGTGTTTGTGTGTGTGTGGCGGGGGGAGGGGGGAAAGGGGTGGGGTGGTGGTGGTGGGGATGTGGTGTGTGTGTGTGGTGGGGCAATCTTAACAATTGTATAACTTTAATTAATAAATTGTATAGCTTTAATTGTAATTTTGATTGTATAGTTTTAGATGAAAGTAAATTAATAATTAGTGCCCATTTCATATGAAAGTAGGATTGCCCCTCATTGTAAATTAGTAAATTCGTAATTGTATACTTTAATTGTTAGTTTAAATGATGAAATGAATTAATTGAGTACATGAATTCGAAGGAGTACGGAATACACATTTTTTGTTGACATTGCTGTCGGATTATTTTGTTTCATAAATGTTGGGTTGGTTAGTTTTAAAAGTGGCCTCACCACTGGATTATTGTCCATATGGGGGTGGTATTTTTTTAACTTTTTTGAAAAATTACTTTGTTTATCGAACAATATATATAGTATGTGCATGTGTGTGTGGCGGGGGGAGGGGGTGGGGGTGTGTGGTGTGGCAATCTTGACAATTGTATAACTTTAATTAATTAATTGTATAACTTCAATTGTAATTTTAATTGTATAGTTTTAGATGAAAGTAAATTAATAATTAGTGCCCATTTCATATGAAAGTAGGATTGCCCCTCATTGTAAATTAGTAAATTAATAATTGTATACTTTAATTGTTAATTTAATTGACGAAATGAATTAATTGAGTAGATGAATTAGAAGCAGTACGGGATACACATTTGTTGTTGACATTGCTGTTGGATTATTTTGTTTAGTAAACGTTGGGTTGGTTAGTTTTAAAAGTTGACTGACAACTGGATTATTGTACATATGGGAGTGGGATTTTTCAACTTTTTTTAAAAATTACTTTGTTTATCGAACAATATATATATATAGTATGTGCATGTGTGAGTAGCGGGGGAGAGGGGTAGGTGGTGGGGTGGTGGGGGTGGGGGTGTGGTGTGTGTGTGTGTGTGTGTGGTGGGGCAATCCTAACAATTGTATTGCTTTAATTGTGATTTTAATTGTATAGTTTTAGATGAAAGTAAATTAATAATTAGTGCCCATTTCATATGACAATAGCATTGCCCCTCATTATAAATTAGTATATTAATAATTGTATACTTTAATTGTTAGTTTAATTAATGAAATGAATTAATTGAGTAGATGAAGTAGAAGGAGTACGGGATACACATTTGTTATTGACATTGCTGTTGGATTATTTTGTTTAGAAAATGTTGGGTTGGGTTGTTTTAAAAGTGGGATGACCACTGGATTATTGTCCATATGGGGGTAGGATTTTTCAACTTTTTTTAAAAATTACTTTGATATCGAACAATATATATATAGTATGTGCGTGTGTGTGTGGCGGGGGGAGGGGGCAGGGGGTGGGGTGTTGGTGGGGTGTTTGGGGTGGGTGTGTGTGTGTGGTGGGGCACTCTTAATAATTGTACATCTTTAATTAATAAATTGTATAGCTTTAATTGTAATTTTAATTGTATAGTTTTGGATGAAAGTAAATTAATAATTAGTGCCCATTTCATATGAAAGTAGGATTGCCCCTCCTTGTAAATTAGTAAATTATTAATTGTATACTTTAATTGTTAGTTTAATTGTTGAAACAAATTAATTGAGTAGATGAATTAGAATGTGTAAGGGATAGAAATTTGTTGTTGACATTGCTGCTGGATTATTTTGTTTAGTAAATGTTGGGTTGGTTAGTTTTAAAAGTGGCCTGACCACTGGATTATTGTCCATATGGGAATGCGATTTTTTAACTTTTTTTGAAAATTACTTTGTATATCGAACAATATATATATAGTATGTGCACGTGTGTGTGGGGGGGGTGGGGGTGGGGGGGAGGGGGTGGTGTGGTGGTGGTGGTGGTGGTGGTGGTGTGGTGGGTGGGTGTGTACGTGGTGGGGCAATCTTAACAATTGTATAGCTTTAATTGTAATTTTAATTGTATAGTTTTAGATGAAAGTAAATTAATATTTAGTTCCCATTTCATATGAAAGTAGGATTGCTCCTCATTGTAAATTAATAATTGTATACTTTAATTGATAGTTTAATTGATGAAATTAATTAATTGAGTACATGAATTAGAAGTAGTGCGGGATACACATTTGTTGTTGACATTGATAGGGGATTATTTTGTTTAGTAAATGTTGGGTTGGTTAGTTTTAAAAGTGGCTTGACCACTGGATTATTGTCCATATGGTGGTGGGATTTTTCATCTTTTCTTGAAAAATACATTGTATATCGAACAATATATATATAGTATGTGTGTTTGTGTGTGTGTGGCGGGGGGAGGGGGGAAGGGGGTGGGGTGGTGGTGGTGGGGGTGTGGTGTGTGTTAGTGTGTGTGTGTGTGTGATGGGGCAATCTTAACAATTGTATAACTTTAATTAATAAATTGTATAGCTTTAATTGTAATTTTAATTGTATAGTTTTAGATGAAAGTAAATTAATAATTAGTGCCCATTTTATATGAAAGTAGGATTGTCCCTCATTGTAAATTAGTAAATTAATAATTGTATACTTTAATTGTTAGTTTAATTGATGAAATGAATTAATTGAGTAGATGGATTAGAAGGAGTACGTGATACACATTTGTTGTTGACATTGCTGTTGGATTATTTTGTTTAGTAAATGTTGGGTTGGTTAGTTTTAAAAGTGGCCTGATCACTGGATTATTGTCCATATGGGGGTGGGATTTTTCAACTTTTTTTAGAATTACTTTGTATATCGAACAATATATATATAGTATGTGCGTGTGTGTGTGGCGGGGGGAGGGGGCAAGGGGTGGGTTGGTGGTTGTGGGGGTGTGTGTGTGGTGGGGAAATCTTAAAAATTGTATAGCTTTAATTAATAAATTATATAGTTTTAATTGTAATTTTAATTGTATAGTTCTAGATGAAAGTAAATTAATAATTAGTGCCCATTTCATATGAAAGTAGGATTTCCCATTATTGTAAATTAGTAGATTAATAATTTTATACTTTCAATTTTATTTTAAATGATGAAATGAATTAATTGAGTAGATGAATTCGAAGGAGTACGGGATACTATTTTTGTTGTTGACATTGGTGTTGGATTATTTTGTTTAGTAAATGTTGGGTTGGTTAGTTTTAAAATTGGCCTGACCACTGGATTATTGTCCATATGGGGGTGGGATTTTTCAACTTTTTTTGGAAATGACTTTGTATATCGAACAATATATATAGTATGTGCATGTGTGTGTGGCGGGGGGAGGGGGGAAGGGGGAAGGGGAGGGGTTGGGGTGGTGGGGGTGTGGTGTGTGTGTGGTGGGGCAATCTTAACAATTGTATAACTTTAATTAATAAATTATATAGCTTTAATTGTAATTTTAATTGTATAGTTGTAGATGAAAGTAAATTAATAATTAGTGCTCATTTCATATGAAAGTGGGATTACCCCTCATTGTAAATTAGTAAATTAATAATTGTATACTTTAATTGTTAGTTTAATTGATGAAATGAATTAATTGAGTAGTTGAATTAGAAGGAGTACGAGATACACATTTGTTGTTGACATTGTTCTTGGATTATTTCGTTTAGTAAATGTTGGGTTGGTTAGTTTTAAAAGTGTCCTGACCACTGGCTTATTGTCCATATGGGGGTAAGATTTTTCAACTTTTTTTGAAAATTACGTTATATATCGAACAATATATATATAGTATGTGCGTGTGTGTGTGGCGGGGGGAGGGGGCAGGGGGTGTGGTTTTTGTGTGTGTGTGGTGGGGCAATCTTAACAATTGTGTAGCTTTAATTAATAAATTGTGTAGCTTTAATTGTAATTTTAATTGTATAGTTTTAGATGAAAGTAAATTAATAATTAATGCCCATTTCATATAAAAGTAGGATTGCCCGCATTGTAAATTAGTAAATTAATAATTGTAAACTTTAATTGTTTGTTTAATTGATGAAATGAATTGATTGAGTAGATGAATTAGAAGGAGTACGGGATACACATTTGTTGTTGGCATTGCTGTTGGATTTTTTTGTTTAGTAAATGTTGGGTTAGTTAGTTTTAAAAGTGGCCTGACCACTGAATTATTGTCCATATGGGGGTGGGATTTTTCAATCTTTTTTGAAAATTACTTTGTATATAAAACAATATATATATAGTATGTGCGTGTGTGTGTGGTGGGGGGAGGGGGCAGGGGGTGGGGTGGTGGTGGTGGGGTGGGTGGGTGTGTGTGTGTGGTGGGGCAATCTTAACAATTGTATAACTTTAATTAATAAATTGTATAGCTTTAATTGTAATTTTAATTGTGATGGGGGTGTGGTGGGGGTGTGCGTGTACGTGTGCGTGTGTGTGGTGGGGGAGGGGGTGTATGAAAGTAAATTAATAATTAATGCTCATTTTTATTTGTAGTAATTGGCCATATTTGCATGTCTTCTTCTAATTTTTTTTATCTGTACTAATAACATTTTTTACAGCAAATGTCTCCTTCAGGTATTAAGGCGAGGATGATGATGCTGGTTACGATGATGTCGTCTGGGCTCGGTGGTAGCGGAGGCGATGAGGGCTCCTCGTCCCCTAGGCTCCCCTAATATGGCAAATTTGGAATTACCATCGAGAACAAGTCGGAGCTATTAGCGAGATCCCTCGAGCTTCTAAAGACGGTAATCGGCCCGGGGTTTATGAGTTGGAAGGAGGTGCCATATGAGCTCAAGTTAGCTGTTTGAGCGGCACTACAGGTAATATATTTATATTTATATTTATATTTCAATTTCAATTTCGATTTCGATTTCATTTTATAATTATATTTATTCGCAACTAACATTGTATTTGTTGGACATGAACAATTCAACTTGGATCCAAAGCTACATGATTCCGTCTTGGATTAGTTGAGGGAGAAACACAAGACATGGAAGAAAAATATGGGGACACGGTACTTTGGGAAAACACGAGAGTCCATTATCCAATGACGTGAATCCGTCTCGCCGAAAGAGCCGATCTCATTGGCACAATGGAAAAAGTTCATTGAAAATGAGATCGGGGAGCGACAATTGGCATCTCGCCAACCGGGGAGGGAAAATCGAGCAAAAAAGACGGACGTGCACTACTCCGACCGGATGTCTTATGCCAAGGTGGAGCATAGGATGAAGGTAAGATTTATTTTTTCTATAACTATAGAAATATATTATTCTGTATTATTTTACTTTGCGGGGCCGATACTAATTTTACTTTATTTTATTTCAAGGGGTAGGGAGTGGCCCTGGGGATAAGACAAATAGGATCGATACTTATGTGGCTCTTCGGACGAAGAAGGGTAAAGACTAGGAGGTGTCCCCAAGCATCGCGACCACGATTGTAAGTAATTCGACAGTTTACTTTTTGTTAATTATGTTATAATTTTTAGTTTACTTATTTTACTAATCATGTGTTTTTTGTCGTTTCAGGCAAAGCTTAAGGAAGTGCATGGGTCACAGTCTGATGCAGACAAGGCATCTTTGTCCACAGATACACTCTCGAAAGGGGAGGACAAGGGGGTGAGCTCGCGGGTGGCCAAATCTTGGATCATCAGATTGGAGATGAGAGACACCGAGTTGGCTCGAACGGTGGATTCACATAATGTGAAGCTGTCCCGTTTGGAGGCGATGGTTCAACATATGTACTCATTCATGAAGCATACATTGGGTGGAGACCGTAAGGGGAAAGGGAAGGAGAAGGCGATGGGGAAGGAGGTGCGGGAGGACGAGGCGCAGGATGACGAGGATGTGGACCTCGTTGCTTCATCACCAACACGTGCGTACTTCGATGATCCACTTCCCTATTTGGCACCCTTCAACAGACCGATGTCGACACTTGGTTGTTCGAGCGTGTTCATATTGGACGTATTTGATGGCCAGTGATGGGGCGGGGGTCAAGGGACCCGAATATCGTTCAGGGTGGAATAGTTCATGGACGTGAGCTTGAAGAGATCGAGTCCAAAGTGCTCATCATGCATGTGATACCCGGGAAGGGGAACTCCCTATTGTGGTTGCGCGAACAATGCGAAACGATGTATATTAGTGGGTGTGTCAATTTTTATATCGTGTGGCCTACTCACCTCCTCACATTTACCCCAGACAAGTAGTGACATTATTTTTAAGTTGGTACATTCGAATTATATTATGGATTATATCGTCATGTATAGTGTTTCTATTTTGAATATATATTTGCATTATCTTTAGTTTATTTGGATATATGATGTTGCTATAACATGTACAAATACACTGTTGGGCAGTGGCAGTGGCAGTGGCCATACTGCCCAGCAGATTTTTTTTAAATTCTGCCCAGAATAGTCAAGGTCAATGATCGTGACAATTTTTAAAAAAAAGGTCAAGGCTTTGTCACGGTTATTAACCGTGACTAAACGTGTAACGGTCATGGCCCGTGACACGACCGTGACACTTGTAACGAACTTGTCACGGTCAATGACCGTGACACATCCGTGACAAAAAAAATTTGTCTTGCCCCGAATTGTTACCGTCATTGACCTTGACAAGTTGAACTTGTCAAGGTCAATGACCGTGACAATTTGGTATATTTGGTGTAGTGGATCTAACTCTATGTTTTTAAACCTAAGTCTAGAAATATGGAAATTATCATCGTATTCTCAAACCGGGAGTCTTGTAGCTGTGTGGTCAGTTCCTACGTGTTAAACTGGTCCCGTGGGAGGTGTTGGTGCCACCCACGGGGCCTTTCAATGGATGTTTCGAGTTTTCCCCCACTAACGCCATGTTTTGCCTAAGTCTAGAAATATGCAAATTATCATCATATTCTCAAACCGGGAGTCCCGTGGCTACGTGATCAGCTCCTACGAGTTACATTGGTCCCGTGGGAGATGTTAGTGCCTCCCACGAGGTCGTTCGGGGGCTGTTTTGGGTTTTCACCCTCTAAAGCCATGTTTTTAAGCCTAAGTCTAAAAATATGCTAATGTTTTTAAGCCTAAATCTAGAAATACTAAAATTATCGTCGTATTCTCAAACCGATAGTCACGTGGGTGAGCAGTCAGTTCCTACGAGATACATTGGTCCCGTGGGAGGTGTTGGTGCCTCCCATGGGGCCGTTCGGGGGCTTTTTTGGTTTTCACCCTCTAACGCCATGTTTTTTAGCCTAAGTCTAGAAATATTTAAATTATCATCATATTCTCAAACCGAGAGTGCCGTGGCTGCGCGGTCAGTTCATACGAGTCACATTGCTCCCGTGGGAGATGTTGGTGCTTCCCACGGGATTGTTCGGGGGTTGTTTTGGGTTTCTACCCTCTAACGCCATATTTTTAAGCCTAAGTCTAGAAATATGTAAA
Organism: Sambucus nigra; assembly: GCA_949130495.1. Lineage (NCBI taxonomy): Eukaryota > Viridiplantae > Streptophyta > Magnoliopsida > Dipsacales > Adoxaceae > Sambucus > Sambucus nigra. The sequence goes on along the minus strand of OX422218.1, from coordinate 117,545,817 downwards.
TTGTCATCGTATTCTCAAACTGGGAGTCCCGCGGATGCATGGTCAGTTCCTACGAGTTACACTGGTCCCGTGGGAGGTGTTGGTGCCACCCACGGGGCCGTTCAGTGGCTGTTTTGGGTTTTCCCCCACAAATGCCATGTTTTGCCTAAGTCTAAAAATATGGAAATTATTTTCGTATTCTCAAACCGGGAGTCCTGCGGCTGTGCGGTCAGTTCCTACGAGTTACATTTGTCCCGTGGGAGGTGTTGGTGCCACCCAAGGGCCAGTTCTGGGGTTGTTTGGGGTTTTCTAGAAGTAACGCCATGTTTTACCTAAGGGTAGAAATATTCAAATTATCATCATATTCTTAAATCGGGAGTCCTGTGGTTATGCGATCCGTTCCTATGAGTTACATTGGTCCCCTATGAGTTGTTAGTGCCTCCTACGAGGCCGTTCGGGGGCTGTTTTGGGATTTCACACTCTAATGCCATGTTTTTAAGCCTAAGCCTAGAAATATGGAAATGTTATTAAGCCTAAGTCTAGAGATATTCAAATTACCGTCGTATTCTAGAACTGGCAGTCCCGTGGCTACGCAGTTAGTTCCTACGAGTTACATTGGTCCCGTGGGAGGTGCTGGTGCCACCCACGGGGCCGTTCGGGGGCTGTTTTGGGTTTTCCCCCACTAACGCCATGTTTTGCCTAAGTCTAGAAATATGAAAATTATCATCGTATTTTCAAACCGGGAAACCCGCGGCTATGCGACCAGTTCCTACGAGTTACATTGGTCCCATGAGAGGTGTTAGTGCCTCCCACGAGGCCGTTCGGGTGGTGTTTTGGGTTTTCACCCTCTAAGGCCATGTTTTTAAGCCTAAGTCTAAAAATATGCTAATCTTTTTAAGCCTAAGTCTAGAAATATTCAAATTACCATCTTATTCTCAAACCGGCAGTCACGTGTATTCACAGTCAGTTCCTACGAGTTACATTGGTCCCGTGGGAGGTGTTGGTGCCTCCCACTGGGCCGTTCAGGGACTGTTTTGATTTTTCACTCTCCAACGCCAAATATTTAAGCCTAAGTCTAAAAATATTCAAATTATCGTCGTATTCTCAAACCGGGAGTCCCGTAGCTGCGCGATCAGTTCCTACGAGTTACATTGGTCCCGTGGGAGGTGTTGGTGCCACCCACGGGGCCGTTCGGGGGCTGTTTCGGGTTTTTTCCCACTAACGCCATGTTTTTAAGCCTATGTCTAAAAATATGCAAATTATCGTCGTATTCTCGTACCGTGAGTCTTGTGGCTGCACGGTCAGTTCCTACGAGTTAGATTGGTCCCGTGAGAGGTGTGGGTGCCTCTTATGGGACCATGGGGTTCTTCGGGGCTGTTTTGGGTTTGCACCCTCTAACGCCATGTTTTTAAGCCAAAGTATAAAAATATGAAAACCATCGTCATATTATCAAACCGGGATTCCGCAGCTACGTGGTCAGTTCCTATGAGTTACATTGGTCCCGTGGGAGGTGGTGGTGCCACCCACGGGGCTGTTCGGGGGCTGTTTTGGGTTTTTTCCCACTAACGCCATGTTTTGCCTCAGTCTAGAAACATGCAAATTATCATTGTATTTTCAAATCGGGAGTCCCGTGGCAGCGCGATCAGTTCTTACGAGTTACATCAGTCCCATGGGAGGTGTTGGTGCCTCCCACGGGGTCGTTCGAGGGCTATTTTGGGTTTTCACCCTCTAATGTCATGTTTTTAATCATAAGTCTAGAAATATACAAATTATCATCGTATTCTCAAACCAGGAGTCCAGTGGCTGGGCGATCAGTTATTACAAGTCACATTGGTCCCGTGGAAGGTGTTAGTGCCTCCCATGGGGCCGTTCGGGGGCTATTCTGGGTTTTCACCCTCTAACGCCATGTTTTTTTGCCTAAGTCAAGAAATATTCAAATTACCTCCATATTCTCAAACTGGGAGTCCCGTGGCTGCACAGTTAGTTCCTACAAGTTACATTAGTCCCGTGGGAGGTGGTGGTGCCTCCCACGGGGCCGTTCGGGGGTTGCTTTGGATTTTCACCCTCTAATGCCATGTTTTTTCGCCTAAGTCTAGAAATATTCAAATTACCGTCGTATTCTGCAACCGGGAGTCCCGTGGCTATGCGATCAGTTCCTATGAGTTACATTGGTCTCGTGGGATGTATTGGTGCGACCCATGGGGCCGTTTAGATGCTATTTCGGGTTTTCTCCCGCTAACGCAATGTTTTCGCTAAGTCTAGAAATATGCAAATTATCATTGTATTCTCAAACCAGGAGTCCATTGTCTGCTCGGTCAGTTCGTACGAGTTACATTGGTCCCGTGAAAGGTGCTAGTGCCTCCCACGAGGTCGTTCGGGGGCTGTTTTGGGTTTTCACCTCTAGTGCCAAGTTTTTCAGTATAAGTTTAGAATTATTCAAATTATCATCGTATTCTCAAACTGGGAGTCCCGTGGCTGCGCAGTATGTTCCTACGAGTCACATTGGTCTCGTGGGAGGTGTTGGTGCCTCCCATGGGTCCATTCGGGGGTAGTTTTGGGTTTTCACCCTCTAACTCCATGTTTTTAAGCCTAAGTCTAGAAATATGCAAATTATAGTTGTATTCTCAAATCGGCAGTCCCGCGGCTGCGTGGTCAGTTCCTACGAGTTACATTGGTCCCGTGGGAGGTGTTGGTGCCACCCACGGGGCCGTTCGGGGGCTGTTTTCAGTTTTCCCCCACTAACGCCATGTTTTGCCTAAGTCCAAAAATATGAAAATTATCATCGTATTCTCAAACCGGGGGTCCCGTGGCTACGTGATCAGTTCCTACGAGTTACATTGGTCCCATCGGAGGTGTTAGTGCCTCTCACGAGGTCGTTCGGGGGCTGTTTTGGGTTTTCACCCTCTAACGCCATGTTTTAAGCCTAAGTCTAAAAATATGCTAATGTTTTTAAGCCTAAGTCTAGAAATATTCAAATTAGCATCTTATTCTCAAACCGGCAGTCACGTGGATGCGCAGTCAGTTCCTACGAGTTACATTGGTCCCATGGGAGGTGTTGGTGCCTGCCACGTGGCCGTTCGGGGGCTGTTTTTGGTTTTCACCCTCTAACGCCCTGTTTTTAAGCCTAAGTCTAGAAATATTCAAATTACCATCGTATTCTCAAATTGGGAGTTCCGTGGCTGCACGATCTCTTCCTACGAGTCACATTGGTGCCGCGGGAGGTGTTGGTGCCTCCTACAGGATCGTTCGGGGGTGCTTTGGGTTTTCACCCGCTAATGCCATATGTTTAAGCCGAAGTCTAGAAATATGTAAATTTCCATCGTATTATCAAACTAGGAGTCCCGTGGCTGGGCGGTCAGTTCTTACAAGTTACATTGGTCCCGTGGGAGGTGTTAGTGCCTCCCATGGGGCCGTTCGGGGGCTATTCTGGGTTTTCACCCTCTAATGTCATGTTTTTCTGCCTAAGTCAAGAAATATTCAAATTACCTCCATATTCTCAAACTGGGAGTCCCGTGGCTGCACAATCAGTTCCGATGAGTTACATTGGTTCCGTGGGAGGTGGGGGTGCCTCCCAAGGGACCGTTCGGGGGTTTTTTTGGATTTTCACTCTCTAATGCCAATTTTTTTCGCCTAAGTATAGAAATATTCGAATTAACGTTGTATTATCCCATCGGGAGTCCCGTGGCTACGCGATTAGTTCGTACGATTTACATTGGTCTCGTGGGATGTATTGGTGCGACCCATGGGGCCGTTCGGGGGCTGTTTCGGGTTTTCTCCCGCTAGCACAATGTTTTGCCTAAGTCTAGATTATGAAAATTATCATTGTATTCTTAAACCAGGAGGTCCCTATCTACTCGGTCATTTCCTACGAGTTACATTGGTCCCGTGGGAGGTGTTGGTGCCTCCCACAAGGTCGTTCGGGGGCTGCTTTGGGGTTTCACCCTCTAACGCCATGTTTTTCAGCCTAAGTCTAAAAATATGCTATTGTTTTTAAGCCTAAGTCTAGAAATATTCAAATAACCATCTTAATCTCAAACCGGTAGTCACGTGGCTATGCAATCAGTTCCTACGAGTTACATTGGTCCCGTGGGAGGTGTTGGTGCCTCCCACGGGGCCGTTTGGGGGTTGTTTTTGGGTTTCACCCTCTAACACCATGTTTTTAAGCCTAAGTCTAGAAATATTCAAATTAACATCGTATTCTCAAACTGAGAGTCCTGTGGCTGCATGATCACTTCCTACGAGTCACATTGGTCCCGCGGGAGGTGTTGGTGCCTCCTACAGGATCGTTCAGGGGCTGTTTTGGGTTTTCATCCTCTAACGTCATATTTTTAAGCCAAAGTCTAGAAATATGTAAATTTTCATCGTATTCTCAAACCGGGAGTCCCGCGGCTACGTGGTCAGTTCCTACGAGTTAAATTGGTCCCGTGGGAGGTCTTGGTGCCACCCACGGGGCCGTTCGATGGTTGTTTTGGGTTTTTCCCCACTAGCGCCATGTTTTGCCTAAGTCTAAAAATATGCAAATTATCATGGTATTCTCATACCGGGAGTCCCGCGACTGCGCGGTCAGTTCCTACGAGTTATATTGGTCCCGTGGGAGGTGTTGGTGCCTCCCACGGGGCCGTTCGGGGGCTATTTTGGGTTTTCACCCTCTAAAACCATGATTTTAAGCCTAAGTCTAGCAATATTCAAATTACCATCGAATGCTCAGACCAGGAGTCTCGTGGCTGCGCAGTCAGTTCCTACGAGTTACATTGGTCCCGTGGGAGGTGTTGGTGCCTCCCACGGGCCCGTTCGAGGGGCTGTTTTGGGTTTTCACCCTCTAACGCCATGTTTCTAAGCCTAAGTCTAGAAATATTCAAATTACCATCATATTTTCAAATTGGGAGTCTCGTGGCTTCACGATCATTTCCTACGAGTCACATTGGTCCCGCGGGAGGTGTTGGTGCCTCCTACAGGATCGTTCGGGGGCTGTTTTCGGTTTTCACCCTGTAATGCCATATTTTTAAGCCTAAGTCTAGAAATATATAAATTGTCTTCATATTCTCAAACCGGGAGTCCCACGGCTGCATGGTCAGTTCCAACGAGTTACGTTGGTCCCGTGGGAGGTGTTGGTGCCACCCAAGGGGCCGTTCAGTGGCTGTTTCGAGTTTTCCCCCACTAATGCCATGTTTTGTCTAAGTCTTGAAATATGAAAATTATTGTTGTGTTCTCAAACCGGGAGTCCCGCGGCTGCGCGACCAGTTCCTACGAGTTATATTGGTCCCGTGGGAGGTGTTGGTGCCTCCCACCGGGCCGTTTGTGGGGCTGTTTTGATTTTTCACTCTCCAATACCAAATTTTTAAGCCTAAGTCTAGAAATATTCAAATTACCATCGTATTCTCAAACCGGGAGACCCATAGCTGCGCGGTCAGTTCCAACGAGTTACATTGGTCCTGTGGGAGGTGTTGGTGCCACCCACGGGGCCGTTCGGGGGTTGTTTCGGATTTTTCCCAACTAACGCCATGTTTTTAAGCCTATGTCTAGAAATATGCAAATTATCGTTGTATTCTCGTACCGTCAGTCTTGTGGCTGTGCGATCAGTTCCTACGAGTTACATTGGTCCCGTGGGAGGTGTTGGTGTCTCCTACAGGACCACAGGGTTTTTCGGGGGCGGTTTTGGGTTTTCACCTCTAACGCCATATTTTTAAGCCAAAGTCTAAAAATATGCAAATTATCGTCGTATTCTCAAATCGGGATTCCGCAGCTACGTGGTCAGTTCCTACGAGTTACATTGGTCCCGTGGGAGGTGGTGGTGCCACCCACGGGGCCATTCGAGGGCTATTTTGGGTTTTCCCCCTAACGCCATGTTTTGTCTCAGTCTAGAAACATGAAAATTATCACCGTATTTTCAAACCGGGAGTCCCGTGGCTGCGCGGTCAGTTCTTACGAGTTACATCGATCCCATGGGAGGTGTTGGTGCCTCCCAAGGGGCCGTTCGAGGGCTATTTTGGGTTTTCACCCTCTAACGTCATGTTTTTAATCCTAAGTCTAGAAATATACAAATTATCATCGTATTCTCAAACCAGTAGTCCTGTGGCTGGGCGGTCAGTTCTTATAAGTTACATTGGTCCCGTGGGAGGTGCTAGTGCCTCCTATGGGGCCGTTCGGGGGCTATTCTGGGTTTTCACCCTCTAACGCCATGTTTTTCTGCCTAAGTCAAGAAATATTCAAATTACCTCCATATTCTGAAACTGGGAGTCCCGTGGCTGCACAGTCAGTTCCGACGAGTTACATTGGCTCCGTGGGAGGTGGTGGTGCCTTCCATGGGGCCGTTCGGGGGTTGTTTTGGATTTTCACCCTCTAATGCCAAGTTTTTTCGCCTAAGTGTAGAAATATTCAACTTACCGTCGTATTACCCAATCGGGAGTCCCGTGGCTACGCGATCAGTTCCTAAGAGTTACATTGGTCTCGTGGGATGTATTGGTGGGACCCATGAGGCCGTTCGGGGGTTGTTTCGGGTTTTCTCCTGCTAGCGCAATGTTTTGCCTGAGTCTAGAAATATGCAAATTATCATTGTATTCTCAAACCAGGAGTCCCCTGTCTGCTCGTTTAGTTCTTACGAGTTACATTGGTCCCGTGGGAGGTGTTGGTGCCTCCAACGAGGTCGTTCGGGGGCTGTTTTGGGTTTTCACCTCCAATGCCATGTTTTTCAGCCTAAGTTTAGAATTATTCGAATTATCATCGTATTCTCAAACTGGGAGTCCCGTGGCTACGCAGTATGTTCCTACGAGTCACATTGGTCTCGTGGGAGGTGTTGGTGCCTCCCACGGGGCCATTCGGGGGCAGTTTTGGGTTTTCACCCTCTAACGCTATGTTTTTAAGCCTAAGTCTAGAAATATGCACATTATAGTCGTATTCCCAAATCGGGAGTCCCACGGCTGCGTGGTCAGTTCCTACGAATTACATTGGTCCCGTGGGAGGTGTTGGTGCCACCCACGGGGCCGTTCGAGGGCTGTTTCGAGTTTTCCCCCACTAACACCAAGTTTTGCCTAAGTCTAGAAATATGAAAATTATCATCGTATTCTCAAACCGGGGGTCCCGTGGCTACGTGATCAGTTCCTGCGAGTTACATTGGTCCCATCGTAGGTGTTAGTGCCTCCCACAAGGTCGTTCGGGGGCTGTTTTGGGTTTTCACCCTCTAACACCATGTTTTAAGACTAAGTCTAAAAATATGCTAATGTTTTTAATCCTAAGTCTAGAAATATTCATACTACCATCTTATTCTCAAACCGGCAGTCACATGGATGCGCAGTCAGTTCCTACGAGTTACATTGGTCCCGTGGGAGGTGATGGTGCCACCCACGGGGCCGTTCAGTGGCTGTTTCGAGTTTTCCCCCACTAATGCCATGTTTTGCCTAAGTCTTGAAATATGAAAATTATTGTTGTATTCTCAAACCGGGAGTCCCGCAGCTCCGCAGTCAGTTTCTAAGACTTGCATTGGTCCCATGGGAGGTGTTGGTGCCTCCCACCGCGGCGTTCGGGGGCTATTTTGATTTTTCACTCTCCAACACCAAATTTTTAAGCCTAAGTCTAAAAATATTCAAATTACCGTCGTATTATCAAATCGGGAGACCCGTAACTGCGCGGTCAGTTCCTACGAGTTACATTGGTCCCGTGGGAGGTGTTGGTGCCACCCACGGGGCCGTTCGGGGGCTGTTTCGGGTTTTTCCCCACTAATGCCATGTTTTTAAGCCTATGTCTAGAAATATGCAAATTATCATCGTATTCTCGTACCGTGAGTCTTGTGGATGCGCCGTCAGTTCCTACGAGTTACATTGGTCCCGTGGGAGGTGTTGGTGCCTCCTACGGAACCAAAGAGTTTTTCGGGGGCTGTTTTGGGTTTTCACCCTCTAACGCAGTTACGTGGTCAGTTCCTACGAGTTACATTGGTCCCGTGGGAGGTGGTGGTGCCACCCACGGGGCCGTTCGGGGGCTATTTTGGGTTTTCCCCCACTAACGCCCTGTTTTGCCTCAGTCTAAAAACATGTAAATTATCATCGTATTTTCAAACCGGGAGTCCCGTGGGTGCGCGGTCAGTTCTTAGGAGTTACATCGATACCATGGGAGGTGTTGGTGCCTCCCACGGGGCCGTTCGAGGGCTATTTTGGGTTTTCACCCTCTGACGTCATGTTTTTAATCCTAAGTCTAGAAATATACAAATTATCATCGTATTCTCAAACCAAGAGTCCCATGACTGGGCGGTCAGTTCTAACAAGTTACATTGGTCCCGTGGGAGTTATTAGTGACTCCCATGGGGCCGTTCGGGGGCTATTATGGGTTTTCACCCTCTAACCCCATGTTTTTCTGCCTAAGTCAAGAAATATTCAAATTACCTCCATATTCTCAAACTGGGAGTCCCGTGGTTGCGCGGTCAATTCCTACAAGTTACATTGGTCCCGTGGGAGGTGTTGGTGCCACCCACGGGGCCGTTCGGGGGCTGTTTCGGGTTTTTCCCCACTAACGCCATGTTTTTAAGCCTATGTCTATAAATATGCAAATTATCGCTGTATTCTCATACCGTGACTCTTGTGGCTACGCGGTCAGTTCCTACAAGTTACATTGGTCCCATGGGAGGTATTGGTGCCTCCTACGGGACCGCGGGGTCTTTCGGGGGCTGTTTTGGGTTATCACCCTCTAACGCCATGTTTTTAAGCCAAAGTCTAAAAATATGCAAATTATCGTCGTATTCTCAAACCGGGATTCTGAAGCTACTTGGTCAGTTCCTACGAGTTACATTGGTCCCGTGGGAGGTGGTGGTGCCACCCACGGGGCCGTTCAGTGGTTGTTTCGAGTTTTCCCCCACTAACGGCCTGTTTTGCCTCAGTCTAGATACATGCAAATTATCATCGTATTTTCAAACCGGGAGTCCCGTGGCTGCGCGGTCAGTTCTTACGAGTTACATCGATCCCATGGGAGGTGTTGGTGCCTCCCACGGGGCCGTTCGAGGGCTATTTTGGGTTTTCACCCTCTAACGTCATGTTTTTAATCCTAAGTCTAGAAATATATAAATTATCATCATATTCTCAAACCAAGAGTCCCATGGCTGGGCGGTTAGTTCTTACAAGTTACATTGGTCCCGTGGGAGGTGTTAGTGACTCCCATGGGGCCGTTCGGGTGCTATTCTGGGTTTTCACCCTCTAACGCCATGTTTTTCTGCCTAAGTCAAGAAATATTCAAATTACCTCCATATTCTCAAACGAGGTCGTTCGGGGGTTGTTTTGGGTTTTCACCTCTAATGCCATGTTTTTCAGCCTAAGTTTAGAATTATTCGAATTATCATCTTATTCTCAAATTGGGAGTCCCGTGGCTGCGCAGTACGTTCCTACGAGTCACATTGGTCTCGTGGGAGGTGTTGGTGCCTCCCATGGGGCCATTCGGGGGAAGTTTTGGGTTTTCACCCTCTAACGCCATGTTTTTAATCCTAAGTTTAGAAATATGCAAATTATAGTCGTATTCTCAAATCGGGAGTCCCGCGGCTGGGTGGTCAGTTCCTACGAGTTACATTGGTCCCGTGGGAGGTGTTGGTGCCACCCACGGGGCCGTTCGGGGGCTGTTTCGAGTTTTCCTCCACTAACGCCATGTTTTGCCTAAGTCTAGAAATATGAAAATTATCATCGTATTCTCAAACCGGGGGTCCCGTGGCTACGCGATCAGTTCCTACGAGTTATATTGGTCCCATCAGATGTGTTAGTGCCTCCCATGAGGTCGTTCGGGGGCTGTTTTGGGTTTTCACCCTCTAACGCCATGTTTTAAGCCTAAGTCTAAAAATATGCTAATGTTTTTACTCCTAAGTCTATAAATATTCATATTACCATCTTATTATGAAACCGGTAGTCACATGGATGCGCAGTCAGTTCCTAAGAGTTACATTGGTCCCGTGGGAGTTGTTGGTGCCACCCACGGGGCCGTTCAGTGGCTATTTCGAGTTTTCCCCCACTAATGACATGTTTTGCCTAAGTCTTGAAATATCAAAATTGTTGTTGTATTTTCAAACCGGGAGTCCCGCGGATGCGCGGTCAGTTCCTACGAGTTACATTGGTCCCGTGGGATGTGTTGGTGCCTCCCACCGGGCCGTTCGGGGGCTATTTTGATTTTTCACTCTCCAACACCAAATTTTTAAGCCTAAGTCTAGAAATATTCAAATTACCGTCGTATTCTCGTACCGTGAGTCTTGGGGCTGCGCGATCAGTTCCAACGAGTTACATTGGTCCTGTGGGAGGTGCTGGTGCCTCCTATGGGATCACGGGGTTGTTCGGGGGCTGTTTTGGGTTATCACCCTCTAATGCCATGTTTTTAAGCCAAAGTCTAAAAATATGCAAATTATCGTCGTATTCTCAAACCGGGATTCCGCAGCTACGTGGACAGTTCCTACGAGTTACATTGGTCCCGTGGGAGGTGGTGGTGCCACCCACGGGGCCGTTCGGGGGCTATTTTGGGTTTTCCCCCACTAACGCCCTGTTTTGACTCTGTCTAGAAACATGCAAATTATCATCGTATTTTCAAACCGGGAGTCCCGTGGCTGCGCGGTTAGTTGTTATGAGTTACATCGATCCCATGGGAGGTGTTGGTGCCTCCCACGGGGCCGTTCGAGGGCTATTTTGGGTTTTCACCCTCTAACGTCATGTTTTTAATCCTAAGTCTAGAAATATACAAATTATCATCATATTATCAAACCAGGAGTCCCGTGGCTGGGCGATCAGTTCTTCTAAGTTAAATTTGTCCTGTGGGAGTTGTTAGTGCCTCCCATGGGGCCGTTCGGGGGCTATTTTATGTTTTCACCCTCTAACGCCATCTTTTTCTGCCTAAGTCAAGAAATATTGAAATTACCTCCATATTCTCAAACTAGGAGTCCCGTGGCTGCACAGTCACTTCCTACGAGTTACATTGGTTCCGTGGGAGGTGGTGGTGCCTCCCATAGGGCCGTTCGGGGGTTGTTTTGGATTTTCACCCTCTAATGCCATGTTTTTTTGCCTAAGTATATAAATATTCAAATTACCATCGTATTATCCAATCGGGAGTCCCGTGGCTACGCGATCAGTTCCTACGAGTTACATTGGTCTCGTGGGAGGTATTGTTGCGACCCATGGGGCTGTTTGGGGGCTGTTTCGGGTTTTCTCCCGCTAACACAATGTTTTGCCTAAGTCTAGAAATATGCAAATTATCATTGTATTCTCAAACCAGGAGTCCCCTGTGTGCTCGATCAGTTCGTAAGAGTTACATTGGTCCCGTGGGAGGTGTTGGTGCCTCCAACGAGGTCGTTCGGGGGCTATTTTGGGTTTTCACCTCTAATGCCATGTTTTTCAGCCTAAGTTTAGAATTATTCGAATTATCATTGTATTCTCAAATTCGGAGTCCCGTGGCTGCGCAGTATGTTCCTACGAGTCACATTGGTTTCGTGGGAGGTGTTGGTGCCTCCCACGGGGCCATTCGGGGGCAGTTTTGGGTTTTCACCCTCTAACGTCATGTTTTTAAGTCTAAGTCTAAAAATATGCAAATTATAGTCGTATTCTCAAATCGTGAGTCCCGCGGCTGCGTGGTCAGTTCCTACGAGTTACATTGGTCCCGTGGGAGGTGTTGGTGCCACCCACAGGGCCGTTCGGGGGCTGTTTCGAGTTTTCCCCCACTAACGCCATGTTTTGCCTAAGTCTAAAAATATGAAAATTATCATCATATTCTCAAACCGGGGATCCCGTGGCTACGCGATCAGTTCCTACGAGTTACATTGGTCCCATCGGAGGTGTTAGTGCCTCTCACGAGGTCGTTCGGGGGCTGTTTTGGGTTTTCACCCTCTAACGCCATGTTTTAAGCCTAGGTCTAAAAATATGCTAATGTTTTTAATCCTAAGTCTAGAAATATTCATATTACCATCTTATTCTCAAACCGGCAGTCACGTGGATGCGCAGTCAGTTCCTACGAGTTACATTGGTCCCGTGGGAGGTGTTGATACATACCACCGGGCTGTTCGGGGGCTATTTTGATTTTTCACTCTCCAACACCAAATTTTTAAGCCTAAGTCTAGAAATATTCAAATTACCATCTTATTATCAAACCGGGAGTCCCGTAGCTGCGCGATCAGTTCCTACGAGTTACATTGGTCCCGTGGGAGGTGTTGGTGCCACCCACAGGGCCGTTCGGGGCCTGTTTCGGGTTTTTCCCACTAACGCCATGTTTTTAACCCTATGTCTAGAAATATGCAAATTATCGTCGTATTCTCGCACCATGAGTCTTGTGCCTCTGCGGTCAATTCCTATGAGTTACATTGGTGCCTCCTACGGGACCACGGAGTTGTTCGGGGGCTGTTTTGGGTTTTCACCCTCTAACGCCACGTTTTTAAGACAAAGTCTAAAAATATGCAAATTATCGTCGTATTCTCAAACTGGGATGCCGCAGCTACGTGGTCAGTTCCTACGAGTTACATTGGTCCCGTAGGAGGTGGTGGTGCCACCCATGGGGCCGTTCGGGGGCTATTTTGGGTTTTTCCCCACTAACGCCCTATTTTGCCACAGTCTAGAAACATGCAAATTATCATCGTATTTTCAAGCCAGGAGTCCCGTGGGTGCGCGGTCATTTCTTACGAGTTACATCGATCCCATGGGAGGTGTTGGTGCCTCCCACGGGGCCGTTCGAGGGCTATTTTGGGTTTTCACCCCCTAACGTCATGTTTTTAATCCTAAGTCAAGAAATATAAAAATTATCATCGTATTCTCAAAGCAGGAGTCATGTGGTTGGGCGGTCAGTTCTTACAAGTTACATTGGTCCCGTGGGAGGTGTTAGTGACTGCCATGGGGCCGTTCGGGGGCTATTCTGGGTTTTCACCCTCTAACGCCATGTTTTTCTGCCTAAGTCAAGAAATATTCGAATTACCTCCCTATTCTCAAACTGGGAGTCCCGTGGTTGCACTGTCAATTCCTACGAGTTACGTTGGTCCCGTGGGAGGTGGTGGTGCCTCCCATGGGGCCGTTCGGGGGTTGTTTTGGATTTTCACCCTCTAATGCCATGTTTTTTCGCCTAAGTATAGAAATATTCAAATTACCGTCGTATTCTCCAACCGGGAGTTCTGTGGCTACGCGATCAGTTCCTACGAGTTACATTGGTCTCGTGGGATGTATTGGTGCGACCCATGGGGCCGTTCGGGGGCTGTTTCGGGTTTTCTCCCGCTAACGCAATGTTTTTTCTAAGTCTAAAAATATGCAAATTATCGTTGTATTCTCAAACCAGGAGTCCCCTGTCTGCTCATTCAGTTCGTACAAGTTACATTGGTCCCGTGGGAGGTGCTGGTGCCTCCAACGAGGTCGTTCAGGGGCTGTTTTGGGTTTTCACCTCTAATGCCATGTTTTTCAACCTATGTTTAGAATTATTCGAATTATCATCGTATCCTCAAACTGGGAGTCCCGTGGCTGCGCAGTATGTTCCTATGAGTCACATTGGTCTCGTGGGAGGTGTTGGTGCCTCCCACGGGGCCATTCGGGGGCAGCTTTGGATTTTCACCCTCTAACGCCATGTTTTTAAGCCTAAGTCTAGAAATATGTAAATTATAGTCGTATTCCAAAATCGGGAGTCCCGCGACTGAGTGGTCAGTTCCTACGAGTTACATTGGTCCCGTGGGAGGTGTTGGTGCCACCCACGGGGCCGTTCGGGGGCTATTTCCAGTTTTCCCCCACTAACGCCATGTTTTGCCTAAGTCTATAAATTTGAAAATTATCATTGTATTCTCAAACCAGGAGTCCCGTGGCTACACGATCAGTTCCTACGAGTACATTTGTCCCATGGGAGGTGTTAGTACCTCCCACGAGGTCGTTCGGGGGCTGTTTTGGGTTTTCACCATCTAACGCCATGTTTTAAGCCTAAGTCTAAAAATATGCTAATGTTTTTAAGCCTAAGTCTAGAACTATTCAAATGACCATCTTATTCTCAAAGCGGCAGCCACGTGGATGCGCAGTCAGTTCCTATGAGTTACATTGGTACCGTGGGAGGTGTTAGTGCCTCCCACGGGGCCGTTCGGGGGCTGTTTTGGGTTTTCATCCTCTAATGCCATGTTTTTTAGCCTAAGTCTGGAAATATTCAAATTACCATCGTATTCTCAAACTTGGAGTCCCCTGGCTGCACGATCTCTTCCTACGAGTCACATTGGTTCCGCGGGAGGTGTTGGTGCCTCCTACAGGATCGTTCGGGGGCTGCTTTGGGTTTTCACCCTCTAATGCCATATGTTTAAGCCTAAGTCTAGAAATCTTTAAATTGCCATCGTATTATCAAACCACGAGTCCCGCGACTGCGTGGTTAGTTTCTACGAGTTACATCGGTCCCGTGGGAGGTATTGGTGCGACCCATGGGGCCGTTCAGGGGCTGTTTTGGTTTTTCTCCCACTAACGCCATGTTTTGCCTAAGTCTAGAAATATGCAAATTATCATCGTATTCAAAACATGGAGTCCCGTGGCTACGCACTCAGTTCCTACGAGTTACATTAGTCCCATGGGAGGTGTTGCTGCCTTCCACGGGGCCGTTCAGGGGTTGTTTTGGGTTTTCACCTCTAATGCCATGTTTTTCTGCCTAAGTTTAGAATTATTCAAATTATCATCGTATTCTCAAACTGGGAGTCCCGTGGCTGCACAGTATGTTCCTACGAGTCACATTGGTCTCGTGGGAGGTGTTGGTGCCTCCCACGGGGCCATTCGGGGGCAGTTTTGGGTTTTCACTCTCTAACGCCATGTTTTTAAGCCTAAGTCTAGAAATAGGCAAATTATAGTCATATTCTCAAATCGGGAGTCCCACGGCTGCGTGGTCAGTTCCTACGAGTTACATTGGTCACGTGGGAGGTGTTGGTGCCACCCACGGGGCCGTTCGGGGGATGTTTTGGGTTTTCACCTTTTAATGCCATGTTTTTCAGCCTAAGTCTAAAAATATGTTAATGTTTTTAAGCCTAAGTCTAGAAATATTCAAATAACCATCTTAATCTCAAACCGGCAGTCACGTGGCTGCGCAGTCAGTTCCTACGAGTTGCATTGGTTCTGTGGGAGGTGTTGGTGCCTCCCACGGGGCCATTCGGGGGATGATTTTGGTTTTCACCCTCTAACGCCATGTTTTTAAGCCTGAGTCTAGAAATATTCAAATTACCATAGTATTCTAAAACCGGGAGTCCTGTGGTTGCATGATCACTTCCTACGAGTCACATTGGTCCCGCGGGAGGTGTTGGTGCCTCCTACAGGATTGTCCGGGGGCTGTTTTGGGGTTTCATACTCTAACGCCATATTTTTAAGCCTAAGTCTAGAAATATGTAAATTTTCATCGTATTCTCAAACCGAGAGTCCCGCAGCTGCGTGGTCAGTTCCTACGAGTTACATTGGTCCTGTGGGAGGTCTTGGTGCCACCCACGGGGCCGTTGGTGGTTGTTTTGGGTTTTCCCCCACTAACGCCATGTTTTGCCTAAGTCTAAAAATATACAAATTATCATCCTATTCTAAAACCGGGAGTCCCGCGACTGCGGGGTCAGTTCCTACGAGTTACATTGGTTCCGTGGGAGGTGTTGGTGCCTCCCACGGGGCCGTTCGGGGGTTGTTTTGTTTTTTCACCCTCTAAAACAATGATTTTAAGCCAAAGTCTAGGAATATTCAAATTACCATCGAATTCTCAAATCGGGAGTCTCGTGGCTGCGCAGTCAGTTTCTACAAGTTACATTGGTCACGTGGGAGGTGTCGGTGCCACCCACGGGGCCGTTCGGGGGCTGTTTTGGGTTTTCACCCTCTAACGCCATGTTTCTAAACCTAAGTCTAGAAATATTCAAATTACCATTGTATTTTCAAATTGGGAGTCTCGTGGCTTCACGATCACTTCCTACGAGTCACATTGGTCCCGCGGGAGGTGTTGGTGCCTCCTACAGGATCATTTGGGGGTTGTTTTCGGTTTTCACCCTCTAATGCTTATTTTTAAGCCTTAGTCTAGAAATATGTAAATTGTCATCATATTGTCAAACCGGGAGTCCCGCAGCTGGGTGGTCACTTTCTATGACTTACATTGGTCCCGTGGGAGGTGTTGGTGCCACCCACGGGGCCGTTTAGTGGCTGTTTCGAGTTTTCCCCCACTAATGCCATGTTTTGCCTAAGTCTTAAAATATGAAAATTATTGTTGTATTCTTAAACTGGGAGTCCCGCGGGTGCACGGTCAGTTCCTATGAGTTACATTGGTCCCATGGGAGGTGTTGGTGCCTCCCACCGGGCCGTTCGGGGGCTGTTTTGATTTTTCCCTCTCCAACACCAACTTTTTAAGCCTAAGTCTAGAAAAAATTCAAATTACGGTCGTATTCTCAAACCGGGAGTCCCATAGCTGCACGGTTAGTTCCTACGAGTTACATTGGTCCCATGGGAGGTGTTGGGGCCACCCACGGGGCCGTTAGGGGGTTGTTCCGGGTTTTTCCCCACTAACGCCATGTTTTTAAGCCTATGTCTAGAAATATGTCAATTATCATCGTATTCTCATACTGTGAGTCTTGTGGCTGCGCGATCAGTTCCTACGAGTTACATTGGTCCCGTGGGAGGTGTTGGTTCCTCCTACGGGACCACGGGGTTGTTCGGGGACTGTTTGGGGTGTTCACCCTATAACGCCATGTTTTTAAGCCAAAGTCTAAAAATATGCAAATTATCGTCGTATTCTTAAACCGGGATTTTGCAGCTACACGATCAGTTCCTACGAGTTACATTGGTCCCGTGGGAGATGGTGGTGCCACCCACGGGGCCGTTCGGGGGCTGTTTGGGTTTTCCCCCACTAACGCCATGTTTTGCCTCAGTCTAGAAACATGCAAATTATCATCGTATTTTCAAACCGGGAGTCCCGTGGCTGCGCAGTCAGTTCTTACGAGTTACATCGGTCCCATGGGAGGTGTTGGTGACTCCCACGGGGCTGTTCGAGGGCTATTTTGGGTTTTCACCCTCTAACGTCATGTTTTTAATCCTAAGTCTAGAAATATACAAATTATCATCGTATTCTCAAACCAGGAGTCCCGTGGCTGGGCGATCAGTTCTTACAAGTCACATTGGTCCCGTGGGAGGTGTTGGTGCGACCCATGGGGCCGTTCGGGGGCTGTTTTGGGTTTTCTCCCACAAACGCCATGTTTTGCCTAAGTCTATAAATATGCAAATTATCGTCGTATTCTAAACTGGGAGTCCCGTGGCTACGCAGTCAGTTCCTACGAGTTACATTGGTCCCATGGGAGGTGTTGGTGCCGCCCACGGGGCCGTTCGGGTGTTGTTTTGGATTTTCACCCTCTAATGTCATGTTTTTTAGCCTAAGTCTAGAAATATTCAAATTACCATCGTATTCTCCAACCCGGAGTCCCGTGGCTACGCGATCAGTTCCTACGAGTTACATTGGTCTCGTGGGATGTATTGGTGCGACCCATGGGGCCGTTCGTGGGCTGTTTTGGGTTTTCTCTCGCTAACACAATGTTTTGACTAAGTCTAGAAATATGCAAAATTATCATTGTATTCTCAAACCAGGAGTCCCATGTCTGCTCATTCAGTTCGTACGAGTTACATTGGTCCCGTGGGAGGTGTTGGTGCCTCCCACGAGGTCGTTCGGGGGCTATTTTGAGTTTTCACCTCTAATGCCATGTTTTTCAGCCTAAGTTAAGAATTATTAAAATTATCATCGTATTCTCAAACTGGGAGTCCTGTGGCTGCGCAGTACGTTCCTACGAGTCACATTGGTCTCATAGGAGGTGTTGGTGCCTCCCACGGGGCCATTCGGGGGCAGTTTTGGGTTTTCACCCTCTAACGCCATGTTTTTATGCCTAAGTCTAGAAATATGCAAATTATAGTCGTATTCTCAAATCGGGAGTCCCGCGACTGCATGGTCAGTTCCTACGAGTTACATCGGTCCCGTGGGAGGTATTGGTGCGACCTATGGGGCCGTTCGGGGGTTGTTTTGGGTTTTCTCCCACTAACGCCATGTTTTGCCTAAGTCTATAAATATGCAAATTATCATCGTATTCTAAACTGGGAGTCCCGTGGCTACGCAGTCAGTTCCTACGAGTTACATTGGTCCCATGGGAGGTGTTGGTGCCGCCCACGGGGCCGTTCGGGGGCTGTTTTGGGTTTTCACCCTGTAAAACCATGATTTTAAGCCTAAGTCTAGAAATATTCAAATTACCATCGTATTCTCCAACCGGGAGTCCCGTGGCTACGCGATCAGTTCCTACGAGTTACATTGGTCTCGTGGGATGTATTGGTGCGACCCATGGGGCCGTTCCGGGGCTGTTTCGAGTTTTCTCCCGCTAACGCAATGTTTTGACTAAGTCTAGAAATATGCAAAATTATTATTGTATTCTCAAACCAGGAGTCCCCTGTCTGCTCGTTCAGTTCGTATGAGTTACATTGATCCCTTGGGAGGTGTTGCTGCCTCCCACAAGGTCGTTCGGGGGCTATTTTGAGTTTTCACCTCTAATGCCATGTTTTTCTGCCTAAGTTTAGAATTATTAAAATTATCATCGTATTCTGAAACTGGGAGTCCCGTGGCTCTCCAGTACGTTCCTACGAGTCACATTGGTCTCGTGGGAGGTGTTGGTGCCTCCCACTGGGCCATTCGGGGGCAGTTTTGGGTTTTCACCCTCTAACGCCATGTTTTTATACCTAAGTCTAGAAATAAGCAAATTATAGTCGTATTCTCAAATCGTGAGTCCCGCGACTGCGTGGTCAGTTCCTACAAGTTACATTGGTCCCGTGGGAGGCATTTGTGCCACCCACGAAGCCATCCGGGGGCTGTTTCGGGGTTTTCCCCACTAACGCCATGTTTTGCTTAAGTCTAGAAATATGAAAATTATTATCGTATTCTCAAACCGGGAGTCCCGTGGCTACACAATCAGTTCCTACGAGTTACATTGGTCCCATGGGAGGTGTTAGTGCCTCCCACGAGGTCGTTCAGGGGCTGTTTTGGGTTTTCACCCTCTAACGCCATGTTTTAAGCCTAAGTCTAAAAATATGCTATTGTTCTTAAGCGTAAGTCTAGAAATATTAAAATTACCATCTTATTCTCAAACCGGCAGTCACGTGGATCCGCAGTCAGTTCCTACGAGTTACATTTGTCCCGTGGGAGGTGTTGGAGCCTCCCACGGGGCCGTTCGGGGGCTGTTTTGGGTTTTCACCCTCTAACGCCCTGTTTTTAAGCCTAAGTCTAGAAATATTCAAATTACCATCATATTCTCAAATCGGGAGTCCCGTGGCTGCATGATCTCTTCCTACGAGTCACATTGGTTCTGCGGGAGGTGTTGGTGCCTCCTACAGGACCGTTCGGGGGTTGCTTTGGGTTTTTACCCTCTAATGCCATATGTTTAAGCCTAAGTTTAGAGATATGTAAATTTCCATCGTATTATCAAACCAGGAGTCCTGTGGCTGCGTGGTTAGTTCCTACGACTTACATTGGTCCCGTAGGACGTATTGGTGCCTTCTAGGGGGCCGGTTGGGGGCTGTTTTGGGTTTTCTCCCGCTAATGCCATGTTTTGCCTAAGTCTATAAATATGCAAATTATCGTCGTATTCTAAACTGGGAGTCCCGTGGCTACGTATTCAGTTCCTACGAGTTACATTGGTCCCATGGGAGGTGTTGGTGCCTCCCACGGGGCCGTTCGGGGGTTGTTTTGGATTTTCACCCTCTAATGTCATGTTTTTTAGCCTAAGTCTACAAATATTCAAATTATTGTCGTATTCTCCAACCGGGAGTCCCGTGGCTACACGATCAGTTCCTACGAGTTACATTGGTCTCGTGGGAGGTATTGGTGCCACCCATGGGGCCGTTCGGGGGCTGTTTCGGGTTTTCTGCCACTAACGGCATGTTTTGCCTAAGTTCAGATATATGCAACTTATCATTGTATTCTCAAACCAAGAGGCCCCTATCTGCTCGGTCATTTTCTACGACTTACATTGGTCCCGTGGGAGGTGTTGGTGCCTCCCACGAGGTCGTTCAGGGGCTGTTTTGGGTTTTCACCCTCTAACGCCATGTTTTTAAACCTAAATCTAGAAATATTTAAATTACCATCGTATTCTCGAACCGGGAGTCCTATGGCTGTGCAATATGTTCCTACGAGTCACAATGGTCTCGTGGGAGGTGTTGGTGCCTCCCACGGGGACGTTCGGGGCTATTTTTTATTTTCACCTTCTAACACCATGTATTTAGGCCTAAGTCTAGAAATATGAAAATTATCGTCGTATTCTCAAACTGGGAGTCACGCAGCTGCGTGGTCAGTTCCTACGAGTTACATTGGTCCCGTACGAGGTGTTGGTACCACCCACGGGGCCGTTCGGGGGCTGTTTCGAGTTTCCCCCCACTAATGCCATGTTTTACCTAAGTCTAGAAATATGAAAATTATCATCATATTCTCAACCGGGAGACCTGTGGCTACGCGATCAGTTCCTATGAGTTACGTTGGCCCCGTGGGAGGTTTTAGTGTCTCCCAGGAGGCCCTTCGGGGGCTCTTTTGGGTTTTCACCCTCTAATGCCACATTTTTAATCCTAAGTCTAAAAATATGCTAATATTTTTAAGCCTAAGTCTAGAAATAGTCAAATTACCGTCGGATTCTCAAACCGGAAGTCACGTGGTTGCGCAGTCAGTTCCTACGAGTTACATTGGTACCGTGGGAGGTGTTGGAGCCTCCCACGGGTCCGTTCGGGGCTATTTTGGGTTTTCACCCTCTAACGCGACATTTTTAAGCCTAAGTTTAGAAATATTCAAATTACCATCGTATTATAAAATCGGGAGTCCCGTGGCTGCACGATCAGTTCTTACGAGTCACATTGGTCCCGTGGGAGGTGTTGGTGCCTCCCACGGGATCGTTCAGGGGCTGTTTTGGGTTTTCACCCTCTAACGCCATATTTTTAAGCCTAAGTCTAGAAATATGTGAATTGTCATCGTATTCTCAAAACGGGAGTCCCCCGGATGCGTGGTCTATTCCTACGAGTTACAATGGTCCCGTGGGAGGTGTTAGTGCCACCCTCGGGGCCATTCGGGGGGCTGTTTTGGGTTTTCCCCCGCTAATGCCATGTTTTACCTAAGTCTAGAAATATGTAAATGATCATCTTATTCTAAATCTGGGGGTCCCGTGGTAGCGCGGTCACTTCCAATGAGTTGCATTCATCTCGTGGGAGGTGTTGGTGCCTCCCACGGGGCAGTTTTGGGTTTTCACACTCTAACGCCATGTTTTTAAGCCTAAGTCTAGACATATTCAAATTATCATCGTATTCTCAAATCGGGAGTCTCGTGGCTGCGCGGTCAGTTCCTACGAGTTACATTGGTCCCGTGGGAGGTGTTGGTGCCTCCCACGGGGCCGTTCAGGGATTGTTTTGGGTTTTCACCCTCTAACGCCCTGTTTTTAAGCCTAAGTCTAGAAATATTCAAATTACCATCGTATTCTCAAACCGGTAGTCCTGTGGCGGCATGATCACTTCCTACGAGTCACATTGGTCCCGCAGGAGGTGTTGGTGCCTCCTACAGGATCGTTCGGGGGTTGTTTTGGGTTTTCATCCTCTAACGCTATATTTTTAAGCCTAAGTCAAGAAATATGTAAATTTTAATCGTATTCTCAAACCGGGAGTCCCGCGGTTGCGTGGTCAGTTCCTAGGAGTTACATTGGTCCCGTGGGAGGTCTTGGTGCCACCCACGGGGCAGTTCGGGGGTTGTTTTGGGTTTTACCCCACTAACGCCATGTTTTGCGTAAGTCTAAAAATATGCAAATTATCATCGTATTCTCAAATCGGGAGTCCCGCGACTGCTCGGTCAGTTCCTACGAGTTACATTAGTCCCGTGGGAGGTGTTGGTGCCTCCCACGGGGCCGTTCGGGGGTTGTTTTGGATTTTCACCCTCTAATGTCATGTTTTTTAGCCTAAGTCTACAAATATTCAAATTATTGTCGTATTCTCCAACCGGGAGTCCCGTGGCTACACGATCAGTTCCTACGAGTTACATTGGTCTCGTGGGAGGTATTGGTGCCACCCATGGGGCCGTTCGGGGGCTGTTTCGGGTTTTCTGCCACTAACGGCATGTTTTGCCTAAGTTCAGATATATGCAACTTATCATTGTATTCTCAAACCAAGAGGCCCCTATCTGCTCGGTCATTTTCTACGACTTACATTGGTCCCGTGGGAGGTGTTGGTGCCTCCCACGAGGTCGTTCAGGGGCTGTTTTGGGTTTTCACCCTCTAACGCCATGTTTTTAAACCTAAATCTAGAAATATTTAAATTACCATCGTATTCTCGAACCGGGAGTCCTATGGCTGTGCAATATGTTCCTACGAGTCACAATGGTCTCGTGGGAGGTGTTGGTGCCTCCCACGGGGACGTTCGGGGCTATTTTTTATTTTCACCTTCTAACACCATGTATTTAGGCCTAAGTCTAGAAATATGAAAATTATCGTCGTATTCTCAAACTGGGAGTCACGCAGCTGCGTGGTCAGTTCCTACGAGTTACATTGGTCCCGTACGAGGTGTTGGTACCACCCACGGGGCCGTTCGGGGGCTGTTTCGAGTTTTCCCCCACTAATGCCATGTTTTACCTAAGTCTAGAAATATGAAAATTATCATCATATTCTCAACCGGGAGACCTGTGGCTACGCGATCAGTTCCTATGAGTTACGTTGGCCCCGTGGGAGGTTTTAGTGTCTCCCAGGAGGCCCTTCGGGGGCTCTTTTGGGTTTTCACCCTCTAATGCCACATTTTTAATCCTAAGTCTAAAAATATGCTAATATTTTTAAGCCTAAGTCTAGAAATAGTCAAATTACCGTCGGATTCTCAAACCGGAAGTCACGTGGTTGCGCAGTCAGTTCCTACGAGTTACATTGGTACCGTGGGAGGTGTTGGAGCCTCCCACGGGTCCGTTCGGGGCTATTTTGGGTTTTCACCCTCTAACGCGACATTTTTAAGCCTAAGTTTAGAAATATTCAAATTACCATCGTATTATCAAATCGGGAGTCCCGTGGCTGCACGATCAGTTCTTACGAGTCACATTGGTCCCGTGGGAGGTGTTGGTGCCTCCCACGGGATCGTTCAGGGGCTGTTTTGGGTTTTCACCCTCTAACGCCATATTTTTAAGCCTAAGTCTAGAAATATGTGAATTGTCATCGTATTCTCAAAACGGGAGTCCCCCGGATGCGTGGTCTATTCCTACGAGTTACAATGGTCCCGTGGGAGGTGTTAGTGCCACCCTCGGGGCCATTCGGGGGGCTGTTTTGGGTTTTCCCCCGCTAATGCCATGTTTTACCTAAGTCTAGAAATATGTAAATGATCATCTTATTCTAAATCTGGGGGTCCCGTGGTAGCGCGGTCACTTCCAATGAGTTGCATTCATCTCGTGGGAGGTGTTGGTGCCTCCCACGGGGCAGTTTTGGGTTTTCACACTCTAACGCCATGTTTTTAAGCCTAAGTCTAGACATATTCAAATTATCATCGTATTCTCAAATCGGGAGTCTCGTGGCTGCGCGGTCAGTTCCTACGAGTTACATTGGTCCCGTGGGAGGTGTTGGTGCCTCCCACGGGGCCGTTCAGGGATTGTTTTGGGTTTTCACCCTCTAACGCCCTGTTTTTAAACCTAAGTCTAGAAATATTCAAATTACCATCGTATTCTCAAACCGGTAGTCCTGTGGCGGCATGATCACTTCCTACGAGTCACATTGGTCCCGCAGGAGGTGTTGGTGCCTCCTACAGGATCGTTCGGGGGTTGTTTTGGGTTTTCATCCTCTAACGCTATATTTTTAAGCCTAAGTCAAGAAATATGTAAATTTTAATCGTATTCTCAAACCGGGAGTCCCGCGGTTGCGTGGTCAGTTCCTAGGAGTTACATTGGTCCCGTGGGAGGT
This sequence comes from Sambucus nigra, assembly GCA_949130495.1. Lineage (NCBI taxonomy): Eukaryota > Viridiplantae > Streptophyta > Magnoliopsida > Dipsacales > Adoxaceae > Sambucus > Sambucus nigra. Next base: position 117,521,972 of record OX422218.1, on the reverse strand, counting down.
CTTGGTGCCACCCACGGGGCAGTTCGGGGGTTGTTTTGGGTTTTACCCCACTAACGCCATGTTTTGCGTAAGTCTAAAAATATGCAAATTATCATCGTATTCTCAAATCGGGAGTCCCGCGACTGCTCGGTCAGTTCCTACGAGTTACATTAGTCCCGTGGGAGGTGTTGGTGCCTCCCACGGGGCCGTTCGGGGGCTGTTTTAGGTTTTCACCCTCTAAAATCATAATTTTAAGCCTAAGTCTAGAAATATTAAAATTACCATCGTATTCTCAAACCGGGAGTCTCGTGGCTACGGAGTCAGTTCCTATGAGTCACATTGGTCCCGTGGGAGGTGTTGGCGCCTCCCACGGGATCGTTCGGGGGCTGTTTTGGGTTTTCACGCTCTAATGCCATGTTTTTATGCTTAACTCTAGAAATATTCAAATTACCATCGTATTCTCTGACCGGGAGTCCAGTGGTTGCACGGTCATTTCCTACGAGTTACATTGGTCCCATGGGAGGTGTTGGTGCCACCCACGGGGCTGTTCGGGGGCTGTTTTGGGTTTTCCCCAACTAACGCCAATTTTTTAAGCCTAAGCCTAGAAATATGCAAATTATCATCATATTCTAAAACCATGAGTCCCGTGGTTGCGTGGTCAGTTCCTATAAGTTACATTTGTCCCGTGGGGGTGTTGGTGCCTCTCGTAGAACCATGGGGTCGTTTAGGGGATGTTTTGGGTTTTCACCCACTAACGCCATGTTTTTAAGCCTTAGTCTAGAAATATGCCCATTATCATTGTATTCTAAAATCGAGAGTCCCACAGCTGCGTGGTCAGTTCCTACGAGTTACATTGGTCCCTAGGAGGTGGTGGTGCCACCCACGGAGCCGTTCGAGGGTTGTTTTGGGTTTTCCCCCACTAACGCCTGTTTTGCCTAAGTCTAAAAATATGAAAACTATCACCGTGTTCTCAAACCGGGAGACCCGTCGCAGCACACTCAGTTCTTACGAGTTACACTGGTCCCGTGGGAGGTGTTGATGCCTCCCACTGGGCTGTTCGGGGGCTGTTTTGGGTTTTCACCCTCTAACGTCATGTTGTTAAGCCTAAGTCTAGAAATATGCAAGATTACCTTTGTATTCTCAAACAGGGAGTCCCGTGGCTGCGCGGTCGGTTCTTACAAGTCACATTGGTCCCGTGGTAGGTGTTGGTGCCTTCCAGGGGGCCGTTCGGGGACTGTTTTTGGTTTTCCCCCTCTAATGGCATGTTATTCAGCCTAAGTCTAGAAATATTCAAATTACAGTCGTATTCTTAAACTGGAAGTCCCGTGGCTACGAGGTCAGTTCCTACGAGTTACATTGGTCCCGTGGGAGGTGTTGGTGCCTCTCACGGGGCCGTTCAGAGGTTGTTTTGGATTTCACCCTCTAATGCCATGATTTTTAGCCTAAGTGTAGAAATATTCAAATTACCGTCGTATTCTCCAACCGGGAGCCTCGTGGCTGCGCGATCAGTTCTTACGAGTTACATTGGTCTCGTGTGAGGTATTGGTGTCACCCATGGGGCTGTTTGGGGGTTGTTTTGGGTTTTATCCCACTAACACCATGTTTTGCCTACGTTTAAAAATATGCAACTTATCGTTGTATTCTCAAACCAGGAGTTCCCTCTCTGCTCGGTCAGTTCCTATGAGTTACATTGGTCCCGTGGGAGCTGTTGGTGCCTCCCACGAGGTCGTTCGGGGGCTGTTTTGGGTTTTCACCCTCTAACGCCATGTTTTTAAGCCTAAGTCTAGAAATATTTAAATTACCATCATATTCTTGAACGGGGAGTCCTGTGGCTTTGAAATATGTTCCTACGGGTCACATTGGTCTCGTGGGAGGTGTTAGTGCCTCCCACGGGGCCATTTGGGGCTATTTTTTAGTTTCACCCTCTAACACCATGTATTTAGGCCTAAGTCTAGAAATATGTAAATTATCATCGTATTCTCAAACTGGGAGTCGCGCAGCTGCGGGGTCAGTTCCTACGAGTTACACTGGTCCCGTACGAGGTGTTGGTACCACCCACAGTGCCGTTCGGGGGCTGTTTCGGGTTTTCCCCCACTAATGCCATGTTTTGCCTAAGTCTAGAAATATGCAAATTATCATCATATTCTCAAAATGGGAGACCCGTGGCTACGCGATCAGTTCCTATGAGTTACGTTGGTCCCGTGGGAGGTGTTAGTGTCTCCCACAAGGCCCTTCGGGGGATGTTTTGGGTTTTCACCCTCGAACGCCATGTTTTTAATCCTAAGTCTAAAAATATGCTAATGTTTTTAAGCCTAAGTCTAGAAATAGTCAAATTACCATCGTATTCTCAAACCGACAGTCACGTGGCTGCGCAGTCAGTTCCTACGAGTTACATTGGTACCGTGGGAGGTGTTGGAGCCTCCCATGGGTCCGTTTGGGGCTATTTTGGGTTTTCATCCTCTAACGCGACATTTTTAAGCCTAAGTTTAGAAATATTAAAATTACCATTGTATTATCAAATCGGGAGTCCTGTGGCTGCACGGTCAGTTCTTACGAGTCACATTGGTCCCGTGGGAGGTGTTGGTGCCTCCCACGGGATCGTTTGGGGGCTGTTTTGCCTTTTCACCCTCTAACGCCATATTTTTAAGCCTAAGTCTATAAATATGTGAATTGTCATCGTATTCTCAAACCGGGAGTCCCGCGGATGCGTGGTCTGTTCCTACGAGTTACATTGGTCCCGTGGGAGTTGTTGGTGCCACCCTCGGGGCCATTGGGGGGCTGTTTTGGGTTTTCCCCCACTAATGCCATGTGTTACCTAAGTCTAGAAATATGCAAAATATCGTCTTATTCTCAAACCGGAAGTCCCGTGGCAGTGCGGTCACTTCCAATGAGTTGCATTCATCTCGTGGGAGGTGTTGGTGCCTCCCACGGGGCAGTTTTGGGTTTTCACACTCTAACGCCATGTTTTTAAGCCTAAGTATAGAAATATTCAAATTATCATCGTATTCTCAAACCGGGAGTATCGTGGCTGCGCGGTCAGTTCCTACGAGTTACATTGGTCCCGTGGGAGGTGTTGGTGCCTCCCATGGGGCCGTTCAGGGGTTGTTATGAGTTATCACCCTCTAACGCCATATTTTTAAGCCTAAATCAAGAAATGTTCAAATTACCATCGTATTCTCGAACTGGGAGTCCGGTGGCTGCATGATCACTTCTTACGAGTCACATTGGTCCTGCGGGAGGTGTTGGTGCCTCCTACAGGATCGTTCAGGAGCTGTTTTGGGTTTTCATCCTCTAACGCCATATTTTTAAGCCTAAGTCTAGAAATATGTAAATTTTTATCGTATTCTCAAACCGGGAGTCCCGAGGCTGCGTGGTCAGTTCCTACGAGTTACATTGGTCCCGTGGGAGGTCTTGGTGCCACCCACGGGGCCGTTCGGGGGCTGTTTTGGATTTTCCCCCACTAATGCCATGTTTTGCCTATTTCTAAAAATATTCAAATTATCATCATATTCTCAAACCGGGAGTCCCGCGACTGCGCGGTCAGTTCCTACGAGTTATATTGGTCCCGTGGGAGGTGTTGATGCCTCCCACGGGGCCGTTCGGGGGCTGTTTATGGTTTTCACCCTCTAAAGCCATGATTTTAAGCCTAAGTCTATAAATATTCAAATTACCATCGTATTCTCAAACCGGGATTCTCGTGGCTGCACAGTCAGATCCTGTGAGTCACATTGGTCCAGTGGGAGGTGTTGGAGCCTCCCACGGGATCGTTCGGGGACTGTTTTGGATTTTCACCCTCTAACGCCATGTTTTTAAGCCTAACTCTAGAAATATTCAAATTACCATCGTATTCTCTAACAGGGGTCCAGTGGCTGCACGGTCAGTTCCTACGAGTTACATTGGTCCCATGGGAGGTGTTGGTGCCACCCACGGGGCCGTTCGGGGGCTGTTTTGGGTTTTCCCCCACTAACGCCATGTTTTTTAGCCTAAGCCTACTAATATTCAAATTATCATCGTATTCTCAAACCATGAGTCCCGTGGTTGTGTGGTCAGTTCCTACGAGTTACGTTGGTCCCGTGGGGGTGTTGGTGCGTCCCGTAGGACCACGGGGTCGTTTGGGGGATGTTTTGGGTTTTCACCCACTAACGCCATGTTTTTAAGCTTTAGTCTAGAAATATGCCCATTATCATTGTATTATCAAACCGAGAGTCCCACAGCTGCGTGGTCAGTGCCTACGAGTTACATTGGTCCCTGTGAGGTGGTGGTGCCGCCCACGAATCCGTTCGAGGGCTGTTTTGGGTTTTCCCCCACTAACGCCTATTTTGCCAAAGTCTAAAAATATGAAAACTAACATCGTATTCTCAAACCAGGAGTCCTGTGGCTATACTGTCAGTTCTTATGAGTTACATTGGTCCCGTGGGAGGTGGTTGTGCCTCCCACGGGGCCGTTCGGGGGCTGTTTTGGGTTTTCACCCTCTAACGTCATGTTTTTAAGCCTAAGTCTGGAAATAAGCAAAATTATCTTTATATTCTCAAATCGGGAGTCCCGTGGCTGCGCGGTCCGTTCTTACAAGTCACATTGGTCCCGTGGGAGGTGTTGGTGCCTTCTTAGGGGGCCTTTCGGGGGCTGTTTTTGGTTTTCACCCTCTAATGCCATGTTATTCTGCCTAAGTCTAGAAATATTCAAATTAGCGTCGTAGTCTCAAATTGGGAGTCTCGTGGCTACGTGGTCAGTTCCTACAAGTTAAATTGGTCCCGTGGGAGGTGTTGGTGCCTCCCACTGGGCCATTCGGAGGTTATTTAGGATTTCACCCTCTAATGCCATGATTTTTAGCCTAAGTGTAGAAATATTCAAATTACCACCGTATTCTCCAACCGGGAGTCCCGTGGCTGCGCGATCAGTTCTTACGAGTTACATTAGTCTCGTAGGAGGTACTGATGTCACCCATGGGGCTGTTCGGGGGCTGTTTTGGGTTTTATCCCACTAACGCCATGTTTTGCCTACGTCTAAAAATATGTAACTTATCGTTGTATTCTCAAACCAGGAGTGCCCTCTCGGATCGGTCAGTTCCTATGAGTTACATGGGTCCCGTGGGAGGTGTTGGTGCCTCCCACGAGGTCGTTCGGGGGTTGTTTTGGGTTTTCACCCTCTAACGCCATGTTTTTAAGCCTAAGTCTATAAATATTTAAATTACCATCCTATTCTCGAACCGGGAGTCCTGTGGCTGGACAATATGTTCCTGCGAGTCACATTGGTCTCGTGGAAGGTGTTGGTGCCTCCCACGGGGTCGTTTGGGGCTATTTTTTATTTTCACCCTCTAACGCCATGTATTTAGGCCTAAGTCTAGAAATATGCAAATTATCGTCGTATTCTCAAATCGGGAGTCCCACAGCTGAGTGGTTAGTTCCTACGAGTTACATTGGTCCCGTAGGAGGTGTTGGTACCGCCCACGGGGCCGTTCGGGGGCTATTTCGGGTTTTCCCCCACTAACGCCATGTTTTGCCTAAGTCTAGAAATATGCAAATTAACATCAAATTCTCAAACCCGGGAGACCCATGGCTACGCGATCATTTCCTATGAGTTACGTTGGTCTCGTGGGAGGTGTTAGCCTCTCTCGCGAGGCCTTTCGGGGGCTGTCTTGGGTTTTCACCCTCTAACGCCATGTTTTTAATCCTAAGTCTAAAAATATGCTAATGCTTTTAAGCCTAAGTCTAGAAATAGTCAAATTATCGTCGTATTCTCAAACCGGCAGTCACGGGGCTGCGCAGTCAATTCCTACGAGTTACATTGGTACCGTGGGAGGTGTAGGAGCCTCCTACGGGTCCGTTCGGGACTATTTTGGGTTTTCACCCTCTAACGCCACATTTTTAAGCCTAAGTTTAGAAATATTCAAATTACCATCGTATTATCAAATGGGGAGTCCCGTGGCTGCACAGTCAGATCTTACGAGTCACATTGGTCCCGTGGGAGGTGTTGGTGCCTCCCACGGGATCATTCGGGCTATTTTGGGTTTTCACCCTCTAACGCGACATTTTTAAGCCTAAGTTTAGAAATATTCAAATTACCATCGTATTATCAAATCGGGTGTCCCGTGGCTGCACGGTCAGTTCTTACGAGTCACATTGGTCTCGTTGGAGGTATTGGTGTCACCCATTGGGCTGTTCGGGGGTTGTTTTGGGTTTTATCCCACTAACGCCATGTTTTGCCTACGTCTAGAAATATGAAAATTATTGTTGTATTCACAAACCAGGAGTTCCCTATCTTCTCGGTCAGTTCCTTGGAGTTACATTGGTCCCGTGGGAGGTGTTGGTACCTCCCACGAGGTCGTTCGGGGGCTGTTTTGGGTTTTCACCCTCTAACGCCATGTTTTTAAGCCTAAGTCTAGAAATATTTAAATTACCATCGTATTCTCGAACCGGGAGTCCTGTGGCTGTGCAATATGTTCCTACGAGTCACATTGGTCTCGTAGGAGGTGTTGGTGCCTCCCACGGGGCCGTTCGGGGCTATTTTTTATTTTCACCCTCTAACGCCATGTCTTTAGGCCTAAGTCTAGAAATATGCAAATTATCGTCGTATTGTCAAATCGAGAGTCGCGCAGCTGCGTGGTCAGTTCCTACCAGTTACATTGGTCCTGTAGGAGGTGTTGGTACCACCCATCGGGCCGTTCGGGGGCTGTTTCGGGTTTTCCCCCACTAACGCCATGTTTTACCTAAGTCTAGAAATATGCACATTATCATAATATTCTTAAATCGGGAGACCCGTGGCTACGCGATCAGTTCCTATGAGTTACGTTGGTCCCGTGGGAGGTTTTACTGTCTCCCACAAGGCCCTTCAGGGGCTGTTTTGGGTTTTCACCCTCTAACGCCATGTTTTTAATCCTAAGTCTAAAAATATGCTAATGTTTTTAAGCCTAAGTCTAGAAATAGTCAAATTACCGTCGTATTCTCAAACCGACAGTCACGTGGCGGCGCAGTCAGTTCCTACGAGTTACATTGGTACCGTGGGAGGTTTTGGAGCCTCCCACGGGTCCGTTCGGGGCTATTTTGGGTTTTCACCCTCTAACGCGACATTTGTAAGCCTAAGTTTAGAAATATTCAAATTACCATCGTATTATCAAATCGGGAGTCCCGTGGCTGTACGGTCAGTTCTTACGAGTCACATTGGTCCCGTGGGAGGTGTTGGTGCCTCCCACGAAATCGTTCGGGGGCTGTTTTGGGTTTTCACCCTCTAACGCCATATTTTTAAGCCTATGTCTATAAATATGTGAATTGTCATCGTATTCTCAATTCGGGAGTCCCGCGGATGCGTGGTCTTTTCCTACGAGTTACATTGGTCCCGTGGAAGGTGTTGGTGCCACCCTCGGGGCCATTCGGGGGCGGTTTTGGGTTTTCCCCCACTAATGCCATGTTTTACCTAAGTCTAGAAATATGCAAAATATCGTATTATTCTCAAACCGGGAGTCCCGTGCCAGCCCGTGGGAGGTGTTGGTGCCTCCCACGGGGCCATTCGGAGGTTGTTTTGGATTTCACCCTCTAATGCCATGATTTTTAGCCTAAGTGTAGAAATATTCAAATTACCATCGTATTCTCCAACCGGGAGTCCCGTGGCTGTGCGATTAGTTCTTACGAGTTACATTGGTCTCGTGGGAGGTTTTGGTCTCACCCATGGGGCTGTTCGGGGGCTGTTTTGGGTTTTATCCCACTAACGCCATGTTTTGCCTATGTCTCGAAATATGCAACTTATCATTGTATTCTCAAACCAGGAGTCCCCTCTCTCCTCGGTCAGTTCGTATGTGTTACATTGGTCTCGTGGGAGGTGTTGGTGCCTCCTACGAGGTCGTTCGGGGGCTGTTTTGGGTTTTCACCCTCTAACGCCATGTTTTTAAGCCTAAGTATAGAAATATTTAAATTACCATCATATTCTCGAACCGGGAGTCCTGTGGCTGTGCAATATGTTCCTACGAGTCGCATTGGTCTCATGGAAGGTGTTGGTGCCTCCCACGGGGTCGTTCGGGGCTATTTTTTATTTTCACCCTCTAACGCCATGTATTTAGGCCTAAGTTTAGAAATATGCAAATTATCGTCGTATTCTCAAACTGGGAGTCCCGCAGCTGCGTGGTTAGTTCCTACGAGTTACATTGGTCCCGTAGGAGGTGTTGGTACCACCCAAGGGGCCGTTCGGGGGCTATTTCGGGTTTTCCCCCACTAACTCCATGTTTTTCCTAAGTCTAGAAATATGCAAATTATCATCATATTCTCAAACCGGGAGACCCGTGGCTACGCGATCATTTCCTATGAGTTACGTTGGTCCCGTGGGAGGTGTTAGCGTCTCCCGCGAGACACTTCGGGGGCTGTCTTAGGTTTTCACCCTCTAACGCCATGTTTTTAATCCTAAGTCGAAAAATATGCTAATGTTTTTAAGCCTAAGTCTAGAAATAGTCAAACTACCGCTGTATTCTCAAACCGGCAGTCACGGGGCTGCGCAGTCAGTTCCTACGAGTTACATTGGTACCGTGGGAGGTGTTGGAGCCTCCCACGGGTCTCTTCGGGGCTATTTTGGGTTTTCACCCACTAACGCCACATTTTTAAGCCTAAGTTTAGAAATATTCAAATTACCATCATATTATCAAATCGGGAGTCCCGTGGCTTCACGGTCAGTTCTTACGAGTCACATTGGTCCCGTGGGAGGTGTTGGTGCCTCCCACGGGATCGTTCGGGGGCTGTTTTGGGTTTTCACCCGCTAACGCCATATTTTTAACCCTAAGTCTAGAAATATGTGAATTGTCATCGTATTCTCAAAACTGGGAGTCCCGCGGATGCGTGGTCTGTTCCTAAGAGTTACATTGGTCCCTGTTAGGTGGTGGTGCCACCCACGGATCCGTTCGAGGGCTGTTTTGGGTTTTCCCCCACTAACGCATGTTTTGCCAAAGTCTAAAAATATGAAAACTAACATCGTATTCCCAAACCAGGAGTCCCGTGGCTTCACGGTCAGTTCTTACGAGTCACATTGGTCCCGTGGGAGGTGTTGGTGCCTCCCACGGGATCGTTCGGGGGCTGTTTTGGGTTTTCACCCGCTAACGCCATATTTTTAACCCTAAGTCTAGAAATATGTGAATTGTCATCGTATTCTCAAAACTGGGAGTCCCGCGGATGCGTGGTCTGTTCCTACGAGTTACATTGGTCCCTGTTAGGTGGTGGTGCCACCCACGAATCCGTTTGAGGGCTGTTTTGGGTTTTTCCCCACTAACGCATGTTTTGCCAAAGTCTAAAAATATGAAAACTAACATCGTATTCTCAAACCAGGAGTCCCGTGGCTATACTGTCAGTTCTTATGAGTTACATTGGTACCGTGGGAGGTGTTGGTGCCTCCCACGGGGCCGTTCGGGGGCTGTTTTGGGTTTTCACCCTCTAACGTCATGTTTTTAAGCCTAAGTCTGGAAATATGCAAATTATCATTGTATTTTCAAACTGGGAGTCCTGTGGCTTTGCAGTCAGTTCCTACGAGTTACATTGGTCCCGTGGGAGGTGTTGGTGCCACCCTCGGGGCCATTTGGGACCTGTTTCGAGTGTTCCCCCACTAACGTCATGTATTCTCAAATCGGGAGTCATGTGGCTGCATGGTTAGTTCTTACGAGTTACATTGGTCCCGTGGGAGGTGTTGGTGCCTCCCACGAGGCCGTTCGAGCGTTTTTTTGGGTTTTCACGCTGACGCCATGTTTTTAATCCTAAGCCTAAAACTATTCAAATTATCATCGTATTCTCAAATAGGAGTCCCGTGGCAGCGCGATCAGTTCTTACGGGTTACATTGGTCCTGTGGGAGGTGTTGGGGCCACCCACGGGGCCGCTCGGGGACTATTTCGGGTTTTCCCCCACTAACGCCATGTTTTTAAGCATAAGTCTAGAAATATGCAAATTGTCGTCGTATTTTCAAACCGTGAGTCCCGGGGCTGCGCGGTCAGTTCCTATGAGTTACATTGGTCCCAGGGGAGGTGTTGGTGCCTCCCACAAGGCCACAGGGCCGTTCGGGGGCTGTTTTTGGTTTTCACCCTCTAACGCAATGTTTTTAAGACTAAGTTAAATTATCGTCGTATTCTCAAACCTAGAGTCCCGCGGGTGCCTGGTCAGTATCTACGAGTTACATTAGTCCCGTGGAAGGTGTTGGTACCACGCACGAGGCGGTTCAGGGGCTATTTCGGGGTTCCCCCACTAGCTCCATGTTTTGCCTATATCAAGAAATATGCAAATTATTGTCGTATTCTCAAATCGGGAGTCCCGTGGCTGCGCGGTCAGTTCCTACGAGTTACATCGATCCCGTGGGAGGTGCTTGTTACTCCCACGGGGCCGTTCGGGGGCTGTTTTTGGATTTCACCTTCTAACGCCATGTTTTTAAGTTTAAGTCTAGAAATATGCAAATTATCATCGTATTCTCAAACTAGGAGTCCCGTGGCTTCGCGATCAGTTCGTACGAGTCACATTGGTTCTGTGGGACGTGTTGGGGCCTCCCACGGGGCCGTTCGGGGGTTGTTTTGGGTTTTCACCCTCTAACGCCATGTTTTTTAGCCTCAGTCTAGAAATATTCAAATTACCGTCCTATTCTCAAATCAAGAGCCCCGTGGCTGCGCGGTCAGTTCCTACGAGTTACATTAGTCCCGTGGGGGGTGTTGGTGCCACCCACGGGACCGTACCGGGGGCTATTTGTGGTTTTCCCCCACTAACGCCACGTTTTGCCTAAGTCTAGAAATATTCAAATTATCATCGTATTCTCAAACCGGGAGTCCCGTGGCTATGTGATCAGGTCCTAAGAGTTACATTGGTCCCGTGTGAGGTGTTAGTGCCTCCCACGAGGCCATTCATGGGTTATTTTGGGATTTTACCCTCTAATGCCATGTTTTTAAGCCTAAGTCTAGAAATATGCAAATGTTTTTAAGCCTAAGTCTAAAAATAGTCAAATTATCTTCGCATTCTAAAATTGGCAGTCCCGTAGCTGTACAGTCAGTTCCTACAAGTTACATTGGTCCCGTAGGAGGTGTTAGTGCCTCCCACGGGGCCGTTCAGGGGCTCTTTTTGGGTTTTCACCCACTAACGTGATGTTTTTAAGCCTAAGTCTATAAATATTCAAATTATGGTCGTATTCTCAAACCGAGAGTCCCATGGCGGTGCAGTCAAATCATACGAGTCACATTGGTCCTCTGGGAGGTGTTGGTGCCACCCACGGGGCCGTTCGGGGGCTGTTTAAGGTTTTCCCCCAGTAACGCCATGTTTTTAAGCCTATGTCTAGAAACATGAAAATTATCGGCGTATTCTCAAACTGTGAGTCCCGTGCTTGCGCAGTCAGTTCCTACGAGTTACATTGGTCCCATGGGAGGTGTTGGTGCCACCCACGGGGCCGTTCGGGGCCAGTTTCGAGTTTTCCCCCACTAATGCCATGTGTTTAAGCCTAAGTTTAGGAATATGAAAATTATCGTCGTATTCTCAAACAGTGAGTCACGTGGCTGGGCAGTCAGTTCCTATGAGTTAAATTGGTCTCGTGGGAGGTGTTGGTGCCCCCATGGGACTATGGGGTCGTTCGGGGACCATTTTGGGTTTTCACCCTTTAAAGACATGTTTTAATGCCTAAGTCTAGAAATATGCAAATTATCATCGTATTCTCAAACCCAGAGTCCCGTGCATGCGCGATCAGTTCCTACGAGTTACATTGATCCCTTGGGAGGTGTTGGTGCCTCCCATGGGACCACGGGGTCGTTCGGGGGTTGTTTTGGGTTTTCACCCTCTAATGCCATGTTGTTAAGCGTAAGTCTAGAAATATGAAAATTAACATCTTATTCTCAAACCGGGAGTCCCGCGACAGCGTGGTCAGTTCCTACGAGTGACATTGGTCCCGTGGGAGGTGTTGGAGCCACCCATAGGGCCGTTCGGGGGTTGTTTTGGGTTTCCCCACTAACGTCATGTTTTTCCTAAGTTTAGAAATATGCTGATTATCATTATATTCTCAAACCGGGAGTACCGTGGCTGTGCGGTCATTTCCTACGAGTTATATTGGTCCCATGGGAGGTGTTGGTACCTCCCACGGGACCGTTCTGAGGCTGTTTTGGGTTTTCACCCTCTAACGCCATGTTTTTAATCCCAAGTCTAGAAATATGCAAATTATCATCGTATTCTTAAACTGTGAGTCCCGTGGCTGCGCGGTTAGTTCCTACGAGTCACATTGGTCCCGTGGGAGGTGTTGGTGCCTCCCTTAGGGTTGTTCAGGGGTTGTTTTGGGTTTTCACCCTCTAATGCCCTGTTTTTCAGCCTAAGTCTAGAGATATTCAAATTGATGCTGTATTCTAAAATCAGGAGTCCCATGGCTATGCGGTCAGTTCCTACGAGTTACGTTAGTCCCAAGGGAGGTGTTGGTGCCACCCACGGGGCCGTTCGGGGGATGTTTCGAGTTTTCCCACACTAACGCCTTATTTTGGCTAAGTCTAGAAATATACAAATTATCTTCGTATTCTCAAACCGTGAGTCCCGTGGCTGTACGATCAGTTCATACGAGTTATATTGGTCCCGTGGGAGGTGTTGGTGCCTCCCACAGGACCACGAGGTCATTTGGGGGATGTTTTGAGTGTTCACCCTCTAAATCCATGTTTTTATGCCTATGTCTAGAAATATGAAAATTATCGTCGTATTCTCAAACCGGGAGTCTCGCGAGTGCATGGTCAGTTCCTACGAGTTACATTAGTCCCGTGGAGGTGTCGGTGCCACCCACGGGGCCGTTCTGGGGTTGTTTCGGGTTTTTCCCACTAACGCCATGTTTTGCCTAAGTCTAAAAATATGCTAAATATCATTATATTCTCTAACCAGGAGTCCCGTGGTTGGGCGATCAGTTCCTACGAGTAATATTGGTCCCGTGGGAGGTGTTGGTGCTTCCTACGGGGCCGTTCGGGGGCTGTTGTGGATTTTCACCCTCTATCGCCATGTTTTTAAGCCTAAGTCTAGAATTATGCAAATTGTCATCATATTCTCAAACCGGGAGTCCCGTGGCTGCGCGGTCAGTTCCTACGAGTAACATTGGTTCCGTGGGAGGTGTTGGTGCCTCCCATGGGGCTGTTCTGGGGCTGTTTTGGGTTTTCACCCTCTAACGCCAAATTTTTCAGCCTAAGTCTAGAAATATTCAAATTACCGTCACATTCTAAAATCGGGAGTCCCGTGGTTGTACGGACAGTTCCTATGTGTTACATTGGTCCCGTGGGAGGTGTTGGTGCCTCCCACGGGGCCGTTTGGGACCTGTTTCGGGTATACCCCCACTAATGCCATATTTTCTCAAGTCTAGAAATATTAAAATTAACATCGTATTCTCTAACCAAGAGTCCCACAGATGCATGGTCAGTTTCTACAAGTTACATTGGTCCTAAGGGAGGTGCTGGTACCACCCAAGGGGCCGTTTGGGACCGATTTCGAGTTTTCCCCCACAAACATCATGTTTTGCCTAGGTCTAAAAATTTGCAAATTATCATCGTATTCTCAAACCGATAGTCCTGTAGCTGCGCATGCAGTTGCTACGATTTACATTGGTCCCGAGGGAGGTGTTGGTGCCTCCCACGAGCCCACGAGACCGTTCGGGGGCTATTTTTGTTTTTCACCCTCTAACGTAATGTTTTTAAGACTAAGTCTACAAATATGAAAATTATCGTCGTATTCTCAAACCGAGAGTTCCGCGGCTGCGTGATCAACTCCTATGAGTTACATTGGTCCCCTGGAAGGTGTTGGTACTACCCACGGGACCACGAGGTCGTTTAGGGGCTGTTTGGGTTTTCACCCTCTAACGCTATCTTTTTAAGCCTAAGTTAAAAAATATTAAAATTATTGTCGTATTCTCAAACCGGAAGTCCCGTGGCTGTGTGGTCAATTCCTACGAGTTACATTGGTCCCGTGGGTGGTGTTGGTGCCTCCCACGAAGCCATTCAGGGGCTGTTTTGTGTTTTCACCCTCTAACGCTGTGTTTTTCAGCCTAAGTCGACAAATATTCAAATTATCATCGTATTCTCAAATCGGGAGTCCTGTGGCTGCACGGTCAGTTCCTACGAGTCACATTGGTTCCGTGGGAGGTGTTGGTGCCTCCCACGGGGCCGTTCGAGGGCTGTTTTGAGTTTTCACCCTCTAACGCCATGTTTTTTAGCCTAAGTCTAGAATTATTTGAATTACCATCGAATTCTCAAATCGGGAGTCCCGTGGCTACGCGGTCAGTTCCTACGAGTCACATTGGTCCCGTGGGAGGTGTTGGTGCCTCCCATGAGATCGTTCGGGGGCAGTTTTGGGTTTTCACGCTCTAATGCCATATTTTTAAGCCTAAGTATAAAAATATAGAAATAAATGTCGTATTCTCAAATTGGGAGTCCCTCAGCTGCGTGGTCAGTTCCTATGAGTTACATTGGTCCCGTGGGAGGTTCTGGTGCCACCCACAGGGTCGTTCGGGGGCTATTTAAGGTTTTCCCCACTAATGCCATGTTTTTCCAAAGTCTAGAAATACGAAAATTGTCATTGTATTCTCAATCCTGGAGTCCTGTGGCTGGGTGATCAATTCCTACGAGTTACATTGCTCCCGTGAGAGGTGTTGGTGCCTCCCACGTGGTCGTTCGGGACTAGTTTTGGGTTTTCATCCTCTAATGCCATGTTTTTAAGCCTAAGTCTAGAAATATTCAAATTATCATCGTATTTTCAAACTGGGAGTCCCGTGGCTGTGAAGTCAGTTCCTACGAGTTACATTGGTCCCATGGGAGGTGTTGGTGCCACCCAAAGGGCCATTCGGGGGTTGTTTTGGGTTTTCCCCCACTAATGCCATGTTTCTAAGCCTAAGTCCAGAAATATCCAAATTATCGTCGTATTCTCAAACCATAAGTCTCGTGGCTGTGCGATCAGTTTCTACGAGTTACATTGGTCCCGTGGGAGGTTTTGGTGCCTCCCAAGGGGCCACGGTGCCGTTCAGGGGTTGTTTTTTGTTTTCACCCTGTAACACAATGTTTTAGTGCCTCGGTCTAGAAATATGAAAATTATCATCGTATTCTCAAACCGAGAGTCCTGCGAGTGCATGGCCAGTTCCTACGAGTTACATTAGTCCCATGGGAGGTGTTGGTGCCACCACGGGACCGTTCGAGGGTTGTTTCAGGTTTTTCCCACTAACGCCACTTTTGCCTAAGTCTAGAAATATGCTAATTATCATTGTATTCTCCAACCCGGAGTCCAGTGGCGGCGCGGTCAGTTCCTACGTGTAATACTAGTCCCGTGGGAGGTGTTGGTACCTCCCACGGGGCCGTTCGGGGGCTGTTGTCGATTTTCACCCTTTATCGCCATGTTTTTAAGCTTAAGTCTAAAAATATGCACATTATCCTCGTATTCTCAAACTGGGGGTCCCGTGGCTGAACGATCAGTTCCTACGAGTCACATTGGTCCCGTGGGAGGTGTTGGTGCCTCCCATGGGGAAGTTCGGGGTATATTTTGGGTTTTCACCCTCTAAATCCATGTTTTTAAGCGTAAGTCTAGAAATATTCAAATTACCATCGTATTCACAAACCGGGAGTCCCGTGGCTGCGCGATCAGTTCCTCCGAGTCACATTGGTCCCGTGGAAGGTGTTGGTGCCTCCCACGGGATTGTTCAGGGGCTATTTTGGGTTTTCACCCTCTAATGCCATATTTTTAAGCCTAAGTATAGAAATATATAAATTAGCGTCGTATTCTCAAATCGGGAGTCCCGTGGCTGCGTGGTCAGTTCTACGAGTTACATTGGTCCCGTGGGAGGTGTTGGTGCCGCCCACGGGGTCATTTGGGAGCTATTTCGAGTTTTCCCCACTAATGCCATATTTTGCCAAAGTCTAGAAATATGTAAATTATGGTCGTATACTCAAACTGGGAGTCCCGTGGTTGCGCGATCAGTTCTTACGAGTTACATGGGTCCCATGGGAGGTGTTGGTGCGTCCCATAGGGCCGTTCGGGACCAGTTTTGGGTATCAACCCTCTAACGCCATGTTTTTAAGCCTAAGTCTAGAAATATTCAAATTATCATCGTATTTTCAAACTAGGAGTTTCGTGGCTTTGCATTCAGTTCCTACGAGTTACATTGGTCCCATGGGAGGTGTTGGTGCCACCCACGGGGCCGTTCGGGTGCTGTTTTGGGTTTTCCCCCACTAATGCCACATTTTTAAGCCTAAGTCTAGAAATATGCAAATTATCATCATATTCTCAAACCTTGAGTCCTGTGGCTGTGCGATCAGTTCCTACGAGTTACATTGGTCCCGTGGGAGGTGCTGGTGCCACCCAAGGGGTCGTTGGGGGGTTGTTTTGGGTTTTCACCCTCTAACGCCATGTTTTTATGCCTAAGTTTAGAAATATGAAATTTATCATCGTATTCTCAAACTGGGAGTCCCGCGAGTGCATGGTCAGTTCCGACGAGTTACATTACTCCCATGGGAGGTTTGGTGCCACCCACGGGGCCGTTCGGGGGCTGTTTCAGGTTTTTCCCACTAACGCCATGTTTTGCCTAAGTCTACAAATATGCTAGTTATCATTATATTCTCCAACCAGGAGTCCCGTGGCTGCGTGGTCAGTTCCTACGAGTAATATTGGCCCCGTGGGAGGTGTTGGTGCCTCCCACGGGGCCGTTGGGTGGATTTTGTGGGTTTTCACCCTCTATCGCCATGTTTTTAAGCCTACGTCTAGAAATATGCAAATTATTGTTGTATTCTCAAACCGGGAGTCCCTTGGCTACGCGGTCAGTTCCTACGAGTAACATTGGTTCCGTGGGAGGTGGGTGCCTCCCATGGGGCTGTTCAGGGGTAGTTTTGGGTTTTCACCCTCTAACGCCATGTATTTAAGCCTATGTCTTGAAATATTCAAATTATCA
This sequence comes from Sambucus nigra, assembly GCA_949130495.1. Lineage (NCBI taxonomy): Eukaryota > Viridiplantae > Streptophyta > Magnoliopsida > Dipsacales > Adoxaceae > Sambucus > Sambucus nigra. Next base: position 117,505,120 of record OX422218.1, on the reverse strand, counting down.
TCTTATTCTCAAATTTGGAGTCCCGTGGCTGTGCGGTCAGTTCCTTTGAGTTACATTTGGTCTCGGGGGAGGTGTTGGTGCCTCCCACAGGTGCGTTCGGGGGGCTGTTTTGGGTTTTCATCCTCTAACGCCATGTTTTTAATCCTAAGTCTAGAAATATTTAAATTACCAATCGTATTCTAAAACCAGGAGTCCCATGGCTACGCGATCAGTTCCTACGAGTTACATTGGTCCCGTGGGAGGTGTTGGTGCGACCCACGGGCCGTTAGGGGGCTGTTTCGGGTATTCCCCCACTAACGCCATGTTTTGCTTAAGTCTAGAAATATGCAAATTATCATGGTATTCTCAAACCTGCAGTCCCGCGGATGCGTGGTAAGTTCCTACGAGTTACATTGGTCCCGTGGGAGGTGTTGGTGCCTCCCACGGGGCCACGAGACCGTTCGGGGGATATTTTTTTTTTCACCCTCTAACGCAATGTTTTTAAGACAAAATATAGAAATATGAAAATTATCGTCATATTATCAAACTGAGGGTCCCGCGGCTGCGTGGTCAATTCCTACGAGTTACATTAGTCCCGTGGAAGGTGTTGGTACTACCCACAGGGCCACGAGGTCGTTCGGGGGATGTTTTGTATTTTCACCCTCTAACGACATGTTTTATGCCTAAGTCTAGAAATATGCAAATTAACATCGTATTCTCAAACCGAGGGTCCCGTGGATGCACGATCAATTCCTACGAGTTATATTGGTCCCGTGGGAGGTGTTGGTGCCTCTCATGGGACCACAAGGTCGTTCGGGAGCTGTTATGGGTTTTCACCCTCTAACGCCATGATTTTAAGCCTAAGTCTAGAAATCTACAAATTATCGTCATATTCTCAAACCGGGAGTCCCGCGACTGCGTGGTCTGTTCCTACGAGTAACATTGGTCCCGTGGGAGGTGTTGGTGCCACCCATGGGGCCATTTCGGGTTTTCCCCACTAACGTCATTTTTTGCCTAAGTCTAGAAATATGCTAATTATCATCATATTCTTAAACTAGGAATCCCGTGGCTGCGCGATCAGTTTCTACGAGTTATATTGGTCCCGTGGGAGGTGTTGGTGCCACCCACGGGGCCGTTCAGGGGTGTTTTGTGTTTTCACCCTCTAACGCCATGTTTTTAAGCCTAAGTCTAGAAATATGCAAATTATCATCATATTCTCAAACTGGGAGTCTCGTGGCTGCGCGATCAGTTTCGACGAGTTACATTACTCCCGTGGGAGGTGTTAGTGCCACCCACGGGGCCGTTCGTGGGCTGTTTCAGGTTTTTCCCACTAACGCCATGTTTTGCCTAAGTCTAGAAATATGCTAGTTATCATTATATTCTCCAACCAGGAGTCCCGTGGTTGCGTGGTCAGTTCCTACGAGTAATATTGGTCCCGTGGGAGCTGTTGGTGCCTCCCACGGGGCCGTTGGGTGGATGTTGTGAGTTTTCACCCTCTATCACCATGTTTTTAAGCCTACGTCTAGAAATATGCAAATTATCGTTGTATTCTCAAACCGGGAGTCCCTTGGCTACGCGGTCAGTTCCTACGAGTGACATTGGTTTCGTGGGAGGTGGGTGCCTCCCATTGGGCTGTTCAGGGGTAGTTTTGGATTTTCACCCTCTAACGCCATGAATTTAAGCCTATGTCTAGAAATATTCAAATTATCAGCTTATTCTCAAATTTGGAGTCCCGTGGCTTTGCGGTCAGTTCCTTCGAGTTACATTGGTCTCGGGTGAGGTGTTGGTGCCTCCCACAGGGGCGTTCGGGGGCTGTTTTGGGTTTTCATCCTCTAACGCCATGTTTTTAATTCTAAGTCTAGAAATATTCAAATTACCATCGTATTCTAAAACCAGGAGTCCCATGGCTACGCGATCAGTTCCTACGAGTTACATTGGTCCCGTGGGAGGTGTTGGTGCGACCCACGGGCCGTTAGGGGGCTGTTTCGGGTATTCCCCCACCAACGCCATGTTTTGCTTAAGTCTAGAAATATTCAAATTATCATGGTATTCTCAAACCTGCAGTCCCGCGGATGCGTGGTAAGTTCCTACGAGTTACATTGGTCCCGTGGGAGGTGTCGGTGCCTCCCACGGGGCCACGAGACCGTTCGGGGGATATTTTTGTTTTTCACGCTCTAACGCAATGTTTTTAAGCCAAAATATAGAAATATGAAAATTATCGTCATATTATCAAACTGAGGGTCCCGCGGCTGCGTGGTCAGTTCCTACGAGTTACATTGGTCCCGTGGAAAGTGTTGGTACTACCCACAGGGCCACGAGGTCGTTCGGGGGATGTTTTGTATTTTCACCCTCTAACGACATGTTTTATGCCTAAGTCTAGAAATATGCAAATTAATATCGTATTCTCAAACCGAGAGTCCCGTGGCTGCGCGATCAATTCCTACGAGTTATATTGGTCCCTTAGGAGGTGTTGGTGCCTCTCATGGGACCACGAGGTCGTTCGGGAGCTGTTATGGGTTTTCACCGTCTAACGCCATGATTTTAAGCCTAAGTCTAGAAATATATAAATTATCGTCATATTCTCAAACCGGGAGTCCCGCGACTGCGTGGTCTGTTCCTACGAGTAACATTGGTCCCGTGGGAAGTGTTGGTGCTACCCATGGGGCCATTTCGTGTTTTCCCCACTAATGTCATTTTTTGCCTAAGTCTAGAAATATGCTAACTATCATCATATTCTTTAACTGGGAATCCTATGGCTGCGCGGTCAGTTCCTACGAGTTATATTGGTCCCGTGGGAGATGTTGGTGGCACCCACGGGGCCGTTCGGGGGTGTTTTGGGTTTTCACCCTCTAACGCCATGTTTTTAAGGCTAAGTCTAGGAATATGCAAATTATCATCATATTCTCAAACTGGGAGTCTCGTGGCTGCGCGGTCAGTTCCTACGTGTCACATTGGTCCCGTGGGAGGTGTTGGTGCCTCCCAAGGGGCTATTCGGGGCTGTTTTGGGTTTTCACCCTCTAACACCATGCTTTTCATCTTAAGTCTAGAGATATTCAATTTTTTGTCATATTCTAAAACCGGGAGTCCCGTGGCAGTGTGGTCAGTTCCTACGAGTTACATTAGTCCCAGGGGAGGTGTTGGTGCCACCCACGGGGCCGTTCGGGAGCTGTTTCGAGTTTTCCCACACTAACGCCATGTTTTTCCTAAGTCTACAAATATTTAAATTATTATCGTATTCTCAAACCGGAAGTCCCGTGACTGCGCGGTCAGTTCCTACGAGATACGTTGGTCCTGTGGGAGGTGTTGGTGCCACCCACGGGGCCATTCGGGGGCTGTTTTGGGTTTTCACCCTCTAACGCCATGTTTTTAAGACTAAGTCTAAAAATATTTAAATTATCTTTGTATTCTCAAACCGAGAGTCCCGTGGTTTTGCGGTCATTCCTAAGAGTTACATTGGTCCCGTCGGAGGTGTTGGTGCCTCCCACGGGGCCATTCGGGGGCTGTTTTGGGTTTTCGCCCTCTAACATCATCTTTTTAAGCCTAAGTCTTAAAATATGCAAATTATCGTCGTATTCTCAAACCGGGAGTCGCACGGATGCGCGGTCAGTTCCTACTAGTCACATTGGTCCCGTGGGATGTGATATACCCGTTTATATCCTCGGCTTGGCTGAGGATTACCTCCAAACGGATGACCCCTCAGGGGCCGACCCTTCATCAGGCTCAAGACGACCACTCAGAGGGGCCGACCCTTCATCATGTTCCAGACGACCCTACGAGGGGCCGACCCCTCCAACGGGCTTCATACGGCCCCTCAGAGGGGCCAACCCTTCGCCAGACTCCAGCCGACCCTACGAGGGGCTGACCCTTCACCACTCTCTAGACGACCCTACGAGGGGCCGACAGTACGAGGCCAGAATTGGGCCAGACTCACTACTGGAAGAAACTTTGCCCTCGGCCTCGGCTCATAGGCCGAGGGTGACATCATCACAGCGCGTGGTTTGGGAGACGCGTGGAACAGTGCACGTGAGGCTGACACGGCATAGGGGAGACCGTTATAACAAAATCACACCCTCACGTGAGGGAATATTATGTCATCATTTGGCATCTACAGGTGTCCACAGGGGACTGGCTAGATCATGATTCACATGCACCATGCATACTTGGGGGGTACACTACACCCCCCAAGACCTATATATACTTGTCACCTATAACCCTACAGGGGATCGATCCATTAACTGCAACCCTAGCTAAAACTCTGCTTGTACACACAGTAGAGAGAGAGAGAGGGTTATGTGCATTGTATCCAAGGCCATTAGTGCCCATACTTAGTGGATCACACACTCACAGTGGATGTAGGCCAAATTGGCTGAACCACTATACATCATTGTCTTATTTCCTCTTATACTCATCCCCTTCTACATACTTATACACCTATACATCTCTGTGGCTGCCATGGCTGCTACTGTTTGAGCTCATTATCACTTATCCGGTGGTGCTAAATCTTAGCATCATCAGTTTGGCGCCGTTTGTGGGAACGAGAAGACATCTCTTCCTTTGTACAGCTTGACCTCACTGGGCACTCTGGTGGTGAACCAACACTCCCCCTGAGAGGAGGTGTTTCACCATTGAAAGAGACCCACTAAGGTCCCAAGATCGCCAGTCTTTTCTTCAGTTCAACTTCTCATAGCTCAAGCACATGGCACCTGAGATGCCACCACCACCACTTCCCACACCAAATGAGGGGGGAAGGCCCAGTTCCAGTCAGCCGCCGCCTCAGTCTGAGATGGCTGATGTAGCGGCAGCCTTAAAGTCCCTGGCAGTAAGCCAGCGGATGATGCAGGAGCAGTTCACAGCTCTAAGCTAGAACATACTAAGGGCACCAGGAGTTTCACCTGAGATGATTACTCCGGCAGCAGCTCCAGGACAGCATGAGGCCAGGGGACCACCCCAGGCACCACGCAAAGACCTGCCACCCCCTCAGTGGCGTAGGGATGTTGCTGACCCCTGGCGTCTACGCCTGGGGAGGCAAGGAAACCCTTTCGCTGAGGATAGGTATGACGATCCGGAGGGGGAGGAGGCCCCTATAGAGTGCTGGGAACCCTATGAGGGAGACCAAACCCTGATGATCGCCCGAGGGGCTCTGCTTTTGATCGCTTGACAGGGGGTCAGCCTTTGAGAGGCTAGGCCCAGTAAATGACCTACGGGAACAGTTGTCCAGGCCAAGAAGTGCTGCGAGATCCAGGAGGGATGCAGCCAATGGCCGACCCCAAGGACAAGATGACGGCCAAAGGGAAGTGAACAGCCGACACATACCTACTGCAGCAAAACCCTCCGTCCACCTCGGAGAGGCAGCAGGGGATAACATCGACCAGGCCGACCCTTTGAGGCCCTGGAATGACTCAATCCAGTAGCTAGAGGATAAGATCGGTGATATACTAAAGAGCCGAGACCCTCTTCAGAGGGGGTACACCATAGGCTCACCCTTTGTGGCAAAGATAGTCAACTTCCCCACGCCGTGAAAGTTCAAGCCACCCGTGGTCACCCCAAGGTATGACGGGAGCACCAACCCCGTCCACCATGTGGAGATGTATCAGTCAGCAGCAGACATATACTCTATCTCAGATGAGATGAGGTGTCGTGCCTTCTCTGGTACCTTGACAGGGGCTGCGCATGTCTGGTACACATCTCTTCCAAAAAATTCCATTGGAAACTTTAAGCAGTTGGCAGACCTGTTCATTCATAATTTCTTCTTTGGGGTGAGGCCACAAAAGAAGACCACCCACCTGCTCTATGTTAAGCAGGGGAAGAGTGAGAGTTTGAGGGACTATATAGCCAGATTCAATAAGGAGAAGCTGGAGGTGGAAGACTATGAGGAGAGCATAGCTATGACAGCCCTGATTGGAGGACTCCAAAAGGGGAACCTGTTATGGAAGCTTGTTGAAGACCCTCCGAGGAAAATGGTCGAACTGTTGTTGATAGCAGGAAAGGTGATGAACGCCGAAGAGGCGATGGCTACAAAATATGAAGACGAAAGAGGAGGTGATAGTGGGAGTAAATACCCTAAGAAGAATAAAGAGGGGAAGAAGAGGTCCACGGATGACAAGTTCGCTGGGTACACCCCTCTAATGGTCAGCTGTGAACAGATTCTCAATGAGATTAAGAGTGACCAATCCCTAAAGTGGCCTGAGAAGCTGAAGGCATCCCCCGGCAAGAGGAATAAGAACCTGTGGTGTGAATTTCACCAAGACCACGGCCACGTAACGGACAAATGCTTTACTCTGAAAGATGAGATTGAGAAGATGCTGAAGGAAGGGAAGCTCAGAAAGTACATCGATAAAGGTGCCTTCAAGAGGGGACGACCCCAGAAAGAAGCGAGGCGATGCATGCAGAGAAGGTCCTCAAAAAAGAGGGGACGGCCCTTCTGATGATGAGGACGACCCTGACCTCCCGCCGAGAGATGACCACGGCCCTGTCAAGAGGCTTAATATGATCTCTCTCGGAGTGGGAATGATCTCCGGGGGTCTTGCAGGAGGAGGGTCTGAGGTCGCCGACAGGAAGGCCCATGTGGCTGAGGCCAAGGCAGTGGCGAAGACGATACACGCAACCTTCCTGGAGGTCAAGTCAGAAAAGAGGAAGAAGGTTGATATGGACACACTGATAGTGGGATTTTCAACAATGGACTTCAAAGGCCTCTTAGCCCCACATGATGACCCTCTCGTCATCACTACCAGGGTTCACGGATGCGAGGTGCCGAGGATCTTGGTAGATGGAGGGAGCTCTGCAGATGTGGTGTTTTGGCCATGCTTCAAAGCCTTGGGTCTCAGCCGTGCTAGAATCATCCCCTACCATCATCCATTGATTGGTTTCAGTGGGGAAAAGGTTCATCCCCTCAAGGTATATGAGGCCGATGTGAGGATGGGGGACGAGTGGCCGAGATGGCTCACCAAAAAGGTCAGTTTCTTTGTGATGGACGAGCAGGTGTTTTCGGCCTACAACATCATACTGGGGCGTGTGGCTCTCAAGGGGTTTGAAGTTGTTCCATCTACGGTCCATCAGATGATCAAATTTCCTACCCCTTATGGGTGGGGGAAGTTCAGGGAGACCAGACGACAGCGCGAGAATGTTACTACAACTCCACTGAAGAAAAGGAGACACTCAAGAGGGCTACGACCACTTACAATATTGATACCCTAGACCCCAGGGATGAGACGAAGCTAAAGAAAGGATAGGCCGCAGAAGAGGTAGAATCCATCATCCTCGATGAGGATGATGCGGAAAAAACCATCCAAGTCGGCAAGTCTCTGAAGCCCAACATCAAGGAAAACCTCATTAAACTGTTGAGGAGAAGGCGAAGCGTCTTCGCCTGGAGTCATGTAGATATGCCAGGGATTGACCCTGAAATCATGTGCCACAAGCTCAATGTGGTAGAGGGAGTGAAGCCGGTGAAGCAGAAGAGGAGAATTTACTCCAGAGAAAAATATGAGGTCATCAGGGATGAGGTCAAAAAATTGGAAGACGCTGAATTTATCAGAGAGGTCATCTACCCTGAATGGCTGTACAATGCAGTCATTGTCCCAAAGGCCAACGGCAAGTGGAGAATGTGCGTGGACTTCACAGACCTCAACAAGCATTGTCCCAAAGACAGCTTCCCTCTCCCCTGCATCGACCAGATGGTAGACGCTACCGCAGGCCATGAGCTCATGAGCTTCATGGATGCCTACTCAGGGTATAACCAGATTTTTATGAACGCTGAAGACTCGGAGAGGATCGCCTTCATCACTGAAAAGGGGATATACTGTTACAAGGTCATGCCCTTTGGCCTAAAAAATGCGGGGGCAACGTACCAGCGCCTTGTAAATAAAATGTTTGAAGACCAAATTGGGAAGTCTATGGAGGTCTACGTAGACGACATGCTGACTAAGAGTCTGAAGGCAGAGGATCATGTGGCAGACCTAGAGAGGACCTTTAATACGATGGACAAGTACCAGATGAAGCTTAATCCGGCCAAGTGTGTCTTCGAGGTCGGAGCAGGGAAGTTATTGGGGTTCATTGTCAACCAAAGAGGCATCGAGGCCAATCCTGAGAAGATAAAGGCCCTTATTGAAATGAAGACCCCGAAGTCCATTAAAGACGTTCAGAGGCTCACAGGGAGAGTTGCTACCTTGAACAGGTTCGTGTCTAGGGCCACAGACAAGTGCTTGCCATTCTTCAAGATCCTTAGGAAGGCCTTCGAATGGAGTGAAGAGTGTGATGAGGCTTTCAGGGACCTAAAGTCATACTTAGGGTCTCCCTTGCTGCTATCACGACCCGTGCAGGGTGAATGACTTTATGTGTACCTCGCCGTCTCAGAGTCGGCTATCAGTGCAGCCATTGTGAGAGACAAAGACGGGATACAGAAGCCTGTGTATTTTATCAGCAAAGCACTCCAGGGGGTAGAGAAAAGATACCCGAGGATGGAGAAGTTGGCCTAAGCCGTGATCCATGCCTCGAGGAAGATGAAGCCATACTTCCAGTCCCATACAATGGTCATCCTCACCGACTCTCCTCTTAGGCAGGTCCTACACAAGCCAGAAAAATCAAGTAGGTTGATGGCCTGGGCTATAGAGCTGGGGGAGTTTGATATTGTGTATCAGCCTAGGACGGCCATTAAGGGGCAGGCATTGGCAGACTTCGTGGCTGAGTTCACTTGGGAAGATGATGAGGCCGAGGGTGAGACCCTCGAGAAGACGGATACAGAAGACAAACCGGCAGACACACCCACAGATAGGGCTGAGACGAACACCGCTAGAAGGAAAGAGACTGAAAACGAATAGGGAAGGTACAACTTTAGACAGGGGTCCCTCTCTGAGGCAAATTTTTCAGAGGGAAAGTCTCTGTGGAGCCTCTTCATTGACGGGTCCTCCTGTGACAGCGGAAGTGGGGCTGGACTGATACTATCAGCACCCGATGGCACAGACGTTGAATACGCCCTGAGGTTCAGCTTCAAAGCCTCCAACAACGAGGCTGAATATGAGGCCTTAGTAGCAGACCTCTCCTTGGCCAAGTCTCTTAGTGTCGGCCAGATTTTGGTCCATAGTGATTCAAGCCTAGTAGTGAATCAGATACTAGGAGCCTACGAGGCTATGGACGATAGGATGGCTAGGTACCTTGAGAAGGTGAGGTCATTCCTAAAGGGCTTCAGAGAAGTGAAATTAAGGAGGGTACCTAGGCTCGACAATGGCCGTGCTGATGCCCTTGCTAGGTTGGCCTCGACAACAAGAACAGACATCAGGAGGACGGTCCCAGTAGAAATTTTGCTTCGGCCAACTATTGAGGACGCTGAGGGAACACTCAGTAATTGCCTAAATGTTTCTCAAGAAGCTTCGTGGATGGACCCCCTGATCAGATACATTAAAGAGGGAGAGATTCCAGAAGCAAGGCAAGAAAGGAAGAAGCTGAGGTACAGGGCTGCAAAATTCACTGTCATCGGAGACACCTTGTACAAAAAGGGGTTTTTGCTCCCCTTACTTAGGTGTGTGCATCTCTCAGAAGTCCCTTCCATTTTGTAAGATGTGCATGAAGGGTCTTGCTCAAGCCACATTGGGGGTAGATCCTTAGCGAAGAGGGTGATCACCCAAGGCTACTGGTGGCCGACCTTGGGGAAAGATGTCGCAGCATATGTAGAAAAGTGTGATAAATGCCAAAGATTTGCTACCATCCCTCATCAACCTCATCAGCCTCTTACCTCCGTTACATCTCCGTGGCCGTTTGCAGTGTGGGGGATTGACCTGGTAGGACCCTTGCCTAGGGCCATCAATAACTATCGATTCCTCATCGTAGCCATTGACTATTTTTCAAAATGGGTGGAAGCGGAGCCGATGGTAACGATCACAGAGCAGAAAACCTTCCAGTTCATCTGGAAAAATATTATATGCAGATATGGTCTCCCCAACACCCTCATATCGGATAACGGGACTCAGTTCAAGAATGACTCTCTATAGAAGTACTGTGAAAGGGTGAGTATTAAGCAATTTTTCTCCACACCTGGCCGACCTCAGGCCAATGGGCAAACAGAAGTTACAAACAGGGCAATCCTAGATGGAATAAAGAAGAGGCTTGAGGAGGCAAAAGGAAGATGGGTCGAGGAATTATATGCCGTGCTATGGGCATACAGGACGACAATGAGGACCTCTACCGGAGAGACCCCATTCATGCTAGCTTATGGATCAGAAGCCGTCATCCCCACCGAGATTGAGTTTCCTACGCATAGAGTCCAGATGTATGACCCCCAGAAAAATGCGGAGGAGAGGAGACTCGACTTGGACCTGATTGAGGAAAGAAGGGAGGACGCTGAGATACGGCAGGCCGCCTACCAGCAGAGGACCGCAAGGTTCTACAATCAGAGGGTGAAATAGAGGCCTATCGCAGTGGGGGACTTGGTCCTCAAGAAGACTTGGTAAAAGACCAAAAAGCTCCATCCTAATTGGCATGGCCCATATAGGGTCATCGATGAAGTCGTCCCTGGGACCTACAGACTAGAAAACCTAGAGGGGGAACCTTTTTCCAACCCCTGTAATGTAGATCATTTGAAGAAATACTATCAATAGTGTTGTAAGGTCTTGATAGACCATAATTGTAATAAGAGTTGCTCCAACAGAACACTTTGAAAATTAATGAGAAATATCAGTGTTTCCCCTCATCCTGTGGTTATCAGTTCTAGCACGCATGGAAACATCTACAGAGAACCACCCTCGGTTATAATGGGGACCAGTGGAGGGGACGAACCCACCACTATCCTCAAGAAAGACGAGGGAGGACCGTTAAAAACCATTAAATTGTTAAGTTGATCCCTCGGTTATAATGGGGACCAGTGGAGGGGACGACCCCACCACTGTCCTCAAGAAAGACAAGGGAAGACTTAAAAATCCATTAAATTGGTAAGTTGATCCCTCGGCTATAATGGGGACCAGTGGAGGGGACGACCCCACCACTGTCCTCAAGAAAGACAAGGGAAGACTTAAAAATCCATTAAATTGGTAATTTGATCCCTCGGCTATAATGGGGACCAGTGGAGGGGACGACCCCACTACTGTCCTCAAGAAAGACGAGGGAAGACTTAAAAATCCATTAAATTGGTAAGTTGATCCCTCGGCTATAATGGGGACCAGTGGAGGGGACGACCCCACTACTGTCCTCAAGAAAGACGAGGGAAGACTTCAAAATCCATTAAATTGGTAAGTTGATCCCTCGACTATAATGGGGACCAGTGGCGTGGACGACCCCACCACTTTCCTCAAGAAAGACGAGGGAAGACTTGGAAACCATTAAATTGGTAAGTTGATCCCTCGACTATAATGAGGGCCAGTGGAGGGGACGACCCCACCACTGCCCTCAAAAAAGACGAGGAAAAACTTTGTTAAAAACCATTTATTTGGGAAGTTGAACCCTCGGCTATAATGAGGGCCAGTGGAGGGGATGACCCCACCACTGTCCTCAAGAAAGACGAGGGAAGACCTAAAATCCATTAAATTGGTAAGTTGATCCCTCGGCTATAATGGGGACCAGTGGAGGGGATGAGCCCACCACTGTCCTCAAGAAAGACGAGGGAAGACTTGAAAATCCATTAAATTGGTAAGTTGATCCCTCGGCTATAATGGGGACCAGTGGAGGGGACGACCCCACCACTGTCCTCAAGAAAGACGAGGGAAGACTTGGAAACCATTAAATTGGTAAGTTGATCCCTCGGCTATAATGAGGGCCAGTGGAGGGGACGACTCCACCACTGCCCTCAAGAAAGACGAGGGAAAACTTTATTAAAAACCATTAATTTGGGAAGTTGAACCCTCGGCTATAATGAGGGCCAGTGGAGGGGACGACCCCACCACTGTCCTCAAGAAAGACGAGGGAAAACTTTATTAAAAACCAGTTTGGTAATTTTACTCCCTGGCTATAATGAGGGCCAACGCAGGGGATCACCCCTTGTTCACCCTCAAGAAAGACGGGGGAGAGGTTAGTGGCATTAACAAAGACAGCAAACCATACAAGAAGCTAATATGGAAGACAGTAAAGGAGACCAGATGGTATTAATGAAAGTGGTATACAAAATATCCAAGTGTTTTACAAAAGAAAGCACAAAAATGATAAGTACATTATGAGGGTATGGGCTACAGACACACACCCTAAGGGACAATATCTGAGGGCAGAGCCTCAACATCCACCAAAGGGGTCTCTTCAACAACCATAGCCGGTTGATCCTCAGATGTGCCGACTCCCTCAACCTGCACTTGGGATTCTACTTGGGACAGAGCCTCGGTGATCAGAGGGTCGTCCAATCCGACTTCCTCAATCGAAGGGCGGACAGAGGAGACGACATCACCAAATCTCCCCCTCTCCAAATATTCAAGGCCGAAGCCCTGAAACTCGTCAGAAGCCTTGCAAGCCTCAACAGCATCGGCCTCGGCTTTTCTGACAGCTTTTGCGAGATCAGTCTTGTGCTTGGCCTCCATGTTGAGTAAGGCCTCATCCTTCTCCTTTATGAGCAAGTCCTTGGCCTGCTGGTCGGCATCGTGCTGCCTTGTCAGCTCATCTAAGACCCTGACATGCTCAGTCTTAGCACTCTCCAGTTCAGCCCTCGCAGTCTCGAGCTCGGTCTGCAGGTAGGCCTCATGCTGAATGACCCTCTCAGCTTCATGAAACTTTTGTTGGTTCTCAGCCATCCACTTGGTGGCTGAGGTGAAGGCACAAACAGACTGCGCAAAAAATAAACAGATGTCAAGAGGGGCCGAGGGAACAGTTGGTGAGAATGAAATTAAAAGAGGTGGGTCAAAACCAATACATGTGCAAGGGCATGCAGACCATAGTCATACACTTTGGCAGGGGGCATTTTGGACAGGAACTCATAATCAGCCGCTGAAGGTGCAGGGAACATTGAGGCCTTGGCTGCCCTCAAATTTGCAATGAGCGATGAGGGCTCGGCCCTCAGATGCGCCAGGTTTTGAGACCAGAAGGCCCCCATAATGGACGAAGAGGTCGTCCCCTCAAAGCCTTCGACCCTGGCCCTCATCCGAGATTCTGGCCGAGGGTCAACAGGGGCTTCAGGCTCCTTTCTTTTATGACTATCGGTGGTCGGCTCCACCACCGTCGGCCCAGCAGCCCTTGTCTTCCTCGGAGAGGCTCCTTCCCTTTCTTCTTGGCTAATCCAGATAATAAGCTGGGAGCAGTCATTTCCCAAAGATAGTTTGACGTACCTGCAGGACGACCTGATAAGAGGACGACACATTAGAAAAATGCAGATCTAAAGAGAAAACACTTCAAAAATAAGTGAAGAATGGAGAATGTTCAGTATAACTCACATAGTTCTGTCAGAGGGCCGACCCTCAGACCAGCTTCTTTGAGGAACCGAGGGGTCATCAGGTCTTCAAATTTGGGAAGTTCACCCTCTCTCCCTCGTCCTCTCAGGTAATCAACAATGTCCTTCTCCTCCAGGCTAAGTCCAGGGTCTGATCTGGCCTTCATGGAGGGGTTAGACCATTTCTTGGGGACCCTCGGACCATCGGCGACGGGCTCCCACTCCCCAGAGATAAAGAAAAACCGCTTTTTCCAATCATGGTTGGAAGTTTGTGCCACATGGAGGAGTTTCTTCTCAGACCTCCTTGCCCCCAGGTGATAATATCCAGGCTGTTTGGACGAGGAGGTGATGTTGTAGCAGCCCAAAAATAGGTCAGCCGAGGGCTCGTCGGTGAAGGCATTCTTCCACAAGGAGATATAGCCCAGGATCGTCCTCCAAGAGTTGGGGGGAAGTTGAGAGGGAGCAACACCAAGGGCAGTTGGATATCTACGATGGCAATATGCAGAGGGAATCTGACTCCAACTTTGAACATCTGTTCATAAACTGCAACCTCTCCCTCGCCACAATCAAAAACCCTCTCATCCTCAGAAGGAACCCTCATAGTCACGCTGGGGGGCACTCCATAGGCATGCCTCCATATCAGGAGGTCGCGATCCCTAACAGAGGAGATAAAGGACGAGGCATGGTAGGTATCAACTTCGTCATCTATATCATCGTCCTCGTCCTCAGTCCCCTCCCCCTCGGCCTCGTCATCTACCGGAGGGCCCTGGGGGAAAGCCACTAGGAAGGCATGGGGAGAAAGGGTTGTTACAGGAATAGCCTCGGAGGGGACCGTACCGTCGGCCTCTTGGCCTGGGCTTAGATCGGATGTCTCCCGCCTACCAGAAGTTCCAGCGCCAGTTGGCGAGGATACTCTCTCGTCCATCTCACTTAAATGACTCTCGGCTGGACGAGCGGACGACCCACAAGACTCAGACGGTTCAAATAGTTTTATGGTGGCAAGAGGAATGGGAAATATGGGTCGTACCCAATTAGGGTCGGCCCCTCGTCTCCTCTCTTCCTCTTCCTCTTCCTCTACTCGTCTGATCTCTGCAAAAAGCTTTTCTCTCAAACCTGGGAATTCAGACGCTAAACTGTAAAGCTTCCTAAGCATTAAAAGGGAAGACCCTACACTTGGAGGAATTTGAGGAACTTAACTACAAACAAGTTTGCAGTTGACCGAATTAGACTTTTGGATTAAAAAGGGAATTGATGATTTTCACTCAATAACACTCAAGAACATCCAAGAAACAGTTGCCGGAGAAGACACCGGAAAAAGCTATGGGATAACCCAAAGAAAATGCAGCCCCACAACCCTAAAAAGAAAATAGAAATGAAGGCAAAAGAGAGCGCTGGGAGAAAGAGATTACCTGATAAAGAGAGCAAGAACGTTGATAGGCTTGAAGGATTGAAGGCTGCAGAAAATGGCGAGGAAAGCTGATAAAATTCTAGAGAGAGAAGGCTTGGGTGCGAAGAAGAAGAAGAAGGAGAGAGAGTTTGAAAATCTCTTAAATACCTTAGCAATGAGTGGGCTCATTGACCAAGGTAGGACACAGCCCACGAGGAAGGCATCATTAGGGTGCAAGGCCCCAAGCAAAGTGTGCAGCCGCCATGCCTTGGAAACTGGAATAGCAATGAGTGTCTGCCCAGGTGTCACTCACCTAACTGATCATACATGCATCTCATTTAAAACAATATCCCTCAGCCATCTCAACAGCACCTATGGCTAAGGACTGGGGGGTGATTGATATACCCGTTTATATCCTCGGCCTGGCTGAGGATTACCTCCAAACGGACGACCCCTTAGGGGTCGACCATTCATATGGCTCAAGACGACCACTCAGAGGGGCCGACCCTTCTTCATGTTCTAGACCACCCTACGAGGGGCCGACCCCTCCAACGGGCTTCATATGGCCCCTCAGAGGGGCCAACCCTTCGTCAGACTCCAGCCGACCCTACGAGGGGCTGACCCTTCACCACTCTCCAGACGACCCTACGAGGGGCCGACAGTACGAGGCCAGAATTGGGCCAAAATCACTACCGGAAGAAACTTTGCCCTCGGCCTCGGCTCATAGGCCGAGGGTGACATCATCACAGCGCGTGGTTTGGGAGACGCGTGGAATAGTGCGCGTGAGGCTGACATGGCACAGGGGAGACCGTTATAACAAAATCACACCCTCACGTGAGGGAATATTATGTCATCATTTGGCATCTACAGGTGTCCACAGGGGACTGGGTAGATCATGATTCACATGCACCATGCATACTTGGGGGGTACACTACACCCCCCAAGACCTATATATACTAGTCACCTACAACCCTACAGGGGATCGATCCATTAACTGCAACCCTAGCTAAAACTCTGCTTGTACACACAGTAGAGAGAGAGAGAGGGTTATGCGCATTGTATCCAAGGCCATTAGTGCCCATACTTAGTGGATCACACACTCACAGTGGATGTAGGCCAAATTGGCTGAACCACTATACATCATTGTCTTATTTCCTCTTATACTCATCCCCTTCTACACACTTATACACCTATACATCTCTGTGGCTGCCATGGCTGCTACTGTTTGAGCTCATTATCACTTATCCGGTGGTGCTAAATCTTAGCATCATCAGGATGTGTTGGTGCCTCCCACAGGGATGTTCGGGGTCTATTTTGGGTTTTCACCCTCGAACGCCATGTTTTTAAGCCTAAGTATAGAAATATGAAAATTATCATGGTATTCTCAAACCTGGAGTCCCGCGGCTGCGTGGTCAGTTCGTATGAGTTACATTGGTCCCGTGGGAGGTGTTGGTGCCACCCAAGGGGCCGTTTGGGAGTTGTTTCTAGTGCTCCCCCATTAACGTCATGTTTTGCCTATTTCTGGAAATATTCAAATTATCATTGTATTCTCAAACTGGGAGTTCTTTGTCTGCACGGTCAGTTTTTACGACTTATATTGGTCCCGTGGGAGGTGTTGGTGCCTCCCACGGGACAACGTGGTCGTTTGGGGGCTGTTTGGGTTTTCACCCTCTAACGCCATGTTTTTAAGCCTATGTTTATAAATATTAAAATTATCGTCGTATTCTCAAATCGGGAGTCCCGTTGCTACGCGGTCAATTCCTACGAGTCACATTAGTCCCATGGGAGGTGTTGGTGCCACCCTCGGGGCCGTTCGGGGGCGGTTTCGAGTTTTTCCCATTAATGCCATGTGTTGCCTTAGTCTAAAAATATGCTAATTATCATTGTACTCTTTAACCAAGAGTCCCGTGGCTGCGCGGTCAATTCCTACGAGTTATATTAGTCCCGTGGGAGGTGCTGGTGTCTCCTACAGGGCCGCTCGGGGGCTGTTGTGGGTTTTCACCCTCTATAGCCTTATTTTTAAGCCTAAGTCTAGAAATACGCAAATTATCATTGTATTCCCAAACCGGGCGTCCCGTGGCTGCACGGTCAGTTCCTACGAGTAACATTGGTCCCATGGGAGGTGTTGGTGCCTCGCATGAGGCTGTTCACGGGCTGTTTTGGGTTTTCACCCTCTAACGCCATGTTTTTCAGCCTAAGTCTAAATATATTCAAATTACCGTCATATTCTAAAATCGGGAGTCCCGTGGCTGCGTGATCAGTTTCTACGAGTTACATTGGTCCCGTGGGAGGTGTTGGTTCCACCCACGGGCCCGCTAAGGGGCTGTTTCGGGTATTCCCCCACTAACGCCATGTTTTGTTTAAGTCTAGAAATATGAAAATTATCATCGTATTCTCAAACCTGGAGTCCCGCGGTTGCGTGGTCAGTCTCAACGAGTTACATTGGTCTCGTGGGAGGTGTTAATGCCACCAAAGGGGTCGTTTGGGACCTGTTTCGAGTTTTTCCCCACTAACGTCATGTTATGCCTATGTCTAGAAATATAAAAATTATCGTCGTATTCTCATATCGGGAGTCGCACGGCTGCGCGGTCAGTTCCTACTAGTCACATTGGTCCCGTGGCAGGTGTTGGTGCCTCCCACAGGGATGTTCGGGGTCTATTTTGGGTTTTCACCCTCGAACGCCATGTTTTTAAGCCTAAGTATAGAAATATGGAGATTATCATGGTATTCTCAAACCTGGAGTCCCGTGGCTGGGTGGTCGGTTCCTATGAGTTACATTGGTCCTGTGGGAGGTGTTGGTGCCACCCAAGGGGCCGTTTGGGAGTTGTTTCTAGTGCTCCCCCACTAACGTCATGTTTTGCCTAGTTCTGCAAATATTCAAATAATCGTTGTATTCTCAAACAGGGAGTCCTGTGTCTGCACGGTCAGCTCTTACGAGCCGTGGGAGTTGTTGGTGCCTCCCATGGTACAACGTGGTCGTTTGGGGGCTGTTTCGGGTTTTCACCTCTAACGCCATTTTTTTAAGCCTATGTTTATAAATATAAAAATTATCATCGTATTCTCAAAATGGGAGTCCCGTGGCTGCGCGGTCAGTTCCTACGAGTCACATTAGTCCCATGGGAGGTGTTGGTGCCACCCACGAGGCCGTTCGGGGGTTGTTTCGAGTTTTTCCCATTAACGCCATGTTTTGTCTTAGTCTAAAAATATGCTAATTATTATTGTACTCTTTAACCAGGAGTCTCGTTGTTGTGCGGTCAATTCCTACTAGTTATATTAGTCCCGTGGGATGTGCTGGTGTCTCCCACAGGGTCGCTTAGGGGCTGTTGTGGGTTTTCACCCTCTATCTTCTTAGTCTAGAAATACGCAAATTATCGTTGTATTCCCAAACCGGGCATCCCTTGGCTGAACGATCAGTTCCTACGAGTAACATTGGTTCCGTGGGAGGTGTTGGTGCCTCTCATGAGGCTATTCACGGGCTTTTTTGGGGTTTCACCCTCTAACGCCATGTTTTTCAGCCTAAGTCTAAAAATATACAAATTACCATCATATTCTAAAACCGGTAGTCCCGTGGCTACGTGATCAGTTCCTACGAGTTACATTGGTCCCGTGGGAGGTGTTGGTGCCACCCACGGGCCCGTTAGGGGGATGTTTCGGGTATTCCCCCACTAACGCCATGTTTTGCTTAAGTCTACAAATATGAAAATTATCATCGTATTCTCAAACCTGGAGTCCCGCGGATGCGTGGTCAGTCTCGACGAGTTACATTGGTCTCGTGGGAGGTGTTAATGCCACCAAACGGGCCGTTTGGGACCTATTTCGAGTTTTTCCCCACTAACGTCATGTTATGCCTATGTCTGGAAATATGAAAATTATCATCGTATTCTCAAATCAGGAGTCGCACGGCTGCGCGGTCAGTTCTTACTAGTCACATTGGTCCCGTGGCAAGTGTTGGTGCCTCCCACAGGGATGTTCGGGGTCTATTTTGGGTTTTCACCCTCGAACGCCTTGTTTTTAAGCCTAAGTATAGAAATATGCAAATTATCATGATATTATCAAACCTGAAGTCCCGCGGCTGCGTGGTCAGTTCCTATGAGTTACATTGGTCCCGTGGCATGTGTTGGTGCCACCCAAGGGGCCGTTTGGGAGTTGTTTCTAGTCCTCCCCCACTAAGGGCATGTTTTGCCTAGTTCTGGAAATATTCAAATTATCGTTGTATTCTCAAACCAAGAGTCTTGTGTCTGCACGGTCAGTTCTTACGAGTTATATTGGTCCCGTGGGAGCTGTTGGTGCCTCCCACGGGACAACGTGGTCGTTTGGGGGCTGTTTCGGGTTTTCACCCTCTAACGCCATGTTTTTAATCCTATGTTTATAAATATACAAATTATCGTCGTATTCTCAATCCGGGAGTCCCGTGGCTGCGCGGTCAGTTCCTACGAGTCACATTAGTCCCATGGGAGGTGTTGGTGCCACCCTCGGGGCCGTTCTGTGGCGGTTTTGAGTTTTTCCAATTAATGCCATGTGTTGCCTTAGTCTAAAAATAAGCTAATTATCATTGTACTCTTTAACCAGGAGTCCCGTGGCTGCGCGGTCAATTCCTACGAGTTATATTAGTCCCGTGGGAGGTGCTGGTGTCTCCCACAGGGCCGCTCGGGGGTTGTTGTGGGTTTTCACCCTCTATCGCCTTATTTTTAATCCTAAGTTTAGAAATACGCAAATTATCATTGTATTCCCAAACCGGGCGTCCCGTGGCTGCACATTCAGTTCCTACGAGCAACATTGGTCCCGTGGGAGGTGTTGGTGCCTCGCATGAGGCTGTTCACGGGCTGTTTTGGGTTTTCACCCTCTAACGCCATGTTTTTCAGCCTAAGTCTAAAAATATTCAAATTATCGTCATATTCTAAAACCGGGAGTCCCGTGGCTGCGTGATCAGTTTTTACGAGTTACATTGGTCCCGTGGGAGGTGTTGGTGCCACCCACGGGCCCGCTAAGGGGCTGTTTCGGGTATTCCCCCACTAACGTCATGTTTTGCTTAAGTCTAAAAATATGAAAATTATCATCGTATTCTCAAACCTGGAGTCCCGCGGATGCGTGGTCAGTCTCGACGAGTTACATTGGTCTCGTGGGAGGTGTTAATGCCACCAAAGGGGTCGTTTGGGACCTGTTGCGAGTTTTTCCCCACTAACGTCATGTTATGCCTATGTCTAGAAATATACAAATTATCGTCGTATTCTCAAATCGGGAGTCGCACGACTGCGCGGTCAGTTCCTACTAGTCACATTGGTCCCGTGGCCGGTGTTGGTGCCTCCCACAGGGATGTTCGGGGTCTATTTTGGGTTTTCACCCTCGAATGCCATGTTTTTAAGCCTACGTATAGAAATATGCAAATTATCATGGTATTCTCAAACCTGGAGTCCCGCGGATGGGTGGTCGGTTCCTATGAGTTACATTGGTCCCGTGGGAGGTGTTGGTGCCACCCAAGGGGCCGTTTGGGAGTTGTTTCTAGTGCTCCCCCACTAACGTCATGTTTTGCCTAGTTCTAGAAATATTCAAATTATCGTTGTATTCTCAAACGGGGAGTCCTGTGTCTGTACGGTCAGTTCTTACGAGCCGTGGGAGCTGTTGGTGCCTCCCACGAGACAACGTGGTCGTTTGGGGGCTGTTTCGGGTTTTCACCCTCTAACGCCATTTTTTTAAGCCTATGTTTATAAATATACAAATTATCATAATATTCTCAAAATGGGAGTCACGTGGATGCGCGGTCAGTTTCTACGAGTCACATTAGTCCCATGGGAGGTGTTGGTGCCACCCACGGGGCCGTTCGGGGGTTGTTTCGATTTTTTCCCATTAACGCCATGTTTTGCCTTAGTCTAAAAATATGCTAATTATCATTGTACTCTTTAACCAGGAGTCTCGTGGCTGTGCGGTCAATTCCTACGAGTTATATTAGTCCCGTGGGAGGTGCTGGTGTCTCCCACAGGGCCGCTTAGGGGTTGTTGTGGGTTTTCACCCTCTATCCACTTATTTTTAAACCTTAGTCTAGAAATACTCAAATTATAGTTGTATTCCCAAACCGGGCGCCCCTTGGCTGAACGGTCAGTTCCTACGAGTAACATTGGTTCCGTGGGAGGTGTTGGTGCCTCTGATGAGGCTGTTCAAGGGCTTTTTTGGGTTTTCACCCTCTAACGCCATGTTTTTCAGCCTAAGTCTAAAAATATTCAAATTATCGTCATATTCTAAAACCGGGAGTCCCGTGGCTACGTGATCAGTTCCTACGAGTTACATTGGTCCGTGGGAGGTGTTGGTGCCACCCACGGGCCCGCTAGGGGGCTGTTTCGGGTATCCCCCCACTAACGCCATGTTTTGCTTAAGTCTAGAAATATGAAAATTATCATCATATTCTCAAACCTGGAGTCCCGCGGATGCGTGGTCAGTCTCGACGAGTTACATTGGTCTCGTGGGAGGTGTTAATGCCACCAAACGGGCCGTTTGGGACCTGTTTCGAGTTTTTCCCCACTAACGTCATGTTATTCCTATGTCTGGAAATATCCAAATTATCATCGTATTCTCAAATTGGGAGTCGCACGGCTGCGCGGTCAGTTCTTACTAGTCACATTGGTCCCGTGGCAGGTGTTGGTGCCTCCCACAGGGATGTTCGGGGTCCATTTTGGGTTTTCTCCCTCGAACGCCATGTTTTTAAGCCTAAGTATATAAATATGCAAATTATTATGATATTCTCAAACCTGGATTCCCGCGGCTGCGTGGTCAGTTCCTATGAGTTACATTGGTCTCGTGGCATGTGTTAGTGCCACCCAAGGGGCCGTTTGGGAGTTGTTTCTAGTGCTCCCCCACTAACGTCATGTTTTGCCTAGTTCTGGAAATATTCAAATTATCAATTTATTCTCAGACCAAGAGTCCTGTGTCTGCACGGTCAGTTCTTACGAGTTATATTGGTCCCGTGGGAGGTGTTTGTGCCTCCCACTGGACAACGTGGTCGTTTGGGGGCTGTTTCGGGTTTTCACCCTCTAACGCCATGTTTTTAAGCCTATGTTTATAAATATACAAATTATCGTCGTATTCTCAAATCGGGAGTCCCGTGGCTGTGCGGTCAGTTACTACGAGTCACATTAGTCCCATGGGAGGTGTTGGTGCCACCCACGGGGCCGTTGTGGGCTGTTTTGAGTTTTTCCCATTAATGCCATAATTTGCCTTAGTCTAAAAATATGCTAATTATCATTGTATTCTCTAACTAGGAGTCCCGTGGCTGCACGGTCAATTCCTACGAGTTATATTAGTCCCGTGGGAGGTGCTGGTGTCTCCCACAGGGCCGCTCGGGGGCTGTTGTGAGTTTTCACCCTCTATCGCCTTATTTTTAAGCCTAAGTCTAGAAATACGCAAATTATTGTTGTATTCCCAAACTGGGCATCCCGTGGCTGCACGATCAGTTCCTACGAGTAAAATTGGTTCCGTGGGAGGTGTTGGTGCCTCGCATGAGGCTGTTCACGGGTTGTTTTGGGTTTTCACCCTCTAACGCCATGTTTTTCAGCCTAAGTCTAAAAATATTCAAATTACCATCATATTCTAAAACCGGGAGTCCGGTGGCTACGTGATCAGTTCCTACGAGTTACATTGGTCCTGTGGGAGGTGTTGGTGCCACCCACGGGCTCGCTAGGGGGCTGTTTCGGGTATTCCCCCACTAACGCCATGTTTTTCTTAAGTCTAGAAATATGAAAATTATCATCGTATTCTTAAACCTGGAGTCCCGCGGATGCGTGGTCAGTCTCGACGAGTTACATTGGTCTCGTGGGAGGTGTTAATGCCACCAAACGGGCCGTTTGGGACCTGTTTCGAGTTTTTCCCCACTAACGTCATGTTATGCCTATGTCTGGAAATATTCAAATTATCATCGTATTCTCAAATCGGGAGTCGCACGGCTGCGCAGTCAGTTCTTACTCGTCACATTGGTCCCGTGGCAGGTGTTGGTGCCTCCCACAGGGATGTTCGGGGTCTATTTTGGGTTTTCACCCTCCAATGCCATGTTTTTAAGCCTAAGTATAGAAATATGCAAATTATCATGATATTCTCAAACATGGAGTCCCGCGGCTGCGTGGTCAGTTCCTATGAGTTACATTGGTCCCGTGGCATGTGTTGGTGCCACCCAAGGGGCCGTTTGGTAGTTGTTTCTAGTGCTCCCCCACTAACGTCATGTTTTGCCTAGTTTTGGAAATATTCAAATTATCGTTGTATTCTCAAACCAAGAGTCCTGTGTCTGCACGGTCAGTTCTTACGAGTTATATTGGTCCCGTGGGAGCTGTTGGTGCCTCCCACGGGACAACGTGGTCGTTTGGGGGCTGTTTCGGGTTTTCACCCTCTAACGCCATGTTTTTAAGCCTATGTTTATAAATATTAAAATTATCGTCGTATTCTCAAACCGGGAGTCCCGTGGCTGCGCGGTCAGTTCCTACGAGTCACATTAGTCCCATGGGAGGTGTTGGTGCCACCCTCGGGGCCGTTCGGTGGCGGTTTCAAGTTTTTCCAATTAATGCCATGTGTTGCCTTAGTCTAAAAATAAGCTAATTATCATTGTACTCTTTAACCAGGAGTCCCGGGGTTGCGCGGTCAATTCCTACGAGTTATATTAGTCCCGTGGGAGGTGCTGGTGTCTCCCATAGGGCCGCTCGGGGGCTGTTGTGGGTTTTCACCCTCTATCGCCTTATTTTTAATCCTAAGTCTAGAAACACGCAAATTATCATTGTATTCCCAAACCGGGCGTCCCGTGGCTGCACATTCAGTTCCTACGAGTAACATTGGTCCTGTGGGAGGTGTTGGTGCCTCGCATGAGGCTATTCACGGGTTGTTTTGGGTTTTCACCCTCTAACGCCATGTTTTTCAGCCTAAGTCTAAAAATATTCAAATTACCGTCATATTCTAAAACCGGGAGTCCCGTGGCTGTGTGATCAGTTTCTACGAGTTACACTGGTCCCGTGGGAGGTGTTGGTGCCACCCAAGGGACCGCTAAGGGGCTGTTTCGGGTATTACCCCACTAACGCCATGTTTTGCTTAAGTCTACAAATATGAAAATTATCATCGTATTCTCAAACCTGGAGTCCCGCGGATGCGTGGTCAGTCTCGACAAGTTACATTAGTCTCGTGGGAGGTGTTAATGCCACCAAAGGGGTCGTTTGGGACTTGTTTCGAGTTTTTCCCCACTAACGTCATGTTATGCCTATGTCTAGAAATATACAAATTATCGTCGTATTCTCAAATCGGGAGTCGCACGGCTGCGCGGTCAGTTCCTACTAGTCACATTGGTCCCGTGGCAGGTGTTGGTGCCTCCCACAGGGATGTTCGGGGTCTATTTTGGGTTTTCGCCCTCGAACGCCATGTTTTTAAGCCTAAGTATAGAAATATGCAAATTATCATGGTATTCTCAAACCTGGAGTCCCGCGGCTCGGTGGTCGGTTCCTATGAGTTACATTGGTCCCGTGGAAGGTGTTGGTGCCACCCAAGGGGCCGTTTGGGAGTTGTTTCTGGTGCTCCCCCAGTAACGTCATGTTTTGCCTAGTTCTAGAAATATTCAAATTATCGTTGTATTCTCAAACGGGGAGTCCTGTGTCTGTACGGTCAATTTTTACGAGCCGTGGGAGCAGTTGGTGCCTCCCACGGGACAACGTGGTCGTTTGGGGGCTGCTTCGGGTTTTCACCCTCTAACGCCATTTTTTAAGCCTATGTTTATAAATATACAAATTATCATCGTATTCTCAAAGTGGGAGTCCCGTGGCTGCGCGGTCAATTCCTACGAGTCACATTAGTCCCATGGGAGGTGTTGGTGCCACCCACGGGGCCGTTCGGGGGTTGTTTCGAGTTTTTCCCATTAATGCCATGTTTTGCCTTAGTCTAAAAATATGCTAATGATCATTGTACTCTTTAACCGGGAGTCCCGTGGCTGTGCGGTCAATTCCTATGAGTTATATTAGTCCCGTGGGAGGTGCTGGTGTCTCCCACAGGGCCGCTTAGGGGCTGTTGTGGGTTTTCACCCTCTATCGCCTTATTTTTAAGCCTTAGTCTAGAAATATGCAAATTATCGTTGTATTCCCAAACCGGGCGTCCCTTGGCTGAACGGTCAGTTCCTACGAGTAACATTGGTTCCGTGGGAGGTGTTGGTGCCACCCATGGGCCCGCTAGGGGGCTGTTTCGGGTATTCCCCCACTAACGCCATGTTTTACTTAAGTCTAGAAATATGAAAATTTTCATCGTATTCTCAAACCTGGAGTCCCGCGGATGCGTGGTCAGTCTCGACGAGTTACATTGGTCTCGTGGGAGGTGTTAATGCCACCAAACGGGCCGTTTGGGACCTGTTTCGAGTTTTTCCCCACTAACGTCATGTTATGCCTATGTTTGGAAATATGCAAATTATCATCGTATTCTCAAATCGCGAGTCGCACGGCTGCTCGGTCAGTTCCTACTAGTCACATTGGTCCCGTGGCAGGTGTTGGTGCCTCCCATAGGGATGTTCGGGGTCTATTTTGGGTTTTCGCCCTCGAACGCCATGTTTTTAAGCCTAAGTATAAAAATATGTAAATTATCATGGTATTCTCAAACCTGGAGTCCCGCGGCTCGGTGGTCGTTTCCTATGAGTTACATTGGTCCCGTGGGAGGTGTTGGTGCCACCCAAGGGGCCGTTTGGGATTTGTTTCTGGTGCTCCCCCAGTAACGTCATGTTTTGCCTAGTTCTGGAAATATTCAAATTATCGTTGTATTCTCAAACGGGGAGTCCTGTGTCTGCACGGTCAATTTTTACGAGCTGTGGGAGCAGTTGGTGCCTCCCACGGGACAACGTGGTCGTTTGGGGGCTGCTTCGGGTTTTCACCCTCTAACGCCATTTTTTTAAGCCTATGTTTATAAATATACAAATTATCATCGTATTCTCAAAGTGGGAGTCTCGTGGCTGCGCTGTCAGTTCCTACGAGTCACATTAGTCCCATGGGAGGTGTTGGTGCCACCCACGGGGCCGTTCGGGGGTTGTTTCGAGTTTTTCCCATTAATGCGTTGTTTTGCCTTAGTCTAAAAATATGCTAATGATCATTGTACTCTTTAACCGGGAGTCCCGTGGCTGTGCGGTCAATTCCTATGAGTTATATTAGTCCCGTGGGAGGTGCTGGTGTCTCCCACAGGGCCGCTTAGGGGCTGTTGTGGGTTTTCACCCTCTATCACCTTATTTTTAAGCCTTATTCTAGAAATACGCAAATTATCGTTGTATTCCCAAACCGGGCGTCCCTTGGTTGAACGGTCAGTTCCTACGAGTAACATTGGTTCCGTGGGAGGTGTTGGTGCCTCTCATGAGGCTGTTCACGGGCTTTTTTATGTTTTCACCCTCTAACGCCATGTTTTTCAGCCTAAGTCTAAAAATATTCAAATTACCATCATATTCTAAAACCGGGAGTAATGTGGCTATGTGATCAGTTCCTATGAGTTACATTGGTCCGTGGGAGGTGTTGGTGCCACCCACGGGCCGGCTAGGGGGCTGTTTCGGGTATTCCCCCACTAACGCCATGTTTTACTTAAGTCTAGAAATATGAAAATTATCATCGTATTCTCAAACTTGGAGTCCCTCGGATGCGTGGTCAGTCTCGACGAGTTACATTGGTCTCGTGGGAGGTGTTAATGCCACCAAACGGGCCGTTTGGGACCTGTTTCGAGTTTTTCCCCACTAACGTCATGTTATGCCTATGTTTGGAAATATGCAAATTATCATCGTATTCTCAAATCGGGAGTCGCACGGCTGCTCGGTCAGTTCTTACTTGTCACATTGGTCCCGTGGCAGGTGTTGGTGCCTCCCACAGGGATGTTCGGGGTCTATTTTGGGTTTTCACCCTCGAACGCCATGTTTTTAAGCCTAAGTATAGAAATATGCAAATTATCTTGATATTCTCAAACCTGGAGTCCCGCGGCTGCGTGGTCAGTTCCTATGAGTTACATTGGTCCCGTGGCATGTGTTGGTGCCACCCAAGGGGCCGTTTGGGAGTTGTTTCTAGTGCTCCCCCACTAACGTCATGTTTTGCCTAGTTCTGGAAATATTCAAATTATCGTTGTATTCTCAAACCAAGAGTCCTGTGTCTACACGGTCAGTTCTTACGAGTTATATTGGTCCCGTGGGAGGTGTTTGTGCCTCCCACGGTACAACGTGGTCGTTTGGGGGCTATTTGGGGTTTTCACCCTCTAACGCCATGTTTTTAAGCCTATGTTTATAAATATACAAATTATCGTCGTATTCTCAAACCAGGAGTCCCGTGGCTGCGCGGTCAGTTCCTACGAGTCACATTAGTCCCATGGGAGGTGTTGGTGCCACCCACGGGGCCGTTCGTGGGTTGTTTCGAGTTTTTCCCATTAATGCCATATTTTGCCTTAGTCTAAAAATATGCTAATTATCAGTGTATTCTCTAACCAGGAGTCCCGTGGCTGCACGGTCAATTCCTACGAGTTATATTAGTCCCGTGGGAGGTGCTAGTGTCTCCCACAGGGCCGCTCGGAGGCTGTTGTGGGTTTTCACCCTCTATCGCCTTATTTTTAAGCCTAAGTCTAGAAATACGCAAATTATTGTTGTATTCCCAAACCGGGCATCCCGTGGCTATACGATCAGTTCCTACGAGTAGCATTGGTTCCGTGGGAGGTGTTGGTGCCTCGCATGAGGCTGTTCACGGGCTGTTTTGGGTTTTCACCCTCTAACGCCATGTTTTTCAACCTAAGTCTAAAAATATTCAAATTACCATCATTTTCTAAAACCGGGAGTCCCGTGGCTACGTGATCAGTTCCTACGAGTTACATTGGTCCTGTGGGAGGTGTTGGTGCCACCCACGGGTCCGCTAGGGGGCTGTTTCGGGTATTCCCCCACTAACGCCATGTTTTGCTTAAGTCTAGAAATATGAAAATTATCATCGTATTCTCAAACCTGGAGTCCCGCGGATGCGTGGTCAGTCTCGACGAGTTACATTGGTCTCGTGGGAGGTGTTAATGCCACCAAACGGGCCGTTTGGGACCTGTTTCGAGTTTTTCCCCACTAACGTCATGTTATGCCTATGTCTAGAAATAAGAAAATTATCGTCGTATTCTCAAACCGAGAGTACTAAGGCTGCGCGGTCAGTTCCTACGAGTTACGTTTGTCTTGTGGCAGGAGTGGGCGCCACCCACAGGGCCGTTGGGGGGATTTTTGGGTTTTCCCCCACTAACGCCATGTTTTTAAGCTTAAGTCTAGAAATATGCAAATTATCATCGTATTCTCAAACCGTGAGTCCCGTGGTTGCGCGGTCAGTTCCTATGGGTTACATTGGTCCCCAGGGAGGTGTTGGTACCTCCCACGGGGCCGTTCGGGGGCTCTTTTTGGTTTTCACCTTCTAATGCCATATTTTTTAGTCTAAGTCTAGAAATATTAAAATTACCATCGTATTCTCAAATCGGGAGTCCCGTAGTTACGCGGTCAGTTCCTACGACTTACATTAGTCCCGTGGGAGGCGTTGGTGCCACCCACGGGGCCGTTCGGGGGCGATTAGAGGTTTTCCCCCACTAACGTCAAGTTTTGCCTAACTCTAGAAATATTCAAATTATCGTCATATTCTCAAGTAGGGAGTCCCGTGGCTAAGCGATCAGTTGCTACGAGTTACATTGGTCTCGTGTCTGGTGTTAATGCCTCCCACGAGGCCGTTCGGGGGCTATTTTGAGATTTCACCCTCTAATTCCATGTTTTTAAGCCTAAATATAGAAATATGAAAATGTTTTTAAGCCTAAGTCTAAAAATATTCAAATTATCATCATATTCTAAAATCGGCAGTCCTGTGGCTGCGCAGTCAGTTCCAACGAGTTACATTGGTTCCGTGGGAGGTGTTGGTGCCTCCCACGGGGCCGTTCGTGGATTTTCACCCTCTAACGCCATGTGTTTAAGCCTAAGTCTATTAATATGAAAATTATCATCGTATGCTCAAACTGAGAGTCCCGTGGCTGCGCGGTCAGTTCCTACGAGTTACATTGGTCCCATGGGTGGTGTTGGTGCCACCCATGGGGCCGTCCGAAGGCTGTTTTGGGTTTTTTCCCACTAACGCCACATTTTTAAGGCTAAGTCTAGAAATATGAAAATTGTCGTTGTATTCTGAAACCGTGAGTCCCGTTTCTGCGCTATCAGTTCCCCCGGGACCACGGGGTGGTTCGGGGGCTATTTTGGGTTTTCACACTCTAACGCCTTGTTTTTATACCTAAGTCTAGAAATATGCAAATTATTGTCGTATTATCAAACCGAGAGTCCCGCTGCTGCATGGGCAGTTCCTACGAGTTACATTGGTCCCGTGGAAGGTGTTGGTGCCACCTATGGGGCCATTCGGGGGTTGTTTCGAGTTTTTCCCACTAACGCCATGTTTTGCCTAAGTCTAGAACCATGCTAATTATCATTGTATTCTCCAACCGGGAGTTCCGTGGATACGCCGTTAGTTCCTAGGAGTTATATTGGTCACGTGGGAGGTGTTAGTGCCTCCCACGGGGTTGTTTGGGTGTTGTTCTGGTTTTTCACCCTCTATCGCCATGTTTTTAAGCCTAAGTCTAGAAATATGGAAATTATCATCGTATTCTCAAACTAGGTGTCCCGTGGCAGCGCGGTCAGTTCCTGCGAGTCACATTGGTTCCGTGGGAGGTGTTGGTGCCTCCCATGGGGCTGTTTTGGGTGTTCAGCCTCTAATGCCATGGTTTTTTGCCTAAGTCTATAAATATTAAAATTATCATCGTGTTCTAAAATTAGGAGTCCCGTGGCTACGCGGTCAGTTCCTACGAGTTACATTGGTCCCGTGGGAGGTGTTGGTGCCACCCACGGGGCTGTTAGGGGGATGTTTCGGGTATTCCCCCATTAACACCACGTTTTGCTTAAGTCTAGAAATATGCAAATTATCATCG
The DNA here is from genome assembly GCA_949130495.1 of Sambucus nigra. Lineage (NCBI taxonomy): Eukaryota > Viridiplantae > Streptophyta > Magnoliopsida > Dipsacales > Adoxaceae > Sambucus > Sambucus nigra. Next base: position 117,475,499 of record OX422218.1, on the reverse strand, counting down.
TATTCTCAAATCGCGAGTCGCACGGCTGCTCGGTCAGTTCCTACGAGTAACATTGGTCCCGTGGGAGGTGTTGGTGCCACCCATGGGGTCGTTTGGGACCTGTTTCAAGTTTTCCCCCACTAACATCATGCTTTGCCTAGGTCTAGAAATATGCAAATTATCATCGTATTCTTAAATCAGGAGTCCTGTGGCTGCGCGGTCAGTTTTTACGAGTTACATTGGTCCTGTGGGAGGTGTTGGTGCCTCCCACGGGACCGTTCGGGGGTAGTTTTTAGTTTTCACCCCAACGCCATGTTTTTAATCTTAAGTCCAGAAATATTCAAATTATCGTCGTATTCTCAAACCGAGAGACCCGTGGCTACGCGGTGAGTTTCTACGAGTTACAATGGTTCAGTGGGCGGTGTTGGCACCACCCACAGGGCTATTTCGGGTTTTCCCCCACTAACACCAAGTTTTCAAGCCTAAGTCTAGAAATATGCAAATTATCAGCGTATTATTAAACCGTGAGTCTCGTGGCTGCGCGGTCGGTCCCTACGAGTTACGTTGGTCCCGGAGGAGGTATTGATGCCTCCCACGGGGTAACGAGACCGTTCGGGGGCTATTTTTGGTTTTCACCCTATAACGCAATGTTTTTAAGCCTAAGTCTAGAAATATGCAAATTAGCGTCGTATTCCCAAACCGAGAGTTCCACAGCTGCGTGGTGAGTTCCTACGATTTACATTGGTACCGTGGAAGGTGTTGGTACCACGCACGGGGCCGTTCGTGGGGTGTTTCAATTTTTCCCCCACTAACACCATGTTTTATCTAAGTTTAGAAATATGAAAATTATTGTCGTATTCTAAAATCGGGAGTCCTGTGGTGGTGCGGTCAGTTCCTACGAGTTACATTGGTCCCGTGGGAGGTGTTGGTGCCTCCCACGGGGCCTCTCAGGGGTTGTTGTGGGTTTTCACCCTTTATCGCCTTATTTTTAAGCCTAAGTCTAGAAATACGCAAATTATTGTTGTACTCCCAAACCGGGAGTCCCGTGGCAGCGCGGTCAGTTCCTACGAGTAACATTGGTTCCGTGGGAGGTGTTGGTGCCTCCCACGAGGCCGTTCGAGGGCTGTTTTGGGTTTTTACCCTCTAACGCCATGTTTTTAGCCTAAGTCTAGAAATATTCAAATTATCATCGTATTCTCAAATCAGGATTCAAGTGGCTGCGCGGTCAGTTCCTACGAGTTACATTAGTCCCGTGGGAGGTGTTGGTGCAACCCACGGGGCCATTCGGGGGCTGTTTTGGATTTTCACCCTCTAACGCTATGTTTTTAAGCCTAAGTCTAAAAATATTTAAATTATCTTCGTATTCTCAAACCGAGAGTCCCTTGGTTGTGAGGTTAAATCCTACGAGTTGCATTGGTCCCGTGTGAGGTGTTAGTGCCTCCCACGAGGCCGTTCGGGGGTGCTATTTTGGGATTTCATCCTCCAATGCCATGTTTTAAGAAATAAGTAATTTTTTTTAAGCCTAAGTCAAAAAAATTTCAAATTATCATTGAATTCTAAAATTGGCAGTCCCGTGGCTGCGCAGTCAGTTCTTAAGAGTTACATTGGTTCCGTGGGAGGTGTTGGTGCCTCCCACGGGGCCGTTCAGGGTCTGTTTTGGTTTTTCACCACCTAACGCCATGTTTTTAAGCCTAAGTATTGAAATATTCAAATTACCGTCGTATTCTCAAATCAAGAGTCCCGTGGCTGCGTGGTCAGTTCCTATGAGTTACATTGGTCCCGTGGGAGTTGTTTGGTGCCACCCAGAGGGCCGTTCGGGGGCAGTTTTCGGTTTTTCCCCACTAATGCCATGTTTTTAAGCCTAAGTATAAGAATATACATGATTCTCAAATCGTGAGTCATGTGGCTGTGCGATCAGTTCCTACGAGTTACATTGGTCTCGCGGGTGGTGTTGGTGCCCCCCACAGGACCACGGGGTCGTTCGGGGGCTGCTTTGGATTTTCACCCTCTAACGACATATTTTATGCCTAAGTCTAGAAATATGCAAGTTATTGTCGTATTCTTAAGCCTAGAATCCCGTGGCTGCGCGATCAGTTCCTACGAGTTATATTGGTCCCATGGGAGGTGTTGGTCCCTCCCACGGGACCACGAGGTCGTTCGGGGGCTGTTTTGGGTTTTCACCCTCTAACGCCATGTTTTTAAGCATAAGTGTAGAAATATAAAAATTATCTTCGTATTCTCACATTGGGAGTCCCGCGACTGTGTGGTCAGTTCCTATGAGTTACATTGGTCCCGTGGGAGGTGTTGGTGCCCCCATGGGGCCGTTCGGGGGCAGTTTCGGGTTTTCCACACTAACGTCATGTTTTGCTGAAGTCTAGAAATATGCTACTTATCATAGTATTCTTAAACTGGGACTCCCATGGCTGCGCGGTCTGTTCCTACGAGTCACATTGGTTCCGTGGGAGGTGTTGGTCCCTCCCACGGGGCCGTTCGGGGGCTATTTTGGGTTTTCACCCTCTAACGCCATGTTTTTAAGCTTAAGTCTAGAAATATGCAAATTATCATCATATTCTCAAACTGGGAGTCCCGTGGCTACGCGGTCAGTTCCTACGAGTCACATTGGTCCCGTGGGAGGTGTTGGTGCCTCCCATGGGGCTGTTCGGGGGTTGTTTTGTGTTTTCACCCTCTAATACCATGTTTTTCATCCTAAGTCTAGAGATATTCAAATTGCTGTCGTATTCTAAAACCAGGAGTCCCGTGGTTGCGCGGTCAGTTCCTATGTGTTACATTAGTCCCGGGGAAGGTGTTGGTACTACCCAATGGGTCGTTCGGGGGTTGTTTTGAGTTTTCCCACACTAATGCCATGTTTGGCCTAAGTCTAGAAAAATGCAAATTATCATCGTATTCTCAATTCGGGAGTCCCGTGACTGCGCGGTTACTTCCTATGAGATACATTGCTCCCGTGGGAAGTGTTGGTGCCACCCACGGGGGCCATTCGGGGGCAGTTATGGGTTTTCACCCTCTAACACCATGTTATTATGCCTAAGTCTAGAAATATTTAAATTATCTTCATATTCTCAAACCGAGAGTCCCGTGGTTGTGCGGTCAATTCCTCCGAGTTACATTGGTCCCGTAGGAGGTGTTGGTACCTCCCACGGGCTCGTTCAGGGGTTATTTTTGGTTTTCACTCTCCATCACCTTGTTTTTAAGCCTAAGTCTGGAAATATGAAAATTATCATCGTATTCTCAAATCGGGAATCCCATGGCTGCGTCATCAGCTCCTACGAGTCACATTGGTCCCGTGGGAGGTGTTGGGGCCCCCTACAGGGACGTTCGGGGGTCTATTGTGGGTTTTCACCCTCAAACACCATTTTTTTAATCCTAAGTATAGAAATATGCAAATTATCATGGTATTCTCAAACCTGGAGTCCCGCAGCTGCGTGGTCAGTTCCTATGAGTTACATTGGTCCCGTGGGAGGTGTTGGTGCCATCCACGGGGCCGTTTGGGAATTGTTTCTAGTGCTCCCCCACTAACGTCATGTTTTGCCTAGTTCTAGAAATATTCAATTTAGCATTGTATTCTCAAACCGGGAGTCCTGTGGCAGCGCGGTCAGTTCCTATGAGTTATATTAATCCCATATGAGGTGTTGGTGCCTCCCACGGGACCACGAGATCGTTCGAGGGCTGTTTTGGGTTTTCACCTTCTAATGCCATGTTTTTAAGCCTATGTTTAGAAATATACAAATTATCATCGTATTCTTAAACCGAGAGTCCCGTGGCTGCGCGGTCAGTTCCTACGAGTCACATCAGTCTCGTGGGAGGTCTTGGTGCCACCCACGGGGTCATTCGGTGGTTGTTTCCAGTTTTCCCATTAGCGACATGTTTTGCCTCAGTCTATAAATATGCTAATTATCATTGTATTATCCACCCAGGAGTCCCGTGATTGCGCGGTCAGTTCCTACGAGTTATATTGGTCCCATGGGAGGTGTTGGTGCCTCCCACAGGGCCGCTCGGGGGCTGTTGTGGGTTTTCACCCTCTATCGCCATGTTTTTAAGCCTAAGTCTAGAAATACGTAAATTATCGTCGTACACCCAAACTGGGAGTCTTGTGGCTGCGAGATAAGTTCCTACAAGTAACATTGGTTCCGTGGGAGGTGTTGATGCCTCCCATGAGACTGTTCAGGGGCTGTTTTGGGTTTTCACCCTCTAATGCCATCAGTTCCTAAGAGTTACATTGGTCCCGTGGGAGGTGTTGGTGCCACCCACGGGGCCGTTAGGGGGTTGTTTCGGGTATTCCCCCACTAACTCCATGTTTTTCCTAGTTCTATAAATATACAAATTATCATCGTGTTCTCAAACCTGGAGTCCCGCAGCTGTGTGGTCAGTTCCTATGAGTTACATTGGTCCCATGGGAGTTGTTGGTGCCAACCACAAGGTCGTTTGGAAGTTCTTTCTAGTCCTCCCCCACTAATGTCATGTTTTGCCGAGTTCTAGAAAAGACAAATTATCGTTGTATTCTCAAGCCGAGAGTCCTGTGGCCGCGCGATCCGTTCTTATGAGTTACATTGGTCCCGTGGGAGGTGTTGGTGCCTCCCACGGGGCCGTTCGGGGGTTGTTTTGAGTTTTAAACCTAACACCATGTTTTTAATCCTAAGTCTAGAAATATTCAAATTATTGTCGTATTATAAAATCGGGAGTCCCGTGGCTGCGCGATCAGTTCCTCCGAGTTACATTGGTCCCGTGGGAAGTGTTGGTGCCAACTACGGGACCGTTCGTGGGTTGTTTCGGGTTTTCTCCCACTAACACCATGTTTTTAAGGATAGGCCTAGAAATATGCAAATTATCGTCTTATTCTCAAACCGGGACTCCCGTGGCTACGCGGTCAGTTTCTACGAGTTACATTGGTCCTGGGGGAGGTGTTGGTGCCTTCCACGGGGCCACGGGGCCATTTGAGGGCTATTTTGGGTTATCACCCTCTAACGCAATAATTTTAAGCCCAAGTCTACAAATATGAAAATTATCATCATATTATCATATCGAGAGTCCCGCGGCTGCGTGGTCAGTTCCTACGAGTTACATTGGTCCCGTGGGAGGTGTTGGTGCCACCTATGGGGCCGTTCGGGGGCTGTTTCGTGTTTCCCCCACTATCCCCATGTTTTGCCTAAGTCTGAAAGTATGAAAATTATTGTTGTATTCTCTAACTAAGAGTCCTGTGGCTGTGCGGTCAGTTCCTACGAGTCATATTGGTCTCGAGGGAGGTGTTGAGCTTCCCACGGGGCCGTTCGGGGGCTGTTTTGGGTTTTCACCCTCTAACGCCATGTTTTTAAGCTTAAGTCTAGAAATATGCAAATTATCATCATATTCTCAAACTGGGAGTCCCGTGGCTACGCGGTCAGTTCCTAAGAGTCACATTGATCCCGTGGGAGGTGTTGGTGCCTCCCATGGGGCTGTTCGGGGGTTGTTTTTTGTTTTCACCCTCTAATACCATGTTTTTCATCCTAAGTCTAGAGGTATTCAAATTGCTGTCGTATTCTAAAACCAGGAGTCCCGTGGTTGCGCGGTCAGTTCCTATGTGTTACATTAGTCCCGGGGAAGGTGTTGGTACTACCTAATGGGTCATTCGGGGGTTGTTTTGAGTTTTCCCACACTAATGCCATGTTTGGCCTAAGTCTAGAAAAATGCAAATTATGATCGTATTCTCAATTCGGGAGTCCCGTGACTGCGCGGTTAGTTCCTATGAGATACATTGCTCCCGTGGGAGGTGTTGGTGCCACCCACGGGGGCCATTCGGAGGCAGTTATGAGTTTTCACCCTCTAACACCATGTTATTATTCCTAAGTCTAGAAATATTTAAATTATCTTCATATTCTCAAACCGAGAGTCCCGTGGTTCTGCGGTCAATTCCTCCGAGTTACATTGGTCCCGTAGGAGGTGTTGGTACCTGCCACGGGGTCGTTCAGGGGCTGTTTTTTGTTTTCACTCTCCATCACCCTGTTTTTAAGCCTAAGTCTAGAAATATGAAAATTATCATCGTATTCTCAAATCGGGAATCCCATGGCTGCGTCATCAGCTCCTACGAGTCACATTGGTCCCGTGGGAGGTGTTGGTGCCTCCTACGGGGACGTTCGGGGGTCTATTGTGGGTTTTCACCCTCGAACACCATTTTTTTAATCCTAAGTATAGAAATATACAAATTATCATGGTATTCTCAAACCTGGAGTCCCGCGGCTGCGTGGTCAGTTCCTATGAGTTACATTGGTCCCGTGGGAGGTGTTGGTGCCATCCACGGGGCCGTTTGGGAATTGTTTCTAGTGCTCCTCCACTAACGTCATGTTTTGCCTAGTTCTAAAAATATTCAATTTAGCATTGTATTCTCAAACCGGGAGTCCTGTGGCAGCGCGGTTAGTTCCTATGAGTTATATTAATCCCATGGGAGGTGTTGGTGCCTCCTACGGGACCACGAGGTCGTTCGAGGGCTGTTTTGGGTTTTCATCTTCTAATGTCATGTTTTTAAGCCTATGTTTAGAAATATACAAATTATCGTCGTATTCTTAAATCGAGAGTCCCGTGGCTGCGCGGTCAGTTCCTACGAGTCACATCAGTCTCGTGGGAGGTCTTGGTGCCACCCACGGGGTCATTCGGTGGTTGTTTCCAGTTTTCCCATTAACAACATGTTTTGCCTCAGTCTAGAAATATGCTAATTATCATTGTATTATCCACCCAGGAGTCCCGTGGTTGCGCGGTCAGTTCCTACGAGTTATATTGGTCCCGTGGGAGGTGTTGGTGCCTCCCACAGGGCCGCTCGGGGGCTGTTGTGGGTTTTCACCCTCTATCGCCATGTTTGTAAGCCTAAGTCTAGAAATACGTAAATTATCGTCGTACACCCAAACTGGGAGTCTCGTGGCTGCGCGATCAGTTCCTACAAGTAACATTGGTTCCGTGGGAGGTGTTGCTGCCTCCCATGAGACTGTTCAGGGGCTGTTTTGGGTTTTCACCCTCTAATGCCATCAGTTCCTAAGAGTTACATTGGTCCCGTGGGAGGTGTTGGTGCCACCCACGAGGCCGTTAGGTGGCTGTTTCAGGTATTCCCCCACTAACTCCATGTTTTGCCTAGTTCTATAAATATACAAATTATCATCGTATTCTCAAACCTGGAGTCCCGTGGCTATGTGGTCAGTTCCTATGAGTTACATTGGTCCCATGGGAGTTGTTGGTGCCACCCACAGGGTCGTTTGGAAGTTGTTTCTACTGCACCCCCACTAATGTCATGTTTTGCCGAGTTCTAGAAATAGACAAATTATCGTTGTATTCTCAAGCCGAGAGTCCTGTGGCCGCGCGATCAGTTCTTATGAGTTACATTGGTCCCGTGGGAGGTGTTGGTGCCTCCCACGGGGCCGTTCGGGGGTTGTTTTGAGTTTTAAACCTAACACCATGTTTTTAATCCTAAGTCTAGAAATATTCAAATTATTGTCGTATTATAAAATCGGGAGTCCCGTGGCTGCGCGGTCAGTTCCTCCGAGTTACATTGGTCCCGTGGGAAGTGTTGGTGCCAACTACGGGACCGTTCGTGGGCTGTTTCGGGTTTTCTCCCACACACACCATGTTTTTAAGGATAAGCCTAGAAATATGCAAATTATCGTCTAATTCTCAAACCGTGACTCCCGTGGCTACGCGGTCAGTTTCTACGAGTTACATTGGTCCTGGGGGAGGTGATGGTGCCTTCCACGGGGCCACGGGGCCATTCGAGGGCTATTTTGGGTTATCACCCTCTAACGCAATAATTTTAAGCCCAAGTCTACAAATATGAAAATTATCATCATATTCTCATATCGAGAGTCCCGCGGCTGCGTGGTCAGTTCCTACGAGTTACATTGGTCCCGTGGGAGGTGTTGGTGCCACCAATGGGGCCGTTCGGGGGCTGTTTCGTGTTTCCCCCACTATCACCATGTTTTGCCTAAGTCTAAAAGTATGCAAATTATTGTTGTATTCTCAAACTGACAGTCCTGTGGCTGCACGGTCAGTTCCTACGAGTCACATTGGTCTCGAGGGAGGTGTTGAGCTTCCCACGGGGCTGTTCGGGGGCTGTTTTGGGTTTTCACCCTCTAACGCCATGTTTTGAAGCCTAAGTCTTGAAATATGGAAATTATCGTCGTATTCAAAAGCCAAGAGTCCCGCGGCTGTGTGGTCACTTCCTATGAGTTTCATTGGTCCCGTGGGAGGTGTTGGTGCCACCCACGGGACCGTTCGGGGGTTATTTCGAGTTTTTCCCCACTAACGCCATATTTTTAAGACTATGTCTAGAAATAAGCAAATTATCATCGTATTCTCAGACCATGAGTCACGTGGCTTCACGGTCAGTTCCTATGAGTTTCATTGGTCCTGTGGGAGGTGTTAGTGCCTCCCATAGTACCACGGGGTCATTCGGGGGATGATTTGGGTTTTCACCCTCTAATGCCATGTTTTTATGCCAAAGTCTAGAAATATACAAATTATCATCATATTCTCAAACCGGGAGTCCCGTAGCTATATGGTCAGTTCCTACGGGTTACATAGGTCTCGTGGGAGGTGTTGGTGCCACCCACGGGGTCGTTCGGAGGATGTTTTGGGGTTTCCCCCACTAACGCCATGTTTTTAAACCTAAGTCTAGAAATAGGCAAATTATCATCGTATTCTCAAACCGGGAGTCCCGTGGTTGCACGGTCAGTTCCTACGAGTCACATTGGTCCCGTGGGACATGTTGGTGCCTCCCATGGGACTGTTCGGGGGCTATTTTGGGTTTTCACCCGCTTACGCCACGTTTTTAGCCTAAGTCTAAAGATATTCAAATTACCTTCATATTTTAAAAACTGGGAGTCCCATGACTGGGCGATCAGTTCCTACGAGTCACATTGGTCCTGATGATGCCTAAATCAGCACCACCAGGTAAGGTGTTTTCAAGCTCAATATAAGAATAACAATGGCAGCACAGCTATGTAAAAGGTAAGAGAATAAGGTGAGGAGAAGAGGAGAGTGCACCAGGATATAAGTGGTTCAGCCTAAATTGGCCTTCGTCCACTGTGTGTGAATGATCTCACTGTAATGAGGCACTAATGGCCATGGATACAATCACTCAAGCTTTCTCTCTCTACTGTATATCTAGACAGAGTTTTTGCTAGGGCTGAATATCTGGGGATCCTTTTGCAAGGTAGAGGATGACCTCTATATATAGTACCTAGGGGGTGTAATGTACCCCCCATGCATGCAATGAACATGTGTGTGGTAGCCTCACCAATAGTGGGAAGCCACCTGTCACTGTCACATGTAAGGAATGATGATGAAATATCCTCCCCACGTGTGGAGAATAATCTTGTTACAACTGATTTGTGCCCATGTGTCCTTATCCAAATGTCAACAGATGCTCGGCCGCCATATTGGTGCATGACCTCGGCCTGGGAGAGGCCGAGATGTAAAGGCTTGATATTCGTTCAATTCGAGATGTGCCATAGGGAGTCTCGGCCTGATCTCAGCCGAGACATTATGCTGGGGGTCAGCCCCAGCCGAGGTTGGACTGATTCCATGTTGAAGATTACCAAGGCTTCTTGTCACCTCGGCCCCAGCCGAGGTTGGACTGATTCCATGTTGAAGATTACTAAGGCTTCTTGTCACCTCGGCCTACACTCGACCGAGGTTTCCATACCCAGGTATATGAGAATGATGTCGATGCCTGTGATGCGCGTAGTGCCCATTGGAAATGTAGGTGGTAGTGTCGGCCTGGGCCGACCTTACTAAGGCTGAGGGCTGATATCGTGGGCTCATGGCTTACCCAGGGTCGGTCAATATCTCGACCATCACCTCGGTCGAGGTTGGTGTCTCTAGGCCGAGGTTACACTTGGGGCATATCAATCACCCCCCAGCCCCTAGTTATATGTGTGGGAAGGTGACTAGGGGATTAGTATGCATCTGAGGCCTATCTTCTTACGAACCAGTACTTGCTTTACACTTGTCCAATGTTGGAGCGTGATCGCTTGGTAGGCGTAAGCAATAATGGGCCTTAGGAAATGTGCCCATGTATTTAAGGGTTTCAAAACCCTTTTTCCCTCCTTCTTCTTCATTTCTTCTCTCCTGTGCGCGATTTCTTCCTGCGATTTCTCTCTCTAAAGCTTCTCTACTCAGTGCTCTTCTGCCGAGGCCTTTGTTGGTTTTTTTCGCGAGTTTTCTTCATTTGCCCTCATCGTTTCATTTCCAGGTATTTTCTCCCTTCCATTTACTTTGTTTTTCTCTTTTGGTTTGCATTTTCCGGCGAATTTCTAAGTTTTTCGACGAGCACCATAGTTTTAGGTGAACAGCATTCTCTTTAAACTTCTAAGTTTGATCTTTAGACCCCTTTATTTTACAAGTCAATCCTGTTTGTAGTTTTAGGAGTTATTCCTTAAGTTTAGGGTCGTCCTCTGATGCTCAGACCTTTATACCAGCTTCTTGAGGATTTACCCTCTCTTAGAGAGAAGACCCTAGAAAAGATTAGGCAAATAGAAAGGGCCCAAGAGGAGGCTCGTAGGTTGCAAGAATTTCCTATTAGACCTATCTTTCCCCCACCTCTCAAGTTGGTATATCCTGATCCCCCTGAGTTCTTCTACCAGACAGAGTTCCCTGCCGACCCCATACCGATGTCTGAGTCTGAGTCTTCCACCTCAGACCCTATGTCTGTGGACTCTTTTCAGGAAGCCATGGATTTCACACCTTGGCCTAGACAGGCCCCTGATCAGGACGAGGTCTCCAGTCGAGCTTCATCCCATAGTAGCTCAAGCACCTCAGCCTCTTCTTCAGAGGTTGAAATTATTGAGCCAAGTGTGGCTGTGCCACCCATTCTTGACGCCATCCCCCTGTCAGCCGTAATAGGGGAAGAGTTCATTCAGAGATTTGCTAGTAACCCATCTACATCTGCTCCGGCCGACGTTGAGCTTGATGATGATGAAGATGCTGAAAGCGATGTGGACGTCTCTGAGGCGGCCGAGATCGAGAGCACGGTAACGGAGGTGGATCTACTGTGCTTCAGATATTTATACTCCATTAGTCCCTCCATAAAATTAAGGAGACCTCTGAGGGAAGATAGGGCCTATCACGGCCGAGATGGATAAATTTGCCTGTATGAGTAGATGTTTAAGTTAGGGTTTTGCCTACCCATTCATCCCATCGTCAAATCCATACTCTCCTATATCAATTTGGCTCCCTCACAGCTGTCCCCCAACGCCTGGAGAGTCATCATAGGGGCCATTATCTTATGGAGGGCAGTCCACCACTTTGACCTCCCAGTTCAGGTCTTTGCTGGTTGTTATGTCCCAACCTCAGCCAAAAACCATCCGAGCTACTATCATTTTATGGCTCGAAGGCCTAACAAGAAAATGCTCCAGGTGACTCAGACCTCAAAAAAAAATTGGAAGCCCCGCTATTTTTTTGCCTCTGGACCATGGGAATTTGTCCCATGCGTTCCCTCTTCCACACTTGAGCCGAGGATACCACTCAAATGGGGTAAGGTCTCCATGTCTGCCAGGGCCGACCCTGGTCTAAGTCTTCAGAATATCCAGAAGGTGAAGGCCCTACAAGACCAAGGGGCACATGGTCTTTTTGTTAAGTTCGAACATTTGCTGACCCCCCATTATCTCTCGGGGACGGGCCTAGGTGGAAGTCCCCTTGTTGACTTTGGTAAGGATTTTTCTTTTAAGTTCAACCTCTAAACTCATTCATATCTGATCTCTAACCCATGTCTTTTAACTTTTGCAGAGCGACCACGAGGCATTCCAAACCAACTTTGGGAGATGGATGCATCGAGCTTAGCGAGACTCGCCAAAAAAGCCGGTCTGAACACTCCTCCCCCAACTCCCTCTACATCCAAATCTCAGGCCTCAAAGAAGAGGGCCCCAGAAGCCCCTGCCTCTGAGGATCAGAGGCCGACCTTGAGACAGAAGAAGGCCTCTGATGCTGCAATTCCAATATCCTTGGCCGACGCCCTGTCAGCCCGCCTGTCCCAGCTGAAGTTATCTGACAGCATTGTCGGCCATAGTCTGCAGTCCCTTGACGCCATTGGCTCTGCAATGACCGAGGCTGACAAGCGCTTTTTCATGTCTTTGGATACACAATTACTGGTTGAGTTCGACCTTCACAGAGCCATTCAGGTACGTCTTGATCTCTCGTCAAAATTTTATAAGTGCAACATCTGACTTTTCTCCATCTTAACCTCTTCTTTAAATGTGCAGGGAGTGGCTTCTATGCACCACCTATCGAACTGGACTCTTAGGAAATTTCCCCTCATCCAGAAGGGGCAAGAGGCCAAGAAGGTTCAGAGCACCCTAAATGCTAAGGTTGACCGTCTGAAATCAGAGTCGCAGAACTCTGAAAATAAGGTTAAGGGGTTGGAGAAATACATTTCTCTACTCGTCAAAGATCATGCCAAATCCCTGAAGGCCAAAGATGATGTTCTGCAGCAGAAGGTCAGCTCGGCTGTCAAGGCTGCCCTCGAAGATGCCTCAGACAAAATAATTTCTGACTACAAGGCCTCGGACAAATTCATGGGTTTTGGCTTTGAATATCTTGAAAGAGGTATCAAGGCCACTACCAAATGGGCTGAATTCAAAGAGAGGGAGGTCGGTACTCTAAAGGCCTCTGACTTTGTGGTTCTCGGCTTTGCTGACCGTCAGTTTGCTCAGGCGCTTCAAGAGGTGGAGGACGAGGCTACTGCTCCTGCTGAGACTACAACTCTGGGAGGGACCGAGGTCGGAGGTGCAGACCAGACTGATGACGTGGCCAAGGTGACTAATGTTGATCAAGCCAATCAGGCCGAGGCTGTTAATGTTCCCCCCACCCCCCCCAAACCTTTAGGATTTGTAATTTGTAACTTGTGACTCGTAACTTGTAACTTGTAACACCATGGTACTTTGTATTCAAGGAATATTTGTTACTTCTTTCTATTTCAACCTCTGAATGCTATATCTCTTCTATTATTTTGTTGAAGTGATGTCTTGTTTATACTCAGTCAATAATTCTGACCTCAGGTCTCTTCACCACTGAATTGTAATTAGGCTCTGAGGTCGTCAACTAAGACGTTATCCTCATAATTAATTTCACCAAATTAATGATGTTAAGAGTCTGAGGTCATCTAACTAGGGTGTCTGAGCTCAGACCTCGTCACCACCGAGTGATGTTATGAAGGTCTAAGGTCATCACCTAAGACGTTATCCTCATAATTAATTTCACCAAATTAATGATGTTAAGGGTCTGAGGTCATCTGTTAAGGTGTCTGAGCTCAGACCTCGTCACCACCGAGTGATGTTATGAAGGTCTGAGGTCGTCACCTAAGACGTTATCCTCACAATTAATTTCACCAAATTAATGATGTTAAGGGTCTGAGGTCATCTGTTAAGGTGTCTGAGCTGAGACCTCCTCACCACCGAGTGATGTTATGAAGGTCTGTGGTCGTCACCTAAGACGTTATCCTCATAATTAATCTCACCAAATTAATGATGTCAAGGGTCTGAGGTCATCTGTTAAGGTGTCTGAGCTCAGACCTCGTCACCACCGAGTGATGTTATGAAGGTCTGAGGTCGTCACCTAAGACGTTATCCTCATAATTAATTTCACCAAATTAATGATGTTAAGAGTCTGAGGTCATCTAACTAGGGTGTCTGAGCTCAGACCTCGTCACCACTGAGTGATGTTATGAAGGTCTGAGGTCGTCACCTAAGACGTTATCCTCACAATTAATTTCACCAAATTAATGATGTTAAGGGTCTGAGGTCATCTGTTAAGGTGTCTGAGCTCAGACCTCCTCACCACCGAGTGATGTTATGAAGGTCTGTGGTCGTCACCTGAGACGTTATCCTCATAATTAATCTCACCAAATTAATGATGTCAAGGGTCTGAGGTCATCTGTTAAGGTGTCTGAGCTCAGACCTCGTCACCACCGAGTGATGTTATGAAGGTCTGAGGTCGTCACCTAAGACGTTATCCTCATAATTAATTTCACCAAATTAATGATGTTAAGAGTCTGAGGTCATCTAACTAGGGTGTCTGAGCTCAGACCTCGTCACCACTGAGTGATGTTATGAAGGTCTGAGGTCGTCACCTAAGACGTTATCCTCACAATTAATTTCACCAAATTAATGATGTTAAGGGTCTGAGGTTATCTGCTAAGGTGTCTGAGCTCAGACCTCGTCACCACCGAGTGATGTTATGAAGGTCTGAGGTTATCACCTAAGACGTTATCCTCACAATTAGTCTCACCAAATTAATAATGTTAAGAGTCTGGGGTCATCTGCTAAGGTGTCTGGGCTCAGACCTCTTCACCACGGAGTGATGTTATGAAGGTGTGAGGTCATCACCTAAGATGTTATCCCCATAATATATCTCGGTTCTAAGAATGAAGCAAAAACTGTTATGGAAACTGATCTTTATTAATAACCTCTTCTTAGTAAGATAGTACATGTACATAAAATTCTACGCAACATCATATGTAATATCTCTTTAGGTGGTCAGCGTTCCATGGGTTAGTGAAAGGTTCTGCTTCTAGGTTTTCTAGCCTGTAAGTGCCAGGCACAACCTCTTCTGTTACTTTGTAGGGGCCATGCCAGTTTGGGTGTATCTTATTTGCCTTTTGTAGGGTCTTCTTTAGCACTAGGTCTCCTACTGCAATGGGTCTTGACTTCACCCTTTGGTTGTAGAATTTCGCTGCCAGCTGCTGGTAGTCTGCTTTTCTAACCTCTGCGTCTTCTCTTCTTTCTTCGATAAGATACAGGTCTAGCCTCCTCTCTTCCCCATTGTTGTCTGGGTCGTAGGTCTAAATCCGATGAGTTGGTAGTCCTACTTCCGTTGGTATGACGGCCTCTGAGCCATGTGCCAGCATGAATGGGGTTTCTCTTGTTGGTGTCCTTGCCGTGGTTCTGTAGGCCCATAACACAGCGTAGACCTCTTCTGTCCTTCTCCCCTTCGCATTTTCTAACCTCTTCTTAATTACGTCCAAGATGGTCCTACTTGTGACCTCGGTTTGGCCATTTGCCTGAGGTCGACCAGGAGATGAGAAGAACTGTTTAATCCCCACTCTTAGGGAATACTTTTCTAAGGAGGAGTTATTGAACTGGGTCCCATTATCCGAGATGAGAGTGTTTGGGAGGCCATATCTTCATATGATGTTCCTCCAAATGAACTGGAAAGCCTTCTGCTCTATAATTGTTATCATCGGTTCTGCCTCCACCCACTTTGAAAAGTAGTCAATGGCAACTATCAAGAATCTATAGTTGTTGACAGCTCTTGGCAAAGGTCCCACCAAGTCAATTCCCCATACCGCAAATGGCCATGGAGAAGAGATTGACGTCATATACTGATGGAGTTGATGAGGGATAGTGGCGAACCTTTGACATTTGTCGCACCTCTTCACATAGTCTGCTGCATCCTTAGACAAGGTAGGCCACCAGTATCCCTGTGTAATGATCCTCTTGGCTAAGGGCCTTCCCCATATTTGGATAGATCAAGAACCCTCATGAACCTCCTGTAAGACCCGGGGTACTTCCATGGGATGCACACATCTGAGGAGGGGCAATAGAAACCCCTTTTTATACAAGACGTCTCCTATCATTGAGAACTTGGCAGCCCTCTATCTCAACTTTCTCCTTTCTAGCTTGGACTCAGGCAGCTCTCCCTCTCTTAGGTATCTGACGAGCGGGTCGATCCATGAGTCTCCTAGGTTCACATTGTGACAAGGGCTACATACCTCGTCCTCCTCGATGCTTTACTTTCCTAAAACCTCGATTGGAATGGTCCTTCCCATATCTGTCTTCACTGCTAAGGCCAGCCTTGCCAATGCATCAGCGTGATTGTTGCTCAGTCGAGGCACTCTCTTTAGTTTTGCTTCTTCAAAATATTCTAACAACCTTCTTACCTTCTTCAAGTACTTTGCCATCCTTTCATCTTTGGCCTCGTATACCCCCAATACTTGATTGACAACCAACCTTGAGTCGCTATGGAGTAGGAGTTGCATTACTCGAAGAGTTGTTGCCAATAAGAGTCCTGCTATCATGGCCTCATACTCGAACTCATTGTTTGAGGCCTGGAAGTTGAATCTCAAGGTGTATTCAATGGTGGCGCCATCTGGAGCCAAGAGTATTAGTCCCGCCCCGCTTCCACTGTCACAGGAAGAGCCATCAACGAAGAGGCTCCAGACGTCTGTATCTGATGAGAAGACCCCTTCTCTCATAACCCCCTTCTTGAAGAGGTATCTATCCTCTTCGTTCTCTTCTATTCTGCTCCGAGTTTTGCCTGAGATGACCTCTTCCCGATCTAGGAAGACGTTTGGTGCCATCTCTTCTGAATCTCGGAAGACACTACGGTTTGTCTCTTCCGAATCTTGGAAGACACTACGGTTCGTCTCTTCTGAATCATGGAAGACACTACGGTTCGTCTCTTCCGAATCTCGAAAGACACTACGGTTCGTCTCTTCGCCGTCCTCTAAGCCTTTCACTGTCTCGGCCTCTTCCAAACTTCTACCGGCCTCTTCCCAGGTGAATTCTGCGACAAAGTCTGCGAGGGCCAGCCCCTTGATGGCTGTCCTAGGCTGGTAGGTAAGATCATATTCTCCTAGTTCGATGGCCCAGGTCATCAATCTTCCGGACTTCTCAGGTTTATGCATAACCTGCCTTAGTGGGGAGTCAGTGAGGACTATCATGGAGTGAGCTTGGAAGTAAGGCTTCATTTTCCTTGAGGCATGTATTAGGGCATAAGCCAATTTCTCCATTCGGGGATAATTTTATTCAGACCCTTGAAGGGCCTTACTGTTGAAGTACACATGCCTCTGGACCCCATCCTCTTCCCGTATGATGGCCACGCTGATGGCCGATTCAGAGACTGCCAGATACACAAACAACCTTTCCCCCATGATGGGTCGTGAGAGCAACAAGGGAGACCATAAGTAGGACTTGAGTTGGTTGAAGGCTTTTTCACACTCTTCGTCCCATTGGAAGGCCTTTCTTAAAACTTTAAAGAATGGAAGACACTTGTCCATTGCCCTAGAAACAAACCTGTTAAGGGAAGCCACTCTTCCCGTGAGTCTCTGGACATCCTTGATACTCCTAGGAGTCTTCATGTCGAGTAATGCCTTGATTTTCTCAGGGTTTGCTTCAATCCCCCTATGATTAACTATGAATCCCAGGAACTTCCCAGCTCCTACTCCGAAGACACACTTTGCTGGGTTGAGTTTCATTTTGTACGAGTCCATGACATCGAAGGTCTTCTCAAGGTCCGCTACGTGAGTACATGCTTTCAGGCTCTTCGTTAGCATATCGTCTACATATACCTCCATGGTCTTACCTATTTGCTCTTCAAACATCTTATTGACAAGACGTTGATACGTTGCCCCCGCATTTTTCAGACCGAAGGGCATCACCTTGTAACAATATGTCCCTTTGTCAGTAATGAAGGCTGTCTTCTCAGAGTCTTCAGCATCCATAAAAATTTGGTTATAGCCTGAATAAGCGTCCATGAAGCTCATGAGCTCGTTCCCTGCCATTACGTCCACCATCTGGTCTATCCTAGGTAAGGGATAGCTGTCTTTCAGGCAAGACCTGTTCAGGTCAGTGAAATCTACACACATTCGCCATTTCCCATTGGCCTTAGGCACGATGACTGCATTTGAGAGCCACTCTGGATAGGTAACCTCTCTTATGAACTTGGCCTCTTCCAACTTTTTTACCTCTTCCCAGATGACGTCTTACTTCACCCTAGAGTAGACTCTTCGTCTCTGCTTGATTGTCTTGGCATCTCTGTCCACGTTGAGCTTGTGGCTCATGACCTCAGGGTCGATGCCAGGCATGTCTGCGTGACTCCATGCGAAGACATTCTGTCTCCTCCTGAGGAAGTTTATGAGCTCTTCCTTGATTCCTGGCTCTAGGGCCTTACCGACCTGGACGGTTTTTCCGGCTCGTCCTCATTGAGGACGATGGATTCTACCTCTTTCGCGACCTCACCCTTCTTCAATTTCATTTCGTCTCTTGGGTCAAGAGTGTCAATGCTGTAAGTGGTGGTTGCTCTCTTATGGGCTTCTCTCTCTTCGGTCGAGTTGAAGTAACACTCTCGCGCCGTGGTCTGGTCCCCTTGCACTTCCCCTACTCCATAAGGAGTCGGGAATTTTAGCATCTGATGGATCGTCGATGGCACGACTTCAAACACTTTAAGGGCCACCCTTCCTATGATGAGGTTGTAGGCCGAGAAGACATTTTCGTCCATAACGAAAAAGTTTATCTTCTTGGTCAGCCTCCTAGGCCACTCATCCCCCATCCGTACATCCATCTCATACATGCCCAACGGATGGACCTTTTCGCCACTGAAGCCTATCAATGGGTGATGATAGGGCACCAAACTTGCCCTGCTAAGACCCAGGCTCTTGAAGCAAGGCCAGAACATCACGTCTACTGAGCTTCCCCCATCTATGAGGATCCTCCGTACCTCTCATCCATGCACCCTAGTTGTTATGACCAAAGGGTCATCATGGGGGGCTAAGATACCCTTGATGTCGAGTCTAGAGAACCCCACTACGAGGGTGTCCATATCTACCTTCTTCCTCTTCTGCGCTGCATCAGAAGACATTAGATTCACTACTTCGAGCTTGGCCAATGACCTAGCCTCTGCTAGATGAGCCTTACTGTCGGCTACCTCAGAGCCACCTCCTGCAAATCCCCCACATATGGTGCTAACACCAAAGGAGATCATACCGACGCTCTTCACCGGGGTGTTATCATCCTTTGGCGGAAGATCCGGGTCATCTTCATCATCTACTTCTGAATCATCGTCCCTTCTGGCCGGGACATTTCCTCAGCATCTGTCATCTCTTCTTTTCTTAGGGTCATCTCTTCCACCCTTTAGAGCCTTACCATCCACATACTTCCTCAGCTTTCCAGATTTCAGCATCTTCTCAATCTCATCCTTTAAAGAGAAGCATCTATCTGTGACATGGCCATGATCCTGATGGAACTCGCACCATAGGTTTTTGTTCCTCTTATGTGGCGGGGCCTTCAGTTTCTCTGGCCACCTTAGAGTCCGGTCAGTCTTAATCTCATTGAGGATGTGCTCACAGCTTACAGTCAGAGGAGTGTAATGAGCGAACTTGTCATCTCCTGACCTCTTCTTCCCCACTTTCTTACCTTGGGACTTTCCCGTGCTACCGCGGTTCTCCTCCTCATACTTGGCGGCCATTACCTCTTCCGCATTTATCACTTTCCCTGCGGTTGCCAACAGCTCCGCCATGGACCTAGGGGGTCTTCTGCCAGTTTCCACAGTAGCTTCCCCTTCTGGAGGCCTCCTATAAGGGCGGTCATGGCTATGCTCTCTTCATAATCTTCCACCTCCAATTTCTCTTTATTGAATCTTGCTATGTAGTCCCTTAGGCTCTCACCCTTTGCCTGTTTGACATACAGTAGGTAGGTAGTCTTCTATTGAGGTCTTACCCCAAAGAAGAAGTTGTGGATGAACTGTTCAGCCAAGCCTTTGAAGTTCTCAATTGAGTTCTTCGGAAGGGAGGTGAACCAACTATGTGCTGCCCCTATCAAGGTCCCTGAGAAGGCCCTACACTTCATCTCATCGGGTATCGAGTAAATGTCTGCTCCCGACTAATACATCTGGATATGGTGCACAGGGTTAGTGCTGCCATCATACTTGGGAGTCACTGTAGGAGGCTTGAACTTGGCTGGGGTTGGGAACCCCACTATCCTAGACACAAATGCGGATCCCTCTGAGTAGCCCCTTTGTAATGGGTCCCTGCTTTTAATGAGATCTCCTATCTTCTCCTCTAGGCATTGGATAGAATCATTCCAGGGTCTTCTGTCATCAACTTGGACGAGGTTATCCCCTGCCACCTCCCTGCGATGGACAAAGGGTTCCCCAGCAGCGACACATTGCCTGTTGACCTCTTCCTGTTCTCGGCCTCTTTTTTCACAGGGTCGGCCTTGGTCTGGCCGACCCTGCCTACACCCTCTCTGAGAGCCTGCTGCGCTCCTTGACATCGACAGCCTCTGTCTTAGGTCATTCACCGGGCCCAGCCTCTCGAAGGCCGACCCTCTGCTCAACCTATCAAAGGTCGACCCTCTTTGTTGGGCCTCTTCTCCTCTTCGGCCGACACATCCTTGACTCTGCCTAAGAGGTCGTATAGTGTTATTTGACACCTCATACGGCTCCCAGCAGTCTTCTGGGGCTTCTTCAGCTTCTAGGTCATCATACCTGTCCTCTGGGCAAGGGTTTCCCTGCCTCCCCAGGCGCAAGCGCCTAGGGTCAGCAACGTCCCTTCTCCGCTGGGGCGCAGGCTGGTCCTTCATTGGCGCCTGGGGTGGTCCCCTGGCGTCAGGTTGAGGCTGAACTCCCGCCGGAGTGATCATGTCCGGTGAGACTCCAGGTGGTCTCATCATAGTTTGACTGAGCTGAGCAAATTTCTCCTTCATGGCTTGTTGAGTTGTAGCTAAAGATTTCAAGGCTGCTGCTACCTCCGCCATTTCGGACTGGGGGGAGCCTGACTGGAACTAGGCCCACCACCTCCGGGCGGTGGAAGAGGCGGTGGTAAGTCTGGTGCCATATGTTAACACTATAGAGCTTGAGTAGCAAATGAGCTTAGCACCTCACAAGACCTCCTTCAATGGTGAAACAGCTCCATGCTAGGGGGAGGCCTGGTTCACCAGCAGAGTCTCCGGTGAGGTTAAGCAGAAAAAGAGGAAGAGATAGCTTCTCGTTCCCACAGACGGCGCCAAAATGATGATGCCTAAATCAGCACCACCAGGTAAGGTGTTTTCAAGCTCAATATAAGAATAACAATGGCAGCACAGTTATGTAAAAGGTAAGAGAATGAGGTGAGGAGAAGAGGAGAGTGCACCAAGATATAAGTGGTTCAGCCTAAATTGCCCTACATCCACTGTGTGTGTGAATGATCTCACTGTAATGAGGCACTAATGGCCATGGATACAATCACTCAAGCTTTCTCTCTCTACTGTATATCTAGACAGAGTTTTTGCTAGGGTTGAATATCTGGGGATCCTTTTGCAAGGTAGAGGATGACCTCTATATATAGTACCTAGGGGGTGTAATGTACCCCCCATGCATGCAATGAACATGTGTGTGGTAGCCGCACCAATAGGGGGAAGCCACCTGTCACTGTCACATGTAAGGAATGATGATGAAATATCCTCCCCACGTGTGGAGAATAATCTTGTTACTACTGATTTGTGCCCATGTGTCCTTATCCAAATGTCAACAGATGCTCGGCCGCCATATTGGTGCATGACCTCGGCCTGGGAGAGGTCGAGATGTAAAGGCTTGATATTCGTTCAATCCGAGATGTGCCATAGGGAGTCTCGGCCTGATCTCAGCCGAGACATTATGCTGAGGGTCGGCCCCAGCCGAGGTTGGACTGATTCCATGTTGAACATTACCAAGGCTTCTTGTCACCTCCGCCTAAACTCGACCGAGGTTACCATACCCAGGTATATGAGAATGCTTTCGATGCCTGTGATGCGCGTAGTGCCCATTGGAAATGTAAGTGGTAGTGTCGGCCTGGGCCGACCTTACTAAGGCCGAGGGCTGATATCGTGGGCTCATGGCTTACCCAGGGTCGGTCAATATCTCGACCATCACCTCGGCCGAGGTTGGTGTCTCTAGGCCGAGGTTACACTTGAGGCATATCAGGTCCCGTGGGAGGTGTTGGTGCCACTCACAGGGCCGTTCGGGGGCTGTTTTGGGTTTGTCCCCACTAACATCATGTTTTGCCTAAGTGTAGAAATATGAAAATTATAGTTGTATTATCAAACCGGGAGTCCCGTGGTTTCACGTTCAGTTTCTACGAGACACATTTGTCCCGTGGGAGGTGTTGGAGCCTCCCACGGGGATGTTCGGGGTCTATTTTGGGTTTTCACCCTCTAATGCCATGTTTTTAAGCCTAAGTCTAGAAATATACAAATTATCGTCGTATTCTCAAACTGGGAGTCCCGCGACTACGTGGTCTGTTCCTACGAGTTACATTGGTCCCGTGGGAGGTGTTGGTGCCACCCACGGGGCCGTTTGGGAGCTGATTCGAGTTTTTCTCCACTAACGTCACGTTTTGCCTAGGTATAGAAATATGCAAATTATCATCGTATTCTCAATCCTGGAGTCATGTGGCTGCGCAGTCAGTTCCTACGAGTTACATTGGTCCCGTGGGAGGTGTTGGTGCCCCCCACGGGGCCGTTCGTGGGTTGTTTTGGGTTTTCACACTTACGCCATATTTTTAATCCTAAGTCTAGAAATATTCAAATTTTCATCGTATTCTCAAATCGGGAGTCATGTGGCAGCGCGGTCAGTTCCTACAAGTTACATTGGTCCCGTGGGAGGTGTTGGTGCCACCCATGGGGATGTTCGGGCACAGTTTCAGGTTTTCCCCCACTAACGCCATGTTTTTAAGCCTAAGTCTAAAAATATGAAAATTATCGTCGTATTCTCAAACCGTAAGTCCTGTTGCTACGCGGTCAGTTCCTACGAGGTACATTGGTTCCCTGGGAGGTGTTGATGCCTCCCACAGGGCCCTTTGGGGGGCTATTTTGGGTTTTTACACTCTAACACCATGTTTTTAAGCCTAAGTCTAAAAATATACAAATTATCATCATATTCTCAAACCTAGAGTCCCGCGGCTGCATGGTCAATTCCTACGAGTCACATTGGTCCCGTGGGAGGTGTTGGTTCCACCCACGGGGTCGTTCGGGGCTGTTTTGAGTTTTCCCCCACTAACGCCATGATTTTAAGACTAAGTCTAGAAATATGAAAATTATCATCGTATTCTCAAACCGTGAGTTCCGTGGCAGCGCGGTCAGTTCCTATGAGTTACATTGGTCCCGGAGGAGGTGTTGGTGCGTCCCACGGGGCCATTTGGGTTTTGTTTTGGGTTTTCACCCTCTAACGCCATGTTTTTAAGCCTAAGACTAGAAATATGAAAATTATTGTCATAATATCAAATCGAGAGTCTCACAGATGCGTGGTGAGTTCCTACGAGTTACATTGGTCCCATGAGAGGTGTTGGTGCGACCCACGGGGCCGTTCGGGGGCTATTTCACGTTCCCCCACTTACGCCATGTTTTGGCTAAGTTTAGAAATATGCAAATTATTATTGTATTCTCAAATCGAGATTCTTGTGGCTACGAGGTCAATTCCTACGAGTTGTATTGGTCCCGTGGGATGTGTTGGTGCCTCCCACAGGGTCGTTCGGGGGTTGTTTTGGGTTTTCACCCTCTAATGCAATGTTTTTATGCCTAAGTCCAGAAATATTCGAATTACTATCATATTCTCAAACTAGGAGTCCCGAGGCTGCGCTGTCACTTCCTATGCCTCACATTTGTCCTCTGGGACGTGTTGGTGCCTCCCACGGGGACGTTCGGGGGCTATTTTGGGGTTTCATCCTTTAACGCCATGTTTTGAAGCCTAAGTCTAGAAATATGCAAATTATCGTCGTATTCTAAAGTCGAGAGTCCTGTGGCTGTGTGATCAGTTCTTATGAGTTACATTGGTCCCGTGGGAGGTGTAGGTGCCACCCACGGGGTCGTTCGGGGGCTGTTTCGGGTTTTCCCCAACGAATGCCATGTTTTTAAGCCTATGTCTTGAAATATGCAAATTATCATCGTATTCTCAAACAATGAGTCACGTGGCTACGCAGTCAGTTCCTACGAGTTACATTGATCCCGTGGGAGGTGTTGGTGCCTCTCACGGGACCACGAGGTCGTTCAGGGGCTGTTTTGGGTTTTCACCCTCTAACGCCATGTTTTTATGCCAAAGTCTAGAAATATGCAAATTATCATCGTATTCTCAAATCGTGAGTCCCGTGGCTACGTGGTCAGTTCCTACGAGTTACATTGGTCCCGTGGGAGGTGTTGGTGCCTCCCACGGGGCCATTCGGGGGACGTTTTTGGTTTTCACCCTCTAACACCATGTTTTTATGTCTAAGTCTAGAAATATACAAATTATCATCGTATTCTCAAACAGGAAGTCCCTTGGCTGCGCAGTCAGTTCCTACGAGTCACATTGGTTCCATGGGAGGTGTTGGCGCCTCCCACGGGGCCGTTCAGGGGTTGTTTTGAGTTTTCAACCTCTAGCCCCATGTTTTTCAGCCTAAGTTTAGAATTATTCAAATTACCATTGTATTCTGAAACCCCGAGTCCCGTGGCTACCCTGTCAGTTCCTACGAGTTTCATTGGTCCTGTGGGAGGTGTTGGTGCCTCCCACGAGGCCGTTCGGTGGCTATTTTGGGTTTTCATCCTGTAACGCAATAGTTTTTAGCCTAAGTCTAAAAATATTCAAATTATCATCGTATTCTCACCACGTGAGTCTCGTGGATGCACGGTCAGTTCCTATGAGTTACATTTGTCCCGTGGGATGTGTTCGTTCCACCCACGGGACGTTTCGAGCGCTATTTCGGGTTTTTACCCACTAATGCCATGGTTTGCCTAAGTCTAGAAATATAAAAATTATCGTCGTATTCTAAAACCGGGAGTCCCATGGCTACACGGTCAATTTCTTATGAGTTACATTGGTCCCGTGTGAGGTGTTAGTGCCTCCTATGAGGCCGTTCGGGGGCTGTTTTGGTATTTCACCCTCTAATGCCATCTTTTTAAGCCTAAGTCTAGAAATATGCCAATGTTTTTAAGCCTAAGTCTAAAAATATTCAAATTATCATCGTATTCTAAAATCGATAGTCTCGTGGTTGCGCATCAGTTCCAACGAGTTACATTGGTCCCGTGGGAGGTGTTGGTGCCTCCCACGGGGCCATTCGGGGGCTATTTTTGGTTTTCACACTCTAAAGTCATGTTTTTACACCTAAGTCTAGAAATATTCAAAAGACGATCGTATTCTCAAACCGGGAGTCACGTGGCTGTGCGATCACTTCCTAGTAGTAACATAGGTCCCGTGGGAGGTGTTGGTGCCTCCTACGGGGCCGTTCGGGGGTTGTTTTGGGTTTTCACCCTCTAACGCCATGTTTTGAAGCCTAACTATAGAAATATGAAAATTATCGTCGTATTCTAGAGATGGGAGTCCCGCGGCTGCGTGGTCAGTTCCTATGAGGTACATTGGTCCCGTGGGAGGTGTTGGGGCCACCCACGGGGCCGTTCGGGGGCTGTTACGAGTTTTTCCACACTAACACCATCTTTTTAAGCCTATGTCTAAAAATACACAAATTATCGTCATATTCTCAAACTGTGAGTCATGTGGTTGCGCAGTCAATTCCTACCAGTTGCATTGGTCCCGTGGGAGGCGTTGGTGCCTCCCACGGGATCACAAGATCATTCTGGGGATGTTTTGGGTTTTCACCATCTAACGCCATGTTTTTATGCCTAAGTCTAGAAATATGAAAATTATCGTCGTATTATAAAACCAAGAGTCCCACGACTGCATGGTCTGTTCCTACGAGTTACATTGGTCCCATGGGAGGTGTTGGTGTCACCCATGGGGACGTACGAGGGATGTTTTTGTGTTTAACCCACTAACACCATGTTTTGCCTAAGTCTATAAATATACAAATTATCATCATATTCTCAAACCGGGAGACACGTGGCTACGCGAACAGTTCCTACGAGTTACATTAGTCCCGTGGGAAGTGTTGGTGCCTCCCATGGGGCCGTTCGGGGGATGTTTTGGGATTTCAAGCTCTAATGTCATGTTTTTAAGCCTGAGTTTAGAGTTATGAAAATGTTTTTAAGCCTAAGTCTAAAAATATTCAAATTATCATCGTATTCTAAAATCGACAGTCCCGTGGCTGCGCAGTCAGTTCCTACGAGTTAAATTGGTCCCATGGGAGGTGTTGGTGCCTCCAACGGGGGCGTTCGGGGGCTGTTTTGGGTTTTCACCCTCTAATGCCATTTTTTAACCCGAAGTCTAGAAATATGTAAATTATCATCTTATTCTCAAATCGGGAGTCCGGTGGCTGCGCGGTCAATTCCTATGAGTAACATTGGTCCCGTGGGAGGTGTTGGTGCCTCCCACGGGGCCGTTCAGGGGATGTTTTGGGTTTTTACCCTCTAACGCCATGTTTTGAATTCTAAGTCTAGAAATATGCAAATTATCATCGTATTCTAAAGACAGGAGTCCCGCAGCTGCGTGGTCAGTTTCTATGAGTTACATTGGTCCCGTGGGAGGTGTTGGTGCCACCCATAGGGCCGTCCGGAGGCTGTTTCGGGTTTTCCCCCACTAACGTCTTGTTTTTAAGCCTATGTCTAAAAATAAACAAATTTTTGTCATATTCTCAAACCGTGAGTTACGTGGCTGCCCGATCAATTCCTATGAGTTGCATTGGTCCCGTGGGAGGTGCTGGTGCCTCCCACGGGACCATAGGGTTATTCAAGGGATGTTATGGGTTTTCACCCTCTAACGCCATGTTTTTATGCCTTACTCTAGAAATATGCAAATTATCGTCGTATTCTCAAACCAGGAGTCCCATGACTGCATGGTCAGTTCCTACGAGTTACATTGGTCCCATGGGAGGTGTTGGTGTCACCCACGAGGCCGTACGGGGGATGTTTCAGGGTTTCTCCCACTAATGCCATGTTTTGCCTAAGTATAGAAATATACAAATTATCATCGTATTCTCAAACTGGGAGTCCCATGGCTAAGCGATCAGTTCCTATGAGTTACATTAGTCCCGTGGGAGGTGTTGGTGCCTCCCACGGGGCCGTTCGGGGGATGTTTTGGGATTTCACCCTCTAATGTCATGCTTTTCAGCCTAAGTCTAGAAATATGCAAATGTTTTTAAGCCTAAGTCTAAAAATATTTAAATTATCATCGCATTCTAAAATTGGCAGTCCCGTGGCTGCGCAGTCAGTTGCTATGAGTTACATTGGTTCCGTGGGAGGTGTTGGTGCCTCCCATAGTGCCGTTCGGGGGTTGTTTTGGGTTTTCACCCTCTAATACCATGTTTTCAAACCTTAGTCTAGAAATATGCCAATCATCATCGTATTCTGAAACCTGGAGTCTTGTGGCTGCGTAGTCAGTTCCTACAAGTTACATTGGTCCCGTGGGAGGTGTTGGTGCCTCCCACGGGGCCGTTCATGGGTTGTTTTGTGTTTTCACACTAACGTCATGTTTTTAATCCAAAGTCTGGAAATATTCAAATTACCGTTGTATTCTCAAACTGGGAGTCCCATGGCTGCGCGATCAGTTCCTACGAGTTACATTGATCCCATGGGAGGTATTGGTGCTACCCACGGGGCCGTTCGGGGGCTGTTTTGGGTTTTCGCCCACTAACACCATGTTTTTCCTAAGTCTTGAAATATGTTAATTATCATCGTATTCTCAAACTGGGAGTCCCGAGACTGTGCGGTCAGTTCCTGCGAGATACATTGATCTCGTGGAACTGTTGTTGCCACCCACGGGGCCATTCGGGGGTTGTTTTGGATTTTCACCCTCTAACGCCATGTTTTTAAACCTAAGTCTAGAAAC
The DNA here is from genome assembly GCA_949130495.1 of Sambucus nigra. NCBI lineage: Eukaryota > Viridiplantae > Streptophyta > Magnoliopsida > Dipsacales > Adoxaceae > Sambucus > Sambucus nigra. The sequence goes on along the minus strand of OX422218.1, from coordinate 117,448,073 downwards.
ATTTAAATTATCGTCGTATTCTCAAACCAAGAGTCCCGTGTCTATGCGGTCAATTCCTACGAGTTACATTGGTCCCGTGGGAGGTGTTGGTGCCTCACACCGGGCCGTTCGGGGGCTGTTTTGGGTTTTCAACCTCTAACACCATGTTTTTAAGTATAGAAATATGCAAATTATTTCGTATTCTCAAACTGGGATTCCCGCGACTGCGCGGTCAGTTCCTACGAGTCACATTGGTCCCGTGGGAGGTGTTGGTGCCTCCCACGGGGACGCTCTGGGTCTATTTTGGGTTTTCACCACTAACGTCATGTTTTGCCTAGGTCTAGAAATATACAAATTATCATCGTATTATCAAACCTAGAGTCCTGTGGCTACGCAGTTAGTTCCTATGAGTTACATTGGTCCCGTTGGAGGTGTTGGTGCCTCCCACGGGGCCGTTCGTGGGTTATTTTTGGTTTTCAGCCTAACTTCATATTTTTAATCGTAAGTCTAGAAATATTCAGATTATCATCGTATTTCCAAACCGGGAGTCCCATGGCTGCACGGTCAGTTCCTACAAGTTACATTAGCCCCATGGGATGTGTTGGTACCACCCAGGGGGGCGTTCGGGGGTTGTTTCGAGTTTTCCCCACTAACACCATGTTTTAACCCTAAGTCTAGAAATATGCAAATTATCGTCATATTCTCAAATCGTGAGTCCCGTGGTTGCGCGGTCAGTTCCTACGAGTTACATTGCTCCCGGGAGAGGTGTTGGTGCCTCCCACGGGGCCGTTCGGGGGATGTTTTGGGTTTTCACCCTCTAATGCCATGTTTTCGAGCCTAAGTCTAGAAATATGCAAATTATGGTCAAATTATCAAACCGAGCGTCCCGTGGCTACGTGGTCTATTACTACGAGTTACATTGGTCCCGAGGGAGGTGCTGGTGCCACCCATGGGGCCGTTCGGTAGCTATTTTGGCTTTCCGCCACAAACGCCATATTTTTCCTCAGTCTAAAAATATGAAAATTATTGTCGTATTCTCAAACCGAGAGTCCTATGGCTATGGGGTCAGTTCCTACGAGTTACATTGGTGCCGTGGGAGGTGTTGGTGCCTCCCACGGGGCCGTTCTAGGGATGTTTTGGGTTTTCACCCTCTAACGCCATGTTTTTAAGCTTAAGTCTAGAAATATGCAAATTATCATCCTATTCTCAAATCGAGAATCCCGTGGCTGCGTGGTCTGTTCCTACGAGTCACATCGGTCCCGTGGGAGGAGTTGGTGCCTCCCACGGGGCCGTTCGAGGGATGTTTTGGGTTTTCACCCTCTAACACCATGTTTTTTAGCCTAAGTCTAGAAATATTCAAATTACCATCGTATTCTCAAATCGGGAGTCCCTTGGGTGCGCTGTCAGTTCCTACAAGTAACATTGGTCAAGTGAGAAGTGTCAGTGCCACCCACGGGGCCGTTCGGGTGCTATTTAGGGTTTTCCTCCACTAACGCCATGTTTTGCCGAAGTGTAGATATATTCAAATTATCGTCGTATTCTGAAACTGGGAGTCACGTGGCTATGCGATCAGTTCCTACGAGTTACATTGGTCCCGTGTGAGGTGTTGGTGCCTCCCACGGGACCGTTCGGGGGCTGTTTTGGGTTTTCATCCCCTAACGCCATGTTTTGAAGCCTAAGTGTGGAAATATGAAAATTATCATCGTATTCTAAAGTCGGGAGTCCCGCGGATCTGTGGTCAGTTCCTATGAGTTACATTGGTCCCGTGGGTGGTGTTGGTCCCACCCACAAGGTCGTTCGGGGGCTGTTTCGGGTTCCCCCCCCTAACACCATGTTTTTAAGCCTATGTCTATGAATATGCAAATTATCGTCGTATTCTCAAACCGTAAGTCACGTGGGTGCGCGGTCAGCTCCTATAACTTACATTGGTCCTGTGGGAGGTGTTGGTGCCTCCTACGGGACCACAGGGTCGTTCAGGGGCTGTTTTGGGTTTTCACCCTCTAATGCCATGTTTTTATGCCACCAAAGGGGCCGTTTGGGACCTGTTTCGAGTTTTTCCCCACTAACGTCATGTTTTGCCTATGTCTAGAAATATGCAAATTATCATTGTATTCTCAAACCGAGAGTCCCACAGCTACATGGTCAGTTCCTACGAGTTACATTGGTCCCGTAGGAGGTGTTGGTGCCACCCACGGGGCCGTTCGGAGGATGTTTCGGGCTTTCCCCCACTAACGCCATGTTTTGCCAAAGTCTAGAAATATGCAAATTATCATCGTATTCTCAAACCGGGAGTCCCGTGGCTGGACGGTAAGTTCCTATGAGTTACATTAGTCCCATGGGAGGTATTAGTGCCTCCTACGGGGCCATTTGAGGGGTGTTTTGGGTTTTCACCCTCTAGTGCCATGTTTTTAAGGGTAAGTCTAGAAATATTCAAATTACCATTGTATTCTGAAACCGGGAGTCCCGTCGTTGCGCGGTCAGTTCGTACGAGTCACATTGCTCCTGTGGGAGGAGTTGGTGCCTCATACGGGACCGTTCAGGGGTTGTTTTGCGTTTTCACCCTCTAACGCCAGGTTTTTAAGCCTAAGTCTAAAAATATTCAAATTACCCTAGTATTCAAAAATCGGCAGTCCCGTTGTTGTGTAGTCAGTTCCTACGAGTTACATTGGTCCCGTGGGAGGTGTTGGTGCCTCCCATAGGGCCGTTCGGGGGCTGTTTTGGGTTTTCACCCTCCAACGCCATGTTTTTAATAGTAAGTCTAGAAATATTCAAATTACCATCATACTCTCAAACTAGGAGTCCCGTGGTTGCACGGTCAGTTCCTATGGGTCACATTGGTCCCGTGGGAGGTGTTGGTGCCTCCCACTGGGCTGTTCAGGGGCTGCTTTGGGTTTTCACCCTCTAACGCCATGTTTTGAAGCCTAAGCCTAGAAATATGCAAATTATTGTCGTATTCTAAAGCCGAGAGTCCCACGGCTGCATGGTCAATTCCTATGAGTTACATTGGTCCGGTGGGAGGTGTTGGTGCCACACACGGGGCCGTTCGGGGGCTGTTTCCAGTTTTCCCCCACTAACGCCATGTTTTTTAGCCTATGTCTAAAAATATGGAAATTGTCGTCATATTCTCAAACCATGAGTCACGTGGCTGCGCGGTCAATTCCAACGAGTTACATTGGCCCCGTGGGAAGTTTGGTGCCTCCCTCGGGATCATGGGGTCGTTCAGGTGATGTTTTGGGTTTTCACCCTCTAACGCCATGTTTTTATGCCTAAATCTAGAAATATGCAAATTATCGTCGTATTCTCAAACCAGGAGTCTCGCGACTTCATGGTCAGTTCCTACGAGTTACATTGGTCCCATGGGAGGTGTTGGTGTCACCCACGGGGCCGTATGGGGGATGTTTCAGGGTTTTCTCGACTAACGCCATGTTAAACCTAAGTCTATAAATATGCAAATTATCATCGTTTTCTCAAACTGGGAGTCCCGTAGCTGCGCAGTCCGTTCATACGAGTCACATTGGTTCCGTGGGAGGTGTTGGTGCCTCCCACGGGGCCGTTCGGAGGTTGTTTTGGGTTTTCACCCTCTAACGCCATCTTTTTAAGCCTAAGTCTAGAAACATGCAAATTATGGTCATATTCTCAAATCCAGAGTCCCGTGGTTGCGTGGTCTGTTCATACGGGTTACATTGGTCCCGTGGGAGGTGTTGGTGCCACCCATGGGGCCGTTCGAGAGCTGTTTCGGGTTCCCCCACTAACGCCTTGTTTTCCCTAAGTTTAGAACTATGCAACTTATTATCGTATTCTCAAAGAGAGAGTCATGTGGTTGCGTGGTTAGTTCCTACGAGTTTCATTGGTGCCGTGGGAGGTGTTGTTGCCTCCCACGGGGCCTTTCTGGGGCTGTTTTGGGTTTTCTCACCCTCTCAGGCCATGTTTTTAAGCCTGAGTCTAGAAAATATTCAAACTACCATCGTATTCTCGAACCGAGAGTCCCGTGGTTGCGCGGTCAGTTCCTACAAGTTACATTGGTCCCGCGGGAGGTGTTGGTGCCACCCACAGGGCCGTCCGGGGTGGAATTTAGGCCTTTGCTTCACTAACGCCATGTTTTACCTAAGTGTAAAAATATTCAAATTATCGTCGTATTCTCAAACCGGGAGTCACGTGGCTATGTGATCATTTCCTACGAGTTACATTGGTCCCGTGTGAGGTGTTAGTGCCTCCCACGAGGCCATTCGGGTGCTGTTTTGGGATTTCACACTCTAACGCCATGTTTTTAAGCCTAAGTCTAGAAATATTCAAATAACCGTTGTATTCTCAAATCGGGAGTCCCGTGGCTACGCGGCCAGTTCCTACGAGTCACATTGGTCCCGTGGGAGATGTTGGTGCCTCCCACGGGACTGTTCAGGGGTTGGTTTGAGTTTTCGCCCTCTAACGCCATGTTTTTTAGCCTAAGTATAGAAATATTCAAATTACCATCGTATTCTCAAACCGGGAGTCCCGCGGCTGCGTGGTCAGTTCCTATGAGTTACATTGGTCCCGTGGGAGGTGTTGGTGCCACCCACGGGGCCGTTCGGGGGCTGTTTTAAGTTTTCCCCCACTAACGCCATATTTCTAACCCTAAGTCTAGAAATATGCAAATTATCATCGTATTCTCCAACCGTGAGTCCCGTGGTGGCGCGGTCAGTTCCTACGAGTTACATTGGTCCCAGGGGAGGTGTTGGTGCCTCCCACGGCGCCGTTCGGTGGCTGTTTTGGGTTTTCACCCTGTGACGCCATCTTTTTAAGCCTAAGTCTAGAAATATGCAAATTATGGTCATATTCTCAAACCGAGAGTCCTGCGACTGCGTGGTCTGTTCGTACGAGTTACATTGGTCCCATGGGAGGTGTTGGTGCCACCCACGAGGCCTTTCGGGAGCTATTTCGGGTTCCCCCACTAACGCCATGTTTTGCCTAAGTCTAGAACTATGCAACTTATTTTCGTATTATCAAACCGAGAGACCTATGGCTGCGTGGTCAGTTCCTACGAGTTGTATTGGTGTCGTGGGAGGTGTTCCTGACTCCCACGGGGCCGTTCGGGGGCTATTTTGGGTTTTCACCCTGTAACGTCATGTTTTTGTGCCTAACTCCATAAATATGCAAATTATCATCGTATTCTCAAGCCGGGAGTCCCGCAGTTTCATGGTCTGTTCCTACGAGTTACATTGGTCCCGTGGGAGGAACTGGTACCACCCACTGTGCCGTTCGGGGGTTGTTTCGAGTTTTCCCCCACTAACGCCATGTTTTTAACCCTAAATCTAGAAATGTGCAAATTATCATTGTATTCTCAAACCGTGAGTCACGTGGCTACGCGGTCAGTTCCTACGAGTTACATTAGTCCCGTGGGAGGTGTTTGTGCCTCCCATGGGGCCGTTCGTGGTTTGTTTTGGGTTTCCACCCTCTAACGCCATGTTTTTTTAGAATAAGCCCAGAAATATTCAAATTATCATCGTATTGTCAAACCAGGAGTCCCGTGGCTACATGGTCAGTTCCTACGAGTTACGTTGGCCTCGTGGGAGGTGTTGGTGCCACCCACGGCGCCGTTCGGAGGCTATTTTGGGTTTTCACCCTCTAACGCCATCTTTTCAAGCCTAAGTCTAGAAATATGCAAATTATGGTCATATTCTCTAACCGAGAGTCCCGCAGCTGCGTGGTCTGTTCGTAAGAGTTACATTGGTCCCGTGGGAGGTGTTGGTGCCACCCATGGGGCCGTTCGGGAGCTATTTCGAGTTTCCCCCACTAACGCCATGTTTTACCTAAGTCTAGAACTATGCAACTTATTGTCGTATTATCAAACTGAGATACCTATGGCTGCATGGTCAGTTCCTACGAGTTACATTGGTGCCGTGGGAGGTGTTGGTGACTCCCACGGGGCCGTTCAGGGCCTGTTTTGGGTTTTCACATTCTAACGCCACGTTTTTATGCTTAAGTCGAGAAATATGCAAATTATCATCGTATTCTCAAACCGGGAGTCCCGCGGTTGCATGGTTAGTTCCTACGAGTTACAATGGCCCCGTGGGAGGAACTGGTGCCACCCACTGGGCCGTTCGGGGGCTGTTTCGAGTTTTCCACCACTAACGCCATGTTTTTAACCCTAAGTCTAAAAATATACAAATTATCATCTTATTCTAAAACTATGAGTCCCGTGGCTGCGTGGTCAATTCCTGCGATTTTCATTGGTCCCGTGGGAGGTGTTGGTGATTCCCAAGAGGCCGTTCGGGGCTATTTTCGGTTTTCACCCTCTAACGCCATGTTTTTTTAGCGTAAGCCAAGAAATATTCGAATTATCATCTTATTCTCAAATCAGGAATCCCGTGGCTGCGCGGTCGGTTCCTACGAGTCACGTTGGTCCCGTGGAAGGTGTTGGTGCCTCCCACGAGGCCGTTCGGGGGCTATTTTAGATTTTCCGCACTAACGCCATGTTTTTAAGCCTATGTCTAGAAATATACAAATTATCATCGCATTCTCAAACCGTGAGTCATATGGCTGTACGGTCAATTCTTACGAGTTACATTGGACCTGTGGGAGGTGTTGGTGCCTCCGACGGGACCACGGGGTCGTTTAGGTGATGTTTTGGTTTTTCACCCTCCAATGCCATGTTTTCTTGCCTAAGTCTAGAAATATGCAAATTATCATCGTATTCTCGAGTTTCATTGTATTCTCGAGTTACATCTAGAAATATGGCTGCGCAGTCAGTTCCTACGAGTTACATTGGTCCCGTGGGAGGTGTTGGTGCCTCCCACGGGGCCATTCGAGGGGTATTTTTGGTTTTCACCCTCTACTGCCATGTTTTTAAGCCTAACTCTAGAAAAACTCAAATTACCATCATATTCTAAATCTGGGAGTCCCGTGGCTACGCGGTCAGTTCTTATGAGTCATATTGGTCCCGTGGGAGGTGTTGGTGCCACCCACCGGACCGTTCAGGGGTTGTTTTGGGTTTTCACCCTCTAACGCCATGTTTTTCAGCCTAAGTTTAGAAATATTCAAATTACCATCGTATTCTCAAACCGGGATTCCCTTGGGTGCACTGTCAGTTCCAATGAGTAACATTGGTCTCGTGAGAGCTGTTGGTGCCTCCCACGGGGCCGTTCGGGGGCTGTTTCTGGTTTTCCCCCACTAACGCCATGTTTTTAAGCCTAAGTTTAAAAATATTCAAATTACCGTCGTATTCCCAAACCGAGAGTCCCGTGGCTGTAGGGTCAGTTCCTACGAGTTACAATAGTCCCGTGGGAGGTGTTGGTGCCTCCCATGGGGATGTTCGGGGGCTATTTTGGATTTAAACCCTCTAACGCCATGTTTTTAAGCCTAAGTCTAGAAATATTCAAATTACCATCGTATTTCAAACCGGGAGTCCCGTGGCTGCGCGATCAATTCCTGCGAGTTACGTTGGTCTCGTGGGAGGTGTTGGTGCCTCCCACGGTGCTGTTCGGGGGATATTTTGATTTTTTCACCATCTAACGCCATGTTTTTAAGCCTAAGTCTAGAAGTATTCAAATTACCATCGTACTCTCAAACTGGGAGTCCCGTGGCTTCGTGGTCAGTTCGTACGAGTCACATTGGTCCTGTGGGAGGTGTTGGTGCCACCCACGGGAACGTTCAGGGGTTGTTTTGGGTTTTCACCCTCTAACGCCATGTTTTTTAGCCTAAGTTTAGAAATATTCAAATTACCATCGTATTCTCAAACTGGGAGTCCCGTGGGTGCACTGTCAGTTCCAATGAGTAACATTGGTCCCGTGAGAGGTGTTGGTGCCTCCCACGGGGTCGTTCGGGGGCTGTTTCGAGTTTTCCCCCACTAACGTCATGTTTTTAAGCCTAAGTTTAAAAATATTCAAATTACCATCGTATTCTCAACCCGAGAGTCTCGTGGCTACAGGGTCAGTTCCTACGAGTTACAAAGCTCCCGTGGGAGGTGTTGGTGCCTCCCATGGGGATGTTCGGGGGCTATTTTGGATTTTAACCCTCTAACGCCATATTTTTTTAGCCTAAGTGTAAAAATATTATAATTATCATCATATTCTAAAACCGACAGTCCCGTGGTTGCGTAGTTAATTCCTACGAGTCACATTGGTCCCATGGGAGGTGTTGGTGCCTCCCACATGTCCATTCAGGGGTTGTTTTGGGTTGTCACCCTCTAACGCCGTGTTTTTAAGCCTAAGTCTAGAAATATTCAAATTACCATCGTATTCTCAAACTGGGAGTCCTGTGGCTGCGCAGTCAGTTCCTGTGAGTCACATTGGCCCCGTGGGAGGTATTGGTGCCTCCCACGGGGCCATTCGAGGGGTGTTTTTTGATTTTCACCCTCTAATGCCATGTTTTTAAGCCTAACTCTAGAAATATTCAAATTACTATCGTATTCTCAAATCGTGAGTCCCGTGGCTGCACGGTCAGTTCCTACGAGTCACATTGGTCCCGTGGGATGTGTTGGTGCCTCCCACGGGACCGTTCAGGGGTAGTTTTGGGTTGTCACCCTCTAACTCCATGTTTTTAAGCCTAAGTCTAGAGATGTTCAAATTACCGTCGTATTCTCAAACCGGGAGTCCCGTGGCTGCGCAGTCAGTTCCTGTGAGTCACATTGGTCCCGTGGGAGGTGCTGGTGCCTCCCACAGTGCCGTTCGGGGGCTGTTTTGCATTTTCATCATCTAATGCCATGTTTTTAAGCCTAAGTCTAAGAATATTAAAATGACCATGTATTCTCAAACCGGGAGTCCTGTGGCTGCGCGGTCAGTTCCTACGAGTCACACTGGTCCCGTGGGATGTGTTGGGGCCTCCCACGGGCCCGTTCAGGGGTTGTTTTGGGTTTTCACCCGCTAATGCCAATTTTTCATCCTAAGTTTAGAAATATTCAAATTACCGTCATATTCTCAAATCGGGAGTCCCACGACTGCGTGGTCAGTTCCTATGAGTAACATTGGTCCCATGGGAGGTGTTGGTGCCATCCACGAGGCCATTCGGGGGCTATTTCCGGTTTTCCCCCACTAACGCCATGTTTTTAAGCCTATGTCTAGAAGTATGCAAATTATCGTCGTATGCTCAAACCGTGAGTCACGCGGATGCACGTCGGTTCCTACGAGTTACATTGGTCCCGTGGGTGGTGTTGGTGCATCCCACGGGACCACGTGGTCGTTCAGTGGTTGTTTTGGATTTTCACCCTCTGCCATGTTTTTATGCCTAGGTCTAGAAATATGCAAATTATCATCGCATTCTCAAATCGGGAGTCCCGCAGTTGTATGGTCAGTTCCTACGTGTTACATTGGTCCTGTGGGAGGTATTGGTGCCATCCACGATGCCGTTCGGGGGCTGTTTCGAGTTTTCCCCCTCTATCACCATATTTTTAACCCTAAGTCTAGAAATGTGCAAATTATCATCGTATTCTCAAATCGGGAGTCCCGCAGTTGTATGGTCAATTCCTACGTGTTACATTGGTCCTGTGGGAGGTATTGGTGCCACCCACGATGCCGTTCGGGAGCTGTTTCGAGTTTTCCCCCTCTATCGCCATATTTTTAACCCTAAGTCCAGAAATGTGCAAATTATCATCGTATTCTCAAACTGTGTGTCTCGTGGTTGCGCGGTCAGTTCCTACGAGTTACATTTGTCCCGGGGGAGGTATTGGTGCCTCCCACGACGCCGTTCGGAGGCCGTTTTGGGTTTTCACCCTCTAACGCAATCTTTTTAAGCCTAAGTCTAGAAATATCCAAATTACGGTAATATTCTCAAACTGAGAGACCCGCGACTGTGTGGTCTGTTCGTATGAGTTACATTGGTCTCATGGGAGGTGTTGGTGCCACCCACGGGGCTGTTCGGGAGCTATATCGAGTTTTCCCCACTAATGCCATGTTTTTCCTAAGTCTAAAAATATGAAAATTATCATCACATTCTCAAACCGAGAGTCCCGTGGCTACGCGATCAGTTCCTACGAGTTACGTTGGTCCCGTGGGAGGTGTTGATGACTCCCAAGGGGCCGTTCGAGGGCTATTTTGGTTTTTCACCCTCCAATGCCATGTTTTTATGCCTAAGTCTAGAAATATGCAAATTATAATCGTATTCTTAAACTGGGAGTCCCGGGGCTGCGCAGTTAGTTCCTACGAGTTACATTGGTCCCGTGGGAGGTGTTGGTGCCTCCCACGTGGCCATTCGAGGGGTGTTTTTGGTTTTCTCCCCCTAATGCCATGTTTTTAAGCCTAACTCTAGAAATATTCAAATTATAATCATATTCTCAAACCGGGAGTCCCGTGGCTACGCGATCAGTTCCTATGAGTCACATTGGTTTCGTGGGAGGTGTTGGTGCTTCCCATTGGACCGTTCAGGGTTTGTTCTGGGATTAAACCCTCAAATGCCATGTTTTTCAGCCTAAGTTTAGAAATATTCAAATTACCATCGTATTCTCAAACCGGGAGTCCCGTGGGTGCGCTGTCAGTTCCAATGAAACAGCCCCTGAACGACGTTAGTGGGGGGAGTCCCGTGGCGTTAGTGGGGGGAAAACCCGAAATAGCCTAAGTACAGAAATATACAAATTACCATCGTACTCTCAAACTGGGAGACCCTCGGCAGCGAGGTGAGTTCCTACGAGTGACATTGGTCCCGTGGGAGGTGTCGGTGCCACCCACGGGGAGGTTCGGGAGCTGTTTCGAGTTTTCACCCTCTAACGCCATGTTTTTAAGCCTAAGTCAAGAAATATGCAAATTACCGTCCTATTCTCAAACCGGGAGTCCCGCGGCTGCGGGATCAGTTCCTATGAGTTACATTGGTCCCGTGGGAGGTGTTGGTGTCTCCCACGGGGCCGTTCGGGGGCTGTTTCGGGTTTTCCCCCCACTAACGCCAAGTTTTTAAGCCTATGTTTAAAAATATTCAAATTACCATCGGATTCTCAAACCGAGAGTCCCGTGGCTACAGGGTCAGTTCCTACGAGTTACAATGGTCCCGTGGGAGGTATTGGTGCCTCCCATGGGGCCATTCCGGTGCTGTTTTGGGTTGTCACCCTCTAACGTCATGTTTTTCAGCTTAAGTCTAGAAATATTCAAATTACCATCATATTCTCAAACCGGGAGTCCCGTGGCTGCGAAGTTAGTTCCTACGAGTTACATTGGTCCCGTGGGAGGTGTTGGCGCCTCCCACGGGGCGATTCGAGGGGTGTTTTTTGTTTTCACCATCTAATGCCATGTTTTTAAGCCAAACTCTAGAAATATTCAAATTACCATTGTATTCTCAAACCGGGAGGCCCGTGGCTGCGCGGTCAGTTCCTACGAGTCATATTGGTCCCGTGGGAGGTGTTGGTGCCTCCCACGGGACCGTTCAGGGGTTGTTTTGGGTTTTCACCTTCTAACGCCATGTTTTTTAGCCTAAGTTTAGAAATATTCAAATTATCATCATATTATCAAACCGGGAGTCCCGTGGCTGCACGGTTAGTTCCTATGAGTTACATTGGTCCCGTGGGATGTGTTGGTGCCACCGACGAGGCCGTTCGGGAGCTGTTTCGGGTTTTCCCCCCACTAACGCCATGTTTTTACGACTATGTCGGGAAATATGCAAATTATCATCGTATTCTCAAGCCGTGAGTCCTGCGGCTGTGCGATCAGTTCCTAAGAGTAACATTGGTCCCGTGTGAGGTGTTAGTGCCTCCCACGAGGCCGTCCTGGGGCTGCTTTGGGATTTCACCCTCTAATGCCATGTTTTTAAGCCTAAGTCTAGAAATATGCAAATATTTTTAAGCATAAGTCTAAAAATATTCAAATTATCATCATATTCTAAAACTGGTTGTCCCGTGACTGCACAGTCAGTTCCTACGAGTTACATTGGTTCCGTGGGAGGTGCTGGTGGCTCCCACGGGGCCGTTCGGCGTTTGTTTTGGGTTTTCACCCTCTAAGGCCATATTTTTAAGCCTAAGTCTAGAAATATTCAAATGGCCATCGTATTCTCAAACCGGGAGTCACGTGGTTGCGCGGCTAATTCCTATTAGTCACATTGGTTCTGTGGGAGATGTTGATGCCTCCCACGGGGCCATTCGGGGGCTGTTTTGCGTTTTCACCCTCCAACACCATGTTTTAGACCCAAAGTCTAGAAATATGCAAATTATCATCGTATTCTAAACCGGGAGTCCCACGGCTGCATGGTCAGATCCTATGAGTTACATTGGTCTTGTGGGAGTTGTTAGTGCCGCCCACGGGGCCGTTCGGGTGCTGTTTCGGGTTTCCCTCACTAACGCCATGTTTTTTAGCCTATGTCTAGAAATATTCAAATTATCATTGTATTCTGGAATCGTGAGTCATGTGGATGCGCAATCAGTTCCTACGAGTAACATTGGTCCCGTGGGAGGTGTTGGTGCCTCCCGTGGGGCCGTTAGGGGGTTGTTTTGGGTTTTCACCCTCTAACACCATGTTTTAAGCCTAAGTCTAGAAGTATACAAATTATCATCGTATTCTCAAACCGTGAATTGCAGTTAGATCCTACGAGTCACATTGGTCATGTGGGAGGCGTTGGAGCCTCCCACGGGGGCATTCGGGGTCTATTTTGGGTTTTCACCCTCTAACGCCATGTTTTTAAGCATAAGTTTAAAAATATGAAAATTTTCATCGTATTCTCAAACCTGGAGTCCCGTGGCTGCGTGGTCAGTTGCTACGAGTTACATTGGTCCTATGGGAGGTGTTGGTGCCACCGATGGGGCCGTTTGGGAGTTGATTCAAGTTTTTTCCCACTAACGTCATGTTTTGCCTAGGTCTAAAAATATGAAAATTATCATCATATTCTCAAACCTGGAGTGTTGTGGCTGCGCGATATGTTCCTTCGACTTACATTGGTCCCGTGGGAGGTGTTGGTGCCTCCCACGGGGCCGTTCATGGGTTGTTTGGGGCTTTCATCCTAACGCCATGTTTTTAATACTAAGTCTAGATATATGCAAATTATCGTCATATTCTCAAACGGAGAGTCCCATGGCTATGTGGTCATCTCCTTCGAGTGACATTGGTCCCGTGGGAGGTGTTGGCGCCACCCACGAGGCCGTTCGAGGGCTGTTTCGGGTTTCCCCCACTAACGCCATGTTTTGCCTAAGGCTAAAAATATGCAAATTATTGTCATATTCTCAAATCGAGAGTCATGTGGCTGCGTAGTCAGTTCCTACGAGTTACATAGGTCCCATGGGAGGTGTTGGTGCCTCCCACGGGAATGTTCAAGGGCTGTTTTGGGTTTTCACCTTCTAATGCCTTATTTCTAAGCTTAAGTCTAGAAATATGCAAATTATCATCGTATTCTCAAACCGGGAGTCCTGTGGCTGCGCGGTCAGTTCCTATGCGTCACATTGGTTCCGTGGGAGGTGTTGGTGCCTCCCACGGGGCCGTTTGAGGGTTGTTTTGGGTTTTCAACCTCTAACGCCATGTTTTTAGACTAAATCTAGAAATATTCAAATTAACATCGTATTCTCAAACAGGGAGTCCTGTGGCTGCGCGGTCAGTTCCTATAAGTTACATTGGTCCCGTGGGAGGTGTTGGTGCAACCCACGGGGACGTTCGGGTTCTATTTGTGGTTTTCCCCCACTAACGCCATGTTTTGCCTAAGTCTAGAAATATTCAAATTATCATTGTATTCTCAAACTGGGAGTCCCGAGGCTATGCGATCAGTTCCTGCGAGTTACATTGGTCCCGTGTGAAATGTTAGTGCCTCCCAAGAGGCAATTCGGGGGCTGTTTTGGGATTTCACCCTCTAATTCCATGTTTTTAAGCCTAAGTCTCAAAATATTCAAAATATCATCATATTCTAAAACCAGCAGTCCTACGAGTTACATTGGTCCCGTGGGAGGTGTTGGTGGCTCCCATAGGGCCGTTCAGGGGTTGTTTTGGGTTTTCATCCTCTAACGCCATGTTTTTAAGCCTAAGTCTAGAAATATTCAAATTACCGTCGTATACTCAAACCGGGAGTCCCGTGGCTGCGCGATCAGTTCCTATGAGTCACATTGGTCCTGTGGGAGGTGTTGATGCCTCCCATGGGGTCGTTCGGGGGCTGTTTTGGGTTCTCACCCTCTAACACCATGTTTTAAAGCCTAAGTCTAGAAATATGAAAATTATCATCGTATTCTAAAGCCAAGAGTCCCGCGGCTGCGTGGTCAGTTCCTATGAGCTACATTGGTCTTGTGGGAGGTGTTTGTGCTGCTCACGGGGACGTTCGGGGTTGTTTCGGGTTTTCCCCCACTAACGGCATATTTTTAAGCCTATGTGTAGACATATGCAAATTATCATCGTATTCTCGAACAGTGAGTCACGTGGTTGTGCAGTCCGTTCCTACGAGTTACATTGGTCTCGTGGGAGGTGTTGGTGTCGTTCCATGTTTTTAAGCCTAAGTCTAGAAATATACAAATTATCATTGTATTCTCAAATCGGGAGTTGCGGTCAGTTGCTACGAGTCACATTGGTCCCGTGGGAGGTGTTGGTGCCTCCCACGGGGACGTTCGGGGTCTATTTTGGGGTTTCACCCTCTAACTCCATGTTTTTAAGCCTAAGTTTAAAAATATGCAATTTTTTATCGTATTCTCAAACCTAGAGTCCCGTGGCTGCGTGGTCAGTTCCTTCGAGTTACATTGGTCTCGTGGGAGGTGTTGGTGCCACCCACGAGGCTGTTCGGGGGATATTTTGGGTTTTCCCCACTAACGCCATGTTTCTAAGCCTATGTCTAGAAATTTACAAATTATCATCGTATTCTCAAACCGTGAGTCACGTGGCTACGCGGTCTGTTCCTACGAGTTACATTGGACCCGTGGGAGGTGTTGGTGACTCCGACGGGACCACGAGGTCATTTAGGGGATGTTTTGGGTTTTCACCCTCTAATGCCATGTTTTTATGCCTAAGTCTAGAAATATGCAAATTATCATCGTATTCTCAAACTGGGAGTCCCGTGGCTGTGCGGCCAGTTCCTACGAGTTACATTGGTCCCGTGGGAGGTGTTGCTGCCTCCCACGGGGCCTTTCGAGGGGTGTTTTTGGTTTTCACCCTCTAATGCCATATTTTAAGCCTAAGTCTAGAAATATTCAAATTACCCTTGTATTCTCAAACCGGGAGTCCCGTGGCTCCGCGGTCTGTTCCTAAGAGTCACATTAGTCCCGTGGGAGGTGTTGGTGCCTCCCACGGGACCGTTCGGGGGTTGTTTTGGGTTTTCACCCTCTAACGCCATGTTTTTCAGCCTAAGTTTAGAAATATTCAAATTACCATCATATTCTCAAACCGGGAGTCCCGTGGGTGCGCTATCAGTTCCAACGAGTAACATTGGTCCCGTGAGTGGCGTTAGTGCCTCCCACGGGCCGTTCGGGGGCTGTTTTGGGTTTCCCCACTAACACCATGTTTTTAAACCTAAGTTTAAAAATAGTCAATTTTCCGTCGTATTCTCAAACCGAGAGTCCCGTGGTTACAGGATCAGTTCCTACGATTTACAATGGTCCCGTGGGAGGTATTGCTGCCTCCCATGGGGATGTTCGAGGGCTATTTTGGATTTTAACCATCTAATACCATTTTTTTAGCCTAAGTCTAGAAATATTCAAATTACCATCGTATTCTCAAATCGGGAGTCTCGTGGATGCGCGGTCAGTTCCTACAAGTTATATTGGTCCCGTGTGAGGTGTTAGTGCCTCCCACGAGGTTGTTCGAGAGCTGTTATGGGATTTCACCCTTTAATGCCATCATTTTAAGCCTAAGTCTATAAATATGCAAATGTTTTTAATCTTATGTGTAAAAATATTCAAATTATTATCGTATTCTAAAACCGACAGTCCCGTGGCTACGCAGTCAGTTCCTACGAGTTACATTGGTCCCATGGGAGGTGTTGGTGCCTCCCACGGGGCCATTCCGGGGCTGTTTTGGGTTGTCACCCTCTAACGCCATGTTTTTCAGCCTAATTCTAGAAATATTCAAATTACCATCGTATTCTCAAACCGGGATTCCCGTGGCTGCGCTGTCAGTTCTTGTGAGTCGATTGGACCCATGGGAGGGGTTGGTGCCTCCCACGGTCCCATTCGGGGGGTGTTTTGGGTTTTCATCATCTAACGCCATATTTTGAAGCCTAAGTCTAGAAATATTCAAATTAAAATTGTATTCTTAAACCAGGTGTCCCGTGGCTGCACTATCCGTTCCTACGATTTACATTTGTCCCGTCGGAGGTGTTGGTGCCACCCACGGGTCCGTTCGGGAGGTGTTTTGGGTTTTCACCCTCTAACGCCATGTTTCTTAGCCTAAATTTAGACATATTCAAATTATCATCGTATTATCAAACCGGGAGTCCCGTGGCTGCACGGTCAGTTCCTACGAGTTATATTGGTCCCGTGGGATGGGTTGGTGCCACCCACGGCACCGTTCGGGGGCTATTTCAAGTTTACCCCCACTAACGCCATGTTTTCCCTAAGTCTGGAAATTTGAAAATTATCATTTTATTCTCAAATCGGGAGTCCCGTGGCTATGCTATCAGTTCCTACGAGTTACATTGGTCCCGTGTGAGGTGTTAGTGCCTCCCACGAGGACGTTCGGGGGCTGTTTTGAGATTTCACCCTCTAATGCCATGTTTTTAAGCCTAAGTCTAGAAATATGCAAATGTTTTTAAGACTAAGTCTAAAAATATTCAAATTATCATCATATTCAAAAACTGGCAGTCCCGTGGTTGCGCAGTCAGTTCCTACGAGTTTCATTGGTCCCGTGGGAGGTGTTGGTGGCTCCCACGGGGCCGTTCGGGGGTTGTTTTGGGTTTTCACCCTTTAACTCCATGTTTTTAAGCCTAAGTCTAGAAATATTCAAATTACCATCGTATTCTCAAACCGGGAGTCACGTGGTTGCGCGATCAGTTCCTATGAGTCATATTGGTCCTGTGGGAGGTGTTGATGCCTCCCATGGGGTCGTTCGGGGGCTGTTTTGGGTTCTCACCCTCTAACACCATGTTTTAAAGCCTAAGTCTAGAAATATGCAAATTATCATCGTATTCTAAAGCCAGGAGTCCCGCGGCTACGTTGTCAGTTCCTATAGGTTACATTGGTCTTATGCGAGGTGTTGTCGTCGCCCACGGGGCCGTTCGGGGGCTGTTTCGAGTTTTCCCCACTAACGCCTTGTTTTTAAACCTATGTCTTGAAATATGCAAATTATCATTGTATTCTCAAACCGTGATTCACGTGGCTGCGCAGTCAACTCTTACGAGTTACATTGGTCTCGTGGAAGTTGTTGGTGCCTCCCACGGGACCATTTAGGGGCTATTTTGGGTTTTTACCCTCTAACACCATGTTTTTAAGCCTAAGTCGAGAAATATATAAATTATCATTGTATTCTCAAACCGGGAGTTGTGGTCAGTTCATATGACTCACATTGGTCCCGTGGGAGGTGTTGGTGCCTCCCATGGGGACGTTCGGGGTCTATTTGGGGTTTTCACCCTCTAATGCCATGTTTTTAAGCCTAAGTTTAAAAATATGCAAATTTTTGTCGTATTCTCAAACTTGGAGTTCTTTGGCTGCGTGGTCAGTTCTTACGAGTTACATTTGTCCTGTGGGAGGTGTTGGTGCCACCCACGGGGCCATTTGGGAGCTGATTCGAGTTTTTTTTCCCACTAACGTCATGTTTTGCCTAGGTCTAAAAATGTACAAATTATCGTCGTATTCTCAAACCTGGAGTCATGTGGCTGCGCGGTCAGTTCCTACGACATATATTGGTCCCGTGGGAGGTGTTGGTGCCTCCCACGGGGCCGTTCGTTGGTTGTTTGGGGTTTTCACCCTACGCCATGTTTTTAATCCTAAATCTAGAAATATGCAAATTATCATCGTATTCTCAAACCATGAGTCCCGTGGCTGCGTGGTCAGTTCCTACGAGTTACATTGGTCCCGGGGGAGGTGTTGGTGCCACCCACGGGGCTGTTTGGGAGCTGATTCGGGTTTCCCCCACTAAGGCCATGTTTTGCTTAAGTCTAGAAATATGCAAATTTTTGTAGTATTGTCAAACTGAGAGTCTTGTGGACGCGTATTCAGTTCCTATGAGTTACATTGGTCCCGTGGGAAGTGTTGGTGCCTCCCACGGGGCCCTTAAGGGGATGTTTTGTATTTTCACCCTCTAACGCCATGTTTTTAAGCTTAAGTCTAGAAATATGCAAATTATCGTCATATTCATAAACGGAAGTACCGTGGCTGCGCGGTTAGTTCCTATGAGTTACATTAGTCTCGTGGGAGGTTTGGTGCCTCCCACGGGGGCGTTCTGGGGCTGTTTTGGGTTTTTACCCTCTAACGCCATGTTTTTAAGCCTAAGTCTAGAAATGTTCAAATTATTGTTGTATTCTCAAACCGGCAGTCCCGTGGCGGCGCGATCAGTTCCTACAAGTTACATTGGTCCCGTGGGAGGTGTTAGTGCCACCCACGGGGCCGTTCCGGTTAGACCTGTCAAAATACACGATAACCCGTTAACACGACACGACCCGACACGAAATTATAAGTTAATGGGTTTACCCTTATTGGGTTTGGGTCATTAACGGGTTGACATGGTAGACCCGTTAACACTAATGGTTCGGGTTTGGAAATTTACTTGTACCCATTTTAACCCGTTTCTACCCGTTAACACTAACGGGTACTATAGGGTCACCCAACCTGTACCCAATAACAATAACCATTAAAACCCATTATTTCTAAATCTTTAAAGACTAACGGGTGCTATAGGGTCACCCAATCTATACCCAATAAAAATTACAAATAAAACCCATTATTTTTAAAGTATTGAAGACTAACATGTATTATTGGTTCACCCAACCCGTTACCCATTTCGACCCAAAATGATTCGTTAATATTAACGGGTGTTAACGGTTTGGGTCGTGTACCCGTTAATATTAACGGGTCGTGTTTGGGTATTGTTATTAGACCCGTTAGGCTTAACGGGTGGTGTATGGTTTAGGGTGTTTTGACCCGTAACCCGTAACCCGTACACGACCCAAGCCGACCCGTTGACAGGTCTAGTTCCGGTGCAATTTGTGGTTTTCCCCCACTAACTCCATGTTTTTTCTAAGTCTAGAAATATTCAATTTATCATCGTAGTCTCAAACTGGGAGTCCCGTGGTTTTGCGATCCGTTCCTGCGAGTTACATTGGTCCCGTGTGAGGTGTTAATTCCACCCACGAGGCCGTTCGGGGGCTATTGTGGTATTTCACCCTGTTATGCCATGTTTTTAAGCCTAAGTCTAGAAATATGCAAATGATTTTAAGCCTAACTATCAAAATATTCAAATTATCATCATATTCTAAAATCGACAGACTCGGGGCTGCGCAGTCAGTTCCTACGAGTTACGTTGGTCCCGTGGGAGGTGTTGGTGGCTCCCACGGGGCCGTTCGGGGGTTGTTTTGGGTTTTCACCCTCTAACGCCATGTTTTTAAGCTTAAGTATAGAAATATTCAAATTACCATTGTATACTCAAACCGGGAGTCCCGTGGCTGCGCGATCAGTTCCTATGAGTCACATTGGTCCTGTGGGAGGTGTTGATGCCTCGCACGGGCCCGTTTGGGGGTTGTTTTGGGTTTTCACCCTCCAACGCCATGTTTTAAAGCCTAAGTCTAGAAATATGCAAATTATCATCATATTCTAAAACCAGGAGTCCCGCGGCTGCGTGGTCAGTTCATATGAGTTACATTGGTCTTGTGCCAGGTGTTGGTGCCGCCCACGGGGCCGTTCGGGGGCTTTTTTGGGTTTTTCCCCACTAACGCCTTATTTTTAAGCCTATGTATAGAAATATGCAAATTATCATTGTATTCTCGAACCGTGAGTCACGTGGCTGCGCAGTCAGTTATTACGAGTGACATTGGTCTCGTGGGGGTGTTGGCGCCTCCCACGGGGCGGTTCGGGGGCTGTTTTCGGTTTTCCCCCTCTAACACCATGTTTTTAAGCCTGAATCTAGAAATATACAAATTATCATCGTATTCTTAAAACGGGACTTGTGGTCAGTTCCTACGAGTCACATTGGTCCCGTGGGAGGTGTTGGTGCCTCCCACAAGGACGTTCGGGGTCTATTTTGGGTTTTCACCCTCTAACGCCATGTTTTTAAGCCTAACTTTAAAAATATGAAAAATTTCGTCGTATTCTCAAACCTGGAGTCATGTGGCTACGTGGTTAGTTCGTACGAGTTACATTTTTCCCGTGGGAGGTGTTGGTGCCACCCACGGGGCCGTTTGGGAGATGATTCGAGTTTTTTCCCCACTAACATCATGTTTTTCCTAGGTCTAAAAATATACAAATTATCGTCGTATTCTCAAACCTGGAGTCTTGTGGCTGCGCGGTCAGTTCCTACGACTTATATTGGCCCCGTGGGAGGTGTTGGTGCCTCCCACGGGGCCGTTCGTGGGTTGTTTGGGGTTTTCACCCTATGCCATGTTTTTAATCCTAAGTCTAGAAATTTGCAAATTGTCATCGTATTCTCAAACCATGAGTCTCGTGGCTGCGTGGTCAGTTCCTACGATTTACATTGGTCCTAGGGGAGGTGTTGGTGCCTCTCCCGAGGCCGATCGAGGGATGTTTTGGGTTTTCAACCTCTAACGCCATGTTTTTAAGCCTAAGTCTAGAAATATGAAAATTATCGTCATATTCTCAAACCGAGAGTCCCGCGGCTGTGTGGTCAGTTCCTACGAGTTACATTGGTCCCATGGGAGGTGTTGGTGCCACCCACGAGGCCGTTTGGTGGCTGTTTTGGGTTTTCCCCACTAACGTCATGTTTTTCCTAGGGCTATAAATATTCAAATTATTGTCATATTATCAAAATGAGAGTCATGTGGCTGCGTAGTCAGTTCCTACGAGTTACATTGGTCCCGTGGGAAGTGTTGGTGCCTCCCACAGGGCCGTTCAGGGGTTGTTTTGGATTTTCACCCTCTAACGCCATGTTTTAAGCTTAGTCTAGAAATATGCAAATTATCATCGTATTCTCAAACCGGGTGTCCCGTGGCTACGCGATCAGTTCCTACACGTCACATTGGTTCCGTGGGAGGTGTTGGTGCCTCCCACGGTGCCGTTAGAGGGATATTTTGGGTTTTCAACCTCTAACGCCATGTTTTTTAGACTAAATCTAGAAATAGTCAAATTTCCATCATATTCTCAAACCGAGAGTCCCGTGGCTGCGCGGTCAGTTCCTACATGTTACATTGGTCCCGTGGGAGGTGTTGGTGCCATCCACGGGGTCGTTCCAGTGCTATTTGTGGTTTTTCCCCACTAATGCCATGTTTTAACTAAGTCTAGAAACATTCAAACTATCGTCGTATTCTCAAACTGGGAGTCTCGTGGCTATGCGATTTACTCCCGCGAGTTACATTGGTCCTGTGTGAGGTGCTAGTTCCACCCACGAGGCCGTTCGGGGGCTGTTTTCGTATTTCACCCTCTAATGCCATGTTTTTAAGCCTAAGTCTAGAAATATGCAAATGTTTTTAAGGCAAACTCTCAAAATATTCAAATTATCATCATATTCTAAAACCGACAGTCCCGGGGCTGCGAAGTCAGTTCCTACGAGTTACATTGGTCCCGTGGGAGGTGTTGGTGGCTCCCACGGGGCCGTTCGGGGGGTTATTTTGGGTTTCACCCTCTAACGCCATGTTTTTAAGCCTAAGTCTATAAATATTCAAATTACCATTATATACTCAAACCGGGAGTCCTGTGGCTGCGCGATCAGTTCCTATGAGACACATTTGTCCTGTGGGAGGTGTTGATTCCTCTCACGGGGCCGTTCGGGGGTTGTTTTTGGTTTTCACCCTCTAAGGACATGTTTTAAAGCCTAAGTCTAGAAATATGCAAATTATCGTCGTATTCTAAAGCCAGGAGTCCCGCGGCTGCGTGGTCAGTTCCTTTGAGTTACATTGGTCTTATACGAGGTGTTGGTGCCACACACGGGGCCATTCACGGGCAGTTTCGGGTTTTCCATCACTAACGCCTTGTTTTTAAGCCTATGTGTTGAAATATGCAAATTATCATCGTTTTCTCGAACCGTGAGTCACGTGGTTGCACAGTCATTTCCTACGAGTTACATTGGTCTCGTGGGAGGTGTTGCTGCCTCCCACGGGGCCGTTCGAGGGGTGTTTTGGGTTTTCACCCTCTAACACCATGTTTTTAAGCCTAAGTGTAGAAATATACAAATTATCGTCGTATTCTCAAGCCGGGAGTTGCAGTCAGTTCCTCTGAGTCACATTGGTCCCGTGGGAGCTGATGGTGCCTCCCACGAGGACATTCGAGGTCTATTTTGGGTTTTCCCTCTCAAACGCCATATTTTTAAGCCTAAGTTTAAAAGAATGCAAATTTTTGTCATATTCTCAAACCTGGAGTCCGGTGGTTGCGTGGTCAGTTCCTACGAGTTACATTTGTCCCGTGGGAGGTGTTGGTGCCACCCACGGGGCTGTTTGGGAGCTGATTGGAGTTTTTTCTCACTAACGCCATGTTTTTAAGCCTATGTCTAGAAATATCCAAATTATCAACGTATTCTCCAATCGTGAGTCACGTGGCTGCGCGGTCAGTTCTTACGACTTACATTGGTCCCGTGGGAGGTGTTGGTGCCTCCCACGGGGCCGTTCGTGGGTTGTTCGGGGTTTTCACCCAATGCCATGATTTTAATCCTAAGTCTAGAAATCTAAAAATTATCATCATATTCTCAAACCATGAGCCCGTGGTTGCGCGGTCAGTTCCTACGAGTTACATTGGTCCCGGGGGAGGTGTTGGTGCCTCCTCTGGGGCCGTTCGGGGCTGTTTTGAGTTTTCACCCTCTAACGCCATATTTTTAAGCCAAAGTCTAGAAATATGAAAATTATCATCATATTCTCAAACCGATAGTCCCGCAGTTGTGTGGTCAGTTCCTACGAGTTACATTGGTCCGATTGTAGGTGTTGGTGCCACCCACGGGGCCGTTCGGGGTTGTTTAGTGTTTCCCCCACTAATGCCATGTTTTGCCTAAGGCTAAAAATATGCAAATTATTATTGTACTCTTGAACCGAGAGTCCTGTGGCTGCGTAGTCAGTTCCTACGAGTTACATTGGTCCCGTGGAAGGTGTTGGTGCCTCTCACGGGGCCGTTCAATGGTTGTTTTGGGTTTTCACCCTTTAATGTTATGTTTTGTCTAAGTCTAGAAATATGAAAATTATCATCGTATTCTCAAACCGGGAGTGTCGTGGCTCCGCGGTCAATTCCTACGAGTTACATTGGTCCCGTGTGAGGTTTTGGTGCCTCCCACGGGGCCGTTCAGGGGTTCTTTTGGGTTTTCACCCTCTAATGTTATGTTTTGCCTAAGTTTAGAAATATGTAAATTATCATTATATTCTCAAACTGGGAGTCCCGTGGCTGCGCGGTTAGTTCCAACGCATCACATTTCTTCCGTGGGAGGTGTTGGTGCCTCCCACGGGGCCGTTCGAGGGTTGTTTTGGGTTTTCACCCTCTAAAGCCTTTCTTTTTTGACTAAATCTAGAAATATTCAAATTACCATCATATTCTCAAACCGGGAGTCCCGTGGCTGCACGGTCAGTTCCTATGAGTCACATTGGTCCCGTGGGAGGTGTTGGTGCCTCCCACGAGGCCGTTCGGGGGTTGTTTTGGGTTTTTATCCTCTAACTCCATGTTTTGAAGCCTAAGTCCAGAAATACGCAAATTATCGTCGTATTCTAAAGTCAGGAGTCTCGCGGCTGCGTGTTCAGTTCCTATGAGTTACATTGGTCTCTTGGGAGGTGTTGGTGCCACGCACGAGGCCGTTCGGAGGGTGTTTATGAGTTTCCCCTGCTCCCGCCATGTTTTTAAGCCGATGTCTAAAAATATCCAAATTATCGACGTATTCTCAAATCGTGAGTCACGTGGCTGCGCGGTTAGTTCCTACAAGTTACATTGGTCCCGTGGGAGGTGTTGGTGCCTCCCACGGGACCAAGAGGTCGTTTAGGGGCTATTTTGGGTTTTGATCCTTTAACGCCATTTTTTATGCCTATGTCTAGAAATATGGAAATAATCGTCATATTTTCAAACCGGGAGTCCTAAGGGTGCGTGGTCTGTTCCTCCGAGTTACATCGGCCCGTCGGAGGTGTTGGTGCCACCCACGGGACAGTTAGGGGGATGTTTCGAGGTCTAGAAATATGCAAATTATCGTCGTATTCTCAAATCGGGAGTTATGATCAGTTCCTACGAGTCACATTGGCCTCGTGGGAGGTGTTGGTGCCTCCTACGGGGACATTCGGGGTCTATTTTGGGTTTTCACCCTCTAACGCCATGTTTTTAAGCCTATGTTTAAAAATATGCAAATTTCATTGTATTCTCAAACCTGGAGTCCCGTGGCTGCGTGGTCAGTTCCTACCAGTTACATTGGTCCCGTGGGAGGTGTTAGTACCACCCACGGGGCCGTTTGGGAGCTGATTCGAGTTTTTTCCCACTGACGTCATGTTTTGCCTAGTTTTAAAAATATGCAAATTATCATCATATTCTCAAACCCGGACTCCTATGGATGTGCGATCAGTTACTACGACTTACATTGGTCTCGTGGGTTGTTTGGGGTTTTCACCGTAACTCCATGTTTTTAATCCTAAGTCTAGAAATGTAAAAATTATGATCATATTCTCAAACCATGAGTTCCGTGGTGCGCGGTTAGTTCCTACGAGTTACATTGGTCCCGGGGGAGGTGTTGGTGCCTCCCCCGGGGCCGATCGAGGGCTGTTTTTGGTTTTCAACCTCTAACCCCATGTTTTTAAGTCTAAGTCTAGAAATATGAAAATTATCATCATATTCTCAAATTGAGAGTTCCGTGGCTGTGTGGTCAGTTCCTACGAGTTACATTGGTCCCGTGGGCCGTGTTGGTGCCACCCACGGGGCCGTTCGGGGGTTGTTTTGGGTTTTCCCCCACTAACGCCATGTTTTTAAGCCTAGGTATAGAAATATACAAATAATCATCATAATCTCAAACCGGGAGTCCCGTGGGTGCATGATTAGTTCCTACGCATCACATTGGTTCTGTGGTAAGTGTTGGTGCCTCCAACGGGGCCGTTCGAGGGTTGTTTTGGGTTTTCACCCTGTAACGCCATGTTTTTTAGACTAAGTCTAGAAATATTCAAATTACCATCGTATTCTCAAACCGAGAGTCCCGTGGCTACGCGGTCAGTTCCTACAAGTTACATTGGCCCCGTGGGAGGTGTTGGTGCCACCCACGGGGTCGTTCGGGTGTATTTGTGCTTTTCCACCACTAACGCTATATTTTGCATAGGTCTAGAAATATTCAAATTATTGTCATATTCTCAAATCGGGAGTCTCGTGATTATGCGATCAGTTCCTACGAGTTACATTAATCCAGTGTGAGGTGTTAGTGCCTCCCACGAGGTCGTTCGGGGGCTATTTTGGAATTTCACCCTCTAATGCCATGTTTTTAAGCCTATGTCGAGAAATATGTAAATGTTTTTAAGCGTAAGTGTAAAAATATTCAAATTATCATCGTATTCTAAAACCAGCAGCCCCGTGGCTACGCAGTTAGTTCCTACGAGTTAAATTGGTCCCGTTGGAGGTGTTGGTGCCTCCCACGGGGCCATTTCGGGGTTGTTTTGGGTTTTCACCCTCTTACACCATGTTTTTAAGCTTAATTCTTAAAATATTCAAATTACCATCGTATTCTTAAATTAGGAGTACCGTGGCTGCGCGGTCAGTTTCTATGAGTCACATTGGTCCCGTGGGAGGTGTTGGTGCCTCCTACGGGGCTATTCGAGTGTTGTTTTTGGTTTTCATCCTCTAACGCCATGTTTTAAAGCCTATGTCTAGGAATATGAAAATTATCAACATATTCTAAAGTCGGGAGTCCCTCCGTTGTATGTTCTGTTCCTATGAGTTACATTGGTCCCGTGGGAGGTGTTGGTGCCACCCACGAAGCCATTTAGGGGCTGTTTCGAGTTTTCCCCCACAAACGTCATGTTTTTAAGCCTATGTCTAGAAATATGCAAATTATCGTCATATTCTCGAACCGTGAGTCACGTGGCTGTGTGATTAGTTCCTACGAGTTACATTTGTCATGTGAGAGGTGTTGGTGCCTCCCACAGGACCAAGGGGTCGTTCAGGGCCGGTTTTTGGTTTTCATCATCTAACGCCATATTTTATTGCCTATGTATAGAAATATGCAAATAATCATCCTATTTTCGAACCGGGAGTCCCGCAGCTGCATGGTTTGTTCCTACGAGTTACATCGGTCCCGTGGGAGGTGTTGGTGCCACCCATAGGGCCGTTCGGGGGGTGTTTTAGGGGTTTTTCAGACTAACGCCATGATTTGCCTAAGTCTATAAATATGCAAATTATACTCGTATTCTCAAACCAGGAGTCCCGTGGGAGGTGTTTGTGACTCCCACGGGGCCATTCGGGGGATGTTTTGGGTTTTCACCCTCTAACACCATGTTTTTAAGCCTAAGTCAAGTAATATGCAAATTATTGTCATATTCTCGAACCGGGAGTCCCGTGGCTGCGCGATCAGTTCCTACGAGTCACATTGGTTCTTTAGGAGGTGTTAGTGCCTCGAACGGGGCCGTTCGGGGGTTGTTTTGGGTTTCACCCTCTAACTCCATGTTTTTTAGCCTAAGTCTAGAAATAATCAAATTATCATCGTATTCTCAAATCGGGAGCCCCGTGTCTGCACAGTCAGTTCCTACGAGTTACATTGGTCCCATGGGAGGTGTTGGTGCCACCCACGGGGCCGTTTGGGGGCAATTTTAGGTTTTTCCCCACTAACGCCATGTTTTGCCTAAGTCTGGAAATATGAAAATTATCGTTATATTCTCCAACCGGGAGTCTCGTGGCTACGCGATCAGTTCTTACGAGTTACATTAGTTCCGTGTAAGGTGTTAGTGTCTCCCACGAGGCCGTTCAGGGGCTATTTTGGGTTTTCACCCTCTAACGCCATGTTTCTAAGCCTAAGTCTAAAAATATTCAAATTACCATTGTATTCTCAAACCGAGAGTCCCGTGGCTACGCGGTCAGTTCCTACAAGTTACATTGGCCCCGTGGGAGGTGTTGGTGCAACCCACAGGGCCATTCAGGTGTATTTGTGGTTTTCCACCACTAACGCTACATTTTGCCTAAGTCTAAAAATATTCAAATTATCATCAGATTCTCAAACCGGGAGTCTCGGGGCTATACAATCAATTCCTATAATTTACATTGATCCAGTGTGAGGTGTTAGTACCTCCCAGGAGGTCGTTCGGGGACTGTTTTGGAATTTCACCCTCTAATGCCATGTTTTTAGGCCTAAGTCTAGAAATATGCAAATGTTTTTAAGCCTAAGTGTAAAAATATTCAAATTATCATCGTATTCTAAAACCGACAGTCCCGTGGTTGCGCAGTCAGTTCCTACGAGTTACATTGGTCCCCTTGGAGGTGTTGGTGCCTGCCACGGGTCCATTTTGGGGCTGTTTTGGGTTTTCACCCTCTAATGCCATGTTTTTAAGCTTAAGTCTAGAAATATTCAAATTACCATCGTATTCTTCAAACCAGGAGTCCCGTGGTTGCGCGGTCAGTTCCTATGAGTCACATTGGTCCCGTTGGAGGTGTTGGTGCCTCCCATGGGGCCGTTCAAGGGTTGTTTTGGGTTTTCATCCTCTAACGCCATGTTTTGAAGCCTAAGTCTAGAAATATGAAAATTCTCGTCATATTCTAAAGTCGGGAGTCCTGCGGCTGCGTGTTTAGTTCCTATGAGTTACATTGGTCCCATGGGAGGTGTTGGTGCACCCCACGAGTCCGTTTGGGGTCTGTTTCGGGTTTTCCCCCACTAACGCCATGTTTTTAAGCCTATGTCTAGAAATATGCAAATTGTCGTCGTATTCTCAAATCGTGAGTCACGTGGCTGTACGATCAATTCCTACGAGTTACGGGACCAAGGGGTCGTTCAGGGCCTGCTTTTGGTTTTCACCCTCTAACGCCATATTTTGTTGCCTATGTCTAGAAATATGCTAATAATCATCATATTTTCAAACCGGGAGTCCTGTTGCTGCATGGTTTATTCCTACGAGTTACATCGGTCCCGTGGGAGGTGTTGGTGCGACCCACAGGGCCGTTCGGGGGGTGTTTTAGGGGTTTTTCACACTAACGCCATGTTTGGCCTAAGTCTAGAAATCTGCAAATTATAATCGTATCCTTGACCAGGAGTCCCGTGGCTGCGCGATCAGTTCCTCTGAGTTACATTGGTCCCGTGGGAGCTGTTGGTGACTCCCACGGGGCCATTCGAGGGATGTTTTGGGTTTTCACCCTCGCACGCTATGTTTTTAAGCCTAAGTCCAGTACTATGCAAATTATTGTCATATTATAAAATCGGGAGTCCCGTGGCTGCGCGATCAGTTCCTACGAGTCACATTGGTTCTTTAGGAGGTGTTGGTGCCTCGCACGGGGCCGTTCGAGGGTTGTTTTGGGTTTTCACCCTCCAACTCCATGTTTTTTAGCCTAAGTCTAGAAATAATAAAATTATCATCGTATCATCAAACCAGGAGTCCTGTGGCTGCACGGTCAGTTCTTACGAGTTACATTGGTCCCGTGGGAGGTGTTGGTGCCACCCACGGGGCCGTTTGGGAGCTATTTTGGGGTTTCCCCCACAAACGCCATGTTTTGCCTAAGCCTAGAAATATGCTAATTATCGTTATATTCTCAAACCGGGAGTCTCATGGCTATGCGATCAGTTCTTACGAGTTACATTAGTTCCGTGTAAGGTGTTAGTGCCTCCCACAAGGCCGTTCGGGGGCTGTTTTGGGCTTTCACCCTCTAATGCCATGTTTTCAAGCCTAAGTCTAGAAATATGCAAATGTTTTTAAGCCTAAGTGTAAAAATATTCAAATTATCATTGTATTCTAAAACCGGCAGTCCCAAGGCTGCGCAGTCAGTTCCTACGAGTTACATTGGTCTGTGGGAGGTGTTGGTGCCTCCCATAGGGACATTCCGGGCCTATTTTGGGTTTTCACCCTCTAACGCCATGCTTTTAAGCCTAAGTCTAGAATTATTCAAATTATCGCCGTATTCAAAATCCAGGAGTCCTGCGACTACGTGGTCAGTTCCTATGAGTTACATTGGTCTTGTGGTAGGTGTTGGTGCCGCCCACGGGGCCGTTCAGGGGCTGTTTCGGGTTTTCCCCCACTAACGCCATGATTTTAAGCCTATGTCTAGAAATAGGCAAATTATCATCGTATTCTCGAACCGTGAGTCACGTGGATGTGCAGTCAGTTCCAACGAGTTACATTGGTCTCGTGGGAGGTGTTGGTGCCTCCCACAGGGCCGTTCGGGGGATGTTTTGGGTTTTCATTCTCTAACACCATATTTTTAAGCCCAAGTCTATAAATATACAAATTATCGTCGTATTCTCAAAACGGGAGTTACGGTCAGTTCCTATGAGTCACACTTGTCCCGTGGGAGGTGTTGGTGCCTCCTACGGGGACGTTCGGAGTCTATTTTGGGTTTTCACCCTCTAAAGCCATGTTTTTAAGCCTAAGTTTAAATATATGCAAATTTTTGTTGTATTCTCAAACCTGGAGTACCGTGGCTGCGTGGTCAGTTCCTACGAGTTAGATTGGTCCCGTGGGAGGTGTTGGTGCCACCCACGGGGCCGTTTGGGAGCTGATTCGAGTTTTTTCCCCACTAACGTCATGTTTTACCTAGGTCTAAAAATATACAAATTATCTTCGTATTCTCAAACCTGGAGTCATGTGGCTGCGCGTTTAGTTCCTACGACTTACATTGGTCCCGTGGGAGGTGTTGGTGCCTCCCACGGGGTCATTCGTGGGTTGTTTAGGGTTTTCACCCTAACGTCATGTTTTTAATCCTAATTCTAGAAATCTGCAAATTATCATCGTATTCTTAAATAATGAGTCCCGTGACTGCGCTGCCCATTCCTATGAGTAACATTGGTCCCGGGGGAGGTGTTGGTGCCTCCCACGGGGCTATTCAGGGGTTGTTTTGGGTTTTCATCCTCTAACGCCATGTTTTGAAGCCTAAGTCTAGAAATATGAAAGTTATCATCATATTCTAAAGTCGGGAGTCCCGCGGCTGCGTGTTTAGTTCCTATGAGTTACATTAGTCCCTTGGGAGGTGTTGGTGCCACCCACGAGGCCGTTCGGGGCTGTTTCGGGTTTTCCCCCACTAACGCCATGTTTTTAATTCTATGTCTAGAAATATGAAAATTATCGTCGTATTCTCAAACCGTAAGTCACGTGTCTGCGCGATCAGTTCCTACGAGTTACATTGGTCCCGTCGGAGGTGTTGGTGTCTCCCACTAGACCAAGGGGTCGTTCACGGGCTATTTTTGGTTTTCAACATCTAACGCCATATTTTTATGCCTATGTCTAGAAATATGCAAATAATCGTCGTATTTTCCAACTAGGAGTCCCGTGTCTGCATGGTCTGTTCCTACGAGTTACATTGGTCTCGTGGGAGGTGTTGGTGCCTCCCACGAGGCCGTTTGGCGGTTGTTTTGGGTTTTCCCCCACGAACGCCATGTTTTTAAGCCTATGTCTAGAAATATGCAAATTATCGTCGTATTCTCAAACCGTGAGTCACGTGGCTATGCGATCAGTTCCTACGAGTTACATTTTTCCCGTGAGAGGTGTTGGTGCCTCCCACAGGACCAAGGGGTCGTTCACGGCCTGTTTTTGGTTTTCACCCTCTAACTCCATATTTTATTGCC
Organism: Sambucus nigra; assembly: GCA_949130495.1. NCBI lineage: Eukaryota > Viridiplantae > Streptophyta > Magnoliopsida > Dipsacales > Adoxaceae > Sambucus > Sambucus nigra. Next base: position 117,417,462 of record OX422218.1, on the reverse strand, counting down.
TATGTCTAGAAATATGCAAATAATCATCGTATTTTCAAACCGGGAGTCCCGCGGCTACATGGTCTGTTCCTACGAGTTACATCGGTCCTGTGGGAGGTGTTGGTGCCACCCATAAGGCCGTTCGGGGGTGTTTTGGGGGTTTTTCACACTAACGCCATGTTTTGCCTAAGTCTAAAAATATGCAAATTATAATCGTATTCTCAAACCAGGAGTCTCGTGGCTGCGCGATCAGTTCCCCTGAGTTACAATGGTCCCGTGGGAGGTGTTGGTGACTCCTACGGGGCCATTTGGGGGATGTTTTGGGTTTTCACCCTCTAACGCCATTTTTTAAGCCTAAGTCCAGTAATATGCATATTATTGTCATATTCTCAAACCGGGAGTCCCCTGTCTACGCGATCAGATCTTACGAGTCACTTTCATTCTTTAGGAGGTGTTGATGCCTCGCACGGGGCAGTTCGGGGATTGTTTCGGGTTTTCACCCTCTAACTCCATGTTTTTTAGCCTAAGTCTAGAAATAATCAAATTATCATCGTATTCTCAAATCGGGAGTCCCGTGGCTGCACAGTCAGTTCCCACGAGTTACATTGGTCCCGTGGGAGGTGTTGGGGCCACCCACGGGGCCGTTTGGGGGCTATTTTGGGTTTTCCCCCACAAACGCCATGTTTTCCCTAAGTCTGGAAATATGCAAATTATCATCATATTCTCAAACCGGGAGTCTCGTGGCAACGCGATCAGTTCTTACGAGTTACATTAGTTCCGTGTAAGGTGTTAGTGCCTCCCACGAGGCGGTTCAGGGGCTATTTTTAAGCCTAAGTCTAGAAATATGCAAATGTTTTTAAGCCTAAGTGTAAAAATATTCAAATTATCATCGTATTCTAAAACCGGCAGTCCCGTGGCTGTGCAGCTAGTTCCTACGAGTTACATTGGTCCCGTGGGAGGTGTTGGCGCCTCCCACAGGGCCATTTCGGGGCTATTTTGCCTTTTCACCCTCTAACGCCATGTTTTTAAGCCTAAGTCTAGAAATATTCAAATTATCGTCGTATTCTAAAGCCAGGAGTCTCGCGGCTACGTGGTCAGTTCCTATGAGGAACATTGGTCTTGTGGTAGGTGTTGGTGCCGCCCACGGGGCCGTTCGGGGGCTGTTTCGGGTTTTCCCCAACTAACGCCATGTTTTTAAGCCTATGTCTAGAAATTTGCAAATTATCATCGTATTCTTGAACCGTGAGTCACGTGGCTGTGCAGTCAGTTCTAACGAGTTACATTGGTCTCGTGGGAGGTGTTGGTGCCTCCCAAAGGCCCGTTCGGGGGCTGTTTTGCGTTTTCATCATCTAACACCATGTTTTTAAGCCTAAGTCTTAAAATATACAAATTATCATCGTATTCTTAAACCGGGAGTTGTGATCTGTTCCTACGAGTCACACTGGTCTCGTGGGACGTGTTGGTGCCTCCTACGGGGACGTTTGGGGGTCTGTTTTTTGGTTTTCACCCTCTAACGCCATGTTTTTAAGCCTAAGTTTAAATATATGCAAATTTTCATCGTATTCTCAAAACTGGGGTCCCGTGGCTGCGTGGTGAGTTCCTACGAGATAGATTGGTCCCGTGGGAGGTGTTGGTGCCACCCACGGGGCCGTTTGGGAGCTGATTCGAGTTTTTTTCCCACTAACGTCATGTTTTGCCAAGGTCTAAAAATATACGTATTATCGTCGTATTCTCAACCCTGGAGTCCTGTGGCTGCGCGGTCAGTTCCTACGACTTACATTGGTCCCGTGGGAGGTGTTGGTGCCTCCCACGGGGCCGTTCGTGGGTTGTTTGGTGTTTTCACCCTAACGTCATGTTTTTACTCCTAAGTCTAGAAATATGCAAATTATCATCGTATTCTTAAACAATGAGTCTCGTGGCTGCGCGGTCCGTTCCTATGAGTCACATTGGTCCCGTGGGAGGTGTTGGTGCCTCCCACGGGGCTGTTCGGGGGTTATTTTGGGTTTTCATCCTCTAACGCCATGTTTTTAAGCCTATGTCTAGAAATATGCAAATTATCGTCGTATTCTCAAAACGTGAGTCACGTGGCTGCGTGATCAGTTTCTACGAGTTACATTGGTCCCGTGGGAGGTGTTGGTGCCTCCCACAGGACCAAGAGGTTGTTCACATGGTATTTTTGAATTTCACCCTCTAACACCCTATTTTTATGCCTATGTCTTGAAATATGCAAATAATCGTCATATTTTCCAACCGGGAGTCCCGCGGCTGCATGGCCTTTTCCTACGAGTTACATTGATCCCGTGGGAGGTGTTGGTACCACCCATAGGGCCGTTTGGGGGATGTTTTGGGGTTTTCCACACAAATGCCATGTTTTGCCTAAGTCTAGAAATATGCAAATTATAATCGTATTCTCAAACGAGGACTCCCGTGGCTGCATGATTAGTTCCTCTGAGTTACAGTGGTCCCGTGGGAGGTGTTGGTGACTCCCACGGGGCCATTTGGGGGATGTTTTGGGTTTTCACCCTCTAACACCATGTTCTTAAGCCTAAGTCCGGAAATATGCACATTTTCAGCGTATTCTCAAACCGGGAGTCCCGTGGCTACGCGGTTAGTTCCTACGAGTTACATTGTTATCGTGGGAGGTGTTGGTGCCACCCACGGGGCCGTTTGGGAGTTGATTCGAGTTATTTCCACTAATGTCATGTTTTTCCTAGGTCTAAAAATATGCAAATTATCATCATATTCTCAAACCAGGAGTCCCGTGGCTATGCGATCAATTCCTACGAGTTACATTGGTCCCGTGTTAGGTGTTAGTGCCTCCCACGAGACTGTTCGGGGGAAATTTTGGGATTTCACCCTCTAATGCCATGTTTTTAAGCCTAAGTCTAGAAATATGCAAATGTTTCTAAGCCTAAGTCTCAAAGTATTCAAATTATCATCATATTCTAAAACCGGCAGTCCCATGGCTGCGCAGTCAGTTCCTACGAGTTACATTGGGCCCGTGGGAGGGGTTGGTGCCTCCCACGGGGCCGTTCGGGGGCTGTTTTGGGTTTTCACACTCTAACACCATATTTTTAAGCCTAAGTCTAGAAATATGCAAATTATCATCGTATTCTCAAATCGGGAGTTACTGTCAGTTCCTACGAGTCACATTGGTCCCGTGGGAGGTGTTGGTGCCTCCCACGGGGATGTTCGGGGTCTATTTTGGGTTTTCACCCTCTAACGCCATGTTTTTAAGACTAAATTTAAAAATATGCAAATTTTCATTGTATTCTCAAACCTGGAGTCCCGTGGCTGCGTGGTCAGTTCCTACGAGTTACATTGGTCTCGTGGGAGGTGTTGGTGCCACCCACGGGGCTGTTTGGGAGCTGATTCGAGTTTTTCCCCACTAAAGTCATGTTTTTCCTTGGTCTAAAAATATGCAAATTATCGTCATATTCTCAAACATGGACTCCTGTGGCTGCGCGGTCAGTTACTACGACTTACATTGGTCCCATGGGAGGTGTTTGTACCTCCCCCGGGGCCGTTCGTGGATTGTTTGGGGTTATCACCCTAACGCCATGTTTTTAATCCTAAGTCTAGAAATGTGAAAATTATTATCGTATTCTCAAACCATGAGTTTCGTGGGTGCACGGTTATTTCCTACGAGTTACATTGGTCCCGGGGAAGGTGTTGGTGCCTCCCCCGGGGGCGTTCGGGACTGTTTTGGGTTTTTACCCCCTAACTCCTTATTTTTAAGCCTAAGTCTAGAAATATGCAAATTATCATCATATTCTCAAACCGAAAGTCCCGCGGCTGTGTGGTCAATTCCTACGAGTTACATCGGTCCCCTGTGAGGTGTTCGTGCCACCCATGGGGCCGTTCGGGGGCTGTTTTGGGTTTTCCCCCACTAACGCCATGTTTTTAAGACTAGGTCTATAAATATCAAAATTATCATCATAATCTCAAACCAGGAGTCCCGTTGCTACGCGGTCAGTTCCTATGCGTCACATTGGTTCCGTAGGAGGTGTTGGGGCCTTCCACGGGGCCGTTCGAGGGTTGTTTTGGGTTTTCAACCTGTAACGCCATGTTTTTTAGACTAAGTCTAGAAATATTCAAATTTCCATCGTATTCTCAAACCGAGAGTTCCGTGGCTACGCGGTCAGTTCCTACAAGTTGCATTGGTCCCGTGGGAGGTGTTGGTGCCACCCACGGGGTCATTCGGGTGTATTTGTGGTTTTCCACCACTAACGCTACATTTTGCCTAACTCTAGAAATATTCAAATTATCATCGTATTCTCAAACCAGGAGTCTCGTGGCCATACAATCAGTTCCTACGAGTTACATTGATCCAGTGTGAGGTGTTAGTACCTCCCACGAGGTCGTTCGGGGGCTGTTTTGGAATTTCACCCTCTAATGCAATGTTTTTAAGCCTAAGTCTAAAAATATGCAAATGTTTTTAAGCCTAAGTGTAAAAATATTCAAATTATCATCGTATTCTAAAACCGACAGTCCCAAGGCTGCGCAGTCAGTTCCTATGAGTTACACTGGTCCCCTTGGTGGTGTTGGTGCCTCCTACGGGGCCATTTCGGGGCTGTTTTGGGTTTTCACCCTCTAACACCATGTTTTTAAGCTTAAGTCTATAAATATTCAAACTACCATCGTATTCTTAAATCGGGAGTCCCGTGGTTGCGCGGTCAGTTCCTATGAGTCACATTGGTCCCGTTGGAGGTGTTGGTGCCTCCCACGGGGTCGTTCGAAGGTTGTTTTGGGTCTACATCCTTTAACGCCATGTTTTGAAGCCTAAGTCTAGAAATATGAAAATTCTCGTCATATTCTGAAGTCGGGAGTCCCACAGCTGCATGTTCAGTTCTTATGAGCTACATTGGTCCCATAGGAGGTGTTGGTGCACCCCACGAGGCCGTTGGGGGGCTGTTTTGGGTTTTTCCCCACTAACACCATGTTTTTAATTCTATGTCTAAAAATATGCAAATTATCATCGTATTCTCAAACCATGAGTCACGTGGCTGCACGATCAGTTCCAATGAGTCACATTGGTCCCGTGGGAGGTGTTGGTGCCTCCCACAAGACCAAGGGGTCGTTCAGGGGCTGTTTTTGGTTTTCACTCTCGAATGCCATATTTTTATGCCTATGTCTAGAAATACGCAAATAATCATCGGATTTTCAAATCGGGAGTCCCGCAGCTGCATGGTCTGTTCCTACGACTTACATCAGTCCCGTGGGAGGTGTTGGTGCCACCCACAGGGTCGTTCGGGGGATGTTTTGGGGGGTTTTCACACTAACACCATGTTTTACCTAAGTCTAGAAATATGCAAATTATAATCGTATTCTCAAACCAGGAGTCCTGTGGCTGCGCGATCACTTCCTCTCAGTTACATTCGACCAGTGGGAGGTGTTGGTGACTCCCACGGGGACATTTGGGGGATGTTTTGGGTTTTCACCCTCTAATGCCATGTTTTTAAGCCTAAGTCCAATAATATGAAAATTATTGTCATATTCTCAAACCGGGAGTCCCGTGGCTGCGCGGTCAGTTCCTACGAGTCACATTGGTTCTTTGGGAGGTGTTGGTGCCTCGCACGGGGCCGTTCGGGGGTTGTTTTGGGTTCTCACCCTCTAACGCCATATCTTTTAGCCTAAGTCTAGAAATAATAAAATTATCATCATATTCTCAAACAGGGAGTCCTGTGGCTGCACGATCAGTTCCTACGAGTTACATTGGTTCCGTGGGAGGTGGTGGTGCCACCCGCAGAGCCGTTTGGGGGCTATTTCGGGTTTTCCACCACTAACTCCATGTTTTTCCTAAGTCTGGAAATATGCAAATTATCATCATATTCTCAAATCGGGAGTCCCGTGGCTACACGATCAGTTATTATGAGTTACATTACTTCCGTGTAAGGTGTTAGTGCCTCCCACGAGGCAGTTCGGGGGCCTCTAATGCCATGTTTTTAAGCCTAAGTCTAGAAATATGCAAATGTTTTTAATCCTAAGTCTAGAAATATTTAAATGTTTTTAAGCCTAAGTGTAAAAATATTCAAATTATCGTCGTATTCTAAAACCTGCAGTCCCGTGGTTGCACAGTCAGTTCCTACGAGTTACATTGGTCCCGTGGGAGGTGTTGGTGCCTCCCACGGGTCCATTCCGAGGCTATTTTGGGTTTTCACCCTCTAACGCTATGTTTTTAAGCCTATGTCTAGAAATATTCAAATTATCATCGTATTCTAAAGCCAGTAGTCCCGAGGCTTCGTGGTCAGTTACTATGAGTGACATTGGTCTTGTGGTAGGTGTTGGTGACGCCCACGGGGCCGTTCAGGGGCTGTTTCGGGTTTTCCCCCACTAATGCCATGTTTTTATGCCTATGTCTAGAAATATGCAAATTATCATCGTATTCTCGAACCGTGAGTCACGTGGTTGTTCAGTCAGTTCCTACGAGTTACATTGGTCTCGTGGGAGGTGTTGGTGCCTCCCACGGGGACGTTCGGGGGCTGTTTTGGGTTTTCATCCTCTAACACCATGATTTTAAGCCTAAGTCTAGAAATATACAAATCATCATCATATTCACAAATCGGGAGTTGCGATTAGTTCCCACGAGTCACATTGGTCCCGTGGGAGGTGTTCGTGCCTCCCACGGGGACGTTCGGGGTCTATTTTGGGTGTTCACCCTCTAACGCCATGTTTTTAAGCTTAAGTTTAAAAATATGCAAATTTTCGTCGTATTCTCAATCCTGGAGTCTCGTGACTGCGTGGCCAGTTCCTATGAGTTACATTGGTTTCGTGGGAGGTGTTGGTGCCACCCACGGGGCCGTTTGGGAGCTATTTTGGGGTTTCCCCCACAAACGCCATGTTTTACCTAGGTCTAAAAATATACAAATTATCGTCGTATTCTCAAACCTGGAGTCCTGTGGCTGTGCGGTTAGTTCCTACGACTTACATTGGTCCCATGGGAGGTGTTGGTGCCTCCCACGGGGCCGTACATGGGTCGTTTGGGGTTTTCACCCTAACGCCATGTTTTTAATCCTAACTCTAGAAATCTGCAAATTATCATCGTATTCTCAAACCATGAGTCCCGTAACTGCGCGATCAGTTCCTATGAGTCACATTGGTCCCGTAGCAGGTCTTGGTGCCTCCCACGGGCCGTTCGTGGGTTGTTTGGGGTTTTCACCCTAACGCCATGTTTTTAATCCCAAGTCTAGAAATCTGCAAATTATCATCGTATTCTCAAACCGTGAGTCAAGCGGCTGCATGGTCTGTTCCTACGAGTTACATCGGTCCCGTGGGAGGTGTTGGTGCCACCCGCAGGGCCGCTTGGGGGATATTTCAGGGGTTTTTCGCACTAACGCCATGGTTTGCCTAAGTCTAGAAATATGCAAATTATAATCGTATTCTCAAATCAGGAGTCCCGTGGCTGTGCGATCAGTTCCTTTGAGTACATTGGTCCCGTGGGAGCAGTTGGTGACTCCCACGGGGCCATTCAGGGGATGTTTTGGGTTTTCACCCTCTAATTTTATGTTTTGCCTAAGTGTAGAAATATGAAAATTATCATCATATTATCAAACTAGGAGTCTCATGGCTACGCGGTCAGTTCCTACGGGTTACATTGGTCCCGTGGGAGTAGTTGGTGCCTCCCACGGGGCCGTTCTGGGGCTGTTTTGGGTTTTCACCCTCTAATGTTATGTTTTGCCTAAGTCTAGAAATATGCAAATTATCATCGTATTCTCTAACCGTGAGTCACGTGGCTGCGCGATCAGTTCCTACGAGTTACATTAGTCCCGTGGGAGGTGTTGGCGCCTCCCACGGGACCAAGGGGTCGTTCAGGGGCTGTTTTGGATTTTCACCCTCTAACGCCAAGTTTTTATGCCTATATCTAGAAATATGAAAATAATTGTCATATTTTCAAACCGGGAGTCCCGCAGCTGCATGGTCTGTTCCTATGAGTTACATCGGTCCCGTGGGAGGTGTTGGTGCCACCCACGGTGCCGTTCGGGGGATGTTTCGGGGTTTTCCACACTAACGCCATGTTTTGCCTAACTCGAGAAATACGCAAATTATAATCATATTTTCAAACCAGGAGTCTCGTGCCTTCGCGATCAGTTTCTCCGAGTTACATTGGTCCCGTGGGAGGTGTTGGTGACTCCCACGGGGCCATTCGGGGGATGTTTTGGGTTTTCACCCTCTAACTCCATGTTTTTAAGTCTAAGTCCAGAAATATGCAAATTTTCGTCGTATACTCAAACCGGGAGTCCCGTGGCTACGCAGTCAGTTCCTACGAGTTACATTGGTCCGGTGGGAGCTGTTGGTGCCACCCACGAGACCGTTTGGGAGCTGATTCGAGTTTTTTCCCACTAATGTCATGTTTTGCCTAGATCTAAAAATATGCAAATTATCGTCATATTCTCAAACTGGGAGTCTCGTGGCTATGCAATCAGTTCCTACGAGTTACATTGGTCCCGTGTGAGGTGTTAGTGCCTCCCACGAGGCCGTTCGGGGGCTGTTTTGGGATTTCACCCTCTAATGCCATGTTTTTAAGCATAGGTCTAGAAATATGCAAATTTTTCTACGCCTAAGTCTCAAAATATTCAAATTCTCATCATATTCTAAAACCGGCAGTCCCGTGGCTACGCGGTCAGTTCCTACGAGTTACATTTGTTCCGTGGGAGGTGTTGGTGCCTCCCACGGGGTCATTCGGGGGCCGTTTTGGGTTTTCACCCTCTAACACCATGTTTTTAAGCCTAAGTCTAGAAATATGAAAATTATCGTCATATTCTCAAACCGGGAGTTACGGTCGATTCCTACGAGTCACATTGGTCCCCTGGGAGGGTTGGTGCCTCCGACGGGGACGTTCGGGGTCTATTTTGGGTTTTCACCCTCTAATGCCATGTTTTTAAGCCTAAGTTTAAAAATATGCAAATTTTCATCGTATTCTCAAACTTGGAGTCCCGTGGCTATGTGGTTAGTTCCTACGAGTTACATTGGACCCGTGGGAGGTGTTGGTGCCACCCACGAGGCCGTTTGGGAGATGATTCGAGTTTTTTCCCACTAACATCATGTTTTGCCTAGGTCTAAAAATATGCAAATTATCATCGTATTCTCAAACCTGGACTCATGTGGCTGACCGGTCAGTTCCTATGACTTACATTGGTCCCGTGGGAGGTGTTGGTGCCGTTCGTGGGTTGTTTGGCGTTTTCACCCTAACGCCATATTTTTAATCCTAAGTCTATAAATGTGAAAATTATCATCGTATTCTCAAACCATGAGTTCCGTGGGTGCGTGATTAGTTCCTACGAGTTACGTTAGTCGCGGGGGAGGTGTTGTTGCCTCCCCTGGGGCCGTTCGGGGCTGTTTTGGGTTTTCACCCCCTAACACCATGTTTTTAAGCCTAAGTCTTGAAATACGCAAATTATCATCATATTATCAAACCGAGAGTCCCGCGGCTGTGTGGTCAGTTCCTACGAATTACATTGGTCCCGTGGGAGGTGTTGGTGCCACCCACGGAGCCGTTCGGGGGCTGTTTTGGGCTTTCCCCCGCTAACGCCATATTTTTAAGCCTATGTCTAGAAATATGCAAATTATCATCATAATCTCAAATCGGGAGTACCGTGGCTGCGCGGTCAGTTCGTACGCATCACATTGGTTCCGTGGGAGGTGTTGGTGCCTCCCACGAGGCCGTTCGAGGGCTGTTTTTGGTTTTCACCCTGTAACGCCATGTTTTTCAAACTAAGTCTATAAATATTAAAATTACTATCGTATTCTCAAACCGAGAGTCTTGTGGCTACCCGGTCAGTTCCTACAAGTTACATTGGTCCAGTGGGAGGTGGTGGTGCCACCCACGGGGTCGTTTGGGTGTATTTGTGGTTTTCCACCACTAACACTATGTTTTGCCTAAGTCTAGAAATATTCAAATTAGCGTCGTATTCTCAAATCGGGAGTCTTGGGGCTATGCGATCAGTTCCTACGAGTTACATTGATCCAGTGTGAGGTGTTAGTGCCTCCCACGAGGTCGTTTGGGGGCTGTTTTGGAATTTCACCCTCTAATGCCATGTTTTTAAGCCTAAGTACAGAAATATGCAAATGTTTTTAAGCCTAAGTGTAAAAATATTCAAATTATCATCGTATTCTAAAACCGACAGTTCCGTGGCTGCGCAGCCAGTTTCTACGAGTTACATTGGTTCCGTGGGAGGTGTTGGTGCCTCCCACGGGGCCATTTCTGGGTTGTTTTGCGTATTTACCCTCTAACGCCATGTTTTTAAGCCTAAGTCAATAAAAATTCAAATTACCATCGTATTCTCAAACCGGGAGTCCCGTGGTTGCACGGTCAGTTCCTATGAGTCACATTGGTGGCGTGGGAGGTGTGGGTGCCTCCCACGGGGCCTTTTGGGGGTTGTTTTGGGTTTTCAACCTCTAACGCCATGTTTTGAAGCCTTAGTCTAGAAATATGCAAATTATCATCGTATTCTAAAGTCATAAGTCTCGCAGCTGCGTGTTCAGTTCCTATGAGTTATAGTGGTCCCGTGGGAGGTGTTGGAGCCACCCACGCGGCCGTTCGGCGGCTGTTTCGAGTTTTCCCACACTGACGCCATCTTTTTAAGCCTATGTCTAGAAATATCCAAATTATAGGCGTATTCTCAAACCGTGAGTCACGTGGCTGCGCGGTCAGTTCCTACGAGTTACATTGGTCCTGTGGCAGGTGTTGGTGCCTCCCATGGGACCAAGGGGTCGTTCAGGGGCTGTTTTAGGTTTTCACCCTCTAACGCCATGTTTTTATGCATATGTCTTGAAATATGCAAATAATCATCGTATTTTCAAATCGGGAGTCCTGCGGCTGCATGGTCTGTTCCTACGAGTTACATCGGTCCCGTGGGAGGTGTTGGTGCCACCCACGGGGCCGTTCGGGGGATGTTTCGAGGTTTTTCACACTAACACCATGTTTTTCCTAAGTCTAAAAATATGCAAATTATAATCGTATTCTCAAACTAGGAGTCCCGTGGCTACGCGATCAATTCTTCTCAGTTACATTGGTCCCGTGGGAGGTGTTGGTGACTCCCACGAGGCCATTCGGGGGATGTTTTGGGTTTTCACCCTCTAACGCCATGTTTTTAAGCCTAAGGACAGAAATATGCAAATTTTCATTGTATTCTCAAACCGGGAGCCCCGTGGCTACACGGTCAGTTCCTACGAGTTACATTGGTCCCGGGGGAGGTGTTGGTGCCACCCACGGGGCCGTTTGGGAGCTAATTCGAGTTTTTTCCCACAAACATCATGTTTCGCTTGGGTCTAAAAATATGCAAATTATGGTCGTATTCTCAACTCGGGAGTCCTGTGGCTATGCAATCAGTTCCTAAGAGTTACATTGGTCCCGTGTGAGGTGTTGGTGCCTCCCACAAGGCTGTTCGGGGGCGGTTTTGGGATTTCACCCTCTAATGCCACGTTTTTAAGCCTAAGTCTAGAAATATGCAAATGTTTCTAAGCTTAAGTATCAAAATATTCAAATTATCATCATATTCTAAAACCGGTAGTTCCACGGCAGCGCAGTCAGTTCCTACGAGTTACATTGGTCCCGTGGGAGGTGTTAGTGCCTCCCACGGGGCCGTTCGTGGGTTGTTTGGGGTTTTCACCCTAACTCCATGTTTTTAATCCTAAGTCTAGAAATGTGTAAATTATCATCATATTCTCAAACCAAGAGTTTCGTGGGTGCGCGGTTAGTTCCTACGAGTTACATTGGTCCCGAGGGAGGTGTTGGTGCCTCCCCCGGGGCCGTTCAGGGCTGTTTTGGGTATTTACCCTCTAACACCATGTTTTTGAGCCTAAGTCTAGAAATATTCAAATTACCATAGAATTATCAAACCGGGATTCCCGTGGCTGCATGGTCAGTTCCTACGAGTCACATTGGTCCCGTGGGAGGTGTTGGTGCCTCCCACGGGGCCATTTAGGGGTTGTTTTGGGTTTTCATCCTCTAACGCCATGTTTTGAAGCCCAAGTCTAAAAATATGCAAATTATCATCGTATTCTAAAGTCGGGAGTCTCGCGGATGCTTGTTCAGTTCCTATGAGTTACACTGATCCCGTGGGAGGTGTTGGTGCCACCCACGCGGCCGTTCGGCGGCTGTTTCGAGTTTTCCCCCACTAACGCCATCTTTTTAAGCCTATGTCTAGAAATATCCAAATTATCGGCATATTCTCAAACCGTGAGTCACGTGGCTGCGCGATCAGTTCCTACGAGTTACATTTGGCCTGTGGGAGGTGTTGGTGCCTCCCATGGGACCAAGGGGTCGTTCAGGGGCTGTTTTCGGTTTTCACCCTGTAACGACATGTTTTTATGCCTATGACTTGAAATATGCAAATAATCGTTGTATTTTCAAATCGGGAGTCCCGCGGCTGCATGGTCTGTTCCTACGAGTTACATCGGTCCCGTGGGGGTGTTGGTGCCACTCACGAGGCCGTTCGGGGGATGTTTCGGGGTTTTCCACACTAACACCATGTTTTGCCTAAGTCTAAAAATATGCAAATTATAATCGTATTCTCAAACCAGGAGTCCCGTTGCTACGCGATCAGTTCTTCTGAATTACATTGGTCCCGTGGGAGGTGTTGGTGACTCCCACGGGGCCATTCGGGGGATGTTTTGGGTTTTCACCCTCTAACGCCATGTTATTAAGCCTAAGTCCAGAAATACGCAAATTTTCACCGTATTCTCAAACCGGGAGTCCCGTGGCTACACGGTCAGTTCCTACGAGTTACATTGGTCCCGTGGGAGGTGTTGGTGCCACCCACGGGGCCGTTTGGGAGCTGATTCGAGTTCTTTCCCACTAACGTCATGTTTTTCCTGGGTCTAAAAATATGCAAATTATCGTCGTATTCCCAAATCGGGAGTCATGTGGCTATGTAATCAGTTCCTACGAGTTACATTGGTCCCGTGTGAGGTGTTGGTGCCTCCTACGAGGCCGTTCGGGGGCTGTTTTGGGATTTCACCCTCTAATGCCATGTTTTTAAGCCTAAGTCTATAAATATGCAAATGTTTCTAAGCCTAAGTATCAAAATATTCAAATTATCATCATATTCTAAAACCGGCAGTCCCACGGCTGCGCAGTCAGTTCCTACGAGTTACATTTGTCCCGTGGGAGGTGTTGGTGCCTCCCACGGGGCCGTTCGTGGATTTTTTGGGGTTTTCACCCTAACTCCATGTTTTTAATCCTAAGTCTAGAAATGTGTAAATTATCATCATATTCTCAAGCCATGAGTTTCGTGGGCGCGCGGTTAGTTCGTACGAGTTACATTGGTCCCGAGGGAGGTGTTGGTGCCTCCCCTAGGGCCGTTCAGGGTTGTTTCGGGTTTTCACCCCCTAACGCCATGTTTTTAAGCCCAAGTCTAGAAATATTCAAATTATCATCCTATTCTCAAACAGAGAGTCCCCCGGCTGTGTGGTCAATTCCTACGAGTTACATTAGTCCCGTGGGAGGTGTTAGTGCCACCCACGGGGCCGTTCAGGGGTTGTTTTGGGTTTTCCCCCACTAACGCCATGTTTTTAAGCCTAGGTCAACAAATATGCAAATTATCATCGTAATCTCAAACCGGGAGTTCTGTGGCTGCGCGGTCAGTTCCTATGCGTCACATTGGTTCCATGGGAGGTGTTGGTGCCTCCCACGGGCCGTTCGATGGCTGTTTTGGGTTTTCACCCTGTAACGCCTTGTTTTTTAGACTAAGTCCAGAAATATTCAAATTACCATCATATTCTCAAACTGAGAGTCCCGTGACTATGCGGTCAGTTCCAAAAAGTTACATTGGTCCCGTGGGAGGTGTTGGTGCCACCCACGGGGTCGTTCGGGTGTATTTGTGGTTTTCCACCACTAACGCTATGTTTTGCTTAAGTCTAGAAATATTCAAATTATCATCGTATTCTCAAATCGGGAGTCTCGTGGCTATGCGATCAGTTCCTATGAGTTACATTGATCCATTGTGAGGTGTTAGTGCCTCCACGAGGTCGTTCGGGGGCTTCTTTGGAATTTCACCGTCTAATGCCATGTTTTTAAGCCTAAGTCTAGAAATATGCAAATGTTTTTAGGCCTAAGTTTAAAAATATTAAAATTATCGTCGTATTCTAAAACCGGCAGTCCCGTGGATGCTCAGTCAGTTCCTACGAGTTACGTTGGTCCCGTTGGAGGTGTTGGTGCCTCCCACTGGGCCATTTCGGGGTTGTTTTGGGTTTTCACCCTCTAACGCCATGTTTTTAAGCTTTAGTCTAGAAATATTCAAATTACCATCGTATTCTTAAATCGGGAGTCTCGTGGTTGCACGGTCAGTTCTTATGAGTCACATTGGTCCCGGGGAGGTGTTGGTGCCTCCCACGGGGCCGTTCGGGGGTTGTTTTGGGTTTACATCCTCTAACGCCATGTTTTGAAGCCTAAGTCTAGAAATATGAAGATTATCATCATATTCTAAGGTTGATTCGATTTTTTCCCCACTAACGTCATGTTTTCCCCAGGTCTAGAAATATGCATATTATCGTCGTATTCTCAAACTTGGATTCCTCTAGCTGTGCAGTCAGTTCCCACGAGTTACATTGGTCCCATGGGAGGTGTTGGTTCCTCCCACAGGGACGTTCGTGGGTTGTTTGGTATTTTCACCCTAATGCTATGTTTTTAAGCTTAAGTATAGAAATATGCAAATTAACGTCGTATTCTCAAACCGTGAGTCCCGTGGCTACGCGATAAGTTCCTACGAGATACATTGGTCCCGGGGGAGGTGTTGGTGCCTCCCACGGGGTTATTCGGGAACTATTTTGGATTTTCACCCTCTAACGTCATTTTTTAAGACTAAGTCTATAAATATGCAAATTATAATCGTATTCTGAAACCGGGAGTCCCGTGGCTACGTGGTCCGTTCCTGCGAGTCACATTGGTTTCGTGGGAGGTGTTGGTGACTCCCACGGGGCCGTTTAGGGGCTGTTTTAGGTTTTCACCCTCTAACGCCATATTTTTATGCCTAAGTTTAGAAATATTCAAATTACCATCGTATTCTCAAATCGGGAGTTCCGTGGATTCACGGTCACTTCCTACGAGTTACATTGGTCTCGTGGGAGGTGTTGGTGCCACCCACGGGGCCGTTCGAGGGTTATTTCGAGTTTTTCCCCACTAACGCCATGTTTTTCATAAGTCTAGAAATATGTAAAATTACGGTCGTATTCTCAAACCGGGAGTCTCGTAGCTACGCGATCAGTTCCTACGAGTTACATTAGTCCTGTGTGACGTGTTAGCACCTCCCACGTGGCCGTTCAGGGGCTATTTTGGGATTTAACCCTCTAATGGCATGTCTTAAAGCCTAAGTCTAGAATATGCAAATGTTTTTAATCCTATGCCTAAAAATATTTAAACTACCATCGTATTCTTAAATCGGGAGTCCCGTGGTTGCGCGGTCAGTTCCTAAGAGTCACATTGGTCCCGTTGGAGGTGTTGGTGCCTCCCACGGGGTCGTTCGAGGGTTGTTTTGGGTTTACATCCTTTAACGCCATGTTTTGAAGCCTAAGTCTAGAAATACGAAAATTTCCATTGTATTCTCAAACTGAGAGTCCCGTGGCTGCGCGGTCAGTTCCTATGAGTCACGTTGGTCCCGTAGGAGGTGTTGGTGCCTCATACGGGGCCATTCGGGGGCTGTTTTGGGTTTTCACCCACTAACGCCATGTTTTGCCTAAGTATAAAAATATGGAAATTATCATTGTATTCTCAAATCGGGAGACCCGTGGCTGCGCGGTCAGTTCCTACGAGTTACACTGGTCATGTGGGAGGTATTTGTGCCACCCATGGGGCCGTTCGAGGGTTATTTAGGATTTTCCCCTACTAACGCCATGTTTTGCCTAACTCTAGAAATATGCAAATTATCAACATATTCTCAAATTGGGAGTCCCGTCGCGGTGCAGTCAGTTCCTACGAGTTGCATTAGTACCGTGGGAGGTGTTGGTGCCACCCACGGGGCCCTTTGGGGGATGTTTTGGGTTTTCCACACTAACGCCATGTTTTTAAGCCTGAGTCTAGAAATATGCAAATCATCATCATAATCTCAAATCATGAGTGTCATGGCTGCGCGGTCCGTTCCTACGAGTTACATCGGTCCCGTGGGAGGTGTTGATACCTCCCACGGGACAAAGGGCTCGTTCAGGGGCTGTTTTCCCCTCTAATGCCATGTTTTTAAGCCTAAGTATAAAAATATGCTAATAATCATCATATTCTCAAACCGAGAGTTTCGTGGTTGCGCGGTCAGTTCCTAAGAGTTACGTTAGTCCTATGGGCGGTGTTGGTGCCTCCCACGGGGCCGTTAGGGGACCGTTTTGGATTTTCATCCTCTAACGCCATGTTTTTATGCCTAAGTCTAGAAATATTCAAATTATCGTCGTATAATCAAACTGGGAGTCTTGTGCCTGCGCAATCAATTCCTACGAGTTACATTGGTCCTGTGGGAGGTGTTGGTGACACCCACAGGGCCGTTCGGGGGTTGTTTTAGGTTTTTCCCCACTAACGCCAGGTTTTTAAGCCTAAGTCTAGAAATATACAAATTATCATCGTATGCTCAAACCATTAGTCTCATGCCTGTGTGGTATGTTCCTACGAGTTGCATTTGTCCCGTGGGAGATGTTGGTGCCTCCCATGGGACCACGAAGTCGTTTGGGGGCTGTTTTGAGTTTTCACCCTCTAATGCCGTGTTTTTAAGCCTATGTCTAGAAATATGAAAATTATCGTTGTATTCTCAAACTCGGAGTCCCGTGGCTACGCGGTAAGTTGCTACGAGTTACATTAGTCCCGTGGGAGGTGTTGGTGCCTCCCACGGGGCTGTTCGGGGGCTATTTTGGGTTTTAACCTTCTAACGCCATGTTTATAAGCCTAAGTCAAGAAATATTCAAATTAGCGTCGTATTCTTAAATCGAGAGTCCCATGGTTGCGCGTTCTGCTCCTACGAGTTAAATTGGTCCTGTGGGAGGTGTTGCTGCCACCCACAGGGACACATTCGGGAGATTTTTCGGGTTGTCCCCCACTAATCCCATGTTTTGTCTAAGTCTAGAATTATGCAAATTATCGTCGTATTCTCAAACTGGGAGTCCCTTGGCTGCGTGGTCAGTTCCTACGAGTTACACTGGTCCCGTGGGAGGTGTTGGTGCCTCCAACGGGGCCATTCGAGGGGTGTTTCGGGTTTTCACCCTCTAACGCCATGTTTTTAAGCCTGAGTCTAGAAATGTACATGTTATCGTCGTAATTTGAAAACGGGAACCCCGTGTCTACGCGATCTGTTCCAACGAGTTACATTAGTCCCATGGGATATGTTAGTGCCTCCCATGAGGCCGTTCGGGGGGTGTTTTGGTTTTTCACCCTCTAACACCATATTTTTAACCCTAAGTTTAGAAATATTAAAATTACTGTCGCATTCTGAAATCGACTTTCCTGTGGCTGTGCAGTCAGTTCCTACGAGTTACATTGGTCCCGTGGGAGGCTATAACGCCATGTTTTTAAGCCCAAGTCTAGATATTTGCAAATTATCGTCACATTATCAAACCGGGAGTCCAGCGACTGCATGGCCAAGTCCTACGAGTTACATTGGTGTCGTGGGAGGTGTTGGTGCCTCCTACGGGGCCATTCTGTGGCTGTTTTGGGTTTTCACCCTCTAACGCCATGTTTTTAAGCCTAAGTATAGAAATATGCAAATTATCATCATATTCTCAAAAACCGGGAGTCCCGCGGCTGCGTGGTCAGTTCCTACGAGTTACATTGGTCCCGTGGGAGGTGTTGGTGCCACCTACGGGGTCGTTCGGGGACTATTTTGTGTTTTCCCCACAAACGCCATGTTTTGCCTAAGTTTATAAATATAGAAATTATCGTCGTATTCTCAAATCGAGAGTCCCGTGGGTCTGCGGTCAGTTCCTACAAGTTACATCGTCCCGTGGGTGGTGCTGGTGCCTCCCACGGGGCTATTCGGGGGTTCTTTTGGATTTTCACCCTAACGCCATGTTTCTAAGTCTAAGTCTAGAAATATTCAAATTATCATTGTATTCTCAAATCGGGAGTCTTGTGGATGCGCGGTCAGTTCCTACGAGTTACATTGGTCCCATGGGAGGTGTTGGTGCCTCCCACGGGGCCGTGCGTGGGCTATTTTGGGTTTTCACCCACTAACTTCATTTTTTGCCTAAGTATAGAAATATGCAAATTATCATCATATTCTCAAACCAGGAGTCCCATGGATGTGTGGTCAGTTCCTATGGATTACATTGGTCCCGTGGGAGGTGTTGGTGCCTCCCACGAGGCCGTTCGCGGATTTTTTGGGTTTTCACCCTAAAGCTATATTTTTAAGCCTAAATCTAGAAATATTCAAATTATCATTGTATTCTCAAACCGGGAGTCCCTTGGCTGCGTGGTCAGTTCCTACGAGTTACATTGGTCCCGTGGGAGGTGTTGGTGCCTCCCACGGGGCCGTTTTGGGTTTTCCCCCACAAATGCCATGTTTTGCCTAAGTTTATACATATGAAAATTATCGTTTTATTCTCAAAACGGGAGTCCCATGGCTACGCAGTCAGTTCCTATGAGTTACATTGGTCCCGTGGGAGGTGTTAGTGCCTCCCACGAGGCCGTTCGGGGGTTGTTTTGGGTTTTCATAGTAACACTATGTTTTTAAGCCAAAATTGAGAAATATTCAAATTATCATTGTATTCTCAAACCGGAAGTCCCATGGCTGTGCGGTCAGTTCCAACGACTTACATTGGTCCCGTGGGAGGTGTTGGTGCCACCAACGGGGCCATTCGGGGGCTGTTTCGGGTTTTCCCCACTAACGCCATGTTTTTAAGCCTAAGTCTAGAAATATGAAAATTATTATCGTAATCTCAAACCTTGAGTCCCGTTGTTGCACCCTCAGTTCCGACAAGTTACATTGGTCCCGTGGGAGGTGTTGGTACCTCCCACGAAGCCGTTCGGGGGATGTTTTGGGTTTTCACCCTCTAACGCCATGTTTTTAAGCCTAAGTCTGGAAATATTCAAATTACCATCGTATTGTCAAACCGGGAGTCCCGTGGGAGCGCGGTGAGTTCCTACGAGTTACATTGGCCCCGTGGGAGGTGTTGGTGCCTCCCACGGGGTCGTTAGGGAACTATTTTGGGTTTTCACCCTCTAAAATCATGTTTTTAAGCCTAAGTCAAGAAATATTCAAATTATCGTCATATTCTCAAATCGGGAGTCCAACGTCCGCGCGGTCAGTTCCTACGAGTGACATTGGTCCCGTGGGAGGTGTTGGTGCCACCAACAGGGTCGTTTAGGGGTTGTTTCGGGGTTTTCTGCCACTAACGTCATGTTTTGCCGAAGTCTAGAAATATGAAAATTATCGTGGTATTTTCAAACCGGGTGTCCCGTGGTTGCGCGGTCAGTTCCCACGAGTTACATTGGTCCCATGGGAGGTGTTGGTGCCTCCCATGGGCCGTTCGGGGGATATTTTGGGTTTTCACCCTCTAACACCATGTTTTTAAAACCAGGTCTAGAAATATGCAAATTATCGTCGTATTCTCAATACGGGAGTCCATCGGCTGCGTGGTCAGTTCCTACGAGTTACATTGGTCCCGTGGGAGGTGTTGGTACCACCCATAGGGCCATTCGGGGGCTGTTTCGGGTTTTCCCCCACTAACACCATGTTTTACTTGAATCTAGAAATATAAAAATTATCATCATATTCTCAAACCGGGAGTCCCATGGCTACGCGATCAGTTTCTACGAGTTACATTAGTCCTATGGGAGTTGTTAGTGTCACCCACGAGGCCGTTTGGGGGTTGTTTCAGATTTTCACCCTCTAACGCCAAGTTTTTAAGCCTAAGTCTAGAAATATGCAAATATTTTTAAGCTTAAGTATAGAAATATTAAAATTATAGTCGTATTCTCAAACCGGCAGTCCTGTGGCTGAGCATTTAGTTCCTACGAGTTACATTGGTCCTAAGGGAGGTGTTGGTGCCTCACACAGGGCTTTCGGGGGCTGTTTTCGGTTTCAACCTCTAACGCCATGTTTTTAAGCCTAATTCTAAAAATATTCCATTGTATTCTCAAATCGGGAGTCCTGTGGCTGTGCGGTCAGTTCCTACGAGTCACATTGTTCCCCGTGGGAGGTGTTGGTTCCTCCCACGGGGCCGTTTGAGGGTTGTTTCAGGTTTTCACCCTCTAATGCCATGTTTTTAAGCCTACATCTAGAAACATGCCAATTATCGTCATAATCTCAAATCAGGAGTCCCACGGCTGCATGGTCAGTTCCTAGGAGTTACATTGGTCCCGTGGGAGGTGTTGGTGCCACCCACGTGGCCGTTTGGGGGTTGTTTTATGATTTTCCCCACTAACGCCATGTTTTGCCTAAGTCTAGAAATATGTAAATTATCATCGTATTCTCAAACTGGGAGTCCCGTGGTTGCGCAGTCGGTTCCTACGTGTTACATTGGTCCCATGGGAGGTGTTGGTGCCTCCCACGGGGCCATTCGGGAGTTGTTGTGGGTTTTCACCCTATAACGCCGTGTTTTTAAGCCTAATTCTAGAAATATGCAAATAATCATCATATTCTCAAACCGGGAGTCCAGCGACTGCGTGGTCAGTTACTACGAGTTACATTAGTCCCGTGGGAGGTGTTGGTGCCTCCCACAGTGTTGTTCGGGGGATGTTTTGAGTTTTCCACCACTAACGCCATGTTTTGCCTAAATCTAAAAATATACAAATTATCATTGTATTCTCAAACTGGGAGTCCCGTGGCTACGTGATTAGTTCCTACGAGTTACATTAGTCCTGTGGGAGGTGTTAGTGCCTCCCACGAGGCCTTTCCGGGGTTGTTTTGGGTTTTCAACCTCTGACGCCATGTTTTTAAGCCTAAGTCTGGAAATATGCAAATATTTTTAAGCCTAAGTATAGAAATATTAAAATTACTGGCGTATTCGCAAACCGGCAGTCCTGTGGTTGCGCAATCAGTTCCTACGACTTACATTGGTCCCGTGGGAGGTGTTGGTTCCTCCTACGGGGCCATTCAGGGGTTGTTTTGGGTTTTCACCCTCTAACCCCATGTTTTTAAGCCTAAGTCTAGAAATACTCAAATAACAATTTTATTCTCAAATCGGGAGTCCCATGGTTGTGCGATCGGTTCCTACGAGTCATATTCGGCCCGTGGGAGGTGTTGGTGCCTCCCAAGGGGCCGTTCGGGGGTTGTTTTCGGTTTTCACCCTCAAACGCCATGTTTTTAAGCCTAAGTCTATAAATATACAAATTATCGTCGTATTTTTAGATCGGGAGTCCCGCGACTGCGTGGTCAGTTCCGACGAGTTACATTGGTCTCGTGGGAGGTGTTGGTGCCTCCCACGGGGTTGTTCAAAGGCTATTTTCGGTTTTCCCCCAATAATGCTATGATTGGCCTAAGTTTAGAAATATGCAAATTATCGTCGTATTCTCAAACGGGGTGTCCCGTGGCTGCGCGGTCAGTTCCTTAGAGTTAAATTGGTCCCGTGGGAGGTGTTGGTGTCTCCCACGGGGCCGTTCGGGGGTTATTTTGTGTTTTCACCCTAATGCCATGTTTTTAAGCTTTAGTATAGAAATATTAAAATTATCATTATATTCTGAAATCGGGAGTCCCGTGGCTCAGCGGTCAGTTCCTACGAGTTACAATGGTCCCATAGGAGGTGTTGGTGCCTCCCATGGGCCGTTTGGGGGCTATTTTGGGTTTTCACCCTCTAAAACCATGTTTTTAAACCCAGGTCTAGAAATATGCAAATTATCGTCGTATTCTCAAACCGGGAGTCCATCGACTGCGTGGTCAGTTACTACGAGTAACATTGGTCCCGTGGGAGGTGTAGGTGCCACCCACCGGGCCGTTCGGGGGTTGTTTCGAGTTTCCCCCACTAATGCCATGTTTTACCTAAATCTAGAAATATACAAATTATCATCGTATTCTCAAACCGGGAGTCCTTTGGCTACGTGAATAGTTGCTACGAGTTACAATAGTCCCATGGGAGTTGTTAGTGCCTCCCACGAGGCCGTTTGGGGGATATTTTGGGTTTTCAACCTTTGACACCATGTTTTTAAGCCTAAGTCTAGAAATATGCAAATATTTTTAAGCCTAAGTATAGAAATATTAAAATTACTATCGTATTCTCAAAACGGCAGTCCTGTGGCTGAGCAGTCACTTCCGATGAGTTACATTGGTCCCATGGGAGGTGTTGGTGCCTCCCATGGGGCTTTCGGGGGATGTTTTGGGGTTTCAACCTCTAACTCCGTGTTTTTAAGCCTAATTCTAAAAATATTCAAATTACCATTGTATTCTCAAATTGGGAGTCCCGTGGTTGTTCGGTCAGTTCCTACGAGTCACATTAGTCCACGTGGGAGGTGTTGGTTCCTCCCACGGGGCCGTCCGAGAGCTGCTTTAGGTTTTCACCCTCTAACGCCATGTTTTTAAGCCTACATCTAGAAACATGCCAATTATCATCGTATTCTCAAATCGGGAGTCCCGCGGTTGCATGATCAGTTCCTACGAGTTACATTGTTCCCGTGGGAGGTGTTGGTGCCACCCACGAGGCCGTTTGGGGGTTGTTTTATGATTTTCCCCACTAACGCCATATTTTTCCTAAGTCTAGAAATATGTAAATTATCATCGTATTCTCAAAATGGGAGTCCCGTGGTTGAGCAGTCGGTTCCTACTAGTTACATTGGTCCCATGGGCGGTGTTGGTGCCTCCCACGGGGCCATTCGGGGGTTATTGTTGGTTTTCACCCTATAACGCCGTGTTTTTAAGCCTAAGTCTAGAAATATGAAAATAATCATCATATGCTCAAACCGAGAGTCCAGCAGCTGCGTGGTGAGTTCCTACGAGTTACATTAGTCCCGTGGGAGGTGTTGGTGCCACCCACAGGGTTGTTCGGGGGCTGTTTTGGGTTTTTCCCCACTAACGCCATGTTTTGCCTAAATCTAGAAGTATACAAATTGTCATCGTATTCTCAAACCCGGAATCCCATGGCTACGCGATAAGTTCCTACGAGTTACATTAGTCCCATGGGAGATGTTAGTGCCTCCCACGAGGCCGTTCGGGGGCTATTTTGGGTTTTCAACCTCTGATGCCATGATTTTAAGCCTAAGTCTGGAAATATGCAAATATTTTTAAGCCTAAGTCTAGAAATATTAAAATTAATGTCGTATTCTCAAATCGGCAGTCCTGTGGCTGCGGAGTCAGTTCCTACGAGTTACATTGGTCCCGGGTGAGGTGTTGGTTCCTCCCACGGGGCCATTCGGGGGTTGTTTTGGGCTTTCACCCTCTAACCCCATGTTTTTAAGAATAAGTCTAGAAATACTGAAATTACAATTTTATTCTCAAATCGGGAGTCCCGTGGTTCTGCGGTCAGTTCCTACGAGTCACATTGGTCCCGTGGGAGGTGTTGGTGCCTCCCACGGTGCCGTTCGGGGGCTGTTTTGGGTTTTCACCCTCAAACACCATGTTTTTAAGTCTAAGTCTAGAAATATGCAAATTATCGTCGTATTCTCAAATCGATAGTCCTGCGGCTGTGTGGTCAATTCTGACGAGTTACATTGGTCCCGTGGGAGGTGTTGGTGCCACCCACGGGGCTGTTCAGGGGCTATTTTTGGTATTCCTCCACTAATGTCATGTTTTGCCTAAGTTTAGAAATATGTAAATTATCATCGTATTCTCAAACGGGGTGTCCCGTGGCTGCGCGATCAGTTCCTACGAGTTACATTGGTCCCGTGGGTGGTGTTGGTGTCTCCCGCGGGGCTGTTCGAGGGTTATTTTGTGTTTTCACCCTAACGCCATGTTTTTAAGCTTTAGTATAAAAATATTCAAATTATCATTGTATTCTAAAACCGGGAGTCCCGTGGCTGCGCGGTAAGTTCCTACGACTTACATTGGTTCCGTGGGAGGTGTTGGTGCCACCCACGGGGCCGTTCGGGGGCTGTTTTGGGTTTTCCCCAATAACGTCGTGTTTTTAAGCCTAACTCTAGAAATATGGAAATTATTGTCGTAATCTCAAACCTTGAGTCCCGTGGCTGCGCGATCAGTTCCTACAAGTTACATTGGTCCCGTGGGAGGTGTTGGTACCTCCCATGAAGCCGTTCGGGGGCTATTTTGGGTTTTCACCTTCTAACGCCATGTTTTTAAGCCTAAGTATAGACATATTCAAATTACCATCGTATTATCAAACCGGGAGTCCCGTGGGTGCGCGGTTAGTTCCTACGAGTTACATTGGCCCCGTGGGAGGTGTTGGTGCCTCCCACGGGGCCGTTAGGGCGCGGTTTTGGGTTTTCACCCTCTAACGCCATGTTTTTAAGCCTAAGTCAAGAAATATTCAAATTATCGTTGTATTCTAAAATCGGGTGTCCAGCGGCTGCGCGGTCAGTTCCTACGAGTGACATTGGTCCCGTGGGAGGTGTTGGTGCCAACCAAAGGGGCGTTCAGGGGCTGTTTCGGGTTTTCCGCCACTAACGTCATATTTTGCCTAAGTCTAGAAATATACAAATAATCGTCGTATTCTCAAACCGGTTGTCCCGTGGTCGTGTGGTTAGTTCCTACAAGTTACAATGGGCCCATGGGAGGTGTTGGTGCCTCCCATGGGCCGTTTGGTGGCTATTTTGGGTTTTCACCCTCTAACTCCATATTTTTAAACCCAGGTCTAGAAATATGCAAATCATCATCGTATTCTCAAATAGGGAGTCCATCGGCTGCGTGGTCAGTTCCTACGAGTAACATTGGTCCCGTGGGAGGTGTTGGTGCCACCCACAGGGCCGTTTTGGGGCTGTTTCAGGTTTTCCCCCACTAATACCATGTTTTACCTAAGTCTCGAAATATACAAATTATCGTCGTATTCTCAAACCGGGAGTCCCTTAGCTACGCGATCAGTTCCTACGAGTTACATCAGTCCCATGGGAGTTGTTAGCGCCTCCCACGAGGCCATTTGGGGGCTGTTTTGGATTTTCACCCTCTAACGCCCAGTTTTTAAGCCTAAGTCTAGAAATATGCAAATATTTTTAAGCCTATGTATAGAAATATTAAAATTATTGTCGTATTCTCAAACCAACAGTCTTGTGGCTGAGCAGTCAGTTCCTACGAGTTACATTGGTCCCGTGGGAGGTGTTGGTGCCTCCCACGGGACTTTCGGGGGCTGTTTAGGGTTTTCAACCTCTAACGCCATGTTTTTAAGCCTAAGTCTAAAAATATTCAAATTACCATTGTATTCTCAAATCGGGAGTCCCGTGGCTGTACGTTCAGTTCCTACGAGTCACATTGGTCCCCGTGGGAGGTGTTGGTTCCTCCCACGGGGCTGTTCGAGGGATGTTTTAGGTTTTAACCCACTAACGCCATGTTTTTAAGTCTACATATAGAAACATGCCAATTATCATGGTATCCTCAAATCGGGAGTCCCGCGGCTGCATGGTCAGTTCCTACGAGTTACCTTGATCCCGTGGGAGGTGTTGGTGCCACCCACGGGGCCGTTTCGGGGTTATTTTATGATTTTCCCCACTAGCGCCATGTTTTCCCTAGGTTTAGAAATATGTAAATTATCATTGTATTCTCAAACTCGGAGTCCCGTGGTTGCGAAGTCGGTTCTTACGAGTTACATTGGTCCCATAGGAGGTGTTGGTGCCTCCCACGGGGCCATTCGGGGGTTGTTGTGGGTTTTCACCCTATAATGCTGTGTTTTTCAAACTAAGTCTAGTAATATACAAATAATCATCATATTCTCAAACCGGGAGTCCAGCGACTGCGTGGTATGTTTCTACGAGTTACATTAGTCCCGTGGGAGGTGTTGGTGCCACCCACAGTGTTGTTCGGGGGATGTTTCGGGTTTTCCCCCACTAACGCCATGTTTTGCCTAAATCTAGAAATATTCAAATTATCATCGTATTCTCAAACCGGGTGTCCCGTGGCAACGTGATCAGTTCTTACGAGTTACATGAGTCCCATGAGAGATGTTAGTGCCTCCCACGAGGCCTTTCGGGGGATGTTTTGGGTTTTCAACCTCTAACGCCATGTTTTTAAGCCAAATTCTGGAAATATGCAAATATTTTTAATCCTAAGTCTAGAAATATTAAAAATACTGGCGTATTCTCAAACCGGCAATCCTGTGGTTGCACAGTCAGTTCCTACGAGTTACATTGGTCCCGTGGGAGGTGTTGGTTCCTCCCATGAGGCCATTCGGGGGTTGTTTTGGGTTTTCACCCTCTAACCCCATGTTTTTAAGCCTAAGTCTAGAAATACTCAAATTACAATTTTATTCTCAAATTGGGAGTCCCGTGGTTGTGCGGTCAGTTCCTACGAGTCACATTGGTCCCGTGGGAGGTGTTGGTGCCTCCCACGGGGCCGTTCGGGGGTTCTTTTCGGTTTTCACCCTCAAACGCCATGTTTTTAAGACTAATTCTAGAAATATGCAAATTATCGTCGTATTCTCAAATCGGGAGTCCATCGGCTGCGTGGTCAGTTCCTACGAGTAACATTGGTCCCGTGGGAGGTGTTGGTGCCACCCACAGGGCCGTTCAGGGGCTGTTTCAGGTTTTCCCCCAATAATACCAAGTTTTACCTAAGTCTCGAAATATACAAATTATCGTATTATCTCAAACCGGGAGTCCCTTGGCTACGCGATCAGTTCCTACGAGTTACATCAGTCCCATGGGAGTTGTAAGTGCCTCCCACGAGGCCATTTGGGGGCTGTTTCGGATTTTCACCCTCTAACGCCCAGTTTTTAAGCCTAAGTCTAGAAATATGCAAATATTTTTAAGCCTATGTATAGAAATATTAAAATTACTGTCGTATTCTCAAACCGGCAGTCCTGTGGCTGAGCAGTCAGTTCTTACGAGTTACATTGGTCCCGTGGGAGGTGTTGGTGCCTCCCACGGGGCTTTCAGGGGCTGTTTAGGGTTTTCAACCTCTAATGCCATGTTTGTAAGCCTAAGTCTAAAAATATTATAATTACCATTGTATTCTCAAATCAGGAGTCCCGTGGCTGTGCGGTCAGTTCCTACGAGCCACATTGGTCCCCGTGGGAGGTGTTGGTGCCTCCCACGGGGCTGTTCGAGGGTTGCTTTAGGTTTTCACCCTCTAACGCCATGTTTTTAAGTTTACATCTAGAAACATGCCAATTATCGTGGTATTCTCAAACCGGGAGTCCCGCGGCTGCATGGTCAGTTCCTACTAGTTACATTGATCCCGTGGGAGGTGTTGGTGCCACCCACGGGGCCGTTTGGGGGTAGTTTTATGATTTTCCCCACTAACGCCATGTTTTGCCTAGGTTTAGAAATATGTAAATTATCATTGTATTCTCAAACTCGGAGTCCTGTGGTTGCGCAGTCGGTTGTTACGAGTTACATTGGTCCCATAGGAGGTGTTGGTGCCCCCCACGGGGCCATTCGGGGGTTGTTGTGGGTTTTCACCCTATAACGCCGTGTTTTTCAGCCTAAGTCTAGAAATATACAAATAATCATCATATTCTCAAACCGGGAGTCCAGTGATTGCATGGTATGTTCCTACGAGTTACATTAGTCCCGTGGAAGGTGTTGGTGCCAGCCACAGTGTTGTTCGGGGGATGTTTCGGGTTTTCCCCCACTAATGCCATGTTTTGCCTAAATCTAGAAATATACAAATTATCATCGTAATCTCAAACCGGGAGTCCCATGGCTACGTGATCAGTTCTTACGAGTTACGTTAGTCCCATGGGAGATGTTAGTGCCTCCCATGAGGCCTTTCAGGGGCTATTTTGGGTTTTCAACCTCTAACGCCATGTTTTTAAGCCAAAGTCTGGAAATATGCAAATATTTTTAAGCCTAAGTCTAGAAATATTAAAACTACTGGCGTATTCTCAAACCGGCAATCCTGTGGTTGCACAGTCAGTTCCTACGAGTTACATTCGTCCCGTGGGAGGTGTAGGTTCCTCCCACGGGGCCATTCGGGGATTGTTTTGGGTTTTCACCCTCTAACCCCAGGTTTTTAAGCCTAAGTCTAGAAATACTCAAATTACAATTTTATTCTCAAATCGGGAGTCCCGTGGTTGTGCGGTCAGTTCCTACGAGTCACATTGGTCCCGTGGGAGGTGTTGGTGCCTCCCACGGGGCCGTTCGGGGGTTGTTTTGGGTTTTCACCCTCAAACGCCATGTTTTTAAGACTAAGTATAGAAATATGCAAATTATCATCGTATTCTCAAATCGGGAGTCCCGCGGCTGTGTGGTCAGTTCCGACGAGTTACATTGGTCCCGTGGGAGATGTTGGTGCCACCCACGGGACCGTTCGGGGGTTATTCCGGGTTTTCCCCCACTAATGACATGTTTTACCTAAATCTAGAAATATATAAATTATCATCGTATTCTCAAACCGGGAGTCCCGTGGCTACGCGATCAGTTCCTACGAGTTACATTATTCCCATAGGAGTTGTTGGTGCCTCCCACGGGGCCGTTCGGGGGTTGTTTTGGGTTTTCACCCTCAAACTCCATGTTTTTAAGATTAAGTCTTGAAATACGCAAATTATCATCGTATTCTGAAATCGGGAGTCCCGCGGCTACGTGGTCAGTTCCGACGAGTTACATTGGTTCCGTGGGAGGTGTTGGTGCCACCCACGGGGCCGTTCGGGGGTTGTTTCAGGTTTTCCCCCACTAATGCCATGTTTTACCTAAATTGAGAAATATATAAATTATCATCGTATTCTCAAACCGGGAGTCCCGTGGCTACGCGATCAGTTCCTACGAGTTACATTATTCCCATGGGTGTTGTTAGTGCCTCCCACGAGGCCATTTGGGGGTTGTTTCTGATTTTCACCCTCTAACGCCAAGTTTTTAAGCCTAAGTCTAGAAATATGCAAGTATTTTTAAGCCTAAGTATAGAAATATTAAAATTACTGTCGTATTCTCAAACCGGCAGTCCTATGGCTGAGCAGTCAGTTCTTACGAGTTACATTGGTCTCGTGGGAGGTGTGCGTGCCTCCCACGGGGCTTTTGGGGGCTGCTTTGGGTTTTTAACCTCTAAGGTCATGTTTTTAAGCCTAAGTTTAAAAATATTCAAATTACCAATTTATTCTCAAATCGAGAGTCCCGTGGCTGTGCGATCAGTTCCTATGAGTCACATTGGTCCCCGTGGGAGGTGTTGGTGCCTCCCACGGGGCCGTTCGAGGGCTGTTTTAGGTTTTCACCCTCTAACGCCATGTTTTTAAGCCTACGTCTAGAAACATGCCAATTATCATCGTATTCTCAAACCGGGAGTCCCGCGGCTGCATGGTCAGTTCCTACGAGTTACATTGGTACCGTGGGAGTTGTTGGTGCCACCCATGGGGCCATTTGGGTTTTTTTTTATGATTTTCCACACTAACGCCATGTTTTTCCTAAGTCTAGAAATATGTAAATTATCATCGTATTCACAACCTGGGAGTCCCGTGGTTGCGCAGTCGGTTCCTACGAGTTACATCGGTTCCATGGGAGGTGTTGGTGCCTCCCACGGGGCCATTCGGGGGTTGTTGTGGGTTTTCATGGCATAACGCCGTGTTTTTTAGACTAAGTCTAGAAATATGCATATAATCATCATATTCTCAAACCGGGAGTCCAGCGACTGCGTGGTATGTTCCTATGAGTTACACTAGTCCCGTGGGAGGTGTTGGTGCCACCCAGAGGGCCGTTAGGGGGCGGTTTTGGGTTTTCACCCTCTAACGCCATGTTTTTAAGCCTAAGTCAAGAAATAGTCAAATTATCGTCGTATTCTAAAATTAGGTGTCCAGCGGCTGCACGGTCAGTTCCTACGAGTGACATTGGTCCCGTGGGAGGTGTTGGTGCCAACCAAAGGGGCGTTCAGGGACTGTTTCGGGTTTTCCGCCACTAACGTCATATTTTGTTTAAGTCTAGAAATATGCAAATAATCCTCATATTCTCAAACCGGGTGTCCCATGGCCGCGCGGTCAGTTCCTACAAGTTACAATGGTCCCATGGGAGGTGTTGGTGCCTCCCATGGGCCGTTCGGGGGCTATTTTGGGTTTTCACCCTCTAACTCCGTGTTTTTAAACCCAGGTCTAGAAATATTCAAATTACCATCGTATTATCAAACCGGGAGTCCCGTGGGTGCGCGGTTAGTTCCTACGATTTACATTGGCCCCGTGGGAGGTGTTGGTGCCTCCCACGGGGCCGTTAGGGAGCGGTTTTGGGTTTTCACCCTCTAACGCCATGTTTTTAAGCTTAAGTCAAGAAATATTCAAATTATCGTCGTATTCTAAAATCGGGTGTCCAGCGGCTGCGCGGTCAGTTCCTACGAGTGACATTGGTCCCGTGGGAGGTGTTGGTGCCAACCAAAGGGGCGTTCAGGGATTGTTTCGAGTTTTCCGCCACTAACGTCATATTTTGCCTAAGTCTAGAAATATGCAAATAATTGTCGTATTCTTAAACCGGGTGTCCCGTGGTCGCGCGGTCAGTTCCTACAAGTTACAATGGTCCCATGGGAGGTGTTGGTGCCTCCCATGGGCCATTCGGGGGCTATTTTGGGTTTTCACCCTCTAACTCTGTGTTTTTATACCGAGGTCTAGAAATATGCAAATTATCATCGTATTCTCAAATCGGGAGTCCATCGGCTGCGTGGTCAGTTCCAACGAGTAACATTGGTCCCGTGGGAGGTGTTGGTGCCACCCACAGGGCCGTTCAGGGGCAGTTTCAGGTTTTCCCCTACTAATGCCATGTTTTACCTAAGTCTCGAAATATACAAATTATCGTCGTATTCTCAAACCGGGAGTCCCTTGGTTGCGCAGTCGGTTCCTACGAGTTACATCGGTCCCATGGGAGGTGTTGGTGCCTCCCACGGGGCCATTCGGGGGTTGTTGTGGGTTTTCATGGCATAACGCCGTGTTTTTTAGACTAAGTCTAGAAATATGCATATAATCATCATATTCTCAAACCGGGAGTCCAGCGACTGCGTGGTATGTTCCTATGAGTTACACTAGTCCCGTGGGAGGTGTTGGTGCCACCCAGAGGGCCGTTAGGGGGCGGTTTTGGGTTTTCACCCTCTAACGCCATGTTTTTAAGCCTAAGTCAAGAAATATTCAAATTATCATCGTATTCTAAAATCGGGTGTCCAGCGGCTGCGCGGTCAGTTCCTACGAGTGACATTGGTCCCGTGGGAGGTGTTGGTGCCAACCAAAGGGGCGTTCAGGGATTGTTTCGAGTTTTCCGCCACTAACGTCATATTTTGCCTAAGTCTAGAAATATGCAAATAATTGTCGTATTCTTAAACCGGGTGTCCCGTGGTCGCGCGGTCAGTTCCTACAAGTTACAATGGTCCCATGGGAGGTGTTGGTGCCTCCCATGGGCCATTCGGGGGCTATTTTGGGTTTTCACCCTCTAACTCTGTGTTTTTATACCGAGGTCTAGAAATATGCAAATTATCGTCGTATTCTCAAATCGGGAGTCCCTTGGCTACGCGATCAGTTCCTACGAGTTACATCAGTCCCATGGGAGTTGTTAGTGCCTCCCACGAGGCCGTTTGGGGGTTGTTTCGGATTTTCACCCTCTAACGCCCAGTTTTTAAGCCTAAGTCTAGAAATATGCAAATATTTTTAAGCCTATGTATAGAAATATTAAAATTATTGTCGTATTCTCAAACCGGCAGTCCTGTGACTGAGCAGTCAGTTCCTACGAGTTACATTGGTCCCATGGGAGGTGTTGGTGCCTCCCACGGGACTTTCGGGGGATGTTTAGGGTTTTCAACCTCTAACGCCATGTTTTTAAGCCTAAGTCTAAAAATATTCAAATTACCATTGTATTCTCAAATCGGGAGTCCCGTGGCTGTGCGGTCAGTTCCTACGAGTCACATTGGTCCCCGTGGGAGGTGTTGGTGCCTCCCACGGGGCTATTCGAGGGCTAGTTTAGGTTTTAACCCTCAAACGCCATGTTTTTAAGTCTACATCTTGAAACATGCCAATTATCGAGGTATCCTCAAACCGGGAGTCCCGCGGCTGCATGGTCAGTTCCTACGAGTTAACTTGATCCCGTGGGAGGTGTTGGTGCCACCCACGGGGCCGTTTGGGGGTTATTTTATGATTTTCCCCACTAACGCCATGTTTTGCCTAGGTTTAGAAATATGTAAATTTTCATTGTATTCTCAAACTCGGAGTCCCGTAGTTGCGCAGTCGGTTCTTACGAGTTACATTGGTCCCATAGGAGGTGTTGGTGCCTCCCACGGGGCCATTCGGGGGTTGTTGTGGGTTTTCACCCTATAATGCCGTGTTTTTCAGCCTAAGTCTAGAAATATATAAATAATCATCATATTCTCAAACCGGGAGTCCAGCGACTGCGTGGTATGTTCCTACGAGTTACATTAGTCCCGTGGGAGGTGTTGGTGCCACCCACAGTGTTGTTCGGGGGATGTTTCGAGTTTTCCCCCACTAACGCCATGTTTTACCTAAATCTAGAAATATTCAAATTATCATCGTATTCTCAAATCGGGAGTCCCGTGGCAACGTGATCAGTTCTTACGAGTTACATTAGTCCCATGAGAGATGTTAGTGCCTCCCACGAGTCCTTTCGGGGGCTGTTTTGGGTTTTCAACCTCTAACGCCATGTTTTTAAGCCAAATTCTGGAAATATGCAAATATTTTTAAGCCTAAGTCTAGAAATATTAAAAATACTGGCGTATTCTCAAACCGGCAATCCTGTGGTTGCACAGTCAGTTCCTACGAGTTACATTGGTCCCGTGGGAGGTGTTGGTTCCTCCCACGGGGCCATTCGGGGGTTGTTTTGGGTTTTCACCCTCTACCCCCATGTTTTTAAGCCTAAGTCTAGAAATACTCAAATTACAATTTTATTCTCAAATCGGGAGTCCTGTGGTTGTGCGGTCAGTTCCTACGAGTCACATTGGTCCCGTGGGAGGTGTTGGTGCGTCCCACGGGGCCGTTCGGGGGTTATTTTGGGTTTTCACCCTCAAACGCCATGTTTTTAAGACTAATTCTAGAAATATGAAAATTATCGTCGTTAACTCAAATCGGGAGTCCCGCGGCTGTGTGGTCAGTTCCTACGAGTTACATTGGTCCCGTGGGAGGTGTTGGTGCCACCCACGGTGCCGTTCGGGGGCTATTTCGGGTTTTCCCCCACTAATGCCATGTTTTACCTAAATTGAGAAATATATAAATTATCATCGTATTCTCAAACCGGGAGTCCCGTGGCTACGCGATCAGTTCCTACGAGTTACATTATTCCCATGGGAGTTGTTAGTGCCTCCCACGAAACCGTTTGGGGGTTGTTTCGGATTTTCACCCTCTAACGCCAAGTTTTTAAGCCTAAGTCTATAAATATGCAAATATTTTTAAGCCTAAGTATAGAAATATTAAAATTACTGTCGTGTTCTCAAACCGGTAGTTCTGTGGCTGAGCAGTCAGTTCTTACGAGTTACATTGGTCCCGTGGGAGGTTCATGGTGCCTCCCATGGGGCTTTCGGGTGCTGTTTAGGGTTTTCAACCTCTAACGCCATGTTTTTAAGCCTAAGTCTAAAAATATTCAAATTACCATTGTATTCACAAATCAGGAGTCCCGTGGTTGTGCGGTCAGTTCCTACGAGTCACATTGGTCCCCGTGGGAGGTGCTGGTGCCTCCCACGAGGCTGTTCGGAGGTTGTTTTAGGTTTTCACCCTCTAACGCCATGTTTTTAAGTCTACATCTATAAACATGACAATTATCGTGGTATTCAAAAACCGAGAGTCCCGTGGCTGCATGGTCAGTTCCTATGAGTTACATTGATCCCGTGGGAGGTGTTGGTGCCACCCACGGGGCCGTTTGGGGGTTGTTTTATGATTTTCCCCACTAACGCCATGTTTTGCCTAGGTTTAGAAATATATAAATTATCATTGTATTCTCAAACTCGGAGTCCCGTGGTTGCGCAGTTGGTTCTTACGAGTTACATTGGTCCCATAGGAGGTGTTGGTGCCCCCCACGGGGCCATTCGGCGGTTGTTGTGGGTTTTCACCCTATAACACCGTGTTTTTCAGCCTAAGTCTAGAAATATACAAATAATCATCATATTCTCAAACCGGGAGTCCAGTGACTGCGTGGTATGTTCCTACGAGTTACATTAGTCCCGTGGGAGGTGTTGGTGCCACCCACAGTGTTGTTCGGGGGATGTTTCGGGTTTTCCTCCACTAATGCCATGTTTTGCCTAAATCTAGAAATATACAAATTATCATCGTATTCTCAAACCGGGAGTCCCGTGGCTACGTGATCAGTTCTTACGAGTTACATTAGTCCCATGGGAGATGTTAGTGCCTCCCACGAGGCCTTTCGGGGGCTATTTTGGGTTTTCAACCTCTAACGCCATGTTTTTAAGCCAAAGTCTGGAAATATGCAAATATTTTTAAGCCTAAGTCTAGAAATATTAAAATTATTAGCGTATTCTCAAACCGGCAATCATGTGGTTGCACAGTCAGTTCATACGAGTTACATTTGTCCCGTGGGAGGTGTAGGTTCCTCCCACGGGGCCATTCGGGGGTTGTTTTGGGTTTTCACCCTCTAACCCCATGTTTTTAAGCCTAAGTCTAGAAATGCTCAAATTATAATTTTATTCTCAAATCGGGAGTCCCGTGGTTGTGCGGTCAGTTCCTACGAGTCACATTGGTCCCGTGGGAGGTGTTGGTGCCTCCCACGTGGCCGTTCGGGGGTTGTTTTGGGTTTTCACCCTCAAACGCCATGTTTTTAAGACTAAGTCTAGAAATATGCAAATTATCATCATATTCTCAAATCGGGAGACCTGCGGCTGTGTGGTCAGTTCCGACGAGTTACATTGGTCCCGTGGGAGGTGTTGGTGCCACCCGCGGGGCCGTTCGGGGGCTGTTCCGGGTTTTCCCCCACTAATACCATGTTTTACCTAAATCTAGAAATATATAAATTATCGTCATATTCTCAAACCGGGAGTCTCGTGGCTACGCGATCAGTTCCTACGAGTTACATTATTCCCATGGGAGTTGTTAGTGCCTCCCACGAGACCGTTTGGTGGCTGTTTTGGATTTTCACCCTCTAACGCCAAGTTTTTAAGCCTAAGTCTAGAAATACGCAAATATTTTTAAGCCTAAGTATAGAAATATTAAAATTACTGTCGTATTCTCAAACCGACAGTCATGTGGCTGAGCAGTCAGTTCTTACGAGTTACATTGGTCCTGTGGGAGGTGTTGGTGCCTCCCACGGGGCTTTCGGGGGCTACTTTGGGGTTTTAACCTCTAACGCCATGTTTTTAAGCCTAACTCTAAAAATATTCAAATTACCATTGTATTCTCAAATCGGGAATCCCTTGGCTGTGCGTTTAGTTCCTACGAGTCACATTGGTCCCCGTGGGAGGTGTTGGTGCCTCCCACGGGGCCGTTCGAGGGCTGTTTTAGGTTTTTACCCTCTAATGCCATGTTTTTAAGCCTACGTCCAGATACATGCCAATTATCATCGTATTCTCAAACCGGGAGTCCCGCGGCTGCATGGTCAGTTCCTACGAGTTACATTGGTCCCGTGGGAGGTGTTGCTGCCACCCACGGGGCCGTTTGGGGGTTGTTTTATGATTTACCCCACAAACGCAATGTTTTGCCTAAGTCTAGAAATATGTAAATTATCATCGTATTCTCAAACTGGGAGTCCCGTGGTTTCGCAGTCGGTTCCTACGAGTTACATTGGTCCCATGGGAGGTGTTGGTGCCTCCCACGGGGCCATTCGGGGGTTGTTGTGGGTTTTCACCCCATAACGCCGTGTTTTTAAGCCTAAGTCTAGAAATATGCAAATAATCATCATATTCTCAAACCGGGAGTCCAGCGACTGCGTGGTATGTTCCTACGAGTTACATTAGTCCCGTGGGTGGTGTTGGTGCCACCCACAGGATTGTTCGGGGGCTGTTTCGGGTTTTCCCCCACTAACGGCATGTTCTACCTAAATCTTGAAATATACAAATTATCGTCGTATTCTCAAAACGGAAGTCCCG
Source organism: Sambucus nigra (assembly GCA_949130495.1). Classification (NCBI taxonomy): domain Eukaryota; kingdom Viridiplantae; phylum Streptophyta; class Magnoliopsida; order Dipsacales; family Adoxaceae; genus Sambucus; species Sambucus nigra. The sequence continues at coordinate 117,381,556 of OX422218.1, read as the reverse complement.
TGGCTAGGCGATCAGTTCCTACGAGTTACATTAGTCCCATGGGAGGTGTTAGTGCCTCCCACGAGTCTTTTCGGGGGCTGTTTTGGGTTTTCGACCTCTGACGCCATGTTTATAAGCCTAAGTCTGGAAATATGCAAATATTTTTAAGCCTAAGTCTAGAAATATTAAATTTACTATCGTATTCTCAAATCGGCAGTCCTGTGGTTGCGCAGTCAGTTCGTACGAGTTACATTGGTCCCATGGGAGGCGTTGGTTCCTCCCACGGGGCCATTCGGGGGTTGTTTTGGGTTTTCACCCTCTAACCCCATGTTTTTAAGACTATGTCTAGAAATACTCAAATTATATTTTTTTCTCACACCGGGTGTCCCGTGGTTGTGCGGTCAGTTCCTACGAGTCACATTGGTCCCGTGGGAGGTGTTGGTCCCTCCCACGGGGCCGTTCGGGGCTGTTTTGAGTTTTCACCCTCAAACGCCATGTTTTTAAGACTAAGTCTAGAAATATACAAATTATCGGCGTATTCTCAAAACGGGAGTCCCGCGGCTGCACGGTCAGTTCCGACGAGTTACATTGGTCCCGTGGGAGGTGTTGGTTCCACCCACAGGGCTGTTCAGGGGCTATTTTCGGTTTTCCCCCACTAATGCCATGTTTTGCCTAAGTTTAGAAATACGCAAATTATCGTCGTATTCTCAAACGGGGTGTCTTATGGCTACACGGTCAGTTCCTTTGAGTTACATTGGTCCCGTGGGAGGTGTTGGTGTCTCCCACGGGGCCGTTCGGGGGTTATTTTGTGTTTTCACCCTAACGCCATGTTTTTAAGCTATAGTATAGAAATATTCAAATTATTATTGTATTCTGAAATCGGGAGTCACGTGGCTCCGCGGTCAGTTCCTACGAGTTACATTGGTCCCGTGTGAGGTGTTGGTGCCTCCCACAGGGCTGTTCGGGGGATCTGTTGGGATTTAACCCTCTAACGCCATGTTTTTAACCGTATGTCTATAAATATTCAAATTACCGTCATATTCTCAAATCTAGAGTCCCGTGTCTATGCGGTCAGTTCCTACGAGTTACATTGGTCCCATGGGAGGTGTTGGTGCCACCTACGACGCCGTTCGGGGGCTGTTTTGGGTTTTCCCCCACTGACGCTATGTTTTGCCTAAGTTTAAAAATATGCAAATTATCATCGTATTCTCAAATCGTGAGTCCTGTGGTTGTGCAGTCAGTTCCTACGAGTTACATTGGTCCCGTGGGAGGTGTTGGTGCCTCCCACGGGGTCGTTCGGGGGTTGTTTTGGGTTTTCACCCTAATGCCTTGTTTTTAAGCCTAAGTCTATAAATTTTTAAATTATCGTCGTATTCTCAAACTGGGAGTCCCGTGGATGCGTGGTCAGTTCCTACGAGTTACATTGGTCCCGTAGGAGGTGTTGATTCCACCCACGGTGCCGTTAGGGGGCTGTTTTGGTTTTCCCCCCACTAACGCAATATTTTTAAACCTAGGTATAGAAATATGTAAATTATCATCATAATCTCAAACCACGAGTCCCGTGGCTGCACGGTCATTTCCTATGAGTTACATTGGTCCCATGGGAGGTGTTGGCACCTCCCATGGGGCCGTTCGGGGACTGTTTTGGGTTTTCACCCCCTAACGCCATGTTTTTAAGCCTATTTACAGAAATATTCAAATTACCATTGTATTCTCAAACCGAGAGTCACGTCTCTACGTGGTCAGTTCCTACGAGTTACATTGTCCCTGTGGGAGCTGTTGGTGCCTCCCACGGGGCCGTTCGGGGATTGTTTTGGGTTTTCACCCTCTAACGCTATGTTTTTAAGCCTAAGTCTCGAAATATTTGAATTACCGTCGTATCATCAAATAGGGAGTCCCGTGGCTACGCGATCAGTTCCTATGAGTCATATTGGTCCCATGGGAGGTGTTGGTGCCTCCTACGGGGCCGTTCGAGGGATGTGTTTGGGTTTTCACCCTCTAACGCCATGTTTTTAAGCCTAAGTCTAGAAATATGCAAATTAAAGGTGTATTCTCACATCGGGAGTCCCACGGCTGCGTGGTCAGTTCCTACGAGTTACATTGGTCCCGTGGGAGGTGTTGGTGCCACCCACGGGGTCATTCGGGGGCGGTTTCGAGTTTTCCCAGACTAACGCCATGTTTTGCCTAAGTCTAGAAATATACAAATTATCATTGTATTCTCAAACCGGGAGTCCCGTGGCTACGCGATCAGTTACTACGAGTTACATTAGTCCCATGGGAGGTGTAAATGCCTCCCACGAGGCCCTTCGGGGGATGTTTTGGGGTTTCACCCTGTAACACCATGTTTTTAGGTCTAATTATAGAAATATGGAAATGTTTTTAAGCCTAAGTCTAGAAATATTATAACAACTGTCGTATTCTTAAATCGGCAGTCCTGTGGCTCCGCAGTCAGTTCCTACGAGTTACATTGGTCCCGTGGAAGGTGATGGTGACTCCCACGGGGCCATTCGAGGGCTATTTTGGGATTTCACCCTCTAACACCATGTTTTTAAGCCTAAGTCTAAAAATATTCAAATTACCATTGTATTCTCAAAATGGGAGTTCCGTGGATGTGCGGTCAGTTCCTACGATTCACATTGATCCCGTGAGAGGTGTTGGTGCCTCCCACGAGGCCTGTCGGGGGCTATTTTGGGTTTTCACCCTCTAAAGCCATGTATTTAAGCCTAAGTCCAGAAATATGGAAATTATTGCCTTATTCTCAAACCGAGAGTCCTGCGGCTGCGTGGTCAGTTCCTACGAGTTTCATTGCTCCCGTGAGAGGTGTCGGTGCCACCCACGGGGCGGTTCGGGGACTGTTTTGGGTTTTCCGCCACTAACGCCATGTTTTGCCTTAGTTTAGAAATATGCAAATTATTGTCGTATTATCAAACTGGGAGTCTCTTGGCTGTGCAGTCAGTTCCTACGAGTTGCATTGGTCCCGTGGGACGTGTTGGTGCCTCCCACGGGGCCGTTCGGGGGTTATTTTGGGTTTTCACCCTAACGCCATGTTTTTAATCTCAAATTCTAGAAATATTCAAATTATTGTCGTATTCTCAAACCGCGAGTCCCGTGGCTACGTGGTCAGTTCCTATGAGTTACATTGGTCCCATGGGAGGTGATGGTGTCTCCCACGGGGCCGTTCGGGGGCTGTTTTGGGTTTTCACCGTCTAACATCATGTTTTTAAACCTATCTTTAGAAATATTCAAATTACATTCGTATTCTCAAATCGAGAGTCCCGTATCTGTGCGGTCCGATCCTACAAGTTACATTGGTCCCGTGAGAGGTGTTGGTGCCACCCACGGGGCCGTTCCGGGGCTGTTTCGGGTTTTCCCGCACTAACGCCATGTTTTGCCTAAATCTAGAAATATGAAATATATCGTCCTAGTCTCAAACTAGGAGTCCCGTGGCTACGTGGTCAGTTCCAACGAGTTACATTGGTCCCATGGGAGGTGTTCGTGCCTCCCACGGGGCCGTTCGGGGATGTTTTATGTTTTCACCCTCTAACGCCATGTTTTTAAGCCTAAGTCTAATAATATGCAAATTATCATCGTATTCTCAAATCGGGAGTCCTGCGACTGCGTGGTCTGTTCCTATGAGTTACATTGGTCCCGTGGGAGGTATTGGTACCACCCATGAGGCCGTTCGGGGGTTGTTTCGAGTTTTCCCCACTAACGCCATATTTTTACCTAAGTCTAGAAATATATAAATTATCATCATATTCTAAAACCGGGAGTCTCATGGCTACGGCATCAGTTCCTACGAGTTACATTAGTCCCATGGGAGGTGTTAGTGCCTCCCACGAGGCCGTTCGGGGGCTGTTTTTGGTTTTCACCCTCTAACGCCATTTTTTTAAGCCTAAGTCTAGAAATGTGCAAATATTTTTAAGCCTAAGTCTGGAAATATTTAAATTACTGTCGTATTCTCAAACTGGTAGTCCTGTGGCTGCGCAGTCAGTTCCTACGAGTTACATTGGTCCCGTGGGAGGTGTTAGTGCCTCCCACGAGGCCATTCGGGGGCTGTTTGGATTTTCACCCTCTAATGCCATATTTTTCACCCAAAATTTAGAAATATGCAAATTATCGTCGTATTCTCAAACCGGGAGTCCCACGATTGCGTGGTCAATTCCTATGAGTTACATTGGTCCCGTGGGAGGTGTTGGTACCACCCATAGGGCGGTTCGGGGGTTATTTTGGGTTTTCCCCCACTAATGCCATGTTTTACCTAAGTTTAGAAATATGCAAATTATCGTCGTATTCTCAAGCCGGGAGTCCCGTGGCTGGACGGTCAGTTCCTACAAGTTACATTGGTCCCGTGGGAGGTGTTGGTGCCTCCCACGGGGCCATTCGAGAGTTATTTTAGGCTTTCACCCTAACGCCATGTTTTTAAGCCTAAGTCTAGAAATATTCAAATTGTTGTCATATTCTGAAACCCAGAGTCCCATGACTATGCGGTTAGTTCATACGAGTTACATTGGTCCCGTGGGAGGTATTGGTGCCACCCATGGGGCCGTTCGGTGGCTGTTTTGGGTTTTCCCCCACTAACGCCATCTTTTTAAAACTAAGTCTAAAAATATGCAAATTATCATTGTATTCTCAAACCGTGAGTCCCATGGATGCGCGGTTAGTTCCTGCGACTTACCTTTGTCCCGTGGGAGGTGTTGGTGCCTCGCACGGGGCCACGAGACCGTTCGGGGGCTATTTTGGGTTTTCACCCTTTGATGCCATGTTTTTAAGCCTAAGTCTTGAAATATTCAAATTATCATCGTATTCTCAAATCGTAAATTATCATCGTATTATCTAACCGAGAGTCCCGTGACTACGGGGACAGTTCCTATGAGTTACTTTGGTCCCGTGGGAGGTGTTGGTGCCAACCACGGGGCCGTTCGGGGGCTATTTCCCCCACTAACGCCATGTTTTGCCTAAGTATATAAATATGTAAGTCATCATCGCATTCTCAAACCGGAAGTCCTATGGCTACGCGGTCAATTTTTATGAAATAACATTGATCCCATGGGAGGTGTTGGTGCCTCCCACGGGGCCGTTCGGGGGTTGTTTTGGGTTTTCACCCTCTAACACCATGTTTTTAAGGCTAAGTCTATAAATACGCAAATTATTGTTGTATTCTCAAATTGGGAGTCACGTGGCTACGCGGTTAGTTCCTACCAGTCACATTGGTCCCATGGGAGGTGTTGGTGCCTCACACGGGGCCGTTCGGTGGCTATTTTGGGTTTTCACTCTCTAACGCCATGTTTTTCAGCCTAAGTCTAGAAATATTCAAATTACCATCGTATTCTCAAACTGGGAGTCCCGTGGCTGCGCGGTCAGTTCCTACGAGTTACATTGGTCCCGTGGACGGTGTTGGTTCTTCCCACAGGGCCATTCGGGGGTTGTTTTAGGATTTCACCCTAGAATGCCATGTTTTGCTTAAGTCTAAAAATATGTAAATTATCACCGTATCCTCTAACTGGGAGTCTCGTGGATATGCGGTCAATACCTATGAGTTACATTGGTCTCGTGGGAGGTGTTGGTGCCTCCCATGGGACCGTTTGGGGGCTATTTTGGGTTTTCACCCTCTGACGCCATGTTTTTAAGCCTAACTCAAGAAATATCAAAATTTTCATCGTATTCTTAAATTGCGAGTCCCATGGCCACGCGGTCAGTCCCGTGGGAGTTGTTGGTGCCTCCCATGGGGCCGTTCATGGGTTGTTTGGGGTTTTCACCCTCAAACGCCGTATTTATAAGCCTAAGTTTAGAAATATTCAAAATACCATCATATTCTCAAACCGGGAGTCCCGTGGTTGTGCGGTCATATCTTACGAGTTACATTGCTCCCTTGGGAGGTGTTAGTGCCTCCCACGGGGATGTTCGGGGTCTGTTTTAGGTATTCATCCTCTAATGCCATGTTTTGTATCCTATGCCTAGAAATATTCAAATTACCATCGTATTCTCAAACTGGAAGTCCCATGGCTGCGCGATCATCTCCTACGAGTTAGATTGATCCCGTAGGAGGTGGTTGTACCACCCACGAGGCCCTTCGGGGCAGTTTTGGGTTTTCCGATACTAACGCCTTGTTTTTAATCCTAAGTCTAAAAATATGAAAATTATCATCGTATTATCAAATCGTGGCTATGCGGTAAGTTCCTACGAGGTACATTGGTCCTTTGGGAGGTGTTGGTGCCTTACACGGGGCCGTTCGGGGGTTGTTTTGGGTTTTCACCCTCTAACACCATGTTTTTAAGCCTAAGTCTAGAAATATAAAAATTATCATCGCATTCTCAAACCGGTTGTCCCGCGGTTGCGCGGTCAGTTCCTACGAGTTACATTGGTCCCGTGGGAGGTGTTGGTGCCTCCCACGGGGCCATTCGGGAGTTGTTTTGGGTTTTCACCCTCTAACGCCATGTTCTTAAGCCTAAGTCTAGAAATATTAAAATTACCGTCGTATTCTCTAATCGGGAGTCTCATGGCTGCGATATCTGTTCCTACGAGTTACATTGGTCCCGTCGGAGGTGTTGGTGCCACCCACGAGGCCGTTCGGGGGTTGTTTCGAGTTGTCCTCCACTAACGCCATGTTTTGCCTAAGTCTAGAAATATAGAAATTATCATCGTAATATCAAATCGGGAGTCTCGTGGTTTCACGATCAGTTCCTACGAGTTGCATTAGTCCCATGGGAGGTGTTGGAGCCTCCCACGAGGCCGTTTGGGGGCTGTTTTAGGTTTTCACTCTCAAATGCCATGTTTTTAAGCCTAAGTCCAGAAATACACAAATTATCATCATAATTTCAAACCGAGAGTCCCGAGGCTGTGTGGTCCGTTCCTACAAGTTGCATTGGTCCCGTGGGAGGTGTTGGTTCCACCCACGGGGCCACTCGCGAGCTATTTTTGAGTTTTCCCCCACTAACGCCATGTTTTGCCTATCTCTAGAAATATACAAATTATCATCATATTCTCAAACTGGGAGTCCCGTGTCTACGCGATCAGTTCCTATAAGTTACATTAGTCGCGTGGGAGGTGTTAGTTCCTCCCAAGAGGCCGTTCGGGGGCTGTTTTGGGTTTTCAGCCTCTAACGCCATGTTTTTAAGCCTAAGTCTAGAAATATGCAAATGTTTTTAAGACTAACATTAGAAATATTCAAATTTCCATCGTATTCTCAAACCGGTAGTCCCGTGGCTGTCCAATCAGTTCTTACGAGTTACATTGGTCCCGTGGGAGGTGTTGGTGCCTCCCACGGGGCCATTCGGGGGTTATTTTGGGGTTTCTCTCTCTAACGCCATGTTTTTAAGCCTAAGTCTAGAAATATTCAAATTACCATCATATTCTCAAATCGAGGGTCCCGTGGCTGAACGGTTAGTTCCTACGAGTCACATTGGTCCCGTGGGAGGTGTTGGTGCCTCCCACGGGACCGTTCGGGGGCTATTTTGGGTTTTCACCATCTAACGCCATGTTTTTAAGCCTAAGTCTAGAAATATGAAATTTTTTGTCGTATTCTGAAACCGAGAGTCCCGTGTCTGCGCGGTCAGTTCCTACGAGTTACATTAGTCCCGTGGGAGGTGTTGGTGCCACCCACGAGGCCGTTCGGGGGCTATTTTGGGTTTTCACCCTAACGCCATGTTTTTAAGCCTAAGTCTAGAAATATTCAAAATATCATCGTATTCTCAAATTGTGAGTCGCGTGGGTGCGCGGTCAGTTCTACGAGTTACATTGGTCCCGTGGGAGGTATTGGTGCCACCCACGTGGCCGTTCGGGGGCTGTTTTCAATTTTCCCCACAAAATCCATGTTTTTAAGCCTAAGTCTATAAATATGCGAATTATCATCGTATTCTCAAACTGTGAGTCCCGTGGCTGCGTGGTCAGTTCCTACGAGTTACATTGGTCCTGTGGGAGGTGTTGGTGCCTCCCACGTGGCAATTCAGGAGTTGTTTTGGATTTTTCACCCTCTAACTCCATGTTTTTAAGCCTAAGTGTAGAAATATGCAAATTATCTTCATATTCTCAAGCTGGGAGTCCCGTGGCTGTACGGTCAGTTCCTGCGAGTTACATTGGCACCATGGGAGGTGTTGGTGCCTCCTACGGGGCCATTTGGGGGTTGTTTTGGGTTTTCACCCTCTAACGCGATGTTTTTAAGACTAAGTCTAGTAATATACAAATTATCATTATATTCTCAAACTGAGAGTCCCATGGTTGCGTGGTTAGTTGCTACGAGTCAGATTGATCCCGTGGGAGGTGTTAGTGCCTCCCACGAGGCCGTTCGGTGGTTGTTTTGGGTTTTCACCCTCAAACACCATGTTTTTCAACCTAAGTCTAGAAATATTCAAATTACCATCGTATTCTCAAACTGGGTGTTCTATGGCTGCTTGGTTAGTTCCTACGAGTTACATTGGTCTCCTGGGAGGTGTTGGTGCCTACCATGGGGTCGTTCGGGGGTTGTTTTTGGTTTTCACCCCCTAACGCCATATTTTTCAGCCTAAGCTCAAAAATATTCAAATTACCATCGTATTCTCAAATCGGGAGTCCCGTGGCTACGTGGTCAGTTCCTATGAGTTACAATAGTCCCGTGGGAAGTGTTGGTACCACCCAAAGGGCCGTTCGGGGGCTATTTTCGGTTTTCCCCCACGAACGCCATGTTTTGCCTAAGTTTAGAAATATGGAAATTATCGTCGTATTCTCTAACCGGGAGTCCCTTAGCTACGTGGTCAGTTCCTATGAGTTACTTTGGTCCGATTGGAGGTGTTAGTGTCACCCACGAGGCTGTTCGTGGGATGTTTTCGGTTTTCCCCCACTACGCCTTATTTTTCCTAAGTCTACAAATATGTAAGTTATCATTGTATTCTCAATCCGGGAGTCCCGTGGTGATATGGTCAGTTCTTACCAGTTACATTGGTCCCGTGGGAGGTGTTGGTGCCTCCCACGGGGTCGTTCAGGGGTTATTTTGAGTTTTCACCCTCTAACGCTATGTTTTTAAGTATAAGCCTAGAAATATGAAAATTATCATCGTACTCTCAAATCGGGAGTCCCGTGGCTGCGCAGTCAGTTCCGACGAGTCACGTTGGTCCCGTGGGAGGTGTTGGTGCCTCCCACGAGGCCGTTCGGGGGCTGTTTTGGGTTTTCAAGCTCTAACGCCATGTTTTTAAGCCTAAGACTAGAAATATTCAAATTACCATTCTATTCTCAAACCGGGAGACCCGTGTCTGCGCAGTCAGTTTCTATGAGTTACATTGGTCCCATGGGAGGTCTTGGTGCCTCCCACGGGGCCATTCGGAGGCTGTTTTGGTCTTTCACCCTCTAACGCCAAGTTTGTAAGCCTAAATCCAGAAATATGCAAATTATCATTGTATTTTCAAACCGAGAGTCCCGTGGCTGCGTGGTCAGTTCCTACAAGTTACATTGGTCCCGTGGGTGGTGTTAGGTGTAAGGACATTTATGTCCATTATCAAGTTGTATGTCATAAGTCGTTACACTGTTGAAGAAAATCAATATCATATCGTTATCAACGGATCCAGATTTCAAAACAAGGAAGGAATCATTTTTCTTCACAACCGGACCGGTCCGCCCAGATTAAAAGAACCGGTCCGCCTACGGACTGATCTGTCCTCAACTGAACCGATCCACCTGCTGAAGATCCAGTAGAGCCCAGACCGATAGCGAATCGATAAAGCCAAATTTAAAAAGAACCGATCCGACTCCCCAGACCGGTCCGCATCAGAGGCAAACTGGTCCGCCTGGGATAAACTCAGCCAGATCGTGCTGCGATTTTATAGGGCCAGGACTTCTTTTATAAACCCACTACGGGGAGTTGGTTTAGCAAGACTTCTTCACACGATTTTTAGAGTCCATAAACTTAATGTCTTCATCTTTGTGAGTTATCAAACTCATGTTTTGATTCACACAAATTTCCAAATCATTTTTGAATCGTTTTGAAACCCTATAACACAAACTCTTTTGTTGTTCATACCATTGTGAAGAAGACCAACCTTTTTCTTCATTGCAGCCCTCCTGGAAAAGGAAACTTCCAGCCGCCGACTACAGATCGGACGCCTGAGGGTAATTCTGTGTCACCCTTGTATTTCATTGTAATCCGTGTAAATTGTACTTTACAAAATTATAGTGAAATAAATGGTTTTGCCCCTTTGGGGGATTTTTTCCTCAATTGTGTGTGTTTGATCGTACTAGCATGTTTTACATCTTTTTCAATCACACCTAGTTGCATGTTTAGGGTTTAATTGGGTAAAACTTTGTTTAATTATATAATTTCTTAATTTGAGCGCAAGCGCGCACTCTTTTCAAATTGGTATCAGAGCAGGTTATGCTAATCTATCGCATATTCCTAGTTTTCGCAAAAATTTTCTAAGATATCAATTTTTCTAAGATATCAATTTTTCTGAAAAATGGATTTTTGAAAAAGAGCGTGTTCAATGGAGAAATCATATAATAAAATGCCAATTTTTTATGGGACTAACTATGCATATTGGAAAGCCCACATGAGATCTGCATTAAAGGCCATAGATGAACGTGTTTGGATTCTAGTTGATAGAGGGTGGACACCTCCCTCCGTCACTGTTGAAAATGTGACCAATTTAAAACCTGTCACTTCTTGGACTGAAGAAGAATTTAAATGGTCATCTTTTAACTCTAAGGGTTTAAGTGCTATTTCTGGATCCATCACTCCTGATGAGTTTCTACGTATCATGATGTGCACCACGTCAAAAGAATCATGGGATGTTTTGCAACTTACCCATGAAGGAACTAATGTTGTGAAAGAATCTAAATTGCAAAATTTAACAACTCAATTTTAGACCATCACCATGCTTGAAACTGGATGTTTTGATGATTTTTATGCTAGGCTATCTGATATTGTTTATACTAGCTTTAATCTTGGTGAACATATTCCTAATGAAAGAGTTGGGAAAAAGATTCTTCGATCTTTGCCTAAGCATTTTATCCCTAAAGTCACTGTGCTAAATTCTATGGGAAAGTTAAATACGCTAAAATTGGAGGAACTTGTAGGAGACTTGCAAACATATGAAATTGACATGTTTCCTAAATCTGTGAAACCTAAAGATAAGGGAATTACTCTTAATGCCCAAGAGAGAAAAAGTGAGGGGACGACAAGAAAGAGAGTAGAGTCATCTAGAAAGAAAGATAGTGAAACTTCTGATTCTGAGTGTGATTTTGACTTAGATGATTTGGCTCTATTTGCTAAAAACTTTAAGAAAATTCTAAAATTTAAGAAAAGTGGAAATTTTAATGATAAGAAGAATTTTCAGAAAAATAAATTTGAAAAGAACAATGAGAAAGATGTTAAAAACCCTCCTAAGAAAGAAAGTGAGAGATGCTATGAGTGCGACGGTAGGGGACATAGAGCTTTTGAGTGTGCTACTCGTCTGAATAGAGAAAAGGGAAAGGCTATCCTTAATGCTACCCTAAGTGACAAGAGTGAGGTCGAGTCGGTGGACTCAAGAGATGAGTCACCGCATGATTGTAACTTCACCGCATTCACGGTTAGTCATGTGAGTACTCCTGGTGCACCTCATGACGATGAGAATGCTACTTCACAAGGACACCTCGACAGAGAGAGCGATGTAAGTGAGGGGGAGGATGACGCAAGTGAGAGCGAGAGTAATCTTCAACCCGCCTATGCCAAGTTATATAATGAGTCATTTAAAACTAAAAAGTGTAACAAAGCGTTAGTTCATAGGATCACCGCGTTAGAAGAAGAGTTAGGAGAAGCAAGAGAGAGAGAGTCTTCCACCTACACCGCCATGAGAGAGAGAGAGTCTGCCTCGATTGAGAAAGAAAGTTTATTTAGAGAGAGAGAGAGAGTTATTTTGAGAAAGAGAGAGGGGACTTGACTAAACAAGTGACTAGTCTTACGATTGAGCTCCATTCCTCCGTGGAGACTCGAAAGAAACTTGAAGATCTTGTTGCTCAGTTTACTCATTATCTTGAGAGAGCTCGGGAAGTCAAGGTACAAATCGAGGACAGATCTAGAAAGATGGGAAATATGCTCCTTGGCCCTGCTTTAGGCTTTGGTGATCGGCAGGGAATTGGTTATAATGGTGCCTCCACGTCCCAAATTGCACCTGGACCAGTCCCTGAATTTACCACTACTCGTTATGGTCATCGCCAAAATTCACGAAGGAGAGTTCGACCAAGAAAAGCAAACCAAGGTCCGCCTAAGACTGTGTTCTTTTGTACATATTGCAAAAGAAAAGGCAACCTTAGAGAGTTTTTCTATAGTTTGGGTCAAACATGACGTACTTATGCTCCACCACGTCATACTGATGAATTTGCATGTCTGAGAGAGCGTGTTGAGTTTTTAGCCGCCACATCACAGAGTTTGATGGAGGAATTATGATGGATGTCTTTGCCGTCTGTAAATGCTTCTCACATTCCGGCTAAAACCAACAACAATAAGGGTAAACAAAAGGTTACCACTTCTTGGGTACCTAAGAAATATAAGAAATCCCTTGTTGTTCATGTTGCTCTCAAAGCACATAATACCTCACAGTGGTATTTTGATACTGGATGCTCCAGACACATGACAGGTGATGTCTCATTTTTTACCCACCTTGAGGACTATAAGGATGGAAGAGTCACCTTTGGAGATGGGAGCAAGTCTAGCATTGTAGGACAAGGTACTGTAGATTTACCAGGATTTCCTAAGCTAGAGAATGTGTTGTACGTCAAAGGTTTAAAAGTAAACCTTCTAAACATTTGCCAACTGTGCGACACTGACTTTATAGTAAAGTTTGACCGGGACGCGTGTAATGTCTACAATCAAGCCGATAAACTTTTGATGCAAGGGGTGAGGATGGAGGATAATTGTTATGGGACTGTGCCTAATTCCTCACTAATCTGCAACAGTGCCACGATCACTCCTGTGGATTTGTGGCACCAACGTCTAGTTCACGTGAACGTTAGAGATTTGACCCATTTACGCAAAAAGGACCTAGTAAGTGGCTTACCATCTCTTGGAAAGTAAACTTCCACGATTTGTGGACCCTGTCGGTTTGGAAAGAAAATTCAAAGCCCTCATAGGAAGTTGCATTCCATTACCATCTCCCGAGTACTTGAGCTTATTCACATGGATCTTATGGGTCCTACTCGTACTGAGAGTTTGGGTGGTAAGAGGTATATCCTCGTGATGGTATACGATTTCTCCAGATATTCTATTGTAGGTTTTATGAGGGAGAAATCCGATGTTGTAGAGTTTTTAACGACCAAGTGTCGTGTCCTACAAAACAAACACGGAGTCACTATTAATAGGATCCGTAGTGACAATGGCACGGAATTTAAGGAAGCAAAGGTAGATCTTTATTATGATAGCCTTGGGATCAAACATGAGTTTTCTACTGTGAAGACTCCTCAGCAAAATGGGATTGTTGAGAGAAAAAAAATAATGATCCAGGAAATGGCTAGATCTATGCTTCTAGGTCGTAAGGTTTCTAGGATATTTTGGGCAGAGGTAGTGTCTACTGCATGCCACACGGTGAATAGCGTCTACTTGCGTCCACACACACTTAAGACGCCTTATGAATTATGGACTGGTAAAAAACCCAACTTGGCATATTTTTGTGTTTTGAGTAGTAAATGCTACATCCTACGGGATTGAGAGAAATTAGGAAATTTTGACTCCCGGAGCGACGAGGGAATATTGCTTGGATATTCATCAAACAGTAGAGCGTATCGGGTTTTTAACCTTAAGAGCTCTTAGGTTATGGAATCAATAAACGTCACCGTGCAAGATGACGAACCTCTGACGGCTATTGATTCTAACCTCCAGTGTGAGGATGAGGACTTCTCTGGGAGTGATTTACTACTTCCTCACTCACACTCCGTGGACCCCACTCCTGTGTTAGGGGACACACCTGCTTGGGTTCGCAAGAGTCATGACCCTTCCGCCATTATTAGCGATCCCACTCTAGGGGTTAAGACTCGTGCTCATCTAGAGAACATTGTTAGTCATCTTTTCTACACGTCCAAAGTCGAACCTAAGAATCACAAAGAAGCACTCAAGGATGAACACTGGATATCTGCCATGCAGGATGAGTTGCTTCAATTTAAAAAGAACAATGTCTGGGAACTTATCCCCCGACCTAGTGATACTAATGTGATAGGTACCCGGTGGATTTTCAAGAATAAAATGGATAAAAATGGTACCATAATCATAAATAAGGCTAGGTAGGTCTCTCAAGGCTACACACAGATTGAGGGTGTAGACTTTGGGGAAACATTTTCTCCTGTTGCGAGGCTTGAGTCCGTCCGCTTACTACTCGCCATCGCATGTCATCTATGCTTTCAGTTATATCAGATGGATGTCAAGAGTGCCTTTCTGAATGGCATTCTACAGGAGGAGGTTTATTTGGAACAACCAACAGGGTTTGAATACCCTAAGCACCCTGAGCACGTTTTTTTATGTGAGGAAAGCCTTGTATGGTTTGAAGCAAGCACCCTGTGCTTAGTACGAAGGGCTTACTTCTTATCTCTTAGCCCGTGGCTTCAAGATAGGGGGAGTTGATATGACGATGTTCGTCAGGAGAGATGACGGTGATATTTTGGTTTCCCAGGTCTATGTGGACGACATAGTATTTGGATCCACATGCTCCCAGCACGCTCACCACTTTGAGGAGGAGATAAAAAGTGAGTTTAAGATGAGCATGGTAGGTGAGCTTACTTTCTTCCTTGGTCTGCAGGTTCGTCAACTAGAGGATGGGATGTTCATCTCCCAATCCAAGTATGCTAGAGACCTAGTGAAGAAATTTGGTTTAGACTCCACTAAGCATGCACGTACACCTATGAGTACTTCTATCAAGGTTAGTAAGGACACTTCAGGCAAGGACTTAGAGCAAACCTTATATCGGAGTATTATAGGTAGTCTTCTTTACTTGATTGCTAGTCGTCCTGGCATCGCCTTTAGTGTTGGAGTCTGTGAGCGATATCAGGCGTCTCTGAAAGATTCACACTTACTTGCTCTAAAACGTATCATCAAATACGTGAGTGGGACTCTCTTATATAGTATTTGGTATTCCATTAATACCGATGACCGTTTGTCTGCCTATTCGGATGCCGATTGGGCCGGGGATGCAGATGGGTGTAGGTGCACATCTGGTGGGTGTTTCTATTTTGGTTATGCTCTTGTCTCTTTCTTGAGCAAGAAGCAAAACTCCATATCTTTATCCAATGCGGAGGCTGAGTACATCACCGCCGGGAGTTGTTGCACGCAACTCTTGTGGATGAAGAAAATGTTGGAGGATTATGGAATTTCACAGGACACCATGATCATTTCCTATGATAACACGAGCGTGATTCACATATCCCGCAATCCTGTCCAACATTGGCGCACAAAGCACATCAGGTTACGCGAGCACTTCCTACGTCAGTTAGTTGAGGAGAAGGTCGTATCCCTGAGTTTTTTTCCTACCGACCGTCAGTTAGCCGATAATTTCATGAAACCTTTAGATGTCCTTAGATTTGAGAGTCTTAGGAAGTCTTTAGGGATTTGCATAGTTGACTGAGGGGTTGATCCGTGTCTAGCATAGGATGCTTTGGATTTATCATATCATCTGATTCCTATTTCTAGCTTGTATCCTCAGTTTGTTTTCTTTTTGCTTTTTACATTTCTTTTTAGAAGAAATTTAGAAAAGCTCAAAAAGATTTTATTTTTGCCAAAATTTTTGAAAAATCCAAAAAGGTTTTTGTTTTTCCTTTACACCTTTTATGGATGAGCATTTAAGATAGCCAAGACACAAAATTCATTCCATTTATCCATGTGACTATTTGATAGAGATTTGAGACGCCACATCATTTCATCCATGTGCTTTACATTGTTCGGAGTCTTTGAGATGTAATTAGTGATATTTTCCTACATTTTTGACTCATATCTCCTTTATTGCACACATGCACGGATATATTTGATTATTGTACTTGTCTATCACATATTAGCTTGAGTGTTTCCATCTCAATTCTGTCTATCCAACGAACAATATGCGATAAAACTTGACAAGATTGGATTACATGTAAAAACCATTTTGGTGAGACTATGTGTTTAATTGTGAACGGGGAGGGGCAGCGAAAGGTTGTCATCTTCTCTTTGCGCAAAAGCCACAGTTCAAATGACCTAAAAAATGGAGGAATTTTATTATCCGAGGTCCAAAGAGGTTAAAAGAGCCCCGAAAAAATATAAAGGAAATAAAAAGCAATTCATGCCAAATATGGGACATTAGGTTTCACCATCAATTCTCTAAAGTTTGAGAATTTAGAAAGCCTCTATTCAAAATAAAAATCTGAGGGAGTTTGGTTGGAGAATATAAACGGGTTTTCACTTCCTTGAAAGTCTTGAATAAGCATGCAATAGTTTTGGACGTTATTGGTGTGGAAATCACTTTGAGCTTTGATGTGTTGATTTGATTGAGTCAATGTCTCATATTACTACCTTTTTTACACCAAAGGAAAACTTTGAGTTCATTCGTTAGGAGTATCCGATATTCATCATGCACATATGTCATGTTTGTATGCATTAATTTTCCTATCGAATTTGATCACACCCATTCATTTACGCTATCATCGACTCGGTTGTTTTGTGTTCGTTCATGGTGTGATTTTTGTTTTGTGAGAAAATTTTGAAAAATCAAAAATAGTAGTTTGTTCCTTGTGACACCCCGGCTTTGCTCGCCTTATTTATTCTTCTTTTTGTCCATTTGGGGACATCATAAAAAGGGTAAGGAAGAATTATCATATTTTGGGGGAGTTATCCTTTCATCATTTGATATATATGTTTATCTCATTTCCAACTCGATATGTCACTTGCTATTTTGCTTTGTCTCATGTCTGTAGGAACATTTTGATGAACTCTGAATTGCACACCCTCATAGGAAAAGCGTTGAGATTCCTGAAGATTCGAAGAACAAATGATGAAGTCTTATTCATTTGTATCATTCCAGTTTTGGGTTCATGGAAGGGTAGATTTGTATAGGCATTATGTTATTTGATAATTCGAATGTTTATTTTTATGTATGTACCGACATAGACATAGGGGGAGATTTGTAAGGACATTTGTGTCCATTATCAAGTTATATGTCATAAGTCATTACACTATTGAAGAAAATCAATATCATATCGTTATCAACGGATCCGAATTTCAAAAGAAGAAAGGAATCATTTTTCTGCACAGTCGAACCGGTCCGCCCAGATTAAAAGAACCGGTCCGCCTACAAACTGATCTGCCCTCAACCGAACCCATCCGCTTGCTGAAGATCCAGTAGACCCCGGACCGGTAGCGAACCGATAAAGCCAAATTTAAAAAGAACCGATCCGACCCCCCAGACCGGTCCGCATCAGAGGCAGACCGGTCCTCCTGGGATAAACTCAGCCAGATCGTGCTGCGATTTTATAGGGCCAGGACTTCTTTTATAAACCCACTACGGGGAGTTGGTTTAGCAAGACTTCTTCACACGATTTTTAGAGTCCATAAAGTCAAGGTCTTCATCTTTGTGAGTTATCAAGCTCATGTTTTGATTCACACAAATTTCCAAATCATTTGTGAATCGTTTTGAAACCCTATAACACAAACTCTTTTGCTGTTCATACCATTGTGAAGAAGACCAACCTTCTTCTTCATTGCAGCCCTCTTGGAAAGGGAAACTTCCAACCGCCGACTACAAATCCAACGCCTCAGGGTAATTCTATGTCACCCTTGTATTTCATTATAATCCGTGTAAATTGTAATTTACAAAATTATAGTGAAATAAATGGTTTTGCCCCTTTGGGGGATTTTTTTCCTCAATTGTGTGTGTTTGATCATACTAGCATGTTTTACATCTTTTTCAATCACACCTAGTTGCATGTTTAGGGTTTAATAGGGTTAAACTTTGTTTAATTATATAATTTCTTAATTTGAGGGCAAGCACGCACTCTTTTCATTCGGGCCACCCACGGGGCCGTTCGGAAGTTGTTTCGAGTTTTCCCCCACTAACGCCATGTTTTACCTAAGTCTAAAAATATTCAAATTACCGTCGTATTCTCAAACCAGGAGTCCCGTGGTTGTGCGGTCAATTTCTAAGAGTTACCTTGGTCCCGTGGGAGGTGTTGGTGCCTCCCACGGGGCTTTTCAGGGGCTTTTTTGGGTTTTTACCCTCTAACGCCATGTTTTTAAGCCTAAGTCTAGAAATATGCAAATTATCATCGTCTTCTCAAACCGGGAGTCCCGCGACTGCTTGGTCAGTTCCTATGAGTTACATTGGTCCCGTGGGAGGTGTTGATGCCACCCATGGGGCCGTTCATGGGTTATTTCAGGTTTTCCCCCACTAACGCCATGTTTTATCTAAGTCTAGATATATTGAAATTATCATCGTATTCTCAAACCAGGAGTCCCATGGCTGCACGATCAGTTACTACATGTTACATTGATCCCGTGGGAGGTGTTGGTGCCTCCCACGGGGCCGTTCGGGAGCTGTTTTGGGTTTTCACCCTCTAACAACATGTTTTTAGGCCTAAGTCTATAAATATGCAAATTATCGTCGTATTCTCAAACCGAGAGTCCCGTGACTGCGAGGTCAGTTCCTACGAGTTTCATTGGTCTCGTGGGAGGTGTTGGTGCCTGCCACGGGTCCATTCGGGGGCTATTTTTTGTGCCTCCCACGGGGGCGTTCGGAGGCTATTTCGAGTTTTTGCACTCTAAAGCCATGTTTTTAAGCCTAAGTTCTGATATATGCAAATTATCCTTGTACTCTCAAATTGGGAGTCTCTTGATTGCACGGTATGTTCGTACGAGTTACAATGATCCCGTGCGAGTTGTTGGTACCTCTTTCGGGGCCGTTCGGGTGTTGTTTCGGATTTTCATCTACTTAATAAATCAAATGATGATAAACCTTACATACTAACTAAGTTAGAATGTACAAGAATAATTAAAAAAAGCATATATGTACTAGTATGGAATTACATACCAATATCACTGAATTTCCTTCGAGGCGTATTACCAAATTCTGCGTAATCTTTATTCCCTTCATCTATCTTTTGAAATTGCAAAACCAAAGGTCTCCTTGTGACAATCCCTGCGTTAAGCAATAACTAAATTCATTAAAAACCATGAGAAAATATGTATGTGTTTCTAAAATAAAAAAAATGCAACACATTGTCAAATGGAAGTTATGCAAACCCTACCCAAATCCTTTAAGAAGGAAGTCTCGCAAACCTATTCTTTCCAACACCGAAGATTTTTTCGAACACTGAACTCGTCTCATAAGACAAAAAAAGGTAAAAAATCTGGACACAACCAATTTACATACATATACGTATGAAAATTCAAACGAAGAAAGCCGCAACCTTATATGACAACAGTTATATATCTGTTGTTATTAATTAATTAATTTATTTTTTGATAAAATTAAGAATTTATTAGAAAATAAATAGAGAATAACCCTCTCTAGGAGGCTTTACAGCCAGGAAAAGAAACAAAACATCAAGTATTCCTAATATAAGGAATTTTAAATGAATTTAACCAAAATGCTACCTTAATATCTCGAGGGAGATTTTCAATGCTAAAAAAAGAGTTAAATTTTTTTGTTTCAGCTCCAAATGATGATAAAAGACCTTCTACTTGGTTCCCTACTATGTTGCAGCATCTGAAGGATATCTTGTACTTCTTGATAAATTATTGGATCTCAATGGAATTAGATCTAATTCTCCATGGAATTGAAGAAGATGAACAATAAAGTATATCAACCATGAACTGAATAAAGTTATTAAGACTAAAAGCTCAAACCATTTTTCACACCAAATGTAAAATTCACACATTCTGAATAAATTATAAATGAAATACCAATATTGCCACTGATGCGAGTGAAAAACAAATGATTATAGATTAGAACCCAAACTCGGTTACAAAAAAATAAAAAATTTGATACCTCTCAAACACAGAGAAAGCCAAATCAAATTGTTTGAGCGAAAGAACATCAAGGGTGTATACCTACAAAATAGAACAACTGAGAAGAAATATACACAGTCCGAACACACAAAAATATACTCTAGTAATCTAGATGCAAAAAATGATTAAAGAAACCTCGACGCAAAGAGAAAACCCCCCAAATTATCAAAATCTAGTAAAAACATTAGAAAAGGGGTAAATACAAACTTATCAATAATTGTAGGGTTTGATTGATGAATGAGGCTTAGATATGAACATCACACCTCATTTTTGTTTCCTCCATCGCACCTACTACCCACGAATGCTACCCACCGCACATGCTACCCACCGTACCTAGAATAGGCAATACTAGTTCGCAAACATTTAAGAAAGGCTTGGTCAGCATATCCCCTTGATCTCCAAAGAAGTGGTGAACATAGTTTTCACCATTTTCACAATTTCTACAAAATCAGAAATATCAAAAATGTTAATTTTGAGTTATTATGGAGATGTATATAAAATTAGACGAGACACTATTTACTCAACAAGTCCATAGGAAGAATCATGGTTAAGAACAAATTATATATCAACATGGTAATTGAGATTCAAAACCAAAATTATTTCAGCAGAAAATGGTATATGATAATGAGAGCAACAATTATTTATTTATTTTCTCCAAAACAAGTTGGACAAATTTTTATATTTTTACTAATTGAGCCCATATTCTGACTACAATAAATTGTATTTAAAAAAGGTAAAGTGGGTAAATCCTCCCTTTCAATATCGAATCTCATCCAACCTTTAAATACAAATCCAAGAAAGCAGTCCCTAAACCTCTTGTAATGCCACACTGCACATTCCCAAACACTTCCTTATTCCACTTCTCAAGTCTTCTTTGAATAAATTGATTTTTCTATCTAGATATCCAAAAAGAAACCTGATAGTCAATGCACCACTCACCTACGTTCTCCGCAAACTCTGATTCTGAAACAAAATATTCTCAAATCTAAACAGATATAGTCATGAAAAATACAATACATATTCCCAGACACCTTAACATAATTCTTCGATGGGTGATTAATTAATAGCATACGGAAGTGGTGATATCATCTCTAACTAAGTAGAAAAATATATTATATTATATTGTACCCGAAAGAAAGAGAAATCTCATCTTTAGCCCAGTCCTACGACGGGCGGTGTTGACAGCCTTCTTGTCCTTGCGGGTGGAGGAGGACGAGAAGAAACCTCCATAGCATTACAGATTGGGGAAGAAACCTCCATAGCATTACATATAAACACACACACACACACACACATATATGGATATATTGCATATACATATTGGTGAAGAACCTCCATACAAATTGGGGAAAAAATCTCCACAAATTCTACCCACCGCTCCTTACCCCATCATCAACATCGCAACTTTTCCATAGCTAATCCCGACCTAGAACCAGCATTTGGGAAAGAAAAAAATAAGATATGAGCGCGGAAATTAAAATACGAGGCACTTGGGATTTATTTTAGGATAGACATTGGTCACGGCCTACAGCCGTGACCACCAATCGTGATCCATTAATGAATGTAAGTCGAGTGTATACAGTCTACTAGTCACGGCCCATAGTCGTGACCCATGGCAAAAATTGGTCACGAACCCTAGCTGTGACCCGATATGTTTGTGTATTATGATTCATCATGCCTATGGTCATGGCCTAAGTCCGTGACCCATGCCAAAAATTGGTCACGGCTCACAGCCGTGACCCAGGATTTCTGTGTATTGTGCTTCGTCATTCCTATGGTCACAATCCAAGTCCGTGACCCATCCCCGACAAATTTTGGAGGGAATTTTAGTGCCCATATGGTAAATACATGGTCACGGCCCATGTTCGCGACCCACAGTGGTCACGAATTTGGTCCGTGACCACTTCCAGAGCATCCATGATTTAGTGTGGTAATAAATTTGGTCATGCCAAAAATTGAGTTGGTCACGGCCCAAGTCCGCGACCAGCTGTCGCGGACTTGGGCCATGACCAACTGGGCATGACCATTCGCAGGATTTGGTGTAGTGACTTTTAGTAAAATAATTCGAATGACAATTCTGAGTGTACGATTGAGTTCGGATGGGTCGAAATAGTTGTAAAAGAGTGTCCGTGGGTAGTAAATGGGTCTCGGGATATTTTTAGACATAATTGAGCCCACATAAGAGTGTTTGTGCCCTTTTTATAAAAACTATAAGACTAAAAACAGGATTGACTCAATAAACCCTAAAAGGGAGAGGGTGTGAGAGCCATACCCTAATCAAAGAGAGAACAAAAGAGGGAGCAAGTGTGGACACTCTTCATCAAACCCATCATCTACAATAAGATATTCAGACTCTACAAAATTGAGAAGGCAAGTGGTTAGATTGCTTTAATTGTAAATCTGTGAAATTAATTCATGTTATTGTGGGCGTGTTCGACAATTCGGGTTGTGGTGGGTTATCTCGAATTTTTGAGGAAATTAGCAATTGGGATAGCTTAAGAATCAAATCGACAGAGTCATATGATTTAATGTTGTTGATATCTTTATTTGAGTAGAAACCAGAAATCAATTCATGTTTAACAAAGTAGATATGATTCGGACTGTAGAACCCATAACCCGTGTAAACCCATAGGATCGATTTCTTGTTTATGTTGAAAATCATTGGGGATAAATGATGTACCAGGGGTTTTAAACTGTTGGGTTTGAGTAGTTATGGTTGGGGGTTTTTGGACTGAGGTATGGAGGAAATTTGGATCCTTGAGGAATCCGCTATGGCCAAAATCGCTCTTGGAGAAGATGCTGGCCGACAGACCCAGTCGACCGCGGGTACCAATTGGGCAATTTTGGCTTGCTTTTTCTGTTGTTATTTCCTTTGTTTTAATTATTTTTAGCCTCTAAGGTTAATAATTGAGTATAGTAAATGGAAATAATACATAGGGGCTCGGGGAATACTTATTTATGAAAACTAACACTAATAAGGGGGTGTTTAATTTGTTAGTGGGACTTGAATAAAAAGCTAAAATACGAGCCAATTGAGTGGGTTCAAAAATTATGGGCGAGAGGCATATCATGGTAGAATTAATTAAAGAGAGATTTATTAAATTATTAGTCAGTACATATACTCGGGTATACTTTAGGATAATGCAACGAATATAATGCACGGTATAGCTAGGGGAAAATTAATGCGTGTATATATACGGTAGTGTGATACTATATATATATATATATATATATATATATATTGAGTGTGTTCATAAATATCGGTGATTAGATATTTGATATAAGCATACCCCTCTAGTGCTATCTTAGGAAGTTGCGTGATGCAGGTGAATCCCCTAGCTTGAGGAGAAGGGTGAGTATAGTCTCCATGTCATATTGTCCGTATTTAGGGGTGAGACGTCTTGGGTATGATTCGGTCTTATTGCCGAAGGGAACTATGACCGCCTCTGCTGCGTTGTTTTGTTTTCACTAATTCGGGGAACTATTGGGTTAGGGTGTCCGGGTGGATGAGTATTCCTGGATTGATAGCATTATAGAGAACATCCGGTGAGTTTCTACTTGGGATGATGGTTATATAATTACAGCATGTGTGTGAATGTTATAATTTTAGGATTCATATTTATATAGTGCAGAAAATTATATATGGGCAAAATACATGATGTGAGTTATATTCTTATTGTATAACTCATGAAAATGTTATTCGATGGAAAAGGAAAATAATGATTGGTTAAATTAAGATGACATGAAACTTTTAAATAATTTATTAAACGTACTCGGGTTATGGTACTGTGACAGGAAGGAATTATATAACAAGAACTAGTTATGGGGTAGATGACTAGGTGGGGTTATATAGAAAAACGATAGGTGTGCACATTAGTTGAAGGGTGAGTCGGTTCTCGAGAGAGTGCGACACTAGATTAAATATGATGACCATTCATGCATTTTAATTTACTGCAATTTAATTCACTTGCTAAATATTTTCAAAATATTTTGGGTTTTAACCCTTGCTATCAAATATTTTCAAAACCCTTTTGGGTGTCTTACCATAGGGGCGCCTGACTTGATCTTATTTCTGTGTACGTAGCTGCGGTGCATGTGGGTGCTGCATAATTTACATTAGACGCTTCCCTTGTTTATTCCTAGATAGGGATATTATCTCAGTTTTACTTTTTAGCAGGTTGCTCATGACAGTTGTACTTTTTATTTTGGTTTAGCATGTATTGGTTATACTTTCCATGTGTCGGATTTATATTGTTTTGGTTGATTGTAGTCGAGGTTTGTTCGGCTAACACTTTATTCATACACGTGTATTATGTCTAGTCTTATTTATATTGTCATGGTTATGTTGGGTATCTTGTTGTACTTATTGTTTGGTTAAATAAAAAGATTAAATTTTGACACCTGTTTAATTAATCAGTAGGTGGTTAGTAATTAATAAGTTCCACAGTGATGCTAAGAATGAACCAGATGTAAATCCTATTTACTTTGATGAAGGACTGATCACCCAGTGTTTTAATTGGGTGAGGTGTCATAAATGGTATCAGAGCATCAGGTTCTAGTATCCTTAGGATTTGTACGGCTTACTATGATTTCAGTGTTGCGTTGAGTTAATATAGGGCCCTATTATTAGGAACGTTGATTCATCTCTATGCATATGAGATATCGTACTCCTTCTATTCTGATTTGTATTAATTATGAACTATTACAACTCTTTTTGAATTTAATATGCAACCTAGGAGAGGGAGAGGTAGACCCGCAAGGGAAGCCGCCAGAGGAGGGGAGGCAGAGGCTCACCAGGAACCCAAGATCCCACAGCCACAGGCCCCACCGAGGTTTATATCCATAGAATAGGTAGCGAATATTGTGTCCTAGGCAGTCAAGGCCGCCATGACAGCCATGGAAGTATAGTTTCCTCAACCTCAGCCACAATAGTCAGTGGCCCAGTAGTGCAGGCCTACCCAGGCCGGTTGAAGAGGTAGCAAGTTAGGAATGCCTTTCGAAAGGGCCATCCCTCGGAGTTTCAGGGTTGTGCAGAGGTGATCTTAGCCTAGTAATGGAAGAGGGAGATGGAACACCACTTGTTCATGGTTGACTACAGCGAGGTCCAGAGTCAGATGATGGCTACATTCAGGCTGACTGGGGTAGCCTCGCAGTGGTGGGAGTTGACGAACACTATTGGAGAGAGAGATTAGATGACTATTGTTGAGTTCTGGGTGCAGTTCGATCGAAAGTACTTTCCTCCCGCAATTGAGACCGAAATGAGGAGGAGATTCAGGGAGGTTATTTAGGGTGACCGTTTTGTGGTGGAGTATGAGAAGGACTTCACCCGTTTGGCTAATTTGGTGCCAGACGAGGTGAGAAATGAGGAGAGGAAGAAGACAAAATTCATTGATGATCTGCCCTGGAGGATCAGGCAACATTTAATTGGGAACCCTGCTTTGGAGACATATTTTGACGCCATTAATGCAGCTTTGTTACATTGCTAGGACCATCACTTCCACCTGAAGGGAAGCCATAAGGGAGGTGAGCCAAGCCAGCAGGGCAAGGAAATTGGGGGTATTTCTAATGGATCATAGAAGGCAGATAGCTAGCAGAGGAAGGATACTCATTAGGGGAATCTTGCTAAGATATTTCAACCCGGAGGTCAAGGGTTTAGTCAGGGACAACAGGGACTTAATCAACATCATGTTCCTCAGGGTCGTCAAGGCCAAGGGAGCAATAGAGGAGGTCAGCAGGGACAACATCAGGTACATCCTCATTAGGGCCAGCATCAATGATATTTTCAGAGGCATTGTTTCGTTTGTGGCCAGCAAGGCCATCTGAGGAGGGAGTGCCCACAGAGAGGTAGGGGCTAGCAGAAGGGTGCCCCGCAAGGATATGAGTCATAGATGCCCCCAGCAGCACCAACTCCACCCTCCCCACAGCAGCAGGGGCAGTTGCACTACGGGAGGTTGCACAACGTCCAAGATGTTCTGATTCCACTAGCACCTCAGGTTCCGCCAACAGTCGAGGGTATGTTTACTATTTATGGACATGAGGGTAGGATTATTTTTTATACTAGTGCATCACATTCATTCATTAGGACCAGATTTTCTAGAGTTACTGGGATGTTAGAGTCATCCAATAGTCTCCTTATGTGTGTAGAGTCACGGATGTGGGGTGGGTGTCTTATACACTCAATCTATAGAGGAGTATATATTTTGATTGGGAGACTGAATTTACCAGTAGACCTCTTAGTGTTACATATGGAGGGATATGACATTATCCTAGGCATGGACTAGTTAGTAGGTTACAGTGCAATGGTGGACTATTTTGAGAGGACCATTGTATTTTCCATTTCGGGACAGGAGATTTTTTTAGTGATGATGCCTCTTATCTAGGGAGGATCGCACACTCATTTATATTACATTGAGTAGGAGACCTCACAGGGGCTGGTAATATCGATAAACTCAGTTCCAGTTTTTAGGGACTTTGGGGATGTATTTTAGGACATACCAGGGTTACCACCCAGTCGAGAGATTAAGTTTGTTATTTATTTAGCACCGGGTTTGAGACCGATTCCCTGAGCATCTTACCGCATGGCCCCTTCAAAGATACGTGAGTTGAGAGAACAAATTCAACAGATTTTGGGCTAGGGTTTCATTCGGTGAAGCACATAGCAATGGGGTGCCCCTGTGCTATTTTTGAAGAAGAGGAATGGTTCGCTCTGCTTGTGTGTCGACTATAGGGAGATGAATAAGGTTATGATATAGAAAAAGTATCCTTTGCCGAGAATCGATGACCTGTTTGATCAGTTGAGAGGGGCAATGTAATTCTCCGAGGTTGATTTGAGATCAGTGTATCACCAGTTGCGTATTTGGGAGGAGGACATCCCTCAGACCACCTTTCTATCACGATATGGATGCTTCAAATTTTGGGTGATGCCATTTAGGATCACCAATGCTCTAACAGTGTTCATGGATCTCATGAGTAGGGTTTTTAGAGAGTTTCTTGACTAGTTCTTTATCGTGTTTATAGACGACATCTTGGTCTACTGTCACACAGAGGAGGAGCATGCGGAGCATCTGCGTATGGTTTTGCAGACATTATGGGATCACCATTTTTATGCCAATTTTGATAAGTGTGGGTTTTGGCTATGGGAGGTGCAGTTCCTTGGAAAAATTATTCCAGGCTAGGGTATTACTGTTGATCCGAGTAAGGTATTAGTAGTGAGAGAGTGGGGATAGCCCACAACACCGATCGAGGTTCGTACCATTTTGGGGTTAGCTGGGTATTATCGTCACTTCAGCAAGGGATTTTCAAGGATTGTGGGCCCATTGATGAATTTAACTCATGAGGGGGTTCCATTTGTATGGAGCGACCAGTGTCAGTTAGTTTTTGATAAGCTAAACTAAAAGTTGACATCAGCACCCGTACTTTCTTTGCCTAGGGGAGGATTGGAGTGACGGGTATATACGGATGCCTCCTTGTAAGGACTTGGGGGTGTGTTGCAACAAGAAGAGAGGGATATAGCTTATGCATCTCGAAAGATAAATCCCCATGAGAGGAATTACCCCACCCACGGCCTTGAGTTGGCAGAAGTCGTTTTTTCTTTGAGTATATAGAGGCACTATCTTCTAAGACAGAAGTTCACCTTATTCATGGATCACAAGTCACTTTAGTATCTCTTCACATAGAAGGATCTGAACATGAGGAAGAGGAAGTGGATAAAATTCGTGAAGGATTACCAGTTTGATATCTAGTATCATCCTGGTAAGGCTAACATGGTGGCAGATGCGTTGAGCCGACGACCTACGAAGGTCTTGGAAAATATCTAGAGATATAAGTGGAGTGAACTTCATCACGATGATGAGGTCTCTAGGGAATGTATGGAAGTTTTAACGATCCCACCCGAGATTGTCATGCGGGTGCTAAGAGCACAGGAATCAGATATGATTTTCCAAGAAAGCGTGAGACAGTTACTAGAAGAGGGTGCAAAGTCTTAATCTATTATCTCAGAGGGAGGGTTACATTTTAATGGGAGGTTGGCCGTGTCAGAGGATGAGGAATTGAGGCATTCCGTTTTGACTGAGTCCCATGGCTCTAGATTCGTGGTACATCCCAATGGGGATAAGATGTACTAGGACATGAGGATGAAATACTTGTGGTCAGGGATGAAGCGAGATATAGAAGATTTTGTCTCAAAGTGTGCCACCTATCAGCTTCTTAAGGTGGACCACCAGAGGCCTTAAGGGATGGTGCATCTGCTTAAGATTACCATGTGGAAGTGGGACAACATTTCTGTGGATTTTATTATGGGGTTGCCGACATAGGAGAGGGTTCACGATTCCATATGGGTGATAGTGGATCGGTTGACCAAGGTAGTCCATTTTTTGCCGATTCACGCGAATTTTGAGACGATGCGGTACGTGGAGCTATTCATAGCGGAGATATTTAAGTTGCATGGAGTGTCGATCAACATAGTGTCCAATAGAGACAAAATCTTCGCATCTCACTTCTGGCAGAGCTTCCAAGAGGCTATGGGCACCAATTTGCGATTGAACAGCACCTATAATCCACAAACAGACAGGAAAACTGAGAGGGTAAATCAAATGTTGGAGGATATGTTGAGGATGTGCATTCTGGACTTTGGGGGAGGATGGCAGCAATATCTCCCATTGGTAGAGTTTGCGTATAATAACTCGTACCAATTTATTATCGGCATGCCCCCCCCCCCCAATTCAAGGAACTTTATGGGAGACCTTCTCGTTCACCCCCTTGTTGGTTAGAGGTACGGGACAACAAGATGTTGGGGTCAGAGATAATTCAGGAGATAGAGTTATTACAGGGACGTATTTGGATAGCTCATAATAGGCAAAAGAGTTATGCCAATGGTAATCGAAGAAATGTGGAGTTTGAAGTCGGCGATCATGTGTTGGTTCGGGTATCTCCGATGAAAGGGGTGATGAGGTTTGACAAGAAGGAAAAACTTTCACCGAGGTATGTGGTAACTTTCCCTATTGTTGAGAGAGTGGGTCCGATATCTTATAGACTGGGTTTGCTAGAGCATCTTCAGTGGATAGATGATGTGTTCCGCGTGGTATCGATGAAGAAATACCGTAGGAGCGAGAGGGCTTTGTGGCATGTTCCACTTGAGGAGATTAATTTGTAGCCAAATATCTTATATGAGGAAAGACTTGTAGTTGTTCTGGATCATGGTGGGCACAATCTAAGGTTTAAGGTGTTACCACTAGTTAGATTTCAATGGGGACATCATAGTGCCGACCAGTGTATGTGGGAGCGGGTGGATGACATGCGAGAGGACTTTCCAGACTTATTCATCGCAGGTACGACCTAATTCCGGGGACAAAATTACCTTGTAAGGGGGGAATTTATATAACACCTCATATTTTTTGGAATTTTATTAATTAATTAATTCTGTAAATTTTAAATTACTTGTGTGGCATAATTTAATTGGATTAATTATTTTTATAGTATTTAAATATTAATCCGGTAAGTAGACGATTAATATTTATGGGATTTAAAGCTACTAAGTGAATAGTAGTAAGTTAATAAGTTAATGGGTGAATATTAACGTTTAGTAAAATAATTTGGATGGCAATTCTGAGTGTAAGCTTGAGTCTGGATGGGTCGAGCTAGTTCCAAAAGAGTGCCCATGGGTAGAAAACGGTTCTCGGGATATTTTTAGACATAATTGAGCCCATATAAGAGTGTTTGGGCCCTTTTTATAAATCCCGTAATCCTAAAAACAGGATTGACTAAATAAACCTTAAAAGGGAGAGGGTGTGAGAGCCATAACTCATCTAAGAAATGTTAATCAAAGAGAGAACAAAAGAGGGAGCAATTAGAGAAATCTTAGGATCTTAAATCCAGATCAAGTGTGGACACTCTTCATCAAACCCATCATCTACAATAAGATATTCAGACTCTACGAAATTGAGAAGGCAAGTGGTTAGATTGCTTTAATTATAAATCTGTGAAATCAATTCATGTTATTGTGGTTGTGTTCAATAATTCAGGTTGAGGTGGGTTATGACGGGTTTTTGAGGAAATTGGCAATTGAGATAGATTAAGAATCAAATCGACAAAGTAATATGATTTAATGTTGTTGATATCTGTATGTGAGTAGAAACCAAAAATCAATTCATGTTTAACAA
This sequence comes from Sambucus nigra, assembly GCA_949130495.1. Classification (NCBI taxonomy): domain Eukaryota; kingdom Viridiplantae; phylum Streptophyta; class Magnoliopsida; order Dipsacales; family Adoxaceae; genus Sambucus; species Sambucus nigra. The sequence goes on along the minus strand of OX422218.1, from coordinate 117,351,463 downwards.
GGTTGATATGATTCAGACTGTAGAACCCATAACCCATGTAAACCCATAGGATCGATTTATTATTTATGTTGAAAATCAGTATGGATGAATAATGTACCAGGGGTTTTAAAGTATTGTGTTCGGGTATTTATGGTGGGGGGTTTCTGATTTGATGTGTGGAGGAAATTTAGAGCTTGGAGGAATCGACTATGGCCAAAATCACTCCTGGAGAAGATGTTGGTCGACAAACCCGATCGACCACGGGGGTACCTGTTCTTGGGCAATTTCATCTTGCTCTTTCTGTTGTTATTTCATTTGTTTTAAAAAAAATATCCTCTGAGGTTAATAATTGAGTATAGTAAATAGAAATAACCTAGGGTCTTAGGGAATACTTATTTATGAAAACTAACACTAATAAAGGGGGTGTTGAATTCATTAGTGGGATTTGAATAAAAAGCCAAAATACGGGCCAAACGAGTGGTTTCGAAAATTATGGGTGAGAGGCATACCATGGTAGAATTAATTAAAGAGATATTTATGAAATTATGAGTCGGGACATAGACTCGGGTATAATATAGGATAGAGCTACGGGTATATTGTACGGTATAGCTGGGAAAAAATTAATGCCTATATATATATGCGATAGTGTGAAAGTGTGTGTGTATATACATTCACACACACACGCAGATATATATATATAGCCTGTTCATAAATATCGATGATTAGATATTTGATAAAAAAGATACCCTTCTAGTGCTATCTTAGGAGGTCGCACGATGTGGGTGAATCCCATGGCTTTAGGAGCAGGGTGAGTATAGTCCCTAGGTCATATTGTCCGTATTTAGGGGTGAGACGTCTTGGGTATGATTCGATCTCATTTTCAGAGGGAACTATGATCGCCTGCTGTGTTGTTTTGTTTTCACTGATTGGGGGAGCTAACCGGCTCAGGGTGTCGGGGTGGAGAAGTATGCCTGGATTGATAGGATTATGGAGAACATCCGGTGAGTTCCTACTCAGGAGGATGGTTATATAATTACGGCATGTGCATGAATATTGTAATTTTATGACACCTATTTGTATAGTGCGGATAAATATATATGGGTAAAACACATTATGTGAATTGTATCCTTTCTTTTATAACTCGTGACAATGTTATATGATCGGAAATGAAAATAATGATTTTTTAGGTTAAGGTGACATGCAACTTTTAAATCTTTTATTAAACATACTCGGGTTAGAGTAGTGTGACAGGAAGGAACTATATAACAAGAACTAGTTACGGGGTAGATGAGTAGGTGCGGTTATATAGAAAAATAGTAGGTGTGGACATTAGTTGAGGGGTGAATCGGTCCTCAAAAGAGTGCGATACTAGCCTAAATATGAAGAGCATGCATGCATTTTAATTTACTGCAATTTAATTCACTGGCTAAATATTTTCAAAATGTTTTCGATTGTAACCCTTGCTATCAAATATTTTCAAAACTCTTTTAGGTGTCCGACCAGAGGGGAGACCTCCTTGATGTTATTTCTGGGTACATAGATTTGGTACATGTGGGTGATGAAGGACTTACATTAGACGCTTCCCTTGTTCATTCCTAAATAGGGATATTATCCCAGTTGTAATTTTGATCATGTTGATCATGACAATTGTACTTTTGATTTTTGTTTAGCATGTATTGGTTATACTTTCCATGTGTCAGATTTATATTGTTTTGGTGGCTCTTAGTTGAGGTCTATTCGGCTAACACTTTATTCAGATGATTGTATTATGTCTAGTTTCATTTATACTGTGATGGTTATGTTGGGTATCTTGTTGTACTTATTGTTTGGTTAAATCAAAAGATTAAATTTTGACACCGGTTTAATTAATTAGTAGATGGTTAGTAATTAATAAGTTCGATAGTAATGCTAAGAATAAACTAGATGTAAATCTTATTTAATTTGATGAGGGCCTGATCACTCGGTGTTTAATTAGGCGGGGTGTCACATGCCCTCAGCCAGTAATAGTTCTTTCAGCGTTCATCCTCCCAAGGCATCTCCCATAGATTTGGTTAAGCATTCTCTTAGGAGTTTTCCCCATATTCTCTCCTCCTTGAATCGCGAACTCTTAGAACAGTGTCTTGAACTTAACCTTTCTACCTAAAGTCCAAATTGCATTTACCCAATTCTCGTGATGAGGCCTACAAGTTGCTTGGGTTTTCTATTAAACTGAGTGAGGGTAAAATCGTCATTCTCTAAGAACTTTTGGAGAAACTAGATGTGGAGGTCCTCCTAAGAGGCTATGCTACCTGGTGCCAGATTGGAGTACCATGTTCATGCTTTCTCTATTAGATATTTGGAAAAATCTCTCAACCTCAACTTTTCATCATTGCAATGGGCACCAAGATTTTCAACAAACCTTTTCACATGTTCTTTAGGGTCCCCCCATGTACCGTATATTTCCCAAAAGATAGGTGGGATTTCCCACCAGGTAACGTTCATTATTGTACACATATGGGTATGGAATACGAAAATATTAATATATTGAGGAGGCATCTTCCCCAACCTTAAAATATACCATTATCCTCATGAGCTCCTTCTTTATCTCCTCCATGCCAGGTGGAGGGGGGGTTGCTTTATGCGGGGGCCAGCGCTGACACAAAAGAGTTTGGTGTCACGATAGGTATCTCTTTTAATGCTTTGGCAAGAGGAAACATAGTGGGCATTCCTATTGGTAGAGAAGCAGTGTTATTGGTATTAGGCGGGGCAACTCAACCCGAAACACAAGGATCCGACACCACCACCTGTGGTTTTATGAAAAAACTTGGTCCCCTAGATACTCCCAATACTGCATGAGCACCTGGGGTTTTGATAAACTCAATGAAGAGTCTCATCAACCTCGCCATCTATATTGGGACGATGGCTACTGCCACCCCAGCAGCTAGTAGGCCAGCCACCGTCTACACCATTGTTCCTACCTTCGATAAGATAGTGAGGTTGCCTTTTTCCTCACGCTACAAAGCATCAAAATCAATGTTCTTTGCCACTTTATCATTATCCAATCTTCAAAAGAGAATTCCGCTCTAGCAGAAGAGCCAAATGTAAAATGTGGGATCTATAAATACAATCAGTATTTAGCAAGGCATAACCCCTTCTCAGGATGATGATTAGTGCACAGAGAATGATACAATAAATGAGAACTAGAAGCTTTGCAATGAATGGTTTTTAGAGCCTATAATTTGTATTAAATGAACCTTTACAACATAAATGTCCTCAGACTACCATAAATAAAGTGGAACACCCATAATTGACTTGATTGGAGGGAGAAAGAACAAGAACCTTGGCACAATAAAGGTAAGGCAACAAACCTCTATAGTGTAATAATTGCTAATGATGGACAACTATGAGTGGTTAATCTCTAAAGGTTAAGGTATATACTCACTAAAAATAATAGACTCATAATGAGCTCTCGTGTCTAGAGAAAACTAGGCAGAAGCTTAGGGGAAGATGTGATCGCCTTAAAGGACATTAATGAGAGAATTTATATGAGGGAAACGTCATTCAAGAGACCTTTCCCGCATTAAATATTATAAACCCCAATTAATGGTAAGAGTACTTTGCATTTAATACCAAAGATTGTGCATCAAATGCATGAAATATTATATTTTGGCGGGAATACCATTTGTGCCGCTAAGGGCCCTCTTTGCATTGATTGGGACACGACAGGTTAATAAAAGGATTTGTTTTGTGAGGCTGATGGGACATTTCCTTAAATAGGCAAGTGGCCCAAGCAATAAACTTACTCGAGTGCCACTTTTCTCGAGTTCATAAACTATCAAAAATCATGACGTCATAAAGGTAGTGATCAACGAAATATGAGATGAGATGTCTCATCAACCAAGTGTGATCTTTCGAGTGGTGGTTATTCAAAAAACCTAGAATTAGTTATGAGAAGAAAAAGGAATTTTGAACAACTATTAAAGATGGCGAGGTATCTTGGCTAATAGTGCTTCAGAATGTTATTTTTAGAAAATTTAAACAAAGGTTTTGCCTAAGTGTGCCAAAGAGGTTGTGATTATTCCCCTAATGTTACCTTATTCATAATCCCCCAAACCAATTTTTTGTCAAGTTCCCTAAATGAGGTCATTCGAAAGATCATGTAAGCTTTCCATCTCCTTCCAGACATGGTCCTTCGAAGGTACCGACCAACCTCAAAATTATTATAATAAAGTTCTTAGTACTTTGATAATTAAAAGAGTGTAAGTGTAAATCACTACTCCCATTACGAATTTGTCTTTAATATCTCTCGATTGATCTTATTCTTTATGGGACGTCATTCGAGTGACCACGTCCCCTCATTGAGGTATTTGATCATGAAATCTAGATGTGGGATATTCTTGTGAAACATCTTCTTCTGAACGATCTTTGCCCTTTCGATAATCCTCAATGTTGTGCCAAATTAATCTTTTGATCAATCATGGTCTTAGACCTCCCTCTATATAGGGAATGGAACCATTATTCAGTAATCATTTCTTTTTTGAGTTGAGGGTGCCGATTGTATTCTATGGGTATAAATTCCCCGTAATCCCCTTTGCAAACATTTTACCATTACATTCATCCATTTAAAGAGAGAAACAAAAGAAACCTTTTTGATCTCTTTGTGTTCTTTAGTGTTTTTCAGCAAACATAGACCCCATTCTTTATTCTTTATATTTATTGTCTCAAATGCCTTCTTCCGACTAAATTGTTATTCCATCCATTGTTTCTACATCCTCCATGACCATTTTGGTGAGAACCATGCTAGTTGAGGTGCCTACCATCAGGGTTTCTACCATTATTTTCTCAACTCCCTATATCATTTCTACTATTATTTTTTCCACCGTCATCACTTGTGATGCATTTTTCTCCTCAGGGTGGAGCCCCCACTACCGTGAATAGGGACCAAAGATCACAGTTAGAGTAACGGTTGAGGCATGACTTTTCTTTGTATAGGTGTGCCCCCTTTTTACGGGGATGGTGACTTTTTTATGTCATCACTCGGTAACGTTATTACCACTTATGCTACTGTTATAGCAAATCAATCTTTCACTGGGTTTCTAAGGTTGATAATACTCCCTTCATAAACCCTGATATAATATTAATTGTACGAGTGCCCTTTCTCTAATATTAAATTTGGCATCTGTGGTGGTGCACCCTATAACAATCCCCGTAATTTTGGGCTATTTTAATTAATTTTTGGGGTATTTTCAAAATAAAGAGGAAAAATAATTTTTTTGATAAAATGATTTTTAATATTAGATGGTATCAGAGCTTAGGTACATGGCAACCCTCGGGGCTTGGGTTTTGGGTTCATTGCGTGGTTAGCAATTTTTGGAGATAGCAAATTTTAGGTGATATTCGTGATAAGTTTCGAGATTAGAGGTAAGGAATTATTTTTGGAGACGAAATTATTTTTGGAGATTATTAGCCTGATTTTGAGAGTTAGGCATTCGGCGAATTTCGAGGGCGAAATTCCATTGTTAGTGGTGAAGTGTAACAACCCGCGTAATTTTGGGCTATTTTAATTCATTTCTGGAAAATGGAGGAAAATAAATTTTGAGATAAAATTATTTTTATTGCTCAAATATGTTGGTTATTATTTTTAAAGGCAAGAGTTTCAAACGGTTTTGAAATCGGAGTTAAAATGGATTTTAAAATGATTTTTAAATGTTTTTAACTCTTGGAGTTATTTTGACTTCCAACTCTTCATTTCTTTGCCTTATTTAAAGGAGTCTTTTGGATTCCAACTCTTCATTTCTTTGCATTATAAAATGAGTCATGGGCAACCCTTTTTAACATACTTTTGGCAGAAATTTTCGCTGTAAATATTTTTATATTCCTCTTCTTTTTATATACACATTGGCCCTTAAGATTTGTGAGTTCCAACCTTAGATTAGAGGTGTTCTTGGGGCTATTTTGTTGGAGGTTCTTGGAGGAGCTTTTGTAGATCTTTTGTGTTGATCTTGAGGATGTGATCATTGGTTTCTCATCATGGTTTGAGGTATGGGGTTTTACACAATATGCTCCTTAAATATCGCGAGTGTCATTCTCTTTTGATTCTTGTTAATTGAACTCATATTTCAATTGTTAAATTCATTGAAATCTGGAAAAATAATTGTTAAAATTATTTTGATTCATGTGGTATTATTCATGTTGTTATTGAGCACGTTGTCATGAGATTTTATTATGGCACGGATGTTGAGTACCCGCCAAAATACCTATTCCCGGGCTATGACTTGGTAAAGCATATACGGATGTGGTGAGGCCTGGTGACCCGGTTAAAGTGTTGTTGAGAAATTATATTGATAAATTCTTTGAGATTTGCATTTTTATTTGAATATTTGTACTCGTGTTGTTACGTTTTATTCACCGTTAATATATTTGTTGAGCATCTTTCCTGTCGTATTGTGTACTTCCCCATATTTTCTTTTAGTGGCAGGTTAGCGCGGATTTTGGGGTGCTATGGAGATTGATTTTAGCGAGGATTGTTTGGGAAAGATTTGTATTATTTTGATGTATAGAGCTTTGGAGATTTTTATTTTTATTCAAGTTAGATAGTTGTAATTTTAATTCGAGAGACTTATTGTAATTGAAGAGATTGAGATTAGTGGATTTATATTATTGTGGGTTTATTTAGATTATCTATACCTTGTCACTTGTGGATTTGGATTTATTTATCGCATTAGCGCTCCGTTCGCTCTCCCCGAGCGGGCGGGGTTGTTACACACCCAAGGAATGTGAAGCCTGGGTGGGTCATGTTTTATTCGTGAAACGTTATCACCAAATAATTGATCAACTTGGTTTGGTCAAGACTATTCACAGTTTAAAAAACTGTACCATAGCTAAAAGTGTGAGTGCCTTGAATTCTCTTATGCTCGTTGGAGCAAGGATACACATACCTACATCAATGGTTGGATCAAATTTACCATTACCTTCGAAGATATTTATGAATTGATTGGGTTACCGTTCTGGGCACTCATATATTCACTTATGGTTATAGGGATGATACCGAGAAGTCTTTGTGCACAGATTTGGTGAAGGCCATGGGTAACTGCACACATTATGTAGGTATTACATATAAGGGCACAAGGAAGCACTCGTTTACCAGGTGGAAATGATATTGGTTCAAATAATTCAAACCTTTGTCAAAGGAGTAATTTAAAATAAAAACTCTCATAAGTATGGATGGGCCAAGCTTCAAAGCTCATGGCCATTTGGCTACATTTTTTGCACCTTTCTTGTCCGGGTTTTAATTTCCCGACAAGCTTAATGACTCCCATTATGAGAAGTTATTTCGCCTAGCCATTATTTTCTCTCGTGGAAGGAAGTTGCCATTCATTGCTATGACATTAGGGACCGTATACACTTAGTTAGATCGAGAAAATGTTTACACTGAAAGGTACCATGGGCATTATGATGTCCAAAATTTTACTAACTCTTTTTAGTTTGATGGGATTTCTTTTTGAGAGGTTACCTAGATTTTCTCCAGATCCTTGTTCATTGCCTAGAAGTACCACTCAAATCGATAGGTGGAACAGGAAGACACCAAGGTCTACTTTCAATTCTCTTTTGGACAATATTGAGGAATCTTGCTTGAGTCCCTCTGCGAAGAGGTTGGGGGTATCATTTATTGTCATTTACTTCCCCCTTCCCCCAAGTGCTCATTCCTCCAATAAATGCAGAGGTTGTGTCGAGCATTCCTTATTTTTTTTACCTTGGATATCACATTACCATAAATCCTTCTAACTTTGACTGAGCTAGGCCAAGGTATGGAGATTTATAACCCTTAGCGAGGAATAAGGCAACCGATGTATGACCAGGGAGCTTATTCATCGAACTTTATCCCACTCGACCAACATACCAACTTATTCAAAGATCTTATATGAATTTTACTACTTCTAACATTGTGATTAGATTTAACAGGCTTAGGCACTTTAAAATTACCTCTCATGATTATTTTCATACCACGAGTGCACTGGTTTGATTTGTAGCAACGCCAAGTACTAATTATCTAGAACTGTATCAAGAGCTTTTCCTGTGAAACATATATTGAGGCTATCCCTCCCTCAGATTAATATTTGGGAAAACTCACTTGTAAGGAAATATGGCATTTTAGCACATTTACGAGACCTCTTTTAGAGTCAGCCACTCATATTATAGTGCATCCTCTTCATGAGAAAACTATCTATTCGAACTATCCTAGGATCGATGATAAATAAGCTAAAACTAAGGCCCAATGTAAGGGTAAGGACAAATTTCCCTAGAAAAAAAACATCTACATTTAGATGTTTTTAACTTTATCGCTACCCAAATTTATGGGTTTTCCTTGCCCATGTCCTTCATTAAAATGAGAGGGGAGAAAGAAAACATGGGCAAGAAAAGCTACGAGCAATGTTATTTTGGTGGGTCAAAACTTTCATGTAGAGACACTTGGTTCTAAGGAAACTTATCAAACTGTCCTCGAGCGAGGATATGGACATTTTAAGGAGTTCCTACTGACCTATCTTTTCTAACCACTTCTCAACCCATGAAAGGTACCTTTGCTATTTATAAAGATCAAAGTAATGGGGACACGAGTGAATGATCAACATCATGTACATCTGAATAAGAACTTGTTAATTATGCAGGTGTCATTTCCTATGATTATCATAGTTAATTTTAAATCACATTGGATCACTTGCTATTTTTTAAGATCATATTACTCATACTTCATTATTTGTATCATCTCAAGGGAATGTTGTTATTGACCTTGGGGACTAATCTTCGAGAGATAGAGAGGAGACGATGATTCAATCTCCTAATATAACCATCCCTAATATAGGGCTATTGCCTTATAGGCAAGTTCCTCTCCTTGAGCCTATAAGTATTTTACATTGCCCGCCCACTCTTATTGTGACTTTTTATTTCATTGAATTGATGTTTTCAATGAACATATTGTTTCTTTTTATTTTCAAAGAGATTTCTTCTATGTGCATGAGCATGCCCCTAGTGGCAAGTACTCACCATCCACCTTTTCCTCCAACGATTCATCCACCTTTGTCATTTACTCCTTAAAAACACAACTGGATCTTTCTCAATGTACGCTTCCATGTATAACTCTATTTAAACTAGGTAAAAGCGGGAAACCGGGAAACCCATTCTCTTAAGTAGATTTCATCTGCTCGTTCGACAGGCAACTTTATATCTTTAAAATAGGCTATTTATGACTTCCTTCAATCGTCTTACTCTTCCACAAAGTGAGAATCTGGTAGCTGATCGAACTGACTTTGGCATTTCAAATAACTTTTCTTCGATCGGTGACATATTTTCTCATGTTGCTCTAATAATACCCTTTGCTACAAGTGTTTGTAAAGGGCAATGTATGTAACTTCACAATATGTCTTGTGCATTACTCACAATTTTTCATGGGCTTCCTATTATCCCAAAAACCTTTCCAAATATCCTCCAGGACGCTTAATATAAAAGGGTACCCCCATAACATTGAAAAATTCTCCAGTTATGACAATTTCACATTTCCTTAATGTGTTTCCAATTGTTTGACTACTGAGGATTTCTAATCTTTTGGTTCCTTGATTGGAAACAAAGACTTCACTATTATAGGCATTGTCCTCATTTAAATGGTAATCGTTACTACTGGCTCATCCATTTCTACTTTTTGAGTAATTATTTCCAAAGAATCTGGATAGCTGTTCATTATTCACAAATGCCTCTCTATTTTGATAGATAAAAGTTGCATTAATAAACGTTGGACGATTTATCGGTATTGAGCGGTATTTTCATGCAAAACGAAATCCCCATCAACTTATTTTACCATGAAGTTGAAATCTCCTCATATGTAAATGAATCTCGCTCCCCTTCTCAATGCTTCCAATAACCTAAGTATCACCACCTCATACTTTAGTTAATTGTTCGAGTGCTTGACATTTAACTTATAGGAAAGACTGATATTGCCATTGGTATTGGAGAGTATGATTACGGCTACTCCAGTTCCATGTGCAAAAGAACCAAGAAACTCCTTTTTCCAAAACTTTATTTCTTCATCCCCATGTTGTTCCTCGGTCGTAGGTTCAAAACGTTGGCTTAGGAAGTTGACTCTTAGATCAACCAAACATTAAGTTTTATGGATTTAGGTGAAAGACATTTAAAATCATGTTACGAAAGGACGAGAAACAACCTAAATGAACTAAGATAGTCCTCGTAAGCAAGTACTTGATAGGGTCACATTTGGTAATAATATTCACTGTAAGTGAGAGTAAGTACTGTCTTAACTTTTATCTTACAAATCCCAAAGCGAAGCAATTCCTTTTCACACTTGTATACCTAGACTCAGTCCTAGATATCACCCTGGACAAGTAATACACCAACTTTTCTTGCTCGTCCTTCTCTTGTGAGAATAGATCTCCAATTGATATTTTTGTGAAAGTTAAATAAAGGAGCAATGGTTTACCAACTTCTAGTGGAATCATTTTTTAGCGAGTTGTCAGAATTTCCTGAATGCCCTTAAAGTCTTTCTATTGCTTGATCTCCTAAACCCATTTTTCTTTGTCCCTTATTAATAGTGAGAAAGGATGAGTAATCTGTGCCAGAGTAGGTATGAATATACTGAGATAAGAAATTTGTCATAAGAAGCTCTTGAGTTGTCTTTAATTGTTTAGTGTTGGCATCATTAAAATTTCTTTCTGAATCTATGTATCCATATGCACACCTTGTCTATTGACAATAAAGATAAGAAACTTGCCTGCTGTAACCCCCAAAGTTCATTTCGAAGGGTTCGTTCGCATCCTGTACTTTTTGTAACATTCGAAGAATCTCCTAAAATCTTGGATGTGATTGATTTATATTTTGGAATTCTCTACCAAGTTATCCACATAGAACTCTAGTATATTATGAAATAAATCATAATATATGTCCATCATTGTACACTGATAAGTTTCCCTAATGTTTTATTAATTTGAATGGCATTATTGTGTAGTGAAAATTGCAAGAGGAGTTTGAAAAGTTGTCTTATCTACATCTGCTTGATCGATTTTAATTTAATTGTACCTTATATATCCATCCAAAAAACTATACATTCCATTACCAACAGTCACATCCACCAAGCTATCATTGCTCGGTAATGGGAAATCATCTTTTGGACACGCGCAATTTAAGTCACTGAAGTCAACACATATCCCGATTTGATTTTTATCTTTGTTGGCAATGGGCATAATACTAGAGAGCCAAATGGTGTGTTAGATGGGTTTAATGAAACCTATTGTGGGTAGTCTCTCCACTTCTGCCTTTATCTTTATATCTAACTCCGTTTTGTAAGTATAGGTGGCCTATTTTACAAGATAAATATTAGGCAAAATATTCATTATGTGAGATCTTACTTCAAGGTCCATCCCAGGCATACTTGTATACTTTCATACATAGACATCAGTAAACTCCTCGAGTAGGCCAATGATCTATTTTCATTGCTTTGGGCTTAAACCCTTAGATATGAAGATGGGCCGCTTGTCACCACCCTCTTCTCTCAAGTTTAATTCTTCTAACTCTTGTAACTATTCAGTTGGACCATCTTGCATACATTCTGGGGACTCTTCTTCTTATTTTTCTCCATCTTCAACGTGTTCCACTCTATAATAATCATCAATTATACAACATTATGGTGTTGGGTCGACACTCTCATCCCAGAACGTTGTGTTCTCAAACCGTTATAAACAGTAAATCACTTTTCCATTAGGAAAAACAACTTTTTTCAAGATCGAGCAGGTCTAGACTTTCCTTCCATCTTTCTTTTACATTTATCTTTGGTCATGGGTAATACCGCTCATAGACCCAACCAATTATGAATGGTCTTCTTTGGTTGAACTCCCTTATGGACTACTTGTGGCTTTCTAACTCCCTTGATCAAGTTAGAATTTATACTTTCATCTAACTTAGTATAAAATGGTGCATCAATAATATGGGATTTCATTAAGGAGAAGAGCCTTTCGGCTACTTTAATGACTACATCTATTCTACGAATGTTATCTTTAGCACATTGGTGGAATGTAGAAGGCATATTGTTATGAGTATGCATCCAAAATTTTCCTATCAAAAGTTGATAACCCATCCTGGTATTAATGATATGAAATTTTATAAGGGAATTAAACATTCCCAATTTATCCTAATGTTCACATGCCCTATTAATTTCACCACCACGTTGTCAAATCCTGAAATCACCAAAAGGGTTGGCATGACCTGTTCATATCATATTCCTATATATTTGAGTGTTCTAATATGCATGATATTAATGGATTCCCATCCATCTACTAATGCTCATGGGAAACTGATAACATTCACCAAAGTAGTAACAAACAAAGGCCTATTATGAAAGAATGATACCTTCCTATTATCTTCTAGAACACCACTTTTTATGTGTATATCTTAATGAGCATTTCGATTGGCCCATTCCAGTTAATTGCATCTTTTCCTCTGTCTTGAACAATTTCAAGGATTTTCTTGGTGATTACCAACTAGGTTTCAACGTTAATTCCTATTTTATCTAAGAACCACTTGAACTTTGGTCTCTTAGCAATTACCATGCACTATGAGTCTATCTCCACCTCATAAGTTTGGATATTACAAATGTACTATGTCTCTGAAGTTTCCCATTCATCTAGTGCGAGCACTATATTGATACTTCCTTCTTCAAATTCTAACTACTTATCCCATTCCATTTTATAATTTGTGTTAGATTACCTAAGAAACTAATCATCACAAGCTTGGTCATTTTCTTCTCATTCCTCAGACTTCATCATTTCTTCCAAATCATGGACTACAACCATGTTTTCCGAAATTGGATTCTTATTTACATCCAAAGGAGGGATTTGAAGGCCACCTCTAGTAGCTTGTTCGTTTATTATCTTATAAACTATCCTTTATTGAGTGTTAAACTCTCTGTGAAACTCGTAAAACTTCATATCTACTCTGTCTGCAGTTGTAGTATATTTTTCTATAGGTTTGGTGGTCCTTCCATTCCTTCTCGCACAAGTGTACGAAATAAATTGATACCTCTTCCACTCTGTATGGCAAGGGAGGAGGTACATCACCACCAAACTTCTTTTCCCTGTTCCACCACTATTCAACGTCCTTTGTCAACCTTTCTTTTCCTTAGGAGTAGCATTAACATAATTGACAGCTTGCCTATGAGCAACCTAAAACCTTCCTTCTGGACTATCCAACTCCGTACTTTTGGTTTTATAATCAGCGCAATGTTCCTCACTTCTCTGGTAAACTCTATAAATGTGCCTTCTTTAATGGATCTTATAATCTTCGAGCAAAACTTCTACATAAATTAGCCTCTTTGGGCTCCTCATGGACGTCTAAAGATCTCTCTCTAATGAGGTTGATGTATGACATCAACTCCTCATCGAGATTTTGGACCTCTTAGGCCAAAATCCTCAAAGTAAACTCGTCTTCAAATATAAAGAACTTTTAAAGGAACTGCATGTGCGTTTCTTCCCAACTGGGAATGCTATTTGGTGCCAAATGAGAATACAACAAGTTGCACTTCTCGGTGAGAGTCTTTGAGAACTCTACCAGCCTCATATATTTGTCATTGCAATGCACTCCAAGGTATTACATGAACCTCTTGACACGTTCCTTAGTATTCCCTCCTTTGCCAATGAAATTGATGAATTTTGGTGGAATATACCCCTCTGGACAGGGTATGCCATTGATACTATCAAGAAAAGTATTCTTTAATTCCTCTTATAAGAGAGGAGACTCAGTCTATTTGAGTGAGATGATCTTATTTACTTCCTGCAGAGTAACTTCCTTTGAAGGTGACTCCTCTATAGTGGTGTATCCAGGATCTTAGTCCAGCGAGGTGGAAATATAGGGGTATTTTTTTCACGACACAAATTAAAATTTTAAAATTAACTAATCCGACTTGAATGAACCCGAATATGATAGGACACAAGTGTGACACGACCTAATTAAATTGACAACTTTACATGAAATCGAGTATTTAGAACTAAAAATCTTAACCAAAATTCATGTAATAAGAATTAAATAAAGTGACCCTACATTTCAAACAACTAAATGTTATGCATTAACCATAACATTTTGCATTAAACTAAAGAAATAAAAAATTATTATATAGATTATGAACAATTATAATACATTATAAAATATAAATTCCTACAAGGTCAACACTACAAGTCCATAAAGCTATAACTAATTACTACTATAAATAAAACACATTAGTGAAGCAACACACCCAAATTACCTTGTTGTAGAAGAAAATAGGGCAAGAGGGAGGCTAGCAGCGAGTCAGAGGGAAGAGTGCAGGAAGTCAGTGGTGTGGCCGAAAATCTCAAGGGGGAGGTCACCCCCTCGGACTTGTACAGATATGTGCATGCTCCCGTACCTCAACGTTCTTTGCCATAGGAGATGCAACAGGAGTAGGAAGTTTCTTGGACATCACTTTTTTGTTCGTTGCTGATTCTGGCGCAACCACTCCCACCGTAGAAGCAACCACTTTTTTGGCCAATGCTATTTCAAATCAATAGATAAAGAAAGAACGGGTTATATTTTCCTTCAATAGAGAATAACAACATTTTAAAAAACATAAAGAAAGAAAGAACTTTTCCATGACATTTGTGTCGGGGTGTAGTGTCAATGTTTTAACATGATTACATATATTATTTTTATATTTCCACAAGTTAAATTTTTATTATTGAAAAAACATCAATTTAGAACTATTGGCAGATGATTGTACGAAAAAATGACATGTGAGTCGCAACCCCGTTGCACTTCAAAAAACATTTCAAATACATGAATAAACTCTTAATTTTATAAAATATCCTTGTTAAATCATGTACTTTGTCTTATACAAAAGGTTGTTTCATATCAGTGAATTAACAATATTATATCGGGGCAAATTGCCAAAAGACACAAGAATTTCTAATGCCAGAAACCTCCATAATTATGACTTATTTTGCAAGACCTTGTGTTACTAAAATAATAGGCAAAAATGTGTTTTTCAATAATTGGATAATGATATTAATAAATGGATTATATCTGATGTATGTTCATGGTGGGATTGGGCGTATAGGCAAACCCAATGTGACATACGTTGAATTTAAATTTAGCAAAATTAGTATTAAAGATCATAATAGAATTAAATAGATTTCACTCACATTGAAAGATCAAATACCAGTAAGACAGTGTTGATTTAGACATTACCAATTCATAGAAGAAGAAAACAAGAGAGATACTCTTCAGTGCTTTACTGAGGAATTAGAACGGAGCACTTTAACGAGTTAACATAAGATGATATAGTACACACAAAAGCTATTTTGTAAAATGCCCTTATAAATATTGTTAGAACCAAGTTCACAATAATATTTGGTAATTTACAATCAAACTAAAAATATATAATTCATGCATACAAAATCATGAAGCTAGAGTGAGAAGTACATATGGTTATGTTATAATGTGTTGTGTATTATTTGATAAATGATAAATCAAAATAAGTCAAATTTTAATGAAATTGGATCATATGAACACACCATGAAACTATATATTTCAAAATGCACTTTAATAAACTAACAAAGAAATAGCAATCATAAAACACAAATGTGCGCAAAAAAAATACTTGAACCATTCCCATTTCATTCAACAAATATGAAGCCATTGCGAACGCAAAAATCTTCGTAACAGAACATGTACATGTGAATGAAGCATATATGAAATAAAATCAGGTATAGAAGAAGACATAAAGCATGGTATTAACTAGATGTAATGCTTTTTCTTATGTTAGATCTATTCTAACTTAAATCGTAGCCGTCGTGCTTCGTCCTCCAACCAACGACCATATGTTATATCTATTCAGACATCTTGAATTTTAATTTAACGAAAATGTATAACTATTAGTTCCCACTATCATGAATTTAGTGGAATCAAGAGAGAAGATTATTATAAGACCCATAGTTCAGTAAAATGAAGATGAAATCAAGAGAAAAGATTATTATAAGGGCTGATAAATGATCTATGAACCCAATGCTGTTCGAATGAAGCCAACACTTGTTTGTTAAATAATTATAAAAAAAAACTTTTTACAAATGTCATTGACTCTATGGAGGTGAAAAGTTGTCGTCCTGGGTGAATTCATAATGGCTTTTTGTTGATGTTAGCCTTATCTTCAGTTCTTAAATTAGTCTTTGGGTTTATACAAGCCTCTTTATCACTTGATTTTAAATAACTTTGTTGATGTTAACCTTATCTTTTGTTGAGTAGGTACAAAGTTCTCAATTTGGTGCTAATTTGTTTTGAGACGTACAAGTCTTTGGGTTGAAGATAAATATTAGGTAAAGTTAGTTAATTGAGATGGAAATAGATCCTAGTGTTTAACTGCTACTTGGTGTGTGATAGGGGGTCTTCTTCTGTTTGTGTTAGACTCACATAGGGTTCTAAATATAATTGCAATCTTATTTCAAATCATTTGGTAAAGAGGTTGGCCATGAAATTAGTTGGGTAAAATGGACTTTATTTGGATATTTGATAATTAACTTAAATTCCTTTTCGGAAAATGGATTTGGACATTTCCTTTAGAAAAATATGCACTTTGATATTCTTCATTAATAATGTTTACAAATTTTGTATTATAGTGGATAAGATGTCAACCCCAAGTCAAAGGTTCTCTTCGAGACCCTTAGAACAATATTTCTAAAATGTTATGTACTTTTACTAAATATAAGGTTAGAGGTGGGGAGTTAAATTCGATTGTGAGAATATAGTTAATATATTTTTATGGTTCTTTCCTTCTTTATATCAAATTTAGGCCATTTGATTTCATGCAATTGCGTCTTTATGCTCATGAACAAATAGATCACATTGTGGAACTTGGAATTTATGAGCGATCATAAAGATGAGTAAATTGAGTAATTTAATCCTATGCTTAATTCCTTGGATGATTTGTCTTTCCCAAGGGCCAAAGATGTGAAAGAATGGATGAGGGTAAGGGATAGCTTTTCATGCAAATCTTTTTTCTTCATTTTTTTATTTTATGCATTTCAATAGAAGATCACAGGGTTAGCACGTTCGATCACCATTGTTGTCAATATCACATGGCCGAGATGGTCACACGCTTGTTTGGCAAACCTCTTCTAACCCCATTTGTTCCCATATTTTGTGGAATTATAAAGTCTCGTTATATGTTATCAATCTAATAAAAGAATATAAGATAAAAATGAAAAGATAAGTTATTTAAAAAAATGAGTTACATGTCAATGAAAAGTATGTCCATACCTACCATTTCTTCTATGGTATCATTCTTTTTCTTATGGCTCCCTACAGTCATCATTACCACATTCAATAAGTCACCAGAACTCAAAATTCTAAATTTACAAGTAATCATAAATGAGCAGTGAACTAACAAACCTATTGAACTAAGTGTTGAGAACCAATGAACATTGTTACATATAGAACAGAAGGTGTGTCAATTGGAAATCCCCCAATGATAATAACAAGAAGATTGTCAATCCCATGAAGATATTGCGAGTCATGAATAGGATACATTACTATAATCTCTATAACCATCCCCACCAAAATAAAACAAATCATGGAAGATTGCTTCGTTTTTAATTTTTGAACAATTCTTGGGATGAAAAGAAACTAAAAATATTATACAAAGCATGGATAAGGAAAAATAAAACAACTTACCTATTCAAATTACAGTTGCACACTCAAGTGTTGAGCTTAAACGTTCATCTCAAGCTCAGCTCAACTATTACTATTAATGACCTCGATTGAGCTTTTTCTAACCGCACTACTTTAACTTGTGCTACATCTATACAAAAAATGCCAAAATACAATGAATAAAGTTCACACACAAAGATAATTTGATCTTGTGAAATGCTCCACAAGTCTATAATTTTCGCTATTTTGCATCATTTTTAATAAAGTTTTACTTGACAATTGTACTTCTCTCACATTCTTAAAAAAAGTATACTTCACTGTAAGTAGTTTAAAAATATAATTTTTAACTTATGAAAAGTTCCACACTCTCATGTGATATTACTGATATTGGATGAAGGTAAGGGTTTAAGGATTGTCTAGATGCCACTTTATCAAGTCTGGAAGCAAAGTTCATTTAAAAATTTGATGTTATGATGAATCATAACACGGTGGCTTCTCCCACAAACATGAAAGCAATAAAGGCAGCACCACATTTCCACTTTGATCATGCCAAGAATAGAACAATACTATCTTTAAAGATATTCTACATATGTATCTGTCACTTTGATGGTTCATTTTCAATCAAAGTTGCAATTAATGAATTTCTCATAAATAAAGGGGGAGCGGGGGACACATACATTTTATTACATTCCACAACAGGAACACTTTGATGGAACAAATACTATTTAAGTTACATTAAGAATTGTTATATTCATTTATACTGATTAAAAAAATTAATTTTATTGAGAATTTGTTTTCGGATGCTAGCATTTTGTTCTTCAAATAATAAAAAATCAAACAAAGAAAAAGCGAGAGATAGACAAAATAGGGTTATCATGGATAAACACAAAACTATTCTAACAAAAATATATCAAAATTGAGAATCCTCCTCACGGGGAACATCAACATCATTGAATCTCCTAGACGACACCCGGTTAAGTAAATCTCTAAGGGCTATTCTTACTCTCTTTGTGCTTCTGCTAAATTAGGGAGAACTGATAATCCATCACCATCCCATCAGCTATCTTTTTGGACACAACAATAAGCTCATACGAATATCAAAAGATTACATAAAATCTCAATGTGGAGTACCTCCAATGTTGTTGTTTTTAGCCACAGAAGACTTGAGGCTCATTGCTTTAAGCCTAAATCGAGAGGTTTTGGTCTTGAAGTTGAGCCGGTGGGCATCAAATTCACTGGCTGTCCTTAAGTTATTGGACTGACCATGCCAGGCTTCAGACCTTGAATTTTGTGAGCACTACATGAAACCCATCTTCAGGACTAAATAAAGAGAATAAATACTTTCATTTTTAACTAGCCTACTTGTGCGAATTTTAAGATATAATATCAAACCTTTTTCTCACAACATAGTGAATATTGCGGTTGCACGGGTGACAATTTTTGTCATGTTCCTAAGAGAACTTTTTTGACTAATCATGTCAAGTGTCCCGACATGTATATTAACCATATGTGTTTGGGTTACACGCATAATTCACAAACTAATAAATACCATGCCATTATTCTCTTCTCATAACAAATCAACCCACATATAGAAAACCATAAACATTATTAATTTTAATTTCTATTAATAACAATAAAATAGGTCATCATTAGAAATGCTAGAAGTGAAAACATTCAAAGGATTACAAGAGGTAAATATGTCTTTCATTGTAAATGAGTAAAATAAATAAAACAAATTTGGACAGACATACGAACAGTTTAACTATCAGTTTTTCATTGTATAAAGAAATAAAAAATCAGTTTAACTCTCTATCATATGTATAACATAGAAGAAGAAAGTAACAGAGGTAAAGGCCTAAAGTGAACCATCGCTGAGAATATTTAGTTGAGTATCAATCCTTCACATGAATTCCACATTTAATAACTTTCCTGAGTGTTTTCTTAAATTATTCCAACTGACAATTTAAGAATACTTATCATCGCGTTCTAAATGCTCCCGTAATTGCAAATTGTGAGGTCTTAAACCATTAGTTACAGCTGGAGATTACATAGAATTCAGAATATCAAAATTTTGTAAGTGTAGATTGTAATGAACAAATGCACCCTCGGTACTCATCCCTTTGTTGGTTGACAAAATCTTGGACCCTTCGATCTTTTGCGTTGTGGAGAATAGAAAGCTGTCAAATTCTGCACACGCATTAGAGTGATAAATTTTATAAAAAAACTCTATTATTGAAGCACAAAATGATGAGTCCTATTTCGATGATATAAAGAAGGTTAATCTAGCAATCAAGATTTCTTAAAAGTTCTAAAATGGTGAGACGGTTGAGGATGAACATTTTTATGGTTTTGGGCTTCTCCAATATCACTTCAAGGGGATATGTCATCTCAGTATTCTCCAACATTAGTTAGATAAGATGCACTCATTGGGTAAAACACTATCCTATGCTTATTCATTAATTTCTTACCCACTGACAAAGATGACAAGATTGGTGTTCGACACTAACAGGAATTTCATGAGAAAGATGACAAGATTCATTTTTAAAACTAATAGGAACTCTCATGACAAAGATGATAATATTGGTGTTCAGAAAAAATAATAAATTCTATGACAAAGATGATAAGATTTCTATTCAGAACTAATATGAAATTTTATTAAAATATGATAAGAATGGTGTTCCAAACTAGTAGGAAATTTTATGACAACGACGAGAATATTGTTGGGCATTTCATTTGCCAGGCCTTGGTCCATGTATTCTAAAAACAGATCCACAAAACATAAACAAGTCCCCTATGGCTATCAGCAATCACTTTACTCCATTTCCCATCATTTAAACTATGGAGGGAAATTAGGCTCTGACTACATCATGGAAGGGTCTGTGGTGAAGATATGTTCGTCATAATTTTATTTTTATATTCTTGTTATTTTATGAGAGAATAATTTTGGTGTTGTAATGCATTTGTATTTTCTATGTGGACATTATACCATTTCCTTCTTTTAATGAAATAAGTTATCCTCTAAAAAAATCAAAACATGAATTACTAAACAATTTTTTGACACATTAGATGGTTTCACATCAGATAGAAGATGAAAAATAAGTCATTTGATTACACCTTTATTATTGAATTTGACTTACACTAAGACAAATTTGGACCATTAAAATAGACAAGTATGTACATAAATACTATATATCTTTATAACATCATATTTACTTGAAACAAATAAAGGAGGTATGACTTGACTCTTGAGTTATGTATGTACAAAATATCATCAAAGTGATTAAACCTGGAAAACTAATAAAATATTTTTCTATCCCTATTATCCTAGATTAATGTTTCAAATAGGACTATGAGTTATAATTGAAACTGAATCGTCAATTTTAAAACTTTCGTTACAATTCAGTTAAATTACTATCAACAAATTATCACACTATTAGAACACTGAAAAAGATACCAATGAAATTGAAGCATGTCCAAGGCTGTAACATCCTGTTTCTTCCCTAAAACATCAATGTTATCATGTTCAAAATTACTCATCATCTTAACTCGTGGTGGCACCCATTTGGTAAGACTACAACATAGAATAAAAGGATAAATTTTAGCTCTAAAAAACATTTATTAGCGACCATTATAGAAATAAGAATACCCCCACTTTCTACAATCCCCATGTGCATGTTATAATGAGCTAGAGCCTTTTTAATGGGGAATGAAAAACTATAGATAAAACCAATTGATATCATTTCAACATCCAAGCGAGCATGTAACTCACCCTCTGATGTTTTTCAATAACTCTGGTGGGCGCTCTCAATGAACTCGATTAATAAAGATGCCATAAAGATCTTCTGGAGGACAATCCGTGAAAAGTTCATAAAGAAATCAAATCAAACGAGGATAATTGTGAAAAATGGTTGAGCAGCTGCAATTGTGTTGTTATGTAGAATGTAGTTTTTTTCTATATGAGGAGACCTAGAATGAAATTTAAGATAAGATTATTTAAGTATCAAGTAGATTTATTATGTTATCACCTGAAATTTCCCGAGTAAAACAATTGGCTACCTAATGTCTCATGCTTTTCCATCAAGGGAAAAAAGGATAAAAGTTACTGCATTTGTGCAAAGTAGTGTGATATGATTAACCATATGACAATACATGTTCTGGTTTTGGCATCCCTTTTGAGGCAAAATGGAACCAATAACAATACACAATTATTAAAATATAAAAGAATAAAAATATTAGATTCATGTCAACTAAATTCATCCAATGCAACAAAAGTCTAATTTATGAATATATATTATTAACTCACCATTCCTTAAGTTAAGTAGCTTTAAGAAATTCACACTAACTTTCTTGCACCAATACTAAAAAGTACGGAAAAAAAAATAATTCAGAATCAATTTATATATGATACCATTATACCCATGACTCCTACCACCTCCTACTTAAATGGGATCATTAGTTAATTATATGCTTAGAAGTTAAGCAACTTTCAAAGTTGTAAACCCTCCCAAACACCCAAGACTTCAAAATTAAAGATCAAAAGTATAAATGTTACATTTGAAAAACTTAAAAACATAATAAGAATAAATTGATCTCACCAAGATAAGAGGGCATCATGTGGCGACCATCATGACGTCCCTCAACAATGCCATGTCCTTATGCACCATTAGATATCAATTTACAAATAATTTGACATCATAATTATAGATTACTAAACCAAATAAAGTAAAGATCTCGATGCCATTTTTACAATGTTTCCACCGGGATGGATTTTCACGTAAAAGATCTCGATGTCATTTTTACGACTATCATGAAGGTTTAACATAAATGGTCATAAATTAAACATATAATAAAAAAATCAATAACCAATATTAATGTCATAGTTGACAAATAAATCTTAACTCAAATCAAAATTCATAGAAACATAAAAGCTATCTTGATTTTTTTTGTATTCGAACCCATCTACATTTAAAATGCACAAAATCAAGTCATTTGTCAATGTTAAGAAATAATAGGATATACGCACCATGTACATCATCACAAAAAAATAATAACCGACTACATGTAACATAGCTAGATATACCCACATTGTACATCATTAAAAAAAATCTCTAAAAAAATGTATATCCAAAAGTCACCCATATATGTGTCGGTCTTCCTTTGGATTTTTCAAAATAGTGTTGACACCTCAAAAGCTCCAAATCATAAAATATAAACATGAATAAACTCAATGAACTCGTGTTAAAGTTCATTGGTCTAATGAGTTTGATATGACGACTTTTCAGCCAACTCCTTCATCTAAACAAGACAAATAAAATTACATTTATTTTTTTCACATCTAAATAAAAAGCAACATAAAAAAATATGTAACTTTCATTTTTATAGACTTAGAAGAATTTTCCAAGAGCTCTCACATGAACTGTAAAACAAAAACCCACACAGAACTTCCCCTCATTGTTTAGGGCCTTGAAAATAAAGGAGTTAGTAGATTATCCATGTCAAATGTAAATACATAAATATTAAATATAATTTATTAAACAAATACCTTAACATCCTCCCAGTCTAGTAGTGATCTTTTTCATTTGATTACTAAAAACGATATAATTCCACTTCAATTAAAAAAAAACGTAATGACATATATTTAGATTAGAATTATGTAAACTGAAATCAGTAATTCTATTATAAGCATTAACTAGAACACTAGTTACGTGTCTATATAGACCTTAAGGTCCAAGCTCGGTTCTCCGTGTAAAGAATTAACCAAAAACACATTGTTCGAAATAAAGTCTATAAGAACCAAAACCCAATAATACCTATATTATGAAGAATTATTGGAGATTAGGAATATTATACATACACACAATTTTGATGCTAAAAAACTTTTATATATCTGCCTAACTTACCTAATATTGAGTGGAATAACAAATATTTGTTTGTCTGATGCCTTCTGTAATGTTTCTGTAATAAATTGATGTGCATTATTCTTAGAAAATGCGTCCCGAACGGAGCAGGTATTTACTTATCAAATAGCTTCAAAAATCTTTCCAAATTTGTCATATAAACATATATTCATGTAACAAATGAACGTGAGTCAGAGAGCATTCATGTATGCGATAATGTGAACTTCATCTAACCTCATGTATTCATTCATGAATTAAATAAAACATAGTAAAAGTTTCTAAAAGAGCGTTAACATCTCCTGTGATGACGCGAGACATTGTCACCACATGGATCGACTGTCCAACAGAATTCTCTTTACGTGTTGTCAATCTTTCCTCACGAGTCCATTTCCCACTTGAAATCTTCTCGACCATTGGTATCCACACCCGCTGATATAAAATTTGCTAAAAGTCTAAATCCATTTACAAATGGACCCTTGTCTGGCCCTTCCATAATGGGTTCAGCACGACGTTCATATCCTATCCTGAACAACTGATGAAAGAATGTGTGGTTAATCTGTACCTATGGTCCTTTCATTGACACAACATTTCACCACTAACGGTGGTGGTTGACTCTTACTATTGTAACTTTTCTTCCCTGAGTCAAGAAAAAATTTACCCCAAATTTTCACTTCTAGTTAACCACACTCCACTATATTTCCAAGCCTTTTAATATATTACCTTCGTTGGGTAACACACACAATTCCCGCATGTATAGAATTTTCGCTGATGACTCTCCTCAATTTGACCTTTCGACCCTCTCACAAGCGCACCATGTTGGGTGGGTCAAATTTGTCCTCACTTTCGACTATAGTAGCACTTGAAATTTATAGGCTGCGTCCTAGACGTCTTCACAGTCCTGGCCTCTTGTTCCCTAATAGGAGTGACCTTGACTACGGTTGTCATCCTCGAATATACTTTACAACCTAGACAGAGCCCTGCCTCCTGATGTCCACCTAACGGCCCTCGTCTGACATCCTTCATTGCTCATCACACGCACACGTCCGAAGCCAATTTGAATTCACTAATATACATACGTTATAGCTGGAGAACGCAATCTCACCATAAAAACCAATAATCCTAAACATAGGTCTCTATATCAAACAAAGTAGCGCTGGAAGCATAATAAGCCGTACAGATCCTAAAGGACGCTTGAACCTGATGCTCTGATACCACCTGTGACACCCTGCCTAATTAAATATCGGGTGATCAGTCATTTATTAAATTATAATCAAGGTGAACGGTTGGTTCATTCTTAGCATCACTGCCGCAAAATAAACTTTCCAATTTAAACACCCTAAATAATTAAGCTAAGTGTCAAAACCATTTAAACCATTATTTCCATTTTATTAAATTCAATTATGAAAACCTTTAAAAAGTAACAGTTAAGAATCACACAATTATAAAGGATGGAAAAGAACACCCAATAATTTAGCCATTCAGACGACTAATACAAACTTTAAAACCATAAAGGAAAAACCATCCTCACAGTAATTAAATCCCAACAAGTAAAATATGAAAGATAAATGGACAGAGTCTCCGACAAATCCAACTGAATAAGGAAACGGGTGATACATGCCCAACTAATTAAAACTGAACTAAGAGTGGAATCAACAAGGAGGTCGTCTAAGCAAATGGCCTGTAGCTCCCACATAAGCTGCATCACGTCTTGTCCGAAGAGCCTATGCATGACGCCCTTGTGGCTGGGCACCTGGCATATATACATACATATATAAATACATATATATATATATATATATATATATATATATATATACAAGAGAGAAAAGATGACAAGAGACGGGTGAGAGCCCGATTGTAAGACAATTTAAATTTAGTTTAGCAAGTATTTAAAATGCTTACCGGCTAATGCAACAATCATGTTAATAAGCGACACTCTCTTGAGAAATTCTCACCTCTCACCTATTGTGCACGCCTAACGCACTATTAACCCTGAAATTTCATTTTTATGTAAATCTCCCATAAGGTTTCATGTTGACGATTTCTATGGCTAAGATAATTATTTTCTGAGAATAAGGTTCGCACAGCTATCTCATTTCAATTAAAAAATATACCAGTGTTGTCACAAGATTTCCAAACACTTATATTAAAGTCGGAGTATTGATTCGTTACTGAACTACTTTTTATACATAGATGAAAATTCCCAGTTATATATTAAATCACTAATATAATATATATACTATCGGCACCCCACATG
Organism: Sambucus nigra; assembly: GCA_949130495.1. Lineage (NCBI taxonomy): Eukaryota > Viridiplantae > Streptophyta > Magnoliopsida > Dipsacales > Adoxaceae > Sambucus > Sambucus nigra. Next base: position 117,325,642 of record OX422218.1, on the reverse strand, counting down.
AACTTTATGGTGCGGTCATACTCTGCTATCAAGTTCCCGTGTCACTCGTATTAAGGGAAATACTAGTTCAGAATCACTCTCGAACTGTATTAACACAAAACACATAAAAATGGAGGCGAAGCATAGTTCCAAGTCAGTAAGAGGTTAGCACATACCCTCACGTATCTTAGGACCGTCTGACTATCAATAAGATAGCCTGTTCCAAGGATTCCTATGTTCTAGGGTACAAGTCAATATCCCCCATAAAGGTCCCAATGAGATAAGACCATCCCGACGCGGTAACCTCTGTGATAGCAAGTAGCGCGGCATTATTTTTTACATATATATTATATGCACAAACACACGGTAATATATATATATATATATATATATATATATATATATATATATATATATATATATATATTACTATCCACATTTCTAAATTAGGTACACCCACGAACCATAATTATGATTATTCGTTCTTAGTACACTTTACTCGATTATCCCGTATAACGGACTCGTCCCTTTTTTTCTTATTTCTAGGATATTCCAAACTTACTTCTTTTCTCTCGAAGTGTTCTATCTCCCTAAGTATATTTGCAGTAGGTAATCTCACTTACTCTCTAGGCCAGCTTCCTTATGAGACTCAATCGTTTATTTAAACGTTCGCATAATTTCATAAAAATCACTCCCTGTTAACCCTTAAATTCATATTACATTAAGTACACTTATGGGTGTTTTCTAACACCCTACTGGTCCTATTTATTTCCCAAAATGTTCTAACAATGATGCTCAAGGGTTACCACTCATATTAACCGATATAAGTTATAAGAAGAGAAATATGCAATTTCCAGGAGGGGTCGATCGATCGATCATCGATCGATAGATGTTCTTGGGTCGATCGATCGATCAAGAAGTTATGGCGAAACTGCAGAAACCCAGTTACAGGAATCCTCCTCCCATCTCCACCAAATCACCATTTTTAACTCCCATATAATGATACTACCAGTACTATATACCCAAATACAAAATTTTCTACGTAAAACATGTGGGTTTTCATCAAGTATAACAATTTAAAGAACAAAATCTACATAAACCTCAAGAACCCTAATCTTTTCTTTATGTTTCAGTTCTTTTAATTCTTATTCCAGATTTTCTACTTCTAAAACCATTAAATTTCATGCTATATCCTCTACATCTGGATTGGATGCCCAGAATATGATTATTACCTCTACAACATGAGAATTCTAATCTCCAAATTACACTTTCTTTCATGAAACTACTTCTAATCAAACCTAGACTAACATAATTGAGGCATCAACTAAAAATAAAGCAAGATAGATACTTGCCTAGAAATTTTGTTTCTGATTTGTGGGAGAAAGTGGTGTGGTTTTGTTCCTCATTACGCGATCTACGATTTGGCGGTGGTGACGGTGTAAACAGTGGAGTTTTTTGGCTTTGAACTCCTTGGAAAGCTTTCCCACTTCTTCTGCATGGGCGTTCTTTGGTTTTAATTTTGTTAACCCTAGATGAAAACTTCTAGAAGCTGATAAACCTTGGGAAATTCGTGGGTTTAATTGCCAAAAAATACAAAATGTCCAAAACACCCTTCGGGATGTTAATTAGGCCTAAAAACGCCCTGAGACCCAAACTAAACCCCCGGATACATTATTTCATCTATCTCGACCCTTTTGGACACATTGGCGCACTCAAAATGACCATATGAGTGACTTATAATTTTTTCACTTTTAATAATAATAATTTAGTTCCGACACGACACAGGCGCGTCCTGACTTAATTTCCATAATTGTCATATTATTCCATCTTTACAATTTTAACAAATACAATCCTACATATTACTCTACTCAATAAGTAATATTTAACAAATCAACAATTTTCCAATAATTACTAACTCTCGTCATGCTAGTAACATTTAAAACAAATTTTTGGATTAATATTAAATTGATTTATCTCAATTAAATTTAATAAATCCCTAAATTTAAAGGCCATAAAAATACGGGGTATTACATACTCCCCCTAATAACGGAATTTCGTCCCGAAATTCAGAAAATAAGGCCTATCTTGTATCATCTATAACAAGGTATAATGCATCTAATTCCCACAACATTGAAAGAGAACTTCAAATCTCAATCTCATCAATTTAATACAACAAAATTCTCTTGACTAAATATAACTAAAGTAGATTTCCAATGCTCTATACAACAAAATAAATAAATACAAGTCGTCTCACCTTGTATTAAAAATTATGGATACCTTATCAGTACGCAAACTATCTACATAGTAAGGCGCTCAATCACTATAGCCCCCGCCTCACAGCAAACTTGTTTAACACTCTCATTAAGGACACTTCTCATTGTGCTTTTAACCAACAACAATTGCATAAGACATGCCTATACATTATTAATTCATTATTATTTCAATATCATTTGGAGGTCGTACCTCACTACCTGAGAACCACTCAGATTTATCTAAACACAAAACTCCAATTCTAAGAGAGACCATACGAACATCTGACCATTTTTGTTCATCTAAAATAGTCGTAGAATTCCACCATAGTCGTCAAACTCTAATTCACTCAATCCAAAATTCTGATTATCCGTCCATCCGAAAAATTAAGGTTTTGCCAACACCAAATCCTCAATAAGCATCTTATTCACAATAAACAGGTATGAATGCTCCCATGTAACCCTACCATTAGGTAATATCCTCCACCAATTACCGTACTATATTCCACTTGCTAGATATAATCGTTGTGGAAAATAAATGATCACAATGAACCCAAAATTACTTTCACGCTGCTCCACAAATGGTTAATCATCGCTCGCGTACTCCCCGAATTATGGGTGATACAACCTGCTCAAAATAAAATGATATCCCCGCTGCTTCCAGAAATCCCGTATTGAAGGTGGGATTCAAAAATCTTATCCTAATTCAAAAAAATACTGTGTAGGACCACATAACGGCACGATTCTCCCTTTTAAAGGAAGATTGAGGCACATTAGCAAATATTGTAACTCACCCCAAAGGAATGTCAATCACTTCCTTCTTGGGCATCTTGTCCCACATGTTCGAAGGAACTCTTGATCTTACCTTGAGGTTGTCAACTCATCAAAGAAACTTTACCGACTTTACCGGTCACTTCCATTATAGGAATTGTTGATAGCCCCAAAATTCTTTGGTTGTTCCTCTTTTTCCAACCGATTTCTATTTATGAGTAGTGCCCGCGGAGACTACTCAATATGTCCCACTCGACATCGACTTCTACTTGTTATGTCTCATTTTAAGTGACACTTTATAATCCCCTTCTTTCCCTTGTGTATACTGAAAGTTCCGACCCATGCACTTTTCTCCACGATGTGCACTTTCGGACCTGTTTAGACAATAGTAACATCTTCACTCTTTGTACGCGTCAGTCGCTATCAACGTTGGACTAATTTCAACTCCGCTCCGAGTGTTCTCCGTAATACTTTGGATTCTACCCTTCTCAAGGATTACCCCTTTTTAAATGGCTTCCCACAGCCTTCCAACCAGATTCGGTGTGCTACTCTGAATACAATTATATGGATTTATCGTCTTTCACACTGCACTCAATCCGCCCTACCACTTCCACTTCGTTATGTTAATCCCACAAACATTTATTCCGCACGTCTATTCACACATCCCTATAACTCCGACGATCCTAATATCAGCTAACCAGGATGCCCACACACCTTATAAACCATGCATACTTTCGTAAGCATCACATACGCATCACACATAACACCCAATTCTTTCTTATCCTTGTGCTCACAACGTGCTTTCAACACTCGGGTACTCTCAATTACCCTAGAAATTGAAATTTTAAATTCTCTTTATCATCGTTCCACCCCTCAACTCGTGGTGATAAGACAAAACTTTCAATGCTTTCTTACCATACCACCGGCTCCACTGGCCTTAAATCATAATTTAACTACCAACTTATATATATAATTACCTGCTCCTATTACAACTGAGGTACTAAACTCACAGACTAATGACCAAACATCTTCATACTTCCAACCTTACGCTAAGTTTCATGCGTGGGATGTCTCGCAATGCAAAATCCAAATAAGGAACCCCCCCCCCCCCGATGCACTACTATCTAGCATTGTCGGTTATCGAAATCCGTTAGGCCCCCCGTCCATAGCATGTACCCCTTTATTCCGTCTCTTGACAAAAAAGTTACATCTCTTCCCGTAATTACACATAACAAAGAACAATTTGTCAATTGCACTATCGTTCAGCATTGGTGGTAATCACATTCCATAAACCTCGAATACATACCATCGGGATTCTCGAATTCATGTCCCCGAACATATGGGTATAACTCTTAACTCTCACATCTCTATAGGATAGATATATCAATGCACTCTTCCTATCACCAAGTCCTGAGCGCTAAACATAATAATGAGTTAAATATTTTTTCTCAACAGTAGTCCCAATACATAATGAATCATAACAACAAAGTCCCTACACACACCGGGATCGAATATCTCGAGCCCACTATCCCCTCCGAAGTTTCTAGAAAATAAAATATAAGTGTGAGTGCGTACCTCTCACAGGTGAGGCCTCGCCAGAACAAAACATGCTGCACTAATGCAACCATTCTGATAGCCTTGCAATAATTCCTACTATCGTACTACCCATTACTATAAAGTTGTAACTAAGACAATATCATACTCGTTTATCACATCACTAAAACGAGTAATCTTAATAAAGTATGTAACACTATTAATACACCCATTTATCCTCCACGAATAGCACTAAGGATAATCCCGCTACACTAGGGAAAATATTCACATAATAATAATGTTTATAGTTATACGCACTAACTCATCTCACATGCTAATCTAGCAATGAACAAAATATAGTGACTCGCTCGTGTCACATAAAACACACTGCATCCTCTAAGGATAAAACTCATACTCCTACCTTGTCAATCATCTTGACTGTATAAATGGTCCTCGGGCGTAACACGTCTGTCCAAACCAAAACAAAAACTACTTTAATCGTTGTCCTTTACTAGGCATCCTACTCTTGTCCCTATACTCACTTCGAGAAAAATGTTAACAAATGTGAATCAATTTCCACAAAATACTTCTACACATGATCCACTTATCACCTGTCATACTAACCATATTAGGATTGTCCTTCTAGGACTTTGGTACGCTTAATTCCTGGTGGATACCCCCATTGTTCCCTTAGCTTTGTTCGCCCTAAGGAACTTGCTACTGGCTTCAATAACCCTTACTGAATTGACCATCGTTTGGCAAGAATTTAGATATACGAATCATTTAAATGAGTCCTCCAATGGGTCTTCCCCTTGTGGTGTTTTACTAACTACTTTTCATATAGACGCACTTTCCAGTAAGCCTTCCGATTACTTTAGCTCCCTTCATAAGAGCGTTAACATCTCTTTGGACGATGCATGACATTGTCACCATATGGATCGACTATCCAATAGAATTCTCTTTAAGTGTTGTCAATCTTTCCTCACGAGTCGATTTCCCACTTAAAATCTTCTCTACCATTGGTATCCACTCCCGCTGATACAAAATTTGCTAAAAGTCTAAATCCATTTACAAATGGACCCTTGTTCGGCCCTTCCGTAATAGGTTCAGCACAACGTTCATATCCTATCCTCAACAACTGATGAAAGAACGTGCGGTTAAATTGTACCTAAGGTCCTTTCATTGACGCAACATTTCACCACTAACAGTGGTGGTTGACTCCCACTATTGTAACTTTTCTTCCCTGAGTCAAGAAAAATTTTACCCTAAATTTTCACCTCTAGTTAACTACACTCCACTATATTTCCAAGCCTTTGAATATATTAACTTCATTGGGTAACACACACGATTCCTGCATGTCTAGAATTTCCACTGATGACTCTCCTCAATTTGACCTTTCGACCCTCTCACAGGGGCACCACGTTGGGTGGGTCAAATTTTTCTTTACTTTCGACTATAACAGAACTAGAAATTTGTAGGCTGCGTCCTAGTTGTCTTCATAGTTCTTGTCTCTCATTCCCCAATAGGGGTGACCTTGACTACGATTATCATCCTTGAATATACTTTAGAACCTAGATTGAGCCCTGCCACCTGATGTTCGTCTAACGGCCGTCGTCCGACATCCTTCATTGCTCGTCACATACACACGTCCGGACGCAATTATAATTCACTAATATACGTACGTTATAGCTGGAGAACATAATCTCAGCATAGAAACCAAAAATCCTAAACGTAGGGCTCTATATAAAACAAAGCAGTGTTGGAAGCATAATAAGCCGCACAGATCCTAAAGGACACTAGAACCCGATGCTCTAATACCACCTGTGACACCCAGCCTAATTAAATATCGAGTGATCAGTCCTTTATTAAATTATAATCAAGGTGAACGGCTGGTTCATTCTTACCATCACTGTCATAAAATAAACATTCCAATTTAAACATCCTAAATAATTATGTTAAGTGTCAAAACCATTTAAACCATTATTTCCATTTTATTAAACCCAATTATGAAAACCTTTAATAAGTAACCGTTAAGAAACACACAATTATAAAGGCTGGAAAAGAACACCAAAAAATTTAACCATTCAGACGACTAATACAAACTTTAAAACCGTAAAGTAAAAACCATCCTAACAGTAATTAAATCCCAACAAGTAAAATATGAAAGATAAATGAACAGAGTCTCTGACAAATCCCACTGAAAAAGGAAACGGTCAACACATGCCCAACTAATTAAAACTGAACTAAGAGTGGAATCAACAAGGAGGTCGTCTAAGCAAATGGCCTGCAAATCCCACATAAGCTGCAGCACATCTTGTCAAAAGAGCCAAAGCATGAAGCCCCTGTGGCTGGGCACCTGGCATATATATATATATATATATATATATATATATATATATATATATATATATATATATATATATATATATATATAGACAATTGAGAAAAGATGACAAGAGATGGGTCAGAGCCCGATTGTAAGACAATTTAAATTTAGTTTATCAAGTATTTAAAATGCTTACCGGCTAATGCAACAATCATGTTAGTATGCGACAGTCTCTTGAGAAATTCTCACCTCTCACCTAGTATGCACGCCTACCGCACTATTAACCTCGAAAGTTCATTTTTATGTAAATCTCCCATAAGGTTTCATGTTGACGATTTTTATGGCTAAGATAATTATTTTCTGAGAATAAGGTTCGCACAGCTATCTTATTTCATTATAAAAATATACCAGTGTAGTCACAAGATTTCCAAACACTTATATTAATGTCGGAGTACTAATTCGTTACTGAAATACTTTTTATACACGTATGAAAGTTCCCAGTTATATATTAAATCACTCATATAATATAAATACTCTCGGCACCCCACATAAACTTTATGGTGCTGGCATACTCTGCTATCAAGTTCCCGTGTCACTCGTACTAAGGGAAATACTAGCTCGGAATCACTCTCGAACTGTATGAACAAAAAATAGATACAAATGGAGGCGAAGCATAGTTTCAAGTCACTAAGAGGCCAGCACATACCTTCACATCTCTTAGGAGCGTCTGATTATCAATCAGATAGCCTGTACCAAGGATTCCTATGTTCTAGGGTACAAGTCAATATCCCCCATAAAGGTCCTATTGAGATAAGAACATCCCGACACGGTAACCTCCGTGATAGCAAGTAGTGCGGGCATGATTTTTTTACATAGATATTATATGCACAAACACATAATCACACACACACACACACACACATATATATATATATATATATATATATATATATATATATTACAATCCACATTTCGAAATTAGGTACACCCACGACCCATAATTATGATTATTCGTTCTTAGTACACTTTACTCGATTATTCAATATAACGGACTCGTCCTTTTTTTTACTTATTTCTATGATATTCCAGACTTACTTCTTTTCTCTCGAAGTGTTCTATCTCCCTAAGTATAATTTCAGTAGGTACTCTCACTTACTCTCTAGGCTAGTTTCCTTATGAGTCTCGATCGTTTATTTGAACGTTCACATAATTTCATAAAAATCACTCCCCGTTAACCCTTAAATTCATATTACATTAAGTACACTTATGGGTGTTTACTAAAACCCTACTGGTCCTATTTATGTCCCAAAATGTTCTAACAATGATGTCAAGGGTTACCACTCTTATTAACCTAAATAAGTTATAATAAGAGTAATATGCATTTTTCTAGGAGGGGTCGATCAATTGATGGGAGGGGGTCGATCGATCGATCATCGACCGATCGATGTTCTTGGGTCTATTGATCGATCAAGAAGTTATGGCCAAACTGCAGAAAACCAGTTGCGGGAATCCTCCTCCAATCTCCACCAAATAACCATTTTTAACTCCAAAACTCCCATATAATGATACTACCAGTACTATATACCCAAATACAACATTTTCTACGTAAAACATGTGGGTTTTCATCAAGTATAACAATTTAAAGGGCAAAATCTACATAAGCCTCAAGACTCCTAATCTTTTCTTTAAGTTTCAGTTCTTTCAATTCTTTTTCCAGATTTTCTACTTCTAAAACCATTAAATTTCATGGTATATCCTCTACATGTGGATTGGATGCCCAGAATATGATTATTACCTCTACAACATGCGAATTCCAATCTCCAAATTACACTTTATTTCACGAAACTACTTCTAATCAACCCTAGACTAACATAATTGAGGCATCAACTAAAAATAAAGCAAGATAGATACTTGCCTAGAAATTTTGTTTCTGATTTGTGGGAGAAAGTGGTGTGGTTGTGTTCCCCGTCGCACGATCTACGATTTGGCGGTGATGGCGGTGTAAACGGTGGATTTTTTTGGCTTTAAACTCCTTGGAAAGCTTTCCCACTTCTTCTCTAATGGGCGTTCTTTGGTTTTGCTTTTGTTAACCCTAGATGATAACTCCTAGAAGCTGATATAACCTTGGGAAATTCGCGGGTTTAATTGCCAAAAAACATGAAATGTCCAAATCGCCCTCCCGGGATGTTAATTAGGCCTAAAACGCCCCGAGACCCAAACTAAACCCCTGGGTACATTATTGCGACTATTTCGACCCTTTCGGACACATTCGCGCACTCGAAATGACCATATAGGTGACTTATAATTTATTCACTTTTAATAATAATAATTTAGTCCCGATACTCTACTCAATAAGTAATATTTAACAAATCAATAATTTTCCAATAATTATTAACTCTCGTCACGCTAGTAACATTTAAAACAAATTTCTGGATTAATATTAAATTGATTTATCTCAATTAAATTTAATAAATCTCTAAATTTAAAGGCCATAAAAATACGGGGTATTACACCTAATCAACAACGTGAACATAAAAAATCCTAAACTCTTTCAAGCACAATAAAAATAGGGCATGTTTAATTTATCCTGCATTTTTAAACTTTGAATTATCCGTGATAAAATTACTGACATTTTTATGTGTTTCCAAGATAAAGTTACTGACATGGTTTGTTTGTATGATGTCAATCGATGGCTAATATGCAATGAAATTTTGAAAAAAGGAAGGAAAGTTACCTCAACACATGATAACACAAACTCTTTAAGCCAAGCAACATGTTAATTATGTGCGTCTTTAACAACATACATGTTTGCATTAGGTACCGGTGCATGAAGATGTGCTTTGGGAGAGTGAACTTCATTTATTGATACACATATATAACTATCCTCTAGTGAACATTGTGGATGCTATCATTAGGTGAAATACAATAAAAAAACACTCCTGATGCAACAACATTGGCAGGTTAATTCAATGACAATTTACATCGGTTCCCTACATAAAAAACAATAATGAATGAAATATGTATACTAAAAAAAAAATTAACATCACTAATATAGTTAAAGTTGTTACAAACCTTCCCAATAGTATATTTAAGATCCGAAGGTAAAATTAGATATTATTTATTCAAATTTCTTTGGGCCTATTTAAACAAAAATAATCCAAAATAAGTATAGTAAAGTACGAGGCATACAAGTTTTCAAATAACGTGATTACCTTCTCTTTTTTCCTCTTAGATAGATAATCACATGATTCACTCACATTATTTTAATGCTTCTTGTATTTTTTATTATCACTTTTCTAACTATTTGAGGAAATCTTCTCAATTAACGATGGTTCAAATGATCTACTTTGATACTCCCTCAATTCTACCATTACATCCTAAAGTTGTATATCTTTTCCATTCGCCTTCACCTCTTCCTGACGAAGCCTAGACTCTAATTTTTCAACATGTTGTTCGTACCTCCCATTTAGGGATTTGAAAGTAAGTTTTAGGAGTTACTCCTTTTCCCACTCCCCTTACTTGACTACGATGTTTTGGAGTACCAAATGTCATGGTTAAGACATCTAAAGCCCCTTGAGTTACTAAGATCCCATCATGGACTTTCTTTTTCAAAGCGTCCTACAAAATCAAGAGTGTTTTTAAATAATATTCTTTTCAATCCTCATATGTAGTACATGTCCAAATTTATAAAGATTATATTAAAAAACTATGTTTTCTTTACTTTTTAAAGAAACTCAAAAAAAATTCGCCAACTTCCTTAGTTGCGTCATCTTGATATTATCTATTTCACGATTGTTGAGAGGTTATCCATATTAGCTACCTATCATCCTCATCAAATGCATTTTCTTGTCTCTCTTTCTATCCCAATTATAAATTAGAATATATGAAATTAAGCATACAAAACAAAATCCCCACAATGAATTGATTATGGTTGTATACTCTACAAAATAATACACGAATTCAACCATATACCATAATTTCCTCAGGACCTACATATCCCAACTTACTAAGCTTTTGATTGAACGTATTCTTTGCATGCCTTTCTCATTGTACTTCACTTAATTTCTACGCATTGAATATATACCTAATGTAAGAATTTAAGCATACCATGGATAAATGTTTTACATTTATATAATAAAAGGAATTTAATATACACCTTAAACTTTTTGGATTGTCTTCCTCTTACAAAAGCATCTCAATCCTCCTGATCAATAAACTTTTTGTACTTTTTTGGATGGTTCCAAAGATTACCCATGTCATTTTAAATGGCTTGATATAGCTCTTTGTGATTTCTTCTTTGAATTTTTTCCACGAACAACCAACATTAGATATAACTGTCTTCTTTGATTTGGGGCCATGTCGAACTTAGCCTGTAATTAATGAATATTATATTAAATAGTGTATTTAAAATAATACCAATATAAACTTCAAATAACAACAATTATTAGCATTTACCTCCATATTTATCCATAAATCCTCTTTTAATGACTTTGGGATTTTGGGCCAACTTGTTTAACTTATGGGCACCATTGTCCTTGCTAAATCACCCTATATCCTGCAAAACCCTTCCTTGTTTCAAGACTTTGTTATTCTTTTCTATTGTAAGTTACTATTATTGGATCCCGAGAAGCCCTTTTACTTAATCGTTCTAAAATAGCCACGCCTATGAACTTTCAATGTTTATTACATGAATTTTGTGATGACTTTACTAAATCTTCAGGACTTTTTGAATGAAAATCATCTTTGTCCATATGGACTACAATGAAAAACAAATAGATTGAAGTAGGTTTACATGTTTCTGAATAACAATTGAAGTAAGTGTTCCACTACATATCGTATGATATACTGATGCATACAATAGGCTACACTTTCAGTTGATCTTGTATGTATGTATGTATGTATGTATATATGTATGTATGTATGTATGTATGTATGTATGTATGTATGTATGTATGTATGTATGTATGTATGTTTGAATGTATGCATGCATGTAAGTATCAATGTATGTATGTATGTATGTATCTATGCATACATATTTCTGCGGCGAAACTTGCAGGTTAATAGATGATTATAGACATCTGACTGTCATTTTAGTATGATGTTCCTTGAAATGCTTGAACCGTGTATTTTCCGGATAACTTTCAATTTCTTCAATTTTTGTTTCAAATATGGCCTCAATTTTGATTTAATTTCTTAACTAAATACCTCAATTTATAAGGCACTTAAACGATGCGCTCAAATTTTACTCTTTTCATTTTGGTTTCTTATATTATCCTCAAAAACTATTTCATATGTTGGACAAATTTAAAAATGCTTTCGATAATATCATATACTCTATAAATATTTTGACAAAAAAAATCAATATATCGATCTTTAGGTTTTTATCATTTTTTATTTCACCACGTTCCATATTGAATTCATGTTTAATAAAAAAGATTTGTCAAACAAGATCTTTAGATTTTCATCATTGAATATGTGTATTCATGTTTAAATAAGCGTTGACTTCTATTTTCCTTTTACAGTTGCCCGAAATTATGCGTCCTATTTCTAACAAAACAATATAGAAAATAGGGTTGAAATTTCGAAAGAGCATTAAATATAAACCAAAATGGCTTAATTGATATTCAATGATATTTTGAACTAAAACATTCAATGAATAAAATATATTTTGTGGCACTATGGGATCTCTGTAAACGAAATGACAAAATTTATCACTCTTATATCAAAAGACGTCGCATACAATCATAAAATTTAGTGTACAAGTTAGTTAACACTGAACTAGGCAAATTCTTATTACATAGGGGAACCAAAGGCTAAGCAAATCACATTTTCCCAATAAAATTTTTTAATATTAAATATCAATTCAGAAAACTTGTATAATACAAAATTCAGAAAGAAATTCAAACTTAACATATAAAAGTTTATCAATGGACCACCATTAACTAATGGTATGTTTAGTTTTACGCAATTGATAAGAAACTATACATAGCTTAGGATAAAATCCTTCTAATGAAGCCTATAAACTTTATGAACAATACATCAACACAACATACACCAATGTTGGAATATTTGTTTTCTTAGGCTAAGACTTTTAAATTCCTTGTTTTGTATTTTTAGTTGTAGAATATCACATATAACTGTTTTCCATGAAAAGATTACAATGTAAGGACACTGTGTAATATCTATGTTTAAAATTATCATGAGCTCGTGTCCATGGAATAAACAAAGTTTTTTCATTTGAATGCTAATTATACAAGCTAAGGACCTAATATTTGATTTGTATATCATTACAAACAATTACTTTGAACAGTTTCAATAGTATGAACACATAATAAGAACATCTATTATATTGAACAGTGTCGAGTGTCGATAGTTAATAAAGGCTACTAATGATTATTTCTTTTTGACAGTTAACCAGAAAGAGAAAGTGTATTGACACAAAAGCATAAGAACTATGAACTTGGTTAGTCATTTATGGTAAACAGAAAGTTATACTATTTAAGTACACTTTACGTTCTTACAATATTAACCATATTCTTTGGTACTTATCAAGAAGATGAAACTCTAAGGATTATAAATAAATAATCCACATGGACACATGGGATAAAAACAAACTATATTTGCAGTCGAGGCGCAATTCATCAATATTAGATTACTAGAGATTAGAATTTTTGGGTTCATTACATTATAAATTTTGATGGAATATTATTAAGGCAGGTTTTGTTGTAAAAGTTTATATTAATAAAAACCTTTTACATAAATGAGGCCTCGCAATGCGTGGCCTGCATGCTAGTGAAATCTAAAGTTTGGTTACATAAAAGCATTCATTTTTACTAGTCCAACAAAAGATTTAAGAAATTATCTAAACCGTATATGAAGAAAACCTAAAATTTGAGTTACAAGCAAACCAGGAATTTATCTCTCCTCCTGTGAGTTAGACGCATCGCCCTTGTTAGTATCCATTCCTTTTAACAACTATGTTACAAGAGAAAAAACGAGTGAATATATTAGGAGCATATATTGATGGAAGCGTATTCATTAAAGAGAACTTATACATAGTGTAAATAAGTTAGGAAATGATGTCCAACTTACATTTAACCATTTCCCAACGTTCTCATCGAAGTTAAACAAACCAAAATACATGTGAACGTTTAAAGTAAAATAACAAAAAACTTCATAAAGGAAATAAATCGATATAAAACCACATAATGATCAACCAAAATACTTCATATAACCACGAGATGCTTATCCTTTGCACTAGCAACTTGCATTTTGTGGCCGTGATGCTAATTCCAATATTTTGGTTAACTCGTTTAGCATGACGTTCTTTCGTATAGTAATGACAACCATTAATGAAATAACACTGATGTTTTATCACATCTAGACAAGGTCTTGATTTAAGATGTCTGAAATGTCACTGTTTGTGAGATTTAGCTCCTTTTCAAATTAATTTTTCCTAAATGTTAGCTTTAATTTTAATAGTATATTAAATCACCACATATTAATATTAATCATAACATTTCATGAAGCCAACCAATAATGGTCTTGTTATGTTCCTCTTGCAACCATTTTTCATCTTTGCACTTTCAAGGATACTTTCGCCTCAAGCCATCCATATGATCTTTATAAGGGTGTTAATTGTTAACAATTTTTTAACCATTAAAACAAAATACAATATAGTATATGTTATGTTACAAAAGCAACAAAAAGATAAATTACTCGATAAAAGGTTGAACATCATTTGTGTTTTGCAACACATAACGATGTGCTTCCTCCCATGATAATTCATCCACCTCGATTACTTTACCACCCCCTATTTGTTTGACATCGCATATTTTATCGTCGTCATGATTTGTTGTATTTCTACCTAATGGAATGCCAATGGCATTGAGCCCATGTAAAAATTCTGTACAAAATTCAATTACTTCTTCGGCAATATAGCGTTGGTCGATGCAACCTTCTTAATGATTTTGTTTGTTTACTTAGCCCTTTATGAATTGCACATTCCTATAAACATTTTAAATAACAAAAATATTAATGATGTTTACTTATAACCTTATAGAGTAATGACATATTTATTTAAGCATGTGAAAACCTTTCAAATGGATACATTGAACGAGCGACAAATGGGCCATAAAGTTCAAACTCCCTAACAAGATGTACCATTAAATGCACCATTATATCAAAGAATGCCGGAGGGAAGTACTTTTCCAACAAACACAACGTGATCACAATGTCATCTTGAATACTTTTTAACTTCTTCACATCCACTTCTTTTGCATAAAGAGCAGTAAAGAAAAAGCACACACCTATGATTGCAAATCTAACACGCTTTGGTAACACAGATCGAATGGTGACCAAAATTATTTGTTGCATGAATATGTGACAATCTTGGTACTTGAGACCAAACAATTTTAACTCTTGCATCGAAACAGTGTTACTAAAATTGAGTATCCATCGAGAAATTTAAGTTGAAGCAACATCTCACATACATTTTTCTCCTCCTATGTAGACAATGTATAACATGCAGGTGATAAATACATCCTCTATACCTTATCTTGTGGTGCTAACTCCCCTATTAAATCCAATTCTATAAGATAAAGATGATTTTTGACTCCATCTTTTGTCTTACCGGGAATGTTGAGTAGCGTTCCTATTATGCTATCACAAACATTCTTCTCAATATGCATAACATCCAAATTGCGTCGAACAAGCAAATGTATACAATACCCTAACCTAAAAAATATTGTTTTTTTCTTCCAACATTTGGAGTTAATAGGCTCATCCGTATTCTTTTCACCGTGTTTCCTCTTTTGTTTCAATTTATCCTTTACCGTTTCTATTTGAGCTTCATTTGGACCCATTTTTCCCCCAACATGCATTAATATTTTTTATCTGCTTTAGTATTTGCTCATCATTCAATGGATTAGGTTGTTCACGAAACTCTTGATTACCATTAAAATATTTTTTTGCTTTCGAAAGAGATGATTTTGGGGAAGAAATATTCTATATGATGTATATACATTCTTATTATAATGTTTTAATTGAATCAAATTTGTTTCTTCACTAAAAATTGGACAAGCACAGTACCACTTTACAGCACGACCATACAAATTTCCATAAGCAAGGAAATCATTAATGGTTCATAGTAATATTGCCTTCAAAGTAAAGTATTATTGGAGGTAAGCATCATAAGCCTATACACCTTCATCCCATCAAGTTTCAATTCCTCAATTAATGGTACCAAGTAAACATATATATTATTTACAGGTTGTCGCGAACCTGATATCAACATTATTAACATAAATTTTTGTCTTTTTGTGCTCAACAACGACTCAAAGTTATAAGTTGCCAATATGATTGGCCAACAGTTATAGTTACTACTAAGAGTACCATGTGGGTTAATTACATCTCCTGAAACTGCTAACCGAAGGTTTGTAGCTTCCTTTCCAAACTCTGGCCACTTGTCATCCACCAACTTTCATGCAGGGAAATCCGCGGGGTAACGTAACTTACCAAAAATTTATCTTTCATTTTCATGCACAATCAAGTCCTTTCTAGTTTGTACATTTGAACCTAGGAATGGGAAAAAAATACCATAATACTTTTGCAGGCACTCCCACCTTCACCTCAGTTGTATTTTTTTTTCAACTTATACCTTGGTGTTCCATAAGTAGGGCATTCAGTTTAATCTTTGCACTCTTTTATATAGAGTATGCAACAATTAGGGCATGCATGATTAGGACATACATGTATTTTTCATACCCCATCCCAAACACAAACAATGAGTGAAAATCACGTATTAGTCTACCCATTCTTTTCTTTCAAATTAAGTAGACTCGCCAGTGCAGACATCTTCGTAAACTTTTTACATCCTTTATAAAAGGGCTTTTTGGCATCCTCAAACAAATTTTTAAATGATTTCGGATCCCCAATAAAGTCCCCATTTACCATCTCAAATATCTCCGTCATATAACTTTCATCTTCCATATTTTCAATCAAATTATTGTGATGAATGGGGTCACCCATGTTGACCTGTGAGAAAGTTGAATTAGGAGAAACTTGCACGTGCCATATCCATACACGATAACTTTGGTCAATACCGTTCGCATATAAATGACCTTTAATTTCTTTTAAACTCTATTTAAAGAAATTTCCACATGATGTACATAGACACCGTATAGATTCACTATTTACAACATTCCTTTCTGTAACTTTAAGAAAATATCCAACCCCTTGCAAGTAATCGTTTGATAAACTATGCATAGACATCCACCACTTGTCTGTTCTTATTGATCAAAGTGTACCCATATTAAGATTGTAAATATTAATTATGCAAATATGATTCTATTATAAAATAACACAATCCCCAAATCATATTAATAATACCAAAATATATATAAAATCATCAAGAACCATAACTTTCAAAGTCGAATATAAAATTGAGTTAAATATAACAACTTTATAGTTCTCAAGTGTAAAGAACATAATTCAATTATTTTTCCACCATTGATATATATTTGTATTTTTCATTTCAATAAAATCACAATATAAAGTTTATTATCTTCAAACAAATCATAAAGTTGGGAACTATTTTTCATTTTCTAATTCGAAAAGTATGCATGTGTTTTAAACAATTCATCTCAGTTTAAGTCACAAGTAACATTATTAATGATGTAATACTAACACCGCTGACACACATTAACTTTATTTCCAAATATAAATGACAGAATGGATGCATGTTAACTCGATCTCCAGAGGTGCATAATCATATGTATTCCACATAAAAATAAGTAAGAATTTTTACACAAAACATTCCAAAATCAAACAAATGGAAATGGCGAGGTGAAATTCTTTTACACGACAATATGTTTTACTATAAAAATCTATAATTTTTTAGACAACGCTATTATGACACGACAGTTGACATAATTAATTAATTAAGCTTGTTTCAGATTTATTACTACAAAAACTAGTACGTGAATCCAAGGAAAGACAACCCAATTATCATCCTTAATGCCTAATAATGTGGAATGGTCGTCCTATATGAGGTAATTAAGATCACTTCCATGAATTTTAATACTAAGATCAACGAAACCATTTTTTATCTTGGGTTAAAGTGGAATGTATTGAATTCATTGACTAAGGAGACAAAAAACCGTTACATTCTAAATTCACAATCGCATTTCATCATTAATAAAATACAATGAAAAAATAATTAAACCCAAGTAGCATTCTTATGGATGAATATTTGTAAAAAGTTAACTACAAGAAAAAAAATAGAATGAGAAGAAGTTAATGCCAAACTTCAATAAATAATCAAGAAGAGTTGAAAGATGAAGAAGTTAATGGAAGCTTCAAACCACGATAAGAGAAATAAAAGACGTCTTCAACCCACCATAAATTGTTGATGCTGAAGATTAAAAAAATATTATGAAATATAAATTTTTTCGGAGAAAGAGAAATAAAATGTTTGCCGATTAATATTGTTTGTCGCTTAATATTTCATAGGCTGATTCAGTTTCATATTGAACTGAAATCAGTTGTTACAATATCATAAAAAATGAATATTTCATAGGTCGATTAATATTTCATAGTAGATGAAAACAAAATAGTGTTTTTTTATTAAATCAACTGTCACGATATCAAATCCCAAAGCGAACTCAAAAATGAAACCAAGGTTTTGAAAACCAAATTGAAAGCCTATAATAGGGTCTTGCCTCAAAAAGGAGCAAGAGAATTATGAGGTTCTATCCATGTTCAAACAATAATGGGTGTGTATTCAATTAGAATTCGTAAACAAAATGTGGGTCATAGATTTTCACTTCCCCCCCCCCTTTTTTGGGTGTGTTCATTTTTGTTCAGTGATTCTTAAAATTTTTTTTTTTTTTATAATATAATAACTCTTTACAGATTCTGTCCAGCTAGAGTTTCCCTAAAAAATAATGTCTACATATGCAATTACCACTAGAGGCAAGTTCGAAAAACCCAAACTAAATGGAGAGCAAGAAATTGATGCATCATTTTATTCCAAAAAGAGAATGATATATTGATTTGTGGCTTAAAATCCAATCCATCCATAAAAAGTATCATACAATAACTATAGACATAAGCTTTTTGGAATCAAAAATTTGAAAACCAAAGGGCATTTCATAAATATTCATCCTACCTCAGAATACTGACCATGAGGACTAAAATGAGATATAAAATTCATCATATAGTGACCCCTAAAAGAAAAATACCCATGAAAGAGAGAGAAAGATACCGCGTGAGAGAGAGAGAAGGAGATGCGTGAAACACCATAGAATCAAACACCTATCGACGTCAGAGAAAGAAGGAGACTGACGTACCAGCATGGGAGAGAGAATGGAGAGTCACTTGAGAGCGGGAGTCTGAAAGGAGAGAGCGGGAGTAAATGAAAGAGTAAGATTTTTTTTAGGGTTGGAGTTGGGGTGGGGGGAACTCCGCTTTTTAATTTTGTGGGAGAAAAATGTCATAATATGTACATTTAGGTTAAAAACTCTTTAAAAAGTCATCATATCTATAATCAGATATGATTTTTATATTTAGACAATCATGAAAAATAATATTAATATGTATAACATGACATTTTATATTAGATATGTCACATTAATAATATCATTAACCTTTAAATAACATTATTACAATAAATGTATTTAAATTATTTTTTTTATCGTCATAAAAAGGTGTTTTTATTGTAGTGTGATCACCATTCCACCCTAGAGGCCAACAAATCTTCCCCCACTGCAGTAGATGAACTCCTAGACTGGACCTAGACCTCAAAGGTGACCTTTAAACCACCCTCCTTTAAGGGGGACATCACCATAACTTTCCCATTGGTAAGAGGATCATGCAAGGACTCCTCGACTTCTAAGACTAGGGGATATAAGTCCTCTAGAATAGAATAACCACTATATGTTGTCCTAGAGGTTCCATATGCCCCTAAATATGCTTGCAGCGAAGGTTGGGTTTTGATTTTCCAGCAATGAACCATCACCAGAGCTGGATCTCAGCTCCGTATCCTCCACCAACTTGTCACCAGGTGTTGGAATACCCAATAATGTGCTAAACTTCAAATGTTTGGTGGATTTGGAACTCTTATTCTTGTTGTCCATAACCTCAACAGGAGCTTTGTTTACGAACATTCTTGACATCCTTCCCTCCTCCCGTTCATCTATTGGATCGATAATAAGATTAAAATTAGTTATTAAAGAACTAAGAATGTGTATATTAGAGAAAAATGATAAAAATAAGTTACTTACTGGGAGAATAATCAAAGTCGTGCAAGATAGCCTCCTTAATTATAGGGAGGACCTCTTCGATCCTTAGAGGTAGCTCAACCTTACCCCTAGGCTTATTACCATCACTCTCAAAGGCCTTGGGAACTTAGGCATAGACCTCGACAATGGATTTTCTTTATATAGGAACAAAATCAAGGGGCTCAATTCTAAGAAGTTCCCCAACAACTATCTTGGGGGCCTCAGGAGCACTCCTAAATTTTAGGGCCTTAGGCTCAAACCATTTCCCCCAATTAAAGAGATGCTTTACGGTGAAGAAGGACTCTAACAGGAAAGAGGAAAATTTTGGGGCCTCAATAATCATGAACTCCTCCTCCCTACAAGGCTCAACAACCAATGTAAAAGAAGAGGGATCTTTAAAACTCAAGTTAGGGTTATAAAATAAACTCAAGAAAAAATAGAAGTAAATACCAACTTACCCGCAACCTATGGAGATCGCCAAAGGGTAGGACAACTGATGAGGTCGAGATTGGGAGTATCTTAAGATCCCCAAACAAAACATTTTTTCTCCTTCAAATTCTTAAGATCCACGTGCCTATTCTTTGCAAAGACCCCGGTGGCCGTAGGGGAAAAGTATACTTTAGTTTTTGGGCTTGCCCAGAACTTGAACCTTATATATCATTAAGAATTGGGCCAGTGTAATGTCATGTTGGCTCCTCTTCGACTCCTTAAAGGTGTAACACCCTTCCTAATTAAACACCGGGTGATTAGTTCTTTATTAAATTAAAATCAAGGTGAACGATGTGGTTCATTCTTAGCATAATTGTCGAAAACATTTTTTCCATTTTAATCACCCTATAATTAATTAAGCTAAGTGTCAAAACATTTAAAAATATTATTTCATTTATTAGATTTCATCGTAAAACCGTTTTTTAAATATAAACTAGTTTAAGAATAACACAAATGCTAAGGATATCAATCATCCAAAAGAAACATGCTAACTAGATTATTCAAACCAAGTCAATATCCATAA